>CM055955.1:95532111-96132111 GCA_029490685.1 Schizonepeta tenuifolia | reverse complement strand
CTTACATCTGATGTTCTATATCGTGAATTTCCATCTGTTGTTGCATCAGAGTAACGCCATGTTGTCGTCTTCAGCTGGAGACCTGTAAAGATAAAATCTCAACATTGCTCAAACAGCAAGCCTAAATACTAACATTAGGATATGGCACCATCTACTCGGTTGGGGTCAGTTGGTTTTGGAATCAATCAAAACTTTACTTAAATTTCCCAACAATAACATCAAAAGAGTTTAGAGTCTAGCAGCGGATTTGTGAACTATGTACAAAAGTCTTCCTTAACTCTATTCAACTCTAACTCAACCGCCGCCGCTTCCGTCGCTTCAACTTGCACATTTTATAAAACATATGCAGGGCTAAATACAAAAGTACTTAGTGGACACGTTGCCGAAAACATAATCATAAGTATAGATAATCAGGCATTTTCATTACAGTAGCACATCGGGGTTTTCTTTTAAAAGGCCCGTGTCTACTAAACATTTTCTTTCCTCATTTTCATAAGATAGCTGATCATCATTTTTCATAGATGTTACGTTCAAATCTTGACCAGTCATAATTCACCGTGGCTGGCTATCCCTCAACAGGATACCACATACACCACAGGCAACAAAGTGCACTAACTTTGGATAGCTAGTCTTAAAGTCCGATCGTTTAGTTCACACCTAATGGTTAACTCATAAGGTACAAGAGAACTCACATAAAACAAATAGTTCATGCCATAATTATCACTTTGAAAACACGGATATCAAAGTGATAAGAAAGGTTTTCGAGCATTGCTCATTTTGTTTCATATATAAAAGCCCACCTTGATAGAATACAGAACAAAGACACGTGTTTTCGTCTTCTGATCTTCCGTTCTAACCTTGGCGTTGACTTCCTCCTTCATCAAAAAAATCATACTTTAAAGCTCGGTCGCAAACGATAAACGAATACGAAAAATCGGATTAAGTTTTAGTCCTTTAGACATTTTAGGCATTTGCACGCTAAACTAAACTCTTTTAGTTAAAAAGAAACGAGATACGAACGCATCCCGTTTGACAATCACCCGGTTTTGCACTTGACTCTTAGGTCAGTGGAAAGAAGATAGTCGATGTCTTGAAACGACTTAAAAGATCGAAAGAGTTCAAGTTGAGAAGAATTCAACTTAAGAAACTACGTTTTGAACATTCACTGCACAGGGTCAGATCAGTAAGTTCGCACGGAACAGGGGACGAGTCTTATACCAAAAGAAGGGTACGGGTGTCTAGTTTACTCTCCAATTTGCGGATCTCGATTCCGATAAACGAGCTAGGAGATATTGCAGTTTCCGTGGAAGGTCGCAAAACAGTCCGAGTTTTAACCCTAAGGCTCGATAACTCGGCGCACGACTTCCTAGGTTCGACTTACGTTATTCCACTTCATTTTCCACGAAATTCCTGACTCAATGCAGTCTACACGTATCCTCATACGTGTTGAACCCCTTTTCATTTCTCATTTATAAGCTCGACGTTTATAACCTTGTCTCATTAACTATGCCATTACTAAACCAAAAACAAATCCGAACTTCTCGTTTCTACTTCTCGATTATAACTATAACTCATCTTTTCATAACTCGGACAAACATGTCGTCAACTAAAAAGTTGTTCCTCAAACAACAACAATCATTATTATCTAATTACTTTTCTTACTCGACTTTTCTTTCGTTACTTAATTCCGTCGCTTCGTCTCTTACCAAATTTCAAACGTTATTAGAATTCAATCAAATTCTACAATCTTATTCATCATCTATCAAGAATCATAATTACATAAATCATAACCTCAAATTATTATCTAATCTCGACTTATCGTCGATCGTTCGTCTCTTAACGAAAATTCTACGTTCTTCGTATTCGTTCAAATTTTACGACAACGATTATCATCTAACGAGCATCACTAACATGCAAATCATATTATCAAAACATTATCGAGTTCTAACTTATCGACACATCTTTGTCTCTTACATTTTTCGTTTTATTTTTAGAAAAATCTCAATTAAATATATAATCATCCTCATGCATCGCATATCTCATTTCCATTAAACAATCGAGCATATCATAACATTTACTATCCTAAATCGAGCCTCCTTCGTCTCTTAATTTTCAAAATTTATTTTTAGAAAAATCCAAAACAATTCATAGAGTCAATTAACATCATGAGGAACACTAATCTATCATTCAATCGACAAAGAAATCGAGCTACGATCAAAGCCCCAATTTTTTCAAAAACAATCGGTAATTACCCTAAACAAAGAGGTGTGATTTTCTTCATGATTCAAACCGTAGAACTCGATTCCAAACATCCTAGAACATGGTTCGATCCAAGGACAACATGCTATTTAAATCCTCAAATTTTCGAAAAAAATAAAAATGGGGGAAACAAGTTTTGATCGGTTCAAAAGATAGACGAAGTTCTCACCTTTCGTATTATGAACTCGGATATGGATTTGATCGGTAGATGGAAGAGTTATGATCTTGAAGAAAGCTTGAAGTTGAAGCTCCAATGGAAGATGATGAAGAAAAAGAGAGTGTGTATGTGTGATGTATGGTGGCGGTAAGGAAGTATAGGGGGAGAAGGTGATGACTCATTATAGTGAGTCATAAAGTGGAGACAAATATCCTACAAAGCATAGTGACTCGTTAGGACATGTTTGGCGAGGAATTATTTGACGATAATATCTCGTTTTCGGCTCTTAAACGTCGATTTAAAAGTCGATTAATACTTTCCTAGATAGTTTTGAATTCGACAAAATCTAATTCGTCCGTTAGATTGGAAATAATTTACGTACTCGGAAAACCTAATTCGTTTTTCAAAATCCGAGAAAAAGTCGGAGCATCACAGTCCAAAATTCGTCCGGAAAATCATAAAAACTACTCCGATGAACTCGTATCGAAGAAAAAGTGAATGTAAATTCTGACGGATTTTAATTCCGAGCTTTCGGACGAAAAATCTATCGGACGCGAAAACCCTAATACAGTAGTCGTTCGTCCTATTTTTGGAAATTATTTTCGGAAACGGTTTTCACCGTAAATCTTAGAATTTAATTTCATGATCTTAGGCGTGCAAAGCCATAATTATTATTAACTTTCATTTTTTTAAGACTGTAGAAAAAGTTGGGGTATTACAGTAGTAGTGGGTCATGTCATAAGAGTAGTGGGTTTCAACTTGAAAACTATTTTATGCTAAAATATGCTAAATTTTAGGAATTTGAGTTCAAATCTACATCATATTGATTATCGAGATCTATTGATTAACGAGTTTTAAGGAATTTAATTCCAATTTTGCCGGGAAAATTGATTCTCAATTCATTCTCTCTCCTCACTTTTGTTATAATAGAGGAGAGTTCACTAGAAACTAAAATCTTGATGAAATCTAGAAACTTTTTTAAATCGTTGATATTAGTTGATCAATGGTTGTGAATATATTGAATTTTATATTATTATTCACATTATTTTTAATTAAAAAAGGTTAAATTTGTCTATTATTTAATTTTTGTAACCGTTCATATCCCTTAAATGTAGCTACAATAAACTGCTTCCACTAATTTCCTAATTATTTCTTCCTTTCTATCACGTTTCTTGTTAGGTTTTCATTTCATCTTTTACTTTTTTTTTTGTATGCCATATTCATAATCTGGTGGTAGGTTGGTAGCTTCATGATGTTTTAATGTTTCTTACTAGTAATTTTATTTCATTTTGTTGTAGTAATATTTTTCTTATATTTTATGTTTTTAACTTTAGTAGGGTGAGTATGTACTATACATGATTATGTTGGATTGGTATTTAGATGAATATTAATATTTTGCATTAATTTCATTCGAGGTTATTATGTTATTTTTTGGTATTATTTATTTGATGTTATGCTTTTAAGGAACCAATATGCACCATCATTACTAAATCTGCACAACAAAAATTTTGAGATCTACAAATAACTTTTCTCGTTAAAGAACTTATAGCCTATGCATATTCAAATATATACTAATGCATTTCTATGTATACAATTATGCATTTCCATTATAATAATAATGCATCATTTATTGATCCTTTCCATAATAAATTAAAATACTGCATAAAATAGTTATCAAATTCAAGATTAGTTATTATTTTGGATGCTAAATGTAATAACTATGCATTAACAAAATACAATAAATGCAATTAAAGACTTATCAAAGTAATTGCACGAGTATTAATCAGTAAATGCATAATCTGATTAGAAAAATGCATTACAAAACTCTCAAAAACTGATTTTCAAATCTACAAATAGTTCTATGTAAATATGCATTAGTTAATGACATTAATGCATAATAAAATATCATATAATGTATGATCGAGTGTGCACTATAAAATCTTGTGAAACTTCCATAGGGAATGCGACGGATATACTAAAATATAAAATAAAAATGCTTAATCATATAATGGGTAATTTTAAAAATAGGATTTGAGTTTTACTTGCCATATTTATTGCCGTTGAATGAGGAGTATGAATCAACTGAGAATAATTTGACGCACGTACCCTTCAATTTAATATAAATGGACAAAAAATTAAATAGTAAAATGATTTCTCATCCACATGTATAGATCTAGGTCGTCTATATTTTCTAATTCTATGGTTCATAAAAGTTTCTAAGTTTCACTATATATAGGGAGGAGATCATATGTAAATCCATTTTCCCGTAAGAAATGAGAAGCGATTTGGACCATTGATCTTTGTAGATCTACGGTTGATATTGATCGATGCATTATAATTGAACACGGAATGCATTATCATAACAATGCATTGTACTAATCCAGAAATGCATTATTATGAGGATGCATTGTAATAATACACAAAATGTATTATTTTAATGTATAAAATGCATTATTTTTATTTTTTACGGGAAAAGTATTTTACACGTGAACCAACCCCTATATATATATAGATGTTAAAATTATGTGGTATGATAAATTTTTATCATTATTCATGTAACAGCCCGCGGTCTATGTGGATAACCGGACCGTTATTTGAGAATGTACAATGAATCATTGACTTTACAAATTGGCTTTTACAAAAAGATAAACATACAATGACTTGGCTTCAAGGAGATCAAGAAAACCTCGTCAACTTGTCTTCATTACCCTAGCTTGGTCGTCTTGGGGTCAAAGTATGAGGACTTTGGCCCCGCACTGCGGAAGCGTTGTTGAGACTAACTGCGATCAGTTTAGTCGAAACATGAAGAAAGATAGATGTCGATGAGTTTGTACTTGGATTAAACATACAAACATACATTTAAATGAAAAGAGAGATGACGATCCGAATGATCGCCATCTAAAACATCTCTGATGCCAACACACCTCCATCTCGTCCGTCACTCAACCTGTTTTGAAAAGAAAATATTTTTGGGCTGAATACTTTGGTACTTAGTGAGGTTCGTGTCCCTTTTTGAAAACGTTTTGCAAAAATATTTGAAAGATATAGCATTCTCACATTTATATACAAGGAGATACTTGAAAAGAAAATATTTTATCCCATGCATATGCGAAAATATTTTATCATAACTTTGCCTGCACTTAACTTGTCTACTGTGTTACCTTTCCCGGTTCTTCGAGTGGGGAGCCACTCCCACTCTCCGAACCGTCATAAATACCTTGTGCGCACTACCTTGAGGTGATCAGGTCCAAAGGCCGATCATAATAACATTTGACATAAAGTCCATTCATAATGGTAAACACGAGTAGAGAGCATAAAATATTTTAGCATGCATATCACTTATTCATAAAATATGTTATATCCGTTGAGCTTATAACCCATAGATTGAAAATAGGAATCCACCTCTTGTCCTTGCCATAAGTGGAGTATCCTCTCGCGTCCCTAATACTTGGTGTCACTTATAAGACAATCAATATACTTAGGCATTTATACTAGACAAGGTTAATTATTCTATTTTAACATAAATATCAACCTATTCTCGGTCTTTATCATATGGAGTTGAGAATCCATCAAGGCATCGCTTTGATTTTTTAACTTAGAGAAATTGGATCAATGATCCTTTGTTTAAAACATGCATACTAGATTGTTATTCAAAACTTGATTTTGAAAACCATGTCGTGCCATGATATGTCATGTCATTCTTTATCGTGATTCATATAAGCATGCATGTCACATTATTCATCATGTAAATCATTCATATTGTACTTATGCAATTAACACATGCATACATGTTATATCTTTAATCATGCCATGCTTTAACATATATACTTAAGAAATTAAGCATATATAACATCATATAACTTAGTTAGTTAATTTTAATTAATTAACAATCATCATTAGATAAGCCATGAACAATTGATCATATAATACCACGTCATTAAGCATGGATAATTAATCCAATCATGATTAATTAATCATATAATTAATACTCTAATTAATTAATTAATAATTAATTAGCATATGTTAATCAACATGCTTAACCAAGTGATACTTAATCAAATCGTGTCATATAAGTTCATGTTAATCATTATGTCATTTAGTTAATTAATAATTAACTTAATTAATTTATCTTGGAACTTTGACTAATTTAATTAGTTAACTTAATTAATTAACCAAGTATGGTCCAAGGCCCACATACTAGAGTCCAAGAAATAAATAACAAATTATATTGGGCTCAACAAGTCATAATAAATATATAAGTTCAAGCAATAGATTACGTTGAGCTAGCATATAATAATCAAATAAATAGATATAAACCCACACTTGAATTCAAACAAGTTAGATATCTACTTAAATAAAATATTTAATCAATAACAGTGACCAAAAACATGCATATTCACTTATTAAAATTATGGAAGGCCCAAGACTTAATAGTTCAATACATAAATAAATATTAAACATGTTCCAATATTTAACATCTAAAGGGAGTAACATTCTAGTCATATCATAACCTAAAGTAGTTCTCATAGCAACTAGGTTCAGAACTATCGTTCAAGCTTCGAGTTCATATTCTTTCGATTTAAGGTTAAAAGGTTTCAAACCTATTCAATCTTTTTGTATTATCTCTTAGGAATGATGTAATACCCGACTTTTCTTTTCCGACGAGAAATAAAAATTTTCTAAGAAATTAAGGCTTTGCACTTCTAAGTTAATGAAATTCAGTTATAAGAATAACGGCGAAGTCCGTTTCTGAAAATAAGTTGCAGAAGTCGTTCAATCGATTACTGTATTAGGGTATCGACGATCGATAAAATTTTCGTTCGAGAACTCAGATCGAAAAACCGTCTGACTTTACATTCACTTATTTTGCGACACGAGTCTACTGGTAAAAGTCAATTTTATTTATTTTTCCGGGCAAAATTTGGACTGTCACGTCTCGACTTTTCGATGGATTTCGGAAATTGAATCATGCTTTCCGACTAAGTAAATTATTTCCAATCTATTGGTCGAATTAGATTTCGTCGATTATGTAACCATCTAAGAAATTAATTAATCGATTTTAGTATGCAGTATTAGACCCGTAATCGAGATATTTTGGGATTAAAAATCCCCTCTTAAACCGCCATCCCCCCCCCCCCTTGTCATCACTTGATATTTCTTCTACTTTATTAACTTAATATCCCACAAACTCTCTCATCCCTCTCTCTCATTACCGCCCCCCCCCCCCGCCTAAACTCTCTCTTCTCTCTCTTGTTCTTCATCTTCAAGTTAAACTTCAAGTAGTTCATCAAGTTCTTCAAGCTCTCAAGCTCCATAACTTGCTCGTTTACCGATCGATTTCAATTCCGATTGCATATTCGTAAAGGTGAGAGCCTCCTCTTTAATTCCAACCGAACAAAAATCCTATTCTATAATTCTTGAAAATTTTGAAAAGTTTAAGAGAAGTAGGAGATGATGTTCTAAGTTTATTTCATGATTATTAATACTTAGGATTGAATTTCTATGGTTTAAATCAAGAATAAATCATGTTAGTAATTATATGATAATTTTCAAAAATTACATGAGCATGTAATTGAAGATTGAGCTTGAAATTAGATGTTTTGTTTGTGGATTATCATTCTATGTATTAGTATGTTGGTGTATGAATTGTTTAGAAATTTTCTAAAAATAAAAACAAGATTGTAAGAGATGAAGAAGTAGGATATTGGTTGAGCAATTGTTATGATTTTGATGAAATGTTATGATTTATGAGAAGTAGGAAGCATGTAGTTGAACATATATTTTAGTTAGAATTTTCTAAAAATAAAAATGATATTGTAAGAGATGAAGAAGCATGATTTTGATTAAGTAAATCTTATGTTTTGATGATGTGATTTGATATATATGATGTAGGAAGCATGAGGTTCAACATATATTTAAATTAGATTTTTCTAAAAAAAAACCGAAATCGTTGGAGATGAAGAATCGTCGATAGAATTAGTTTTGATGTTGATATGGACTTATGGTTTGCATATTAGTTAATCTAAGTCGTTAATGATGATAAATGGAAAGTTTGAATGAAATCTAAGAACGTCGAACTTTTCGTAAGAGACGAAGAGTCGAGCGTAATCGTCGATAGGAAAATCGAATGAGAAAACTAATCGAATATTAGTGATTGTTGGTATGTTAGGTTAGTTGTGGAATTAATTGAGAATTAATTAACAATTATGAAGAATCGAGTTCATAAACTGATAAAAATGATGTGAATTGGTTAAGTAATAGTTTCGATGATGTTAATGTGTTAAGATGATCATTATTAAGTAAGAGGATGATAGAAACCAATTTGATTTGAATTGAATTAGTAAAACTTCAAGAATCGAAGAAAGTAAGTAGGTTTGAAATCAATGAAATAAGAAAACGAGGGTTTGTATGTTTCCGATTAATGATATGGTTGATGTATTGATGATATGCATGATTACATGTACTTAGTTTGAATTTCTTAGATTTTATAAAAATGTTTAAGAAAATCAGACATTGCCGAAAACATAATATACAAATAGATTAATCAGACATTTTTAACAGTAACGCATCGGAGTTTTTCTTTAAAATGCCCGTGCCTACTAAAACATTTTTCTTTTCTCATAAATCACTCGGCCGAGCATTTTCTGACAGATGTTACCTTCGATTTGCCCAACATTCCTCACCGTGGCTGGCTACCCCTCAACAAGGTACCACACACACCGGATACCGTGTACACAAACTCTGGAAAGTCCCCCTTGTATACTAACTCAGAGATCGATTTAGTTAGCCCCATTGTATCTAACTCATAAATTCTAGAAAGCTGTCGGCTAACTCAGAATGGCACAAATGAACTCACATAAAACAAAGCATTTTACGCCTGATAATCACTTTCATAAACACAATTATCAAATCTGAAAGAAAACATTTTGAGCAACGCTCGTTTTTATTTTGATATAAGAAAAGCCCACTTCAGGCGATTTACAGAACAACTATAGCTTCCGTCTTCCGTCTTCCGTCATGTCTTCTAAACTCGACTTCTTCCTTTGAACGTAAATAATAACACTTTAATAAAAGGTCGAGATAAATAAAGGAAAGAGAAATCGAATTCGTTTTAGACTTTTAGGCCTTTGCACTTTAGCTACATTCTTTTGATTAAAGAAATAAACGAGACTCGATCAATTCTCGTTTAGAAACTAACTCGGTTCCTTTACTCGACACTTAGGTTAGTAGATAATGGATGTTGATAACTTATAACGACTTAAAAGTTCAAAAGGAATCAAGTTGAAAGGATTCAACTTAAGAAATTAGGTTATTGGAAACTTCCTGCACAAGATAGTAGTTCTGGAGTTCTCACAGAACAGAGCACTTCGAAACAGGGGATGTTCTCTGTACCAAAAGAAAGCCACGGATGTCTAGTTTACTCTCCAATTTACGGATCTCGATTTCGTTAGGCGAGCTAAATGTTATGACAGTTTTTGTGCAAGGTTGCAAAACAGTCCGCGCGAAACTCTAATGCTCGATAAAACTCGACACACGATTCCCTAGGTTCGACCAATGCTATTTCACTTTTATTCTTACGAAATTTCCATCTTAAGTCAGTTCACACGCAATATCTTTTATGAAAAATTCCTTCATATCTCTCGATTAAAAACTCGACGTATAATTACTCGACTTTCAACTAATCTAATTACTAAACCAATTCAATTTTAAATTCCATTTCTATTTCAACTTCTCGTTTATAATCTATAACTTATATCATTTCGTATCTCGGATGGAAATATCGTCAACTACAAACTCGTTCATTTATCAATAACAATCATTAATAACCGATTAATTTCCTTATTTGACTTTTCTATCGACACTTAGACTCGTTTCTTCGTCTCTTAACAAAATTCCAATCTTCTTAGAATTCGTTCAAAATTTCCGGTTACGATCATTAACTAACAAGATTAACATATATTCAAATCACAAACCTAAATCATTATTCAATCTCGACTTATCGATGATTTCTCGTCTCTTAACAAAATTTCAACGTTATCCGATTTTGCTCAAACTTTACAATATCGATCATCATCTATCTAGAATCATTAATACGCAAATCACAAATTCAAAATATTAACGAATCTCAACTTATCGACGAGTTTTCGTCTCTTATGATTTCCATTTTATTTTTAGAAAAAATTCCAATAAATTCTATAATCATCCTCAAACATACTATATCTTATTTCTATTATCATTTCATGCAAATCATAACATCTTCTACATCAAATCCTCACTTGTTCCTCTCTTACACTTTTATTTTTATTTCTAGAAAAATACCAATTAATTCATGTGATCATCTATCATCACATAGAACACTAATCCATCAATCAATCATCAAGAAAATTGAACTAACAAAAACCCCTAATTCCTCTCAAAAATTTCGGTAATAACAATTAATTAAGGGGGGTGATTTCCACATGATTTCTATCCATGAAATCCATTCCTAAGAATACTATAACATGTATTAAATTTGAAACATCAATTCTACAATTTCCTATAAATTTCGAAAATTACAAAGATTGAAAGAAATAAATTTTACTTGGATGGAAAGGAAGCTAACATCCTTACCTTGATAGATATGAACTTAGATTTAGGATTGATGGAAAGATGAACAAGTTATGATGATTTCACTTGATGAACTAGATGAAGATTTGAAGAACAAAGAAGAACAAGAGAGATAAGAGAGAAAGAGAGAGAGAATCGGCTATGAGGGGAAAAGAAGAGAAGAAAATGAGATGTTGGAGGGATATTTATAGCATGAGGTGTTAAGTTGAAGAAGAAATAAGATGATGAGTCATGGTGAAAGGTGGCGGTTGGAGGGGATATTTGTGCAAAAATATCCCGTTTTTCGGGTCCAATACAGGTTATAAAAATCGAGAAATAAATTTTTAGACGGTTACATTTTCGATGAAATCTAATTTGACCGTTATATTAGAAATAAATCACATACTCGGAAAGCATAATTCGTTTTTCAAAATCCGATAAAAAGTCGAGACATCACAGTCCAAATTTCGCCCGGAAAAATAATAAAAACTAACTTTCTCCGGTAACTCGTATCGAAAAAAAAGTGAATGTAAAGTCTGACAATTTTTCGATCTGAGTTTTAGGACGAAAATTTTATCGGACGCGAAAACCCTAATACAGTAGTCGTTCGACCGACTTCTGGAATTTATTTTCAGAAATGGATTTCACCGTTAGTCTTAGAATCGAAAATCCTTAACTTAGGCGTGCAAAGCCTTAATTAATAATCAAATTTTTATTTTTCGTTGGAAGAAAATATTCGTGGTATTACAATCCACAACTAACCTGCACGTTTAGAAATACATGTAGGGCTGAGTACGAAGTACTCAGTGAACACATTGCCAAAAATAATTTAGAAACATTGCCCATTAGGGCTATATAATTGAACTTGCCTTGCCACTGCATCACAAGTGTTAGAACATTTGAAAACATTTTACTTGTGAATGCATAAAACATTTCATCATTTTCAGATCAACTACGCAGTCAAAGCATACATAACAAAGGTAGGAATCATCCATCACATCAATATCGTGTTTGAAAAGTAGGCCTCCTTCTCAGACACTGTGACCGAAGTTACCATCATCTAATGCATGCATTAGCCTGCCTTACGCAGGTTTTATCCCGTGTGTCCACGGGATTTAACATCATTTCATCACATCACTTCATTTCATCACATTACATCAAGTTGAGTTTTAGTTCAAAAAGCGCACATAATAAATAGTAGGCGCATTCATCGTTGAGTTTTAGTTCAAAAAGCCCACCTTGCTTCTGGTCTATTGAAGTCGAGGTTGCTTACTTTACGCTTTCCCGATTACTTTGCAGTCCCGCTCGGCCCTTCAATAATAACATCGATTAAAATCGAGCTTATTAACTCGAAAATCGTATAATAGATTTAGGGCTCGGCTGATGGACTTCTACTTGAGTCGGGTTCTTAACTTATCTAAACTTCTCTACATCGTTAACTTTTTCAATTTCTCGTTCTCAAGTCATCGTCTTTGCTCGTTTTCTAATTACTTCTCAAACTCTGATTCTTGTTTCTAAGATATCAATCTTCACGTAATTCGATAAGTTAATAATCAAATCGCCTTAAACTTCTCATAAATCGATAAGTTACTATTTTACTTGTCTTATCTTTTTATGATCTCAAAATTATATAATCTCGGCACATCATAACATCAAATCCCAAGCAATATTATCATACATTATTCATTCACATTATAACACGTATTTCAATAATCGAACATTCATTTCATAAACACATATGCACGTAAATATTCAAATATCATCATAGTACTCAAGCATCGGCATAGTACTCAACATCAACATCACAATTTCATATTAGCGCTTCAAGAATACGTTATCTCTTAAACACAATCACATATTAATTACTTACTGCTCGACTTTTGACTTTTGAAATTTCATAACTTTAATTTTTACTGAAAATTATTTCATTAAACTCATATAATAATAATCATTTTGAATTAAATATTCAAACTTATACCTCGTATTTCTAGACTCTAAAATACGTCATTATTTCCTCAAAATATGTATTCTTATACGTCATCATTTTCTTCAAAATACGTACTCATATACATATTCAATAGTCAACTAATTACTTAAGATAAAATAATAATTATTTTATCTTTTTCTTTATTTAAATCTTAATTTTTGTTTTTATTTAATAAAAACTCGGTTTTTCTTGTAAAAACTTTACTACTCAATAACTTCTACGTTTTAACTCCTTTTTAAGTGATTTAAAAGGCAAACTTGCTTAATTCTACTCAAATAATATCATCGAATCACTCAACACATCATATAACATCAACTATTCATCATAAAAGTAATCTAAACTCGAAAATATTATTTTTTTCTCACATAATATATTTATTTCCTTGTTTTTCAAACTTTTATTATTTTTCTTACTCGATTAATAATTCATCACATCAATTAATCACTCAAAGAACACTTAAGATCATAAACATCACTTTAAATTCACATCATTCAAACATTTTCATTTTTAATGAAAATATTCCATTTAAATCAAATATTCTATTATTATTATTATTATTATTATTATTATTATTATTATTATTATTATTATTATTATTATTATTATTTCAATAATAATAATTCTCTTAGCTTCTCGTTTATATCAAACGAACTCAATTACGCACATCTTAACTCTTTAACTCATGAACTCATTAACTCATTTCTTATAGAAAATTTCATCTCTTTTTATTTTATTTTTCTTTTTATCCTCAAATATTAATATTAATATAATTATGAATATCCTTCTTCTCTTTTAATCATAACATCAACTCATATATATTACATCTACCAAACATCATTCTAACATCATCATCAATCAAAGAAATACATTTCTTTGTATAATTAATGTAATGCCCCGTAAATTCCTTACGTTCTTAATATTTAAAGTTAATTAAATAATGGCTTTGCACGCCTAAGTTTATAATTTTTGAATTCTAAGGCTAACGGTCGAATCCGTTATTAAAAATAAATTACAGAAGTCAACTAGACGGTTACCGTATTTAGGGTTAGCGCGTACGAACACGCCGAGAAAGTTAGTTTTTATTTGTTTTTCCGGACAAAACTCGGACTATGTCGTCCCGAGTTTTTGTCAAAATAAATTTTGTAAATTTATTTTCCAATTAAGTTTATACGTTAGAATTTTAAAGTCAAATCGAATCGCGACGATTTTGTACCGAGCAACGTTTTTCGTCGTTCGTTTTCCCCAACATCGGATCGCGCCGGAAAAACCCGTAACCCTTCTAAATCACCTCCATGCAGCCGACACATCAGCATTTTAAGTGTAAGACATGCATGGTTGACTTGTTTATTTAATGACACCTTAACCTTACCTTTATACATGTTCAACCTATTCATCATAACAACACTACACAAAACAATTCCATCTCTCTCCATCGCTCACTCTCTCTCGGCAGCACACACACACACACCCTCAACTTCATCTTCTCCATCATCCATCCACCATTGAAGAACACCTCCAAGAACAAGAAGAGTTCATACAAGTCACAATTCATCCAACAAAACTCTATACATCCTTTGTTAATTCTCTAGGTAATGATATCCTCCACAACTCCATCCATTTAGTTTTTCTTTTCTTTTCTTTTCCTCTTGTTCGAAAATTTAGAAGTTTGGAATAGATGTTTTGATCTTAGAACAATGAAATTGGATATGTTAGATAGATTAATTAGGGATTAAAATGGAACAAAAATAAGAAACCTAAAATCTATGTAAATGCAGAAATTTTTTAGGCATTTAGTAGGATTTTTGTTTTTCTTCTTTTGATCATGGATTCATGCTTAGTAGATGATTAATTAGTGTTTAGAATGAAAAAGAATTGAAAGCCCTATGTGTTTGTGAAATTCAAATTAGGGTTTGAAGTTTGAATTTAGGAGTTTTTGCATATTAGTTGATTGTGGAATTGCAATTGATAAATGGTTGTTATAATAGGTTGATTAGTGAATAAATGTAGTTAATTGGAGAAGAAAATCATCCCCTTAACATATGTTTAAAACCAGAAATTTATAGAGTAAATAGGGGTTTATACAAGTTTGATATAAGTGATCATTTGTTAGTTGAATTATGATGTAAATCATGTTAGTTGATAATAGAAATTAAATGAGAATTTTCTAAAAATGTTTAATGAAACATAAGAGGCAAAGATCACTTTATAAACTGAGTTATAATGATGTTAAGATGTGTTTGCATGCATGAAAATGATTCACGTTAGACGTAGTTTAACGTCGTAAAATTTGAACGAAATCCGACAACGTTGAAAAGTCGCGTAAGAGACAAATATTTAGTTGTAACTAATAATCGGGAAGTCGGATGAAAATTCTAACTTGATATTATTGTTTATGATGAAATTTAGAACATCTTTCTAGTTGACATCATAAGCTTTCGAGTTAATCTAATATGAGCTATAGTTGTAATCGAGAACTAGAACGTGTTTTGAAGTTTTTGTTGGTATAGTACTTGTTATTGAAATCCGACGTTAGAACGTCGTGCTTTTGAGCGAGTTTTGAGAAGGAGTTTGTCACGTACGGAGGTACGTGATGACTGCCTTGAGAGTTCAGTTTCTAAAAAAATGAATAAGAGAGCTTTGAACGAACCTAAGACGTTATACGTCGAACCTTCAAGCAATTAGGGTTTGTTCGGCAGTTTCTGTGACCCTCGCCGGAAACTGTAATATCTTCCAGCTCGTTTATCGGATTTGTGATCCGTAAATTGGATTACGAACTAGACTTCCTAAGCTTTCTAGTGGTACAGGGCTCACCCCCTGTTTCCAAGTCCTCTGTTCTGGACAGCCTCCAGAGTTACTGGACTGTGCAGTGAAATTTCAGTTTCTTGTTTTCTAAGTTGTTTAGTTCACAACTTAGTTTCTTTCGTTTGTTTAAACCGTTTTATCTAACGAACATATCCCTACTAACCCTGGAGTCAAGTACAGGACCTTTAATGATGAAAACCAGTTGAGATCTTATATCTTATCCTTTCATTAAAGAAGTAATAAACGAGAAATTTTATAAGTCGTTCAAAGAACTAAAATGTAAATCGCCTAAGTTGATTCTTTCCAACTTAGTTTCTTTTAATCTTTAAAGTTGTTTTAAGACATCGAATACCTTCTCTACTGACCCGAGAGTCGAGTATGAGATCTTCCGAGTTCTAAACGAGATTGGTACGAGTCTCATTTCCCGTTTAAGTAAAACGAATTTAGTAAGCGTGCAAATGCCCAAAAGAATAAAATAACTAAAACTTTCTTCAATTCTCTTTCTTCGATTGTCTTTACGACCCATTTTTAAGTATGTTTATTTTACGATGAAGGAGGAAGCCAACTGTAGAGGAAGAACGGAAGATCCAAAGTTGGAAGCTTTTGCTTATAAGTTCTGTATTTTACAAGGTGGGCTTTTATATACAAATAAAACGAGCAATGCTCGGAAAATCTTTCTTTATCGCTTTGATATATGTGTTTTCAAAGTGATATTATGGCATGAACTGTTTTATGTTTTTATGTGAGTTCTCTTGCACCCATCTGAGTCAACATTCGTGTTTTCCAGATTTAGAGTTAGTCTATTTTAGATTAACTAACGATCGGCTCTGAGTTAGCTGCTAAGTGCTTTCCAGAGTTAGTGCACTTTGTAACCTGTGGTGTATGTGGTATCCTGTTGAGGGGTAGCCAGCCACGGTGAATTAGTTTTGGTCAAGATTGAACATAGCATACCTGAAAATAGTCGGCCGAGTGATTTATGAGAAAAAGTCAGAAAATGTTTAGTAGACACGGATTCTTTCAATAAAACTCCGATGTGCTACGTTTATAAAATGCCATATTTATCTATATTTATGATAATGATTTCGGCATCGTGCCCACTAAGTACGTTTGTACTTAGCCCTGCATTGTTTTCTAAATGTGCAGGTTGAAGCGACGGTGAGCGGCGACGGTTGATGTTGAGTTAAAAGATAGGATGCTTAGTTAGAACCCTTCCGCTGCCAATCTCTGTGTTTCTTTTGAGATCACTTTTTGAACAATACTTGTAGTCAAAGTCTGTAATATGAACTTAGTTTCTTTTGTACTTTTGTCGAGTAATCCTTAGGGATTAACTCTTTCTTTTATGTTAAAGTCTTGTTCATAGATTATCGATGTTTATCATGTATGTTTAGTCGGTTAGCCCCCTTCTTCCCCGCTTCTTTAATCCAACCCCAGTCGTACCCCGGCTTCTGCCGTCCCTCGGGATTTGGGGCTGTGACAATTAAACTCATACTTTCATTTATTTATTTTCCTTATTATTTCTTTTTTAATATATATATCTCAAAATTCATAGAAAATTCATAAGACTTTATTTTCTACTTAATTCATTCAAAATAGACTTAACATCTCATTTATTTCTCAATTTCATTTTTATCTAATGAAATTCCTCATTATATATATATATATATACTCATTTTTCGAATAGTTAAAAATAATTATTTTTCTAATTAATTTATAACATCTTCAATTCTTCAAGTTTTTCTTATGAATATGAAGAACACATCTTCAAAAACTCATATTGACCTCAAGAACATCATATTTATATTTATTCTCATTTTTCTTTGATTTTTCTTCCAAAAATTCCATAAAAATTACTAAAAATCATATCTTCTCATTTCCTCAATTTTCATGCTTATAAACCCATTTTAAAAATTTATCTAACACATCTTAACATCATCATCATCATCAGTATCATTATATTTCATCAAAATCATCAAAAATTCATTTTCTTCATTTTATCATATATTTCAAATTTTCTAAAGAAATTCATAAAATTCATATTTTGTCATAAAAACACATCTAGATCATATTTTCATATACCATCATGCTCATGAACATCATAAAACTCATAAAATTCATAAATCATCATTTATTCATATTTTCTCTATTTTTCACCGATTAATCTCAATAAAAATTCAATAAATTCACCAAAAATTATCATCAACACATATATGAATATAAATCACATGAAAAATCATAATAAGCATATATCTTCATCATATCATCAAATAATCATCAAAACTCATCAAGAACTTATTTTTCCTAATTTTCTCTTTTAAATCGATTTTGGGGTTTTTACCTATCTTATGTTCTTTCATCTTTTTAACTCCTAAATCATGTTTTAAACCTCATTTTGATCATCATCTCACCATCATAACTCTAAGGTTTTCCTATGCATAAAGTAAACCATACATCTTTTCCTTATTTTCTTGGTTTACATATACATATATACAACTTATCAATGAAATGAAATCATACTTAAATAAATAACTTAAGCTCTTCTTTGGCTTGGATTTTGGCTTTCTTGGAGGATTAAAGATGATGGATTTTAGCTCCTTTCCTTGCATGAAAAGATATGCAAGATATCAAGATCATACTTTCGAAAACAAGGAACAAACCCTCATTTTCTTTCAAGAAAAATCGATGGAATAGGGTTGGAGATCTAAGCTTGTTTCAAGCTTTGAAAATGAAATGAAAGAGATAGAACTTACTTCTTAGATGATCTTAGATATGAAGGAGGTGATATACATCAAAGGATCCTCAAGCATGAAGCATGATTTCATCAAGAAGATAGGTGTATGCATGGAATTTTTCGAAGTGAAAAATCTGCTGCTCTTCGGTGAAGAAGATCGAGTTGTTGCAGCTGTTTTCTTCGACTTTAAGGGCTGTGGAAGATGATGGAGAGGTAGGTGATGATATCTAGAGTATTATGGTGAAGTTTATCAAGTCATGGAGGTGATAAACATGAGAGAAAGAGCTGCAACTACTGGTTTGCTGTTGCTATCATCTTCTCGGCAGTGAGGCTGCCGAAGAGAAGAGAGGAAGATGAAGCTTTGCTTGTTGCATGTGAGGATGGAGAGAGATGTGAGGTGATAGAGAGGGTGATGTAGTGTGAGATAGAGATGCAAGTGGGATGCATTTAACATGTGGAGAATCTAAGGAGATTTAGAAAGATTAGAGAGAGAAGAGAGAATCGAGAGGGAGAGATTTAAGAGAGAAAAGAGTACATATTGTGGATGAATGAGAGGGAGAGTAGGATACACTCTCTCTAGTGAGAGTTTTAAAGGATATTTAGCTACTATTTTAGATAGGAATGAAATTTTTAACTGCTATCTATACCCGGAAATAAAAGTTTTCCGGTAGAAAATATCCTCGTCATTTTATTTTATTCCCTCAAACTTTTAATAATCCTTCTCGTCTCTTTCTCGACGTCTAAATTCTCTCTAATTCATCTTATATCTCTCAAAATAATTTAAGGAATCCAATGATCTAATTTTTATGCCAAGATTCCTTCTAACGAATAAGTTCATAAAAACTGCTCGACTAAACGAGTCGTCAAGCAATTTATTTTTAAACCTTACTCAAATGATCTCGGAAAATTCTCCGACTTATCTCAAAGGTCTTAAAATAAATTCTAGATTCTAATGAAACTAATTAGACTAAATTTGGAGTCGGTCGATGAATAGGGATTTCTCGATTTACGTTACTATTCATCTAAAAATAAAAGTTCTCAGAAATTTCCGAAATTCATACTCAAGCTCAAACTCATATAAATAAGCTCAAACAATTCATCACATACTCAATTCGAATAATCGAAATGAGAAAAATCACATTAGAGCACATAAAAACATCTTCGTCATTTCACAGAAAAATTTATTTTCGCGAAAATTTTTAGTGCTCAAAACTCATCATATAGGCATATTAGTTTAATTAATACACACTTAAGAACTTAGAAAAGTTTGAGGTATTACAAATACACATCTGAGCCCTTGCTTTGAAGCATCCGTATAGATAACAAAACCTTCAGCACCATCGGGTACGGTGAGAACTGGGGCTGATATAAGGCGTTGTATAAACTCTTGGAAACTCTTCTCACACTGCTCACTCCACTGGAACCTTTCCTTCTTGCACGTTAGCTTTGTCAATGGACCGGCAATCTTTGAAAATCCCTCTATGAATCATCAGTAGTATCCAGCCATTCCAAGAAAGCTCCTAATCTCGTTCACGTTGGTTGGAGTCTTCCAATTACTTATTGCTTCGACTTTGGACGGATCTACTTCAATCCCTTTCGCTGTAATAACGTGTCCAAGAAAAGCTACTCGTTCCAACCAGAATTCGCATTTCTGAAACTTTGCATATATCTTTTCTTTCCTCAATGTCTCCAAGACGATCTTCAGATGCTCCGCGTGTTGCTCCTTGTCTCTCGAGTATACTAGATTGTCGTTGATAAAAACGATCACAAATTGATCAAGATAGGAGTGGAAGACACGATTCATTAAATCCATGAAGACGCCAGGTGCATTGGAGAGTCCGAAAGGTACGACGGTAAACTCATAGTGGCCGTATCTCTTCCTAAATGCGGTCTTGGGAACATCGCTCTCCTTAATTTTTAGTTGATGATATCCTGATCTCAAGTCGATCTTCGAAAACACACCTGCTCGTTTCAATTGATCGAACAAGTCTTCGATTCGAGGCAATGGATATTTATTCTTGATCGTTAGCCTATTAAGCTCGCGATAGTCTACGCACATTCTTAAGGTTCCGTCTTTCTTCTTTACGAATAATACTGGAGCACCCCAAGGAGATATACTTGGTTGAATAAATCCCTTGTCAAGCAATTCTTGCAATTCTTTAGGTGCCATCCTATAAGGTGCTTTAGAGATTAGCGCTGCTCCTGGTACTAAGTCGATCGTGAACTCGATTTGTCGGTCTAGAGGAATCCCTGGTAACTCATCGGGAAAAACATCGGCATACTCTCGCACTATGGGCACTTCAGTCACCTTACTTTCGTTAGGTGGTGCTGCCGTTATATTAACTAAATACCCTTGCCAATCTTTCTTTCTTAGCAGCTTGATCGACTTCATTGCGGTTATGATCTTCGGATGAGCTTTTGTCCTTGCGCCATAAAAGATGAGCTTCGATTCTTCAGGATGTTGGATCTCCATCTCTCGCTCACGACATCCAATCGTTGCATTATTCTTGCCCATCCAATCCATGCCTAGGATTATATCAAAATCTAGCATTTCTAGGACGTGAAGATCAGCTACGAGCTCTCTTCCATTTAAGTCTATCCCTACGCTCTTCACAATCTTATCACATCTAATACTTTTTGCCAAGGGAATGCTAACCTCTAGTGTGTCGCAATTATCGTGGTTGACTATGCCAAGCTTCGAACAAAGTTTCGTAGATATAAAAGAATGGGTAGCTCCCGAATCAAATAACACCAAAGCAGGAAGGTTTGAGACTTGAAGTATACCTGACATGGTGTCTGCACCGTCTTTGGGATCGGGTTCTCCTTCAGTCATGGCAAAGACTCGGGGCTTTACTTTCTTCATAGGCTCATGAATATTCTTTTGTAGCTCCTTCTTGTTCCTTGGGCAGTTATACGACATGTGTCCTAGTTCGCCGCAAGAGTAGCAAACATTCTTCCATCGCCAACACTCACCCACGTGGAATTTGTTGCATTTTGGACATTGGGACCTCTCATTGCTCAATCTGGATGATGCAGAGCCTGTTGACGAACCAGTTGTTGGTTTCCATTTCTTGCTTCCCGGAGCACCTTTTCTTTTTCCAGTCTCTTCCCATTTTCTCTTTCCAAAAGAGTCTCAATATTTTTGATCCTTGATTTCCAGTTGCAAACCGTCGAAGACTGCTTGAGCTCGGTCGATAACTTCTCTATAGGTCGGCAATCTCAGTGCATATATTATTCGACAAATTTTAGGTCGTAGGCCTTGTTCAAACCGACGTGCTTTCTTCACATTCGTGTCGACTAGGTATGGTGCATATCGAGACAATTTGTTGAATTTCCTCTCATAGTCGACCAACGTCATGCTTCCTTACTTGAGATTAAGAAACTCGGTCTCCTTCTGTGTTATGTAGGACTGAGGAAAATAGCGATCCATGGTCAGCTCCTTGAAGTCCTTCCAGACTAAAGTATGGCGCTGTTCAAGGGTCATTGTTCGAGCATGAGATTCCCACCAGTGGCTTGCTTCTTCGGCTAACTGATAAATCGCACACGAGACTTTTTGCTCTTCACTACAACCCATAAGTTCAAATATTCATTCCAGCTCACGAATCCACTCTTCCGTATCTTCAGGCCCTTCGGTTCCCTTAAGCCTTGGTGGCCCCAACTTTCGAAATTGTTCAATAATCTCAAAACTCCTTAATCGGGGTTGTGTAGCATTCATGCCTCAATTCTGTTGTTGTTGCTGCATAAAACCTTGGAGAGCAAGTAGAAATTGAGCAAAGTCAACCCCATTGTTATTCGCATGTGGGGCTTGCTGCTCGTTTTCTAGAGCGCGTCGCGGGGGCATTATCCTATAACTCAATCAAGATATTTAGATCATAAAGTCAATATCCTAAGGTTATATTTCGAGGACTACTTTTATTCAAGCATAAATCCATAATATAGAGAACTTTCATCAACTGATAAGAACATTGAGCACACTTTTATTTCTTTTTATTAAATACTCTTTATCAAACTTTTATCAATAACGTGTTGGGAATCCAAATCATATTCTTAAATCATATCAAACTAAATTAAAATCATACTTTGTCCCTATCGGACACACTTATTCTTTCACATCATTCATTTGATACGATCAAACTTTAAGATCTCTTTCCCGACACAATCATTTCATACTCACCCCATAACTTTTAAACATAATAAAACCCATTTAACTCTAACATGTTACCTCGGAGTCGGCGTAGAGGAGTAGCCACGAACCACATTCTCTCCCAAGTATAGAACATATCACAACATGTCATATATTTTAGTATTTTACCAATCACAATATCTCAGAAGCAAGTCTACAGGGTCGTAGACCAGCTCTGATACCACTCTGTAACACCCCGTTCCTAGCGAATGAGAGACGCTACCAAAATACTAATTCATTCCATATTTCTGTAATATCAATAGATGCACAAAATAAAAAAAAATCTTTATACAAAAGAATTTCTTATTTAATTCAGTAATAAATAATATTATTAATAATAGTAATACTTCGAATAAACCAACAAGTTATTATGTTCATATATTTATATATATCTATATCTATATATATATATATATATATATATATATATACTAGAAATAGATAATAACCCGACTTGAAATTTTCTAATATATGAGCGCACAGCAGAAGTTAATAAGCAACCTTGACCACTAACCTGTCAAAACGTTATATATATATTTCAAAGGCACAGAAGCTAACAATTAAATGGACGACATTATCAAACTCACATCAAAACATCATATCTATATTAGAAAGTTGAATCCATACAAAAATATAACCATCAAGTTTTAGAGATATAAACGACCTATCTGAGGCACAGCTCGTAGCTAAATATATGATAAGCAAAATATATAAGTCCGGTCAAAGCCGACATCAAAATACAAAAAAAATCATAAACTATATATATAGTCTCAGCCCACCAAAGTCAAAAGAGACTAACTTAGTAAATAGTTATATTTACCAAAATATCAATATACTTCATCTGCTGGCTTAACATCTGCTGCCTCGCCGCCAACTCCTTAGCCTGCAAAGGAAAAATATAAACAATAGGGTGTGAGTATGCAAGCACACTCACTGCAAGGAGTTATAATCAATTGTGTAATGAATCATAACATAATGAACCCCTTTCACTTCTTTAACTTAGATGGCATTGTGAGACTAGTCTCGGTCCCTTGTGGACCAGACCCCTTGTGGGCCCTTCAGCTCTTCGATCCCTTGCGGATCGGCTTTTTGATCCTTTGTGGATCCCTGTCAATGCCCTAAATCCCGAGGGACGGCAAAGCCGGGGTGCGACTAGGGATTGGAATAAAGAAACGGGAAAGAAAGGGAAAACTACTGAATAAATGATATTTGTAACATAAACTACTATGAATTTGACTTCATTGAATAAAAAGGGAGTCGATCTCGGAAGATCGCTCGACAAAGTTTGATCAGTGAAAGCTAGGTTTAAAGTGTAAACAACTTAAACCGAAAGGATTTACATTAATAAGAGAACCGACTTTACTTAGTGAAAGAAAGAGTAAATCACGGAGGATCACTCGACATAGCTACTCTAAAAAGGGACTAAGTTCAAAGGATGAAAATTAGTTCTAAGTTATACTTTAACTGAAACTAGTTTACAGAATTGGCAGCGGAAAAACATAGAAAATGATATCACATATCGAATGTGAAATCGAGGCTCAATTAATCTTTACTTCCTTAATTACGACCTTTACTCAACCTCCTCCGCCTTCGCCACTCAACCTGCATATTCAAAAACAAACATGCAGGGCTAAGTACAAAAGTACTTAGTGGGCACGTTGCCGAAAACAACTCACAAGAGTATTGACTTAATTATGCATCATTTCATAAAACACTTATATAAAACTTTTACTGATATATATATACATTTAATTTGTGAATGACTCACTGTGGGTTTTAAACTCATATCCGATCGTCTGGAAAGCACCTGAGGGCTAACTCAGAAACGGTCCCTCTGGATAGCACCTGTGGGCTATCTCAGAATCTGATCATTTAGTTGGAATTATCTGGATAGCAACCTGAGGGCTATCTCAGAATCCAATACTCTGGTTAGCACCTGAGGGCTAACGCAGAGAGACATAATAGAATTCACATAAACAATTCATTAAAGCACTGATTGAACTTTAATACTCACTTATTAAAACAATACGTAATCACTTTCGAGCAACGCTCGCATATAAATACTTTAATACTCATTTATTAAAGCAAAACGTAAATACCTTCGAGCAACGCTCGCATATAAATAAGGCAGTAATTGATACACTTTTGAAAAGCCCACCTCGTTCGTTTACAGAACTATTACTCGTGCTTTCGTCTCTAATCTTCCGTCCTGTCTTTTAACCTCAACGTCCTCCTTCTTCGAACGCAAACAAACACATTTTAATAATCGGTTGAGACGTTAAAAGAAACAGAGAATCGGAAACGGTTAAGTCTTTTAGGCTCTTAGGCATTTGCACGTTAAACTAACTTCGTTAATTAAACGGGAACGAGACTCGAACACATCCCGTTTAGCACTTTCTCGGTTTCTTACTCGACACTAAGGTCGGTTAATAATGGTAGTCGATAACTTATAACGACTTAAAAGGTCTTAAGGATGTTAAGTTGGAAAGAATTCAACTTGTGAAAATGAGTTTTGGAAATTCACTGTACAGGTCAGTAACCATCACGCAGAACAGGGTATTTCTAAACAGGGGACGTGCCCTTTACCAAAAGAAAGCCACGGATGTCTAGTTTACTCTCCAATTTGTGGATCTCGATTTCGTTAAGCGAGCTAGGAGATATGACAGTTTCCGTGAAACGTCGCAAAACAGTCCGCGTTTAACCCTAGGCTCGATAACTCGGCGCACGGCTTCCTAGGTTCGATTTATGAAAATCCTCTGTTTTTGAAACGAAATTACTGACTCATGACAGTCAACACGTAACCTCACACGCGATGAACCCCTTTTCATTTCTCGATTACTAATACAACGATTTAAACACCGTCGTTCGAACTATACAATTACTATACCAATCAAGTTCTCGTTTCACAACTTAACATCTCGATTTCAATTAATACCTATCATTTCATAACTCGGATTAACACGTCGTCAACTACGAACTTGATCTCTTATCGATAATATTCATTAACAACCAATTACAAACCTTAATCGACATTTCTATCAACAATTACATTCATTCGTTTGTCTCTTACGAGAATTTCAACATCATCGGAATTCGATCAAACTCTATCACATTATCCAACATCTATCAAGGTTCATTAATACGTATAACATTACCTCAAAACATTAACCAAGTTCGATTTATTTCCAAATTTCCGTCTCTTACACTTTACATTATAATTTTAGAAAATTCCAATTAAATCTTATAATCATCTAACATCAATTATAACACTAATCCATCATTAGAAACAAACTATACCAAACCCCTTAATCCTCAATGAAAATCGGTTCTTACAATTAATTAGGGGAAATGATTTTCTTCCTCAATTCAATCCATTAAACCAATTCTAATACCACTACAACATATATTATCCAATGAATTTGAGAATTAAATCATCCTAACAAAATGCCCTAAATTTCGGTCACACCCTAGAATTAGGGTTCTTGATTTGTTTCTTCAATTAAACCATAGGGAATCAATTCTATTCATCTATTAACAAGAAATTAAACTTAAAACATCATCCTACTTCATTAATAAAAATCGGTCCACACTAAAAAATAAAGGAATAAATTTCTACTTGGATAGATTAATAGCTATGAAGAATACCTTGAGTTTTATGTAATTGGAATTGGAAATTGATGGATGATAATCAAAGTAGGATGAAATTCCTTGCCAAGAGCTTCTAGTTCATCAATGGAAAATGAAAGAAAACAATTTGGGAGAGATGAAGTATGTGTGTGTGGCTGCGTGAGTGTTGAGAGAGAGAAGGGAGGTAGATGACAACATTGGTAATATTTAATTTAACTAACTTAGGTGTCCAATATTATACTATTAGAATATTGGTGGAAGATGAGTCATAAAGCTAAATACAATATTAAATTGGAAAAATCCTATGATATTGTCAATAATGTCGGTCATAGGGGAATTTATTTCCCAAAAATCCCGTTTTTCCGGCTCGTTACGACGTTATGAAAATCGGGAAAATAAAAACGTATTTCGGCTCGTTTTCGTCAAATTCCGATTCGACCATGAAATCCGGAATATTTTTCTTACTTGGAAATTAATATTTAAAACCTAAATTCCAACAAAACCTCGGGACGCCACAGTCCGAGTTTCGTCCGGAAAAATCATAAAAACGAACATTCTCGGGCGAACTCGTATTGCAATTTCGTGAATGTAAACATCAGACGGTTTCCCGATCTGAGTTCTTGAACTAAAAAGTTTTCGTCCGCGAAAACCCTAATACAGTATTCGTTTCACTGATTTCTGGAATTTATTTTTAATAACGGATTTCACCGTTAGTCTTAGAATTGAAAATCAGGAACTTAGGCGTACAAAGCCTTAATTTCTTATAAAATTTTATTTTTAGCGACAGAGGAAAATCTGGGGTATTACAATCTCACCCCTTGTGGGTCCCATTAGTTCATATGAATGAAGCACGATACAACAATGATTATAATCATGTAACCACTATGCTTACAAATAATGTAAACCCCACCTTAAGTGATTCAATTCAAACCTCTTTAAAGCTTGCTTCAGTTGTCCTCCCTCGAGCCTTGAATGTGCCGCCCTATCACTTAAAACACTTTTAATCTTAGTATTATTTCAAGTACTCATTCTTGGATATGATCTAGTTTTCTTTTAAACAGCATTATAAAGCAATCTTGTTTATACTTCAAACTAGTCCTGCATTTTTAAGACATTTTAATCATTTATGGGACTTAAAGCTTTAATTCTCGATCTATGAAACCATTAACAACATAGCAATTCAATCTTTAAATATCTATATCAAACAAAATTTATCATAAACATCTATCTTGCTTATACAAATTAGATCAGTCAAGAGCATAATTATAATCCCAAGTTCATTCCAAGTTATAGCTAATAAATTTATATGCCAAGGTTGTAGTTACCTATTTTTCATTTTTGAGACAAACTCTATACCATTTTAATCAAAGTTTAAGACTTAATGTATGAATAACATGTTAAGGCAAATCAGTCACATCAACAAAATGAGCTAAATTCCCTAATCAAGTTTAACATAAGCATAACATCAAAGTTGAAACTATGCAACCACTTTCTTATGCAAATTGTGGCCAAAAGTTCTTCGATTTCCGGAAGTGAACCTATAGTTGGAACGTCTATGATATGAGCTACAAAACCCCTAAACTTATTCCCTTTCGCGGCATCGATTTGATGCCGGAAAATTCGACTCAAAAATTGTGCAGAAAAATTCGTGCACAGAACCAGCACCCTTACTTAAACAGCTTATAACTCCGTCATCTAATGTCGGTTTGACAATCCGAAGGTACCGTTGGAAAGCCACCGATGATAGCTTTCTAATGTATCTAATTTGATGGGTTTAAATGGAGGAAAACGTCTGAAAAATGGTCTGGAAGACCCGACACTGCTGCTGTCCAGAACAGGGGTTCACACACACAATCTCCAGAAATTATGGCAGCAGCAGCCGCCACGCCGCCGCCACCGGTGCCATACACCGGCGAGCCCTTTCTCCTCACTCACACAACTAAACCTCAGCCCCTCAACATTCCGACTCAAGACTTCTACACATCGAACAAAAAGGGAACAAGAAAGGATAAGAAGTGCAGAAAATCTATGTAATTCAACAATCAAATTCGAAGAAACAAGAAAAGAATTTGACGAGATTACCTTGGTTGCTGCTGGAAGTTGAAGGCAAAGAGAGATGGTTGAGGAGTGTGATACGCAGAGAGTGAGAGAGATGAGAGATGAGAGTTTCTAGTGAATTCTAGTTTAGGAAATAAGACTACTCCATATATATATACATACATACAATACTATTAGAAAAATCTAGATACTCTATTTCTTTATTATTGTTTTGATAAAAATCTTAGATATTTATATTGTTTATTACTATTATTTATTTTATTCCTTTTCTAGAAAAATCCTACATATTTACAATTTTTAATTATATTTTATTTCACTTAATCAATTTACTACATTCTAGAATTTCCAAGAACTTTCATTTCATTAATCATATTCACTTATTAGTTATAAACTTCATGTTTTTTACTATGGCGCATCCTCGCTCTAAGTCGGACAACCTGTAAAACATTTAAAAATCAAATCTGTTAATTTAATACGTCATAAAAGATAGTTAATTTGAGTATAAACATATCTCAAAATACCATAAATAAACTAAAAAAGTGCGGGGTATTACAATTAACAATTACAGTTGTTATAACTGTCAAGAAAAATTAATGAATACATGTTGGTCTTCATGATTTTGTCATGTATAACTGATTTAGTACTCACATACATGACGTAATACTATCGAACCGTCATGCAATGTTAAAAGACGTACATACGTGACGGTTTACCATATCATCCGTCATAAAAATAGTGTCATGTATGTGAATATTTGTAGTAGTGAATCGGCGGATCCTTTGAGCTAATACGTCATACACTCGAGTCGTTCGCGGTCTCCACATCGAAGAAACCTGAAAATTCAATCGAGAGAACGAATCCAGTCCTCAGCTTTTTTCGGACTGCCTTTACCATCGAAGGTCAGCGGGTTCTGATGAAGAAAGAGTTCTTCGATTTGCCTTTGTTTTGAAGAGGCGGGGATTGTTCACGTTGCTCTTCTTTCTCGTTTCTTTCGACTCTTACGTTTCTTCTTCTTGGTAGCATTCTAAAAGAAATGCTAAAAATTAGTTAGGCAACTCGGAAAACTTTCTGCAAAATGGACTAAGCTCAACTCGAAAATTTTCTCGACTTTTGAAAATTTTTCTCTCAAGAAGGATATGATTCTCAATCGATACTTATCAAGCACATAGGGATTTTTTTTTTCAAACAAGGCATTTATTCATCAATCTCGCAAGTAAAACAATTCTCAACTCAAAGTGAATTAAACAATTAATTTACTTGCATGCTTTCTCAATAATATCATCAAAATCACGCATCATCATAGAATATCATGCTTGATATTGTATCACAATCATATACTCAAACATTGTCACATACGACAAATATAATTACTCTGAAATTCATACTCCAAATAACTCAGAAAATAACTTATTTTATAACTCGACTCTCTTTTCTTTACTCACTCATAACTCAAGGATAAATTAATCTCAAATACTCGAAACAATTTAAACAATCAAGAGACTTAAAGCTGATTTTAATAGCCTAACGGCTCATATCCTCGGAATGATGGCCTCTTCCAAGGACTTATACCAAAATAAGGGATAATAATTCACAATAGAAAACTTCCCTATACGTCAACACGACGTTCTATACCTCAAAAATGCAATAGACACGAGCTACTACTTCGCGTCCGGCTTTACTAAATATCAGTGCATCAAGTTACATAATTTACATCACTACAGAAAAGATAAAGAGAATTCAACTCTCGATAGAAAATAAATATTGTTCGAAACTTCCACGTCTTTCTTGAACTACACCCTAAGCGTGAGAATTATCATCGCTCGGGTCATCGTCACCTCTCTACTCCTCCTCGGGGTCCTCCTCTGGGTCCTCTATTGGATCCTCCTCTTCACTGCCCTGACCCTTTGCTACTGCCAGCGCCTCTAAGAAGTCGTCGTAGGTTTGCCTTGGAACATCCCACGGGTTCATCATATCTCTAGTCTGCTTATCCTCAAAGCAGGCGTTGATGTCCTCTAACTCAGTCTCGTCCCATGGGAGAGTCTCCTGACTACTCTCGTGATGAAGGTATGCACCAACTATGCCGTTGATTTCTCTCTCAAGCTCCTGGTCAGGGCTCACTGCCAGAGTCTCAAAAGCTGGGTACGAAAAAGAGAAGCGATCGTTCAATAATGTCTGAGGTAACTAGTGCCCACTGTAGCATTGGCTACGGGATCCTCTAAGGGCTCATCGTCGTCGCTGACGCCTGTACGTCTCGGCCTATAAGGCTCAACTACTAGCTGCACTGGAGAAGAAGAGAGGTCTCGGCACATGAACTGCTCAGGCTGGTCGTGCAAAAGAGGCAGTGCTCTGAAGGGGTCGTATGAACCGTCTGGTTGTGTTGCGACTGAGCTAGACAAGGAAAAGGGGTCGAAGGAGCGAATAGGGAGCACTTCTTCCGAGTAAGGGTTGAACTGAAACGCCGCTCTCGACACGGGGCGATGCGGAGAAGGGACACGGAACGGAGCAGGGTCGTCCTAAGGCTGAGGCTGAAGAGCAATGTCATTCAGCTCGGCTGGTAGGATAGGGTCAAATGGTCTGGAAGGCGAAGCACCATGCTCGATGAATTGGCTAGACATAGTGGCGATGAAACCGTTGCAGTCACCATGTAGATAAACACCCAGATACTGGCGTCCAACGTGGCTCGGCACAAGAGAGGCTGCCCAATCACGCCATTCTCGAGGGAGGGTGTAATACCCCAGAAATTCCGTACAGTCTTAAAAATTTAAAGTTAATAATAAAAATGGCTTTGCACGCCTAAGTTTACGATTCTGAATTCTAAAACCAACGGTGAAATCCGTTTCCGAAAATAAATTATGGAAGTCAGTTAGATGACTACTGTATTTAGGGTTATCGCGTACAAAAACTTTTTAGTTCTAGAACTCAGAACGGAAAACCGTCTGATTTTTACATTCACGAAATCGCGATACGAACTCGCTCGAGAAAGTTCGTTTTTATGATTTTCCAGACGAAACTCGGACTGTGACGTCCCGAGTTTTTGTCGGAAATCAGTTTTTAACTATTACTTCCCGATTAAGTTAAATATATCGAAATTATTGGTCGAATCGGAATTTGACGATAATGTGCCGAGATACGTTTTTCGTCTTTCGATTTCCGTAACGTCGTATTTTTCTCTTTTTCTTCCCCTCTTAGCCGACCTCACCCTCTCTCTCTAGCTTGATATTTCATTTTATAATGTATTAACCTTATGACTAATGTCCTTTTATTTCTAACACTTTACATCTATTGTAGTAGTAATTATATATCATACAAATTAAGTCATCTTCCTCACTTCTCTCTCTCTCAATTTCGAAACACACACATACAATATCTCTCTCTCTTTTGTTCTTCCAAAATTCCATTGAAGAAGCTTGAGGTTCTAGCAAGGATTTTTTCATAAGTTCATCATCCAACCATCAATCTTCTAACTTCCTTTATTAAACTTCAAGGTATTCATCTTCTCTACATTTCTATCCGAATAGATTTCATTTCTTTTATTTTCTCAAGTTGGATCGAAAATTAGGATGATGTAGTAGATGTTTTAATCTTTTAATTCATGACATAGGAGGTATTAGTAAGTGATTAATATGATTTAATTTTGAAGAAAACAAAGAACCCTAAAACCTAACTAATACAGAAAATTAGGGGTTCCATATAGGATGATTGGATTCTTCAATTAGTTGGATAATTATGCTTAGGAGATGTTCAATTGATGATTAAAACAAAGAGAAATCAAAACCCCTATGAACTAGAAGAGGACCGAGTTTTAGGCTTAGGGTTTGAGGATGGATTTCAAATTAATGATGTAATGAGACTTGTAATTGGTTGATTGATGACATAGTAGTATGATAAATGGATTAATGATGTTATTTGATGAAGAAAATCACCCTCTAAAATTATTGTGTTAATATAAGAGATAAAGAATCCCAATTAAGTTGAAATTGGTTAATGATTTGAGGTGATGATGTATATAATTATGAATCTCGTTAGATGTTGATTGATGACGTAGAAAATTAATGAATTTCGATAACTTTTGAAATCTTGTAAGAGACGAACAAGTGGACGTAAATAATAAACGAGAAGTCGAGTAAGGATTCTAACAAGATAATATAGCTTATTATGGACTAAGGAACGACTTTGTAGTTGACGACATGAGCATTCGGATTATTATATAATGAGTTGTAGTTGACGACATGAGCATTTGGTATAGTACTTGTTAGTTTGAAAGTCGATGTTTAGAACGTCATGCTAATAGACGAACGGCGGAAAGGAGTTCTTCACGTACGGGAGTACGTGTTGACTTCGTTGAAGTGCTAAAATCGTTAAAATGTAGATTCGATAACTTAGAACGAACCTAGGAAGTTATACGCCGATTCTATCGAGCAACTAGGGTTAGCCGCGGCAGTTTTGCGACCCTTCCCGGAAACTGTAATATCTCTTAGCTCGTTTATCGGATTTGAGATCCGTAAATTGGAGCGTAAACTAGACTTTCCAAGCTTTCTAACGGTACAAGGCTTATCTCCTTTTTCCAATTCCTATGTTCTGGGCAGTCCCCAGAACTACTGCATTGCGCAGTGATTTTTCAGAACTTGAAATCCTAAGTTATTTCTTTGCAACTTAGTTTCTTTCGATCGTTTGAGCCGTAATAAGTTAACGACTATCTTCTCTACTGACCTAAGAGTCGAGTATGAAACCTTTCGAGTTCTAAATGAGATTTGTTCAAGTCTCGTTCCCGTTTAATTAAAATAAAACTAGTAGCGTGCAAATGCCTAAAGAAACAAAACGACTAAAACCTAATTCGAATTTCCATATTCGATTATCTTTTACGACCAATTTTGAAGTGTGATTATTTTACGATGAAGGAGGAAGTTAGCAGTAAGGAAAGGACGGAAGAACAAAAGAACGAAAACCTGTTTAGTAGTTCTGCATCATCGAGGTGGGCTTTTATATATGAAACAAAATGAGCAATGCTCGAAAACCTTTCTTTATCGCTTTGATATCCGTGTTTTCAAAGTGATAATTATGGCATGAAATGTTTTATGTTTTATGTGAGTTCTCTTGTACCTATCTGAGTTAACATTCGTGTTTTCCAGAATTTATGAGTTAACCGCTAGGATTGTTAACTATTGATCGGCTCTGAGTTAGCTATTAAGCGCTTTCCAGAGTTAGTGCACTTTGTAGCCTGTGGTGTATGTGGTATCCTGTTGAGGGGTAACTAGCCACGGTGAATGAGAATTGGTCAAGATTTGAACGTAACATCTATAAAAAGTGCTTGATCAAGCCAAATTATGTAAATGAGTTAGAAAATATTTTAGTAGACACTGACTATTTTCAACAAAACCCCGATGTGCTACAAATTATGAAATGCCAGATTATCTATATTTATGAATATATTTCGGCAACGTGCCCACTAAGTACTTTTGTACTTAGCCCTGCATATGTTTTCTAAATGTGCAGGTTGAAGCGACGAGAGCGGCGGTGGTTGAAGTCGAGTCGAGTTGTTAGGAAGGTTTAGCTTATGACCTACTTTCCGCTGCAAAACTCTAGACCTTTTGGTGTTATGTACATTTGGTGAATCATTGTAGTTTAAGTCTGTAATCTTTAACTTAGATGCTTTCGAGTACTTTCTGTCGAGTAATCCTTCGTGATTAACTCTTCCTTTTTAATAGTAAAGTCTTGTTCTTTGAATGTATGATGTCTTTTATGTATGTTTAATTAGTCAGCCCCCTTCTTCCCCGCTTCTTTAATCCAATCCCAGTCGCACCCCGGCTTCTGCCGTCCCTCGGGATTTGGGGCTGTGACAGAGTGGTATCAGAGCAGAGGTTCGTTTTCTGCTCTGGTTATGAGTCAATCTTCTAGTCTGAATCATTCTTTTTAGTGATACCACAGAGCTGAGTCATTCTTTTCTAGTATGAGTCATTCCTTCTAGTAATGCCACAGAGTGGTATTTGTATACAAGTCTCCCTTCGAGTAATAATATAGAGTATTCGTTCGTACTCTATATCGAGTCTTCTTTCGAATCATAGGATAGAGTATTTGTATATACTCTAGATCAGAGTCTTCCTTCAAGTAAAGGATAAGAGTTAGGCTATGACACTAAGATTGAGAATGTAGATGTCAACTCAACCTCCCGCTAGGAAAAGGAAAGAATTTTAATGATGTGATTTCTTTTAAATAAGAAATTTATGAACAAGTATTCAATGAAATTGAGGATAAGAATGAGTTGTGTGCCAAAAATAAGAATTTTATGGAAGTATAATTTTTATACTTTATGTGATTATGCAATAGTACGAGTACTATCTTATGTGAAATTATTTGCGCGATAATTTCTTTCTTTTGAAAATATTCGGACACAAGAATATAGTTGAATTTTAGGGATTTTTTCCCGGTTCAATGAGAACGTAGACTTGAAACCTAAGGTCTTTCCGGTTCTTTGAGAACTTAGACGTTTTAAGAAACGTTATTTTGAAATGATTTCGAAAGGAGATCCCCAACACGAGAAGGACTTCTACTGATGAATGTCACGTGCGTAAGGTGACATGAATAAAGATTCGGCAAAGTCGATCTTTGTTTTAAAAATCCAAACAAGAATTTCCTGCGAGGAAAATGAAATAAAAATGATACGGTAAATCGTGTTAGTAAATGAAGGGAACGATTAGACGTTTGAGAAGCATCGGCTTCGAATTAAGAAAGATATGAACGAGACGACGAAGATAGAATAAAGGAAATGAAAGCCAAATGAAATAAGTGAACATTACTTACGTGTAAGTAACGTAAATGACGTCATTCGTGTCACGTTATTCCATTTTCTTTTTGTATCGTGTTTCAGTAGGGTTCGCCTTGATCGAACTCTACGAAGAAAATTGTTTTATTATTGGAAGTCGAGCACAAAGAAAATTTTTCCATCGATCACCCGATTCTAGCGACGACAACTAGAACTTAGTTTCCAGAAAGTTATTCTTTAAGTTATATTCCATTTTCTTTTGGAGTTTATTCCATATTTCATCTTTGAACGAAGACTACGACTAGTACGAGTATCAAAGTCGTAAACGACAAATTCTTTTGTAAATGGGTGTTACTTTTGAATAAGTAACATGAACAATGTAGACGTACTTTGTTTTAATAAGTAAGAATCGTTAAGAAATGTTGTTGAGAAAGTACTAAAGAATTAAAGTAAGTAAGAACATAGTAAGATAAGGAATGGAAATAAAATCTTGAATTTTTTTAATTATATATATATATATATATATATTGTTTGAGTGCAATTTCTTGAATTGCTAGAAGTCGTGATAAGTGGTTGTCTTAAGTGGTGATATTACAATTGAATAAGGAATGTTCATTTTGTAATTTAAGTATTTCGTTGAGATAAGTTATTTCCCTACCTGTTACTGATCCGCATTTCCTTAAAACTTTTGTAGGATGGCTAGGACTCGCGTTACTGCTCGGAAGAGCCAGCCCTTGGCCACGAGCGAGCGTACCATAATAGATATGATACAAGACGAGTATTATGATTTCGAGGCAGATTACGGTGAGGAGGATGTGGGGAAGATAGTGAGCAACTTTTCGTTGCTTTATTTTGCAGTACGACACTTGATTCCGGAGAGTCAGGCGATATCTGACCTGATTGTGCACCTAACGGACGAGTGGCGCGGTTGGACGCACCGCGTGGCGTGGTACTTTCTTGGGATTTTCGGCGACGACACAGAGCCGACCGGCAACTACAAAGGATTCGCCCTGTTTGTACACAGGCGATTCTTTGATAGCAGATTCATGCTTCCAATTCCTTTTGAGCCGCATCTCCCCTACAGTCACTTTCCAGCAGAGACCGAGCTAGAGCACCTCGACTTGGACCCAGAGTTTTCCGCCTTGTTGGAGATACCACCAGACTTTGTACCGAGTGAGGAGTCTGACGCGGAGTCAGAGCAGTTAGAGGTAGACGAAGAGCCCGCTGTTACACCAGAGTTACCGCCAGTTAGTACACAGATCGAGGAGTTGATCCCAGGACCGGGATTCGTAGAGATCGACGCCGAGACAGCCGCGTTGTTAGGATTATCTTCACCGTTCTTACCTCACGTTTGTGTTAGAGTCAGAGGACCTTTAGAGACAGGACTGTTTCGGGCCGAGTCAGAGTACCGAGGGATTGACGCGGAGCTTGCCGCCATGTTAGAGTTACCATCTCCACTGACACCGCTTGAGGAGATCTGTGAGAAGTGGGGCGTAGTCAGAGGTCAGTTAGAGGCGGGACCATCCAGAGTCCGTTCTAGGGAGGAGTTCGAGTTGGGTTCAGGTTCCGGTTCCGTTCCAGAGCACCTTCTTCCCCTGAAGAAGCGTGCAGTAGAGACTAGTGAGGACTACCTTGTTTCAGACCTTGAGGAGACAGTTTCAGAGGCACCGTCACCACCTCTGCTTACACTTTCTGACGGCTCTACTCTGAGGGAGGACGAGGCACTCCAGCTCGCCTTTGGTTCAGAGTCTGAGGAGGAGGACCCGGACGAGGATCCTGAGGAAGACTCGGACGAGGATCTCGAGGAGGACCCGGACGGAGATCCGGAGGAGGACCCAGAGAAGGACTCTTAGGGTTTTAGGCCGTAGAGGGCAGTTCCGACTCGACTATAGTCTGTGGATTAGAGCGTCGTAGACGCATGTTAGTAGTAGTAGTTCTTTTGTCCTGTACATAGTCGGATCAATAACTAGTTTTTTTTGTAGTACTCTAACGGATACGAAATTTTATGAATCGTTTCCATTCTAGTACTTTTAGTAGGTACAGAGATGCAACTTGTTAGTGCACCCGGTAAATAGTAGGCAGTCAGCCTAGTTTAGACTAGTAGTAGTCTAACTTTTTGTGTATAAGTCCTCGTTGGAGGCAGAATTAATATTCTTTTTGATGTATATATATATATACATAACCCATGAGAGTGTTTTGAATCACAAGAAAAATTTTCTATGAATCGTGAAATTAAATCAGGATGTCAATGAATTCGTGTGACGAGAAATTTAAGTCTAACTTGAAAGTTAAAAGATTATGAAGTAATATCGAAACTATGTTCGGTATGTCGTCCTGTGAACTTGATTAAGTTGGAAACGGGCTAGTAAGTACTAAGAGTGATTAACAGAAAAGACTAATGAGAATTTCAATTTTCCTTAGATCAAAGAAGATGCCGCCAAGAAACGTTAACAATAGGAGAGGTCGAGGACTTGGGAGGCCTCGAGGACGTGGGAGACGTCAACCGGAGAACGACAGAGAACAAGAGCACGAACAGAATGATACCCCATCCCCATCACCATCCCCATCACCACCACCTCCACCACCACCCCGTAGAGATATTGAGGATTTATTCCTCAAACGAAACCCCCCGATGTTTAATGGAACGGGCAGCCTTAGCAATGCTGAGCTATGGGTGAGATCTACTGAGAAGATATTCAAACTCCTCAGATGTACTGATGAAGAGAGAATGCTATGTGTCGCGTTCCAACTAACTGGATCGGCAGATTATTGGTGGGAAGCAAGGCAGAAGGTGATACCCGCAGAGCAGCTGGCTCGTTTCACATGGGAAGAATTCAAGAAAATACTATTTGATAAGTACGTACCCAAGACGTATAGAGCTCAGAAGGAAGCTGAGTTCTATGGTTTGAAGCAAGGAAAGCTGACCGTAACTGAGTATGACGCCAAGTTTTGCGAGTTGTCTAGGTATGCGCCGACTTTGGTTGATACCGAGGAGAAATTATCGAAGAAATTCCAAGGAGGACTACGACATGAATTAGGAATCGCGTTAGCTAGTCATGGGGGACTAGGCTACACTGACATTTTGGGAAGAACATTGGAAATGGAGGTCGTCGTGCCTGACGAGAAGAAAGTTGTACCAACTGCACCAGCTCCAGCACAGAACCAGAACCGAGGCTATTATAACAATAATAATAGCAACTATCAGGGAAAGAGGAAGTGGAATGGAGAAGGTAGCGGAGGCTACAATCAGAGTTATAACAACCAGGGTAATCAGAAATGGGCTTTCAGCAGGGCTATCAGCAGCCTGGCCAGAACAATAACCACAACAACAACAGCAACAAAAGACCATGACAGGGAAACAATCAATCGGGGTTGTTTATTCAGGGAAATAAGCAGAACGCACCATGGAAGGGCAACGGTCAACAGAACCAATCGCAAGGACAACAACGAAACTTCAACCAGGGAGGAACTAACCCAGGGAGGGTTACTATTCCTGTCTGCTCTAAGTGCAACAGAGCCCATCCCGAAGTTTGTCAGATAGGCACCCCCAACTGTTTCAATTGTGGACAGAAGGGGCATATGAAGAAAGATTGCCCAAAACCGCTGCAAGCCATACCTCTCAGAGCCATACAAGCACAGCCGCAGCAGCAAATAACCAACAGCAGCTCCAGTAGCATGCACAGCAGCAACAAAATGCGAGGGCATGCGCTATCAAACAGGGTGGCCAGCACAAGGGAAAAGGCAACCCAGCAGGTATGGGAAAACTACACAACATCCTTATTACGATACTGTTTGATACTGGCGCATCGCATTCTTTCATTGCTGGCTCGTGTGCCGATAACTTAGACATCAGATCTGTAAGAGCTGCATATTCTATGAGAGTAGCTACACCTTCAGGAGAGATCACTACTTCCACGCATGTTTGCTCTAACCTAGAACTAGAAATCGGAACTCTTAAGGTTAAGGCGAACAACTTAAACGTTATGATAATGTGGGACGTAGATATAATCCTAGGAATGGATTGGTTGTCAGAGAATTATGCCACGATTCTCTGCAACGAGAGAAAAATCTCTTTTCAAGCCCCGGGTAAAGAACCAACCGAATTCCACGGAATCTCCATGGGTAGAGGCGTACCAATTATATTAGCCCTTCAAGCCACGAAACTCATGAAGAAGAAAGGTACTACAACTTATCTCGTGTACCTAGTCGGAGAGCCAGGAGCCGAGAAGGCCATCCAAGACGTAAAAGTTGTAAATAAATACGAAGACGTCTTTCCAGAAGTGTTACCAGGATTGCCACCAGATCGTTATGTGGATTTCACGATCGACTTAGAACCAGGAGCAGCTCCTAAGTCTAAAGCCCCATATAGGATGGCACCGAAAGAACTAGAAGAGCTTAAAATCCAGTTACAAGAATTGCTAGACCTTGGTTTCATCAAGCCAAGCGTCTCACCTTGGAGAGCACCCGTGTTGTTTGTTAGGAAAAAGGACGGATCAATGAGAATGTGTATAGATTATCGAGAACTGAACAAGATCATACTCAAGAACAAATATCCTTTGCCAAGGATCGAGGATCTGTTCGATCAGCTTAAGAGCGCAGGAGTCTTCTCCAAAATCGATTTAAGGTCAGGGTACCATCAGCTGAAGATTAAACCTGAAGACGTACCGAAGACTGCTTTTAGAACCCGATATGGCCATTACGAATTCCTAGTGATGCCATTAGGTTTGACCAATGCTCCAGCTGTATTCATGGATCTTATGAATAAAGTTTTCCACCCTTACTTGGATAAATTCATTTTAGTGTTCATCGACGACATCCTCGTTTACTCTAAGAATGAAAAGGAGCATGAGGAACATCTACGGATAGTGTTGGAAACACTAAGAACCGAGAAACTCTATGCCAAATTCAGTAAATGCGAATTTCGGCTGAAGGAAGTAATGTTCCTTGGACACATAGTATCGGCGGAAGGAATCAAAGTGGATCCAGCCAAGGTAGAGGCAGTGCACAACTGGAAGTCACCAACGAGTCCGAATGAGATCAAAAGTTTCTTAGGTTTGGCAGGCTACTACAGAAGATTCATCGAAGGATTCTCCACGATTGCTAGGCCGATGACACAGCTACTCAGGAAGGAAACCAAATTTAAATGGACAGACGAGTGTGAAAAGAGTTTCCAAACGCTTAAGGAAAAGCTAACCACAGCGCCAGTATTAGCTCTTCCAGACACAAACAAGGAGTATGTGGTTTACACCAATGCCTCGAAAAATGGATTAGGTTGTGTCTTAATACAAGATGGACGAGTGATAGCTTATGCTTCACGACAACTTCGACCTCACGAAGTTGAGTACCCAACCCACGACTTAGAACTCGCAGCCGTGGTACATGCGTTAAAAATTTGGAGACACCATATCTATGGTGTAAGGGTTGAGATATTCACTGATCATAAGAGTCTGAAGTACTTTTTCGAGCAGAAAGAACTGAATATGAGACAAAGGAGATGGCTCAAATTAGTTAAGGATTATGACTGCGGAATTAACTATCATCCAGGAAAGGCTAATGTGGTAGCAGAAGCATTGAGTCGCAAGGCTCCAACGAAGTTAGGATACCTCTTTGTAGAGGAAGTAACTTTAGTACGAGAATTCGAGAAGATGGATATTAAAGTGCTCGACACGCCAGCTACGATAACAAGTCAGATAGCAACATTAGAAGCTACACCAGATTTATGAGAAAGAATCATCAGTGCTCAGAGGAAGGATGAATCAATGGAAAAACTTCGATTAAGGATAAGAAAAGATAAACCAGATGGATATTCCGAAGCACCAGACAATGCGATCCTTTATGAAGACAGAATTTGTATTCCTGATGACGACATCGAACTGAAGAACAAAATCTTGAGTGAGGCTCACGATACGCCGTACACAGCACACCCAGGAAGTACGAAAATGTATCAAGATTTGAGAAGGAACTTCTGGTGGAATGGAATGAAATGAGACATTGCCTCGTTTGTAGAAAGATGTTTGGCATGTCAGCAAGTTAAGGCTTTACACCGACGACCGTATAGATTGCTACAACCATTGGATGTCCCAGAATGGAAATGGGAAGGCATAGCTATGGACTTTGTCACAGGCTTGCTCAAGTCAAGAAGAGGAAACGCAGCTATTTGGGTAATTATCGATAGACTTACAAAGTCAGCACATTTCTTACCGATTAAGACTACCTACGGATCAGAGAAACTAGCTCAGTTGTACGTCAGAGAGATTGTACATCTCCATGGAGTACCGAAGGTCATAATATCAGATAGAGACGCCAAATTTACCTCGAGATTTTGGATTACGATGCAGAAAGAATTGGGAACAGAGCTTAATTTCAGTACAGTGTTTCACCCAAAGACAGATGGACAGTTAGAAAGGACAATTCAGATTTTAGTCGATATGTTAAGGACAGTGGTATTGGACCGAGGCACGAATTGGGAAGAAATTCTACACTTAGTCGAATTCGCTTACAACAACAACTATCAGGCCACGATAGGAATGGCGCCGTAGGAGGCTTTGTATGGAAGGAAATGTAGATCACCACTTTATTGGGACAAAGTAGGTGAGAGAAAGAACCTAGGCCCAGATGCAGTAAATGAGATGATTGAGATAGTTCGGCAGATACGAGATAAAATGAAAGAAGCCCAGAGCCGACAGAAGTCTTATGCCGATGATCGTCGAACTAATCTTGAGTTTGAAATAGGAGATAAAGTCTTCCTTAAGATATCACCGACCAGAGGAATCCTTAGATTCGGAGTTAAGGGTAAACTAAGACCCAGGTTCATAGGACCTTATGAAATCCTCGAGAAAATAGGACCCGTCGCTTATAGATTGGCCTTACCGCCAAGTCTAGGAAGTGTCCACAACGTGTTTCACGTTTCTCAATTGAGAAAATACGTCTACGATCCTAAGCACGTCATTAGTCAGCAAGACGTAGTTCTTAAATCTGACCTAAGCTACGAAGAGAAGCCGATATCGATTTTGGATAGAAAAGTCCAAGAATTAAGAACCAAATCGATACCAATCGTTAAAGTGCTATGGAACCACCACGGGTAAGAAGAAGCCATGTGGGAGCTCGAGGAGAAGATGAAGGAGAGATATCCTCATCTTTTTGCAGAAGGTATGCAAATTGCGGGACGAAATTTTTCGCAAGGGGGGTAGGATGTAATACCCCAGAAATTCCGTACAGTCTTAAAAATTTAAAGTTAATAATAAAAATGGCTTTGCACGCCTAAGTTTACGATTCTGAATTCTAAAACCAACGGTGAAATCCGTTTCCGAAAATAAATTACGGAAGTCAGTTAGATGACTACTGTATTTAGGGTTATCGCGTACGAAAACTTTTTAGTTCTAGAACTCGGAACGGAAAACCATCTGATTTTTACATTCACGAAATCGCGATACGAACTCGCCCGAGAAAGTTTGTTTTTATGATTTTCCGGACGAAACTCGGACTGTGACGTCCCGAGTTTTTGTCGGAAATCAGTTTTTAAATATTACTTTCCGATTAAGTTAAATATATCGAAATTATTGGTCGAATCAGAATTTGACGATAATGTGCCGAGATACGTTTTTCGTCTTTCGATTTCTGTAACTTCGTATCGCGCCGGAAAAACGCGTATTTTTCTCTTTTTCTTCCCCTCTTAGCCGACCTCACCCTCTCTCTCTAGCTTGATATTTCATTTTTATAATGTATTAACCTTATGACTAATGTCCTTTTATTTCTAACACTTTACACCTATTGTAGTAGTAATTATATATCATACAAATTAAGTCATCTTCCTCACTTCTCTCTCTCTCAATTTCGAAACACACACATACAATATCTCTCTCTCTTTTGTTCTTCCAAAACTCCATTGAAGAAGCTTGAGGTTCTAGCAAGGATTTCTTCATAAGTTCATCATCCAACCATCAATCTTCTAACTTCCTTTATTAAACTTCAAGGTATTCATCTCCTCTACATTTCTATCCGAATAGATTTCATTTCTTTTATTTTCTCAAGTTTGATCGAAAATTAGGATGATGTAGTAGATGTTTTAATCTTTTAATTCATGAGATAGGAGGTATTAGTAAGTGATTAATATGATTAAAATTTGAAGAAAACAAAGAACCCTAAAACCTAACTAATACCGAAAATTAGGGGTTCCATGTAGGATGATTGGATTCTTCAATTAGTTGGATAATTATACTTAGGAGATGTTCAATTGATGATTAAAACAAAGAGAAATCAAAACCCCTATGAACTAGAAGAGGACCGAGTTTTAGGCTTAGGGTTTGAGGATGGATTTCAAATTAATGATGTAATGAGACTTGTAATTGGTTGATTGATGATATAGTAGTATGATAAATGGATTAATGATGTTATTTGATGAAGAAAATCACCCCCTTTAAATTATTCTTGTTACCGAAAATTTGTAGGAAATTGGGGGTTTTGTGTGGTTTAATTCTAGTAAGGTTTTGATGATGGATTATGGTTTCTAATGGTATTAGTTGATATTAGAAATTAATTAGAATTATTCTAAAATTGTTGTGTTAATATAAGAGACAAATAATCTCAATTAAGTTGAAATTGGTTAATGATTTGAGGTGATGATGTATATAATAATGAATCTCGTTAGATGTTGATTGATGGCGTAGAAAATTAATGAATTCCGATAACTTTTGAAATCTTGTAAGAGACAAACAAGTGGACGTAAATAATAATCGAGAAGTCGAGTAAGGATTCTAACAAGATAATATTGCTTATTATGGACTAAGGAATGACTTTGTAGTTGACGACATGAGCATTTGGATTATTATATAATGAGTTGTAGTTATAATCGAGAACTAGAAACAGGAATTGTTAACTTGTTTTTGGTATAGTATTTGTTAGTTTGAAAGCCGATGTTTAGAACGTCGTGCTAATAAACGAACGGCGGAAAGGAGTTCTTCACGTACGGGAGTACGTGTTGACTGCCTTGAAGTGCTAAAATCGTGAAAATGTAGATTCGATAACTTAGAACGAACCTAGGAAGTTATACGTCGATTCTATCGAGCAACTAGGGTTAGCCGCGGCAGTTTTGCGACCCTTCCCGGAAACTGTAATATCTCTTAGCTCGTTTATCGGATTTGAGATCCGTAAATTGGAGCGTAAACTAGACTTTCCAATCTTTCTAAAGCTACAAAGCTTATCCTCTGTTTCCAATTCCTCTGTTCTGGGCAGTCCCCAGAACTACTGCATTGCGCAGTGATTTTTCAGAACTTGAAATCCTAAGTTGTTTCTTTGCAACTTAGTTTCTTTCGATCGTTTGAGCCGTAATAAGTTAACGACTATCTTCTCTACTGACCTAAGAGTCGAGTATGAAACCTTTCGAGTTCTAAACGAGATTTGTTAAAGTCTTGTTCCCGTTTAATTAAAATAAAACTAGTAGCGTGCAAATGCCTAAAGAAACAAAACGACTAAAACCTAATTCGAATTTCCATATTCGATTATCTTTTACAACCGATTTTAAAGTGTGATTATTTTACGATGAAGGAGGAAGTCAACAGTAAGGAAAGGACGGAAGAACAGAAGAACGGAAACCTGTTTAGTAGTTCTGTATCATCGAGGTGGGCTTTTATATATGAAACAAAACGAGCAATGCTCGAAAACCTTTCTTTATCGCTTTGATATCCGTGTTTTCAAAGTGATAATTATGGCATGAATTGTTTTATGTTTTATGTGAGTTCTCTTGTACCTATCTGAGTTAACATTCGTGTTTTCCAGAATTTATGAGTTAACCGCTATGATTGTTAACTATCGATCGGCTCTGAGTTAGCTATTAAGCGCTTTCCAGAGTTAGTGCACTTTGTAGCATGTGGTGTATATGGTATCCTGTTGAGGGGTAACCAGCCACGGTGAATGAGAATTGTTCAAGATTTGAACGTAACATCTATAAAAAGTGCTTGATCAAGCCAAATTATGTAAATGAGTCAGAAAATGTTTTAGTAGACACGGACTATTTTTAACAAAACCCCGATGTGCTACAAATTATGAAATGCCAGATTATCTATATTTATGAATATATTTCGGCAACGTGCCTACTAAGTACTTTTGTACTTAGCCCTGCATATGTTTTCTAAATGTGCAGGTTGAAGCGACGAGAGCGGCGGTGGTTGAAGTTGAGTCGAGTTGTTAGGAAGCTTTAGCTTATGACCTACTTTCCACTGCAAAACTCTAGACCTTTTGGTGTTATGTACATTTGGTGAATCACTGTAGTTTAAGTCTGTAATCTTTAACTTAGATGCTTTCGAGTACTTTCTGTCGAGTAATCCTTCGTGATTAACTCTTCCTTTTTAATAGTAAAGTCTTGTTCTTTGAATGTATGATGTCTTTTATGTATGTTTAATTAGTCAGCCCCCTTCTTCCCCGCTTCTTTAATCCAATCCCAGTCGCACCCCGACTTCTGCCGTCCCTCAGGATTTGGGGCTGTGACAGAGGGCATGAATCAAGTGTACCATCCCGTCAAGAGCGCTGACATTGAGGTACTTAACTGTATCCCATATCTTGTGGTAGTGCTATAAGAATTCGGCAAGGGTCTCGTGATACGACTTCCTTATATGCAGGTACTCCTGCATCATCGCTCGGTTGCTCTCATCATCTATTATATACGATTTTAAACGAATTAAGCATACCAAAACAGATAAACAACACGTTTAAATTCTAACCACCACATACTCGTTCTTACTTCCCAAAGAGGTTTTATTACTCAGGGTACTTCGCAATTCCATTTCACGAAAACACAGAATGAGAGAAGGCATTCTAAAGAAATCTAGTTATTCAAGCTACTTACCAAGCTTTTAACTCTGGGAAAGCGTAAATAGAAAACTGAATAACTTAAATTTAAACTTTAAACTCGGAAAGCTTTTGAAACTACTCGTACTTGGTTGCCGGATGAGATGGGGATGCTCAGTGTGTTACTGACTCAAACAAGTCTAGGAAATTAAATCTAGACTCGACTCTCAAGAAAGTTTAAGCTTAAGAGCAGACGAGCTGCTCTGATACCACTATGTCACAGCCCGAATTCAAGTGTGTAGGAACGACTAGAATCTATTGGACAATGAACACAACTCAATAAAGGAACATGCTCGCGAATAAGGGAATATAGTTTGAAAGAGACAATTAATAACATGCTTTCAAATCTTAACTCAAGAAACGAGCATTGATATATATATATATATATATCAAGTAGAAGTCACGGGAAATAGGAAATAGTATCGAGCACAAGGCTCATTGTATCATCACATCATCAGAGTATAAGTTTTGAAAATAATAATACATTGTTGTTGCAGCGGAATAACATACTCAAGTCCCAACAATTACATGTATGAAGACATGCAATTGCAAGCTTAAACAAAAGACTCGACTTATTAGCACACACTGCCGAGCAATCCGCGCCATCCACATCTGAGCTAACCTGCACGTTTAGAAAATACATGCAGGGCTGAGTACTTTGTACTCAGTGAACATATGCCAAAAATAATTTAAAACTTGCTCGATAGAGCTATATAATTTTACTTCTGATAGCAAAAATATTTTCTTTCTGAAACGACTGCGCAGTCAACATATATATAATAGTACAAGAAAGTATGAATCAATCTACCACATCATCTCTGTGTCGAGAAGTAGGCCTCCTTCTCAAACACTGTGACTGGCCTAACCGAAGCAATGCTCACAGTCACCTCAAATAATTCAATTAACAACACGTGTGTTCCTGTCTCACACATGATAATAATAACTCAAGTATATGATAAAAACATACCAAAACTCAGATAAATGGCAAGTCAATTAACTTAAAACTCACGTAATAATCAATAACTAATAGCATTCAGTAGTTCTCGGTTTATAAAGCCCACCTGACTAACGAAGGTTAGTTGGGGAAAACTTCTTCTTCTTCTTCACTACTTCTCGGTCCCGCTCGTTCCTTCAAGAATAACATCTCATAAGGACGAGTCTACTTTCTCAAAAAACGAATCGAGTTCTAACGCTCGGCTGAAGGACTTCTACTTGACTCAGGTTTCTTAACTTATCTCGGCTCGACTAAATCGATCTTTCTCGGTTTGTCGACTCTACTCAAGTACTAGACCAACAGACTTCTCAGACTCGAACACTTAACTCGATAACATCAAACAATTTAAAACTTAAATAAATCACGAAAATCGAGAATCTACTATTCACTCCATAAACATTGTATTTCTCGATTTCTCGAGTCAAACGAACTCAGAAAATTACAAGATTAATTCTCGACTTTTTTAAACACAATTCAATCACATTCAGACGTTCACATCGAGAATCAGACATTCACAGATAGGTAAACGACTGACTTCGATGAATAGACAAAAAAATAAAAAAAATTCAAACTTTCTCAGAATATTCTAGAAAAATTCCAGAAAATCATATGAATTTATACATACACGAATATCAACTCAGAAATTCATTCAGGTTTCAAACACAGTCTCATGCTAACTCAATACTGCTCGATTTTTAACTTGAAAAATATAAGTCTTTGAATTTTCACGAAAACAGTTTCGTTATTCACAAATTAAATCAAGAAATTCAAATATCGAATCGGATTTGAAATTCGAAACCTTAAACAAAATATCTCGGAATAAAGTCTACGTCATATTTTCTCGAAAAACGTGCACATACTCAAAAAATTTTCAAACTTATCAAAATTACTCAAAATAATTTCAATTCATCAATTACTCGATCAATTTTACTTAATTTCACTTTTAACTTACAAAATCTCAATTTTTCATCCAAAACTTAAGTTCTTAATAACCTTCACATACGAACTCTGGTTTAAAAAATTGAAGAAGCTAATATACTTATTTTTACTCCAATTTCAACATCAAATCATCATATTCATCGAATAACATCAAGAACACAAAATCTGATGCTCAAATTCTTCAAAACTTTCGAATTTTTAATATGTATAGCTATACATGCTCTAACATGCATAAAATAAATCCAATTTCATGAATATAACATTAATTAACTCAAATAAACTCAAGATTAAAAATTCCCAATTTACAAATCCTATAAGTTTCGAAATTTTTGGATTTAGGGCATAACTTGTCCAAATTCAAAAATTCGAGTCTCTAACGTACTTATAAAAATTCCAATTGATCGATTTTCCAATTAATTTCATCAAATGGGCTCAAATACTAAAAATCCTCTCTTTTAAGCGCATAATCTTTGATTATTTTGGGGGTTACTCTATAGACATCCTATTTTAATGATTTCAAGCTCTATTCTACATCAAATAAATCTAATTTCATTATTCTATACTCAATTTGGCATTTAGAACACATGATCAATAAAAATCATAAGTTATAGGGGAAAAAGAGATAGAAATTTTACTCATTAAATTGATCACATAAAAACTCTTAGATTAATTCATTAGGCTCGATTTTAACATCAATTCCATGATCGAAATCTTCAAGCAAAAACCCCTAAATTCTATGAAATTTTCGGCATACATAGGGAGAGCGATGATCAAGGTTTTTAACTTCCATTTTCAGGAATAAGGATTACACAAGAACTTAAGGATCAAAACTAAGATCAAACAACACAATTCCTCTACTCTTGACCCAATTCCGCCGAACCAAAAAGAGGGAAAAAGAGAGATTTTCCTTGCTCAATCCTAGCACAAAAAGAAGAGAGGTGATCGAGCCTACTTGTCTTTGGGTTAAAGGGATTGATCAAAAAAGATTTTCCAAGCAACTCTAGCTTCCTCTAGCTTCCATCAATGGAGGAAATGGAGTAAGTATGTGCGTGTGTGTTAGACGAGAGAGAGAAGGGAGAGAGGAGAGGTGATGTCGGCAAAGGGGGGAGAGGGAGAGAGAGAGAATGTGTAAGAGAGATTGGGAAGAGATGAGAGTAGGATTGAAATTAAATAGAGAGGGAGTAGCACCATTACGTCAAAAATGCGATATAAATCACCGGAAAGAAAAGTTTTCTGTTGCAAAACATCCCTATATTTTCATTTAACTCTCAAACTATTTAAAACTCACCACACCTCTTTCTTGACGTTGAAAAGCTCTTCACTTCATCTCATATTTCACCAAATAAAGCAAGGACTCCAGAAATCCAGTTTTCAAATCAAAATTTTGAGTAACGAATAAAATCTCGGAAATCACTATTCATATTAGGGTTCTTAAAAATATAACTCAAATCTTTCTCTAACAATCTCAAATGATTCTCAAATATATCTCAAAGATTTTTAAAAGAATTTTTATACTCAAAAGACACTAATTAGACGAAATTTGGAAAAACTTGATGAATAGTGAGAACTCGGAAAAATCCTATTCATCAGAAAACAAAACTTCTCAGATTTTTCTGAAATTGAAACTCAAACTCAAACTCATATAATCATGCTTAAAAAATTCATCACATCTTCGATTTGGATAACCGAAACGAGAAAAATCATGTAAAAGCACTCAAGGGCATTTTAGTAATTTCATGAGAAAATTTCTTTTCTCAGAAATTTTATCACACAAAGGCACATTATTAGAGCATATAAACCCAATCAAGATGAACTTAAAGAATTATAAAAGATCAAGGTATTACATGAAGGAACGAGTGGAGTTCAGCAGTAAGAAACGAGTGGAGTCCAGAAGTAAGGAACGAAAAGGAAAGAGTTTTTCTGAGCACGCCACTGGATGATAGGTAGGCTTTCTAACCAAAACAAATCGATGAATGTGATTACTATTATCATATTATGTGAGTTTTTAAATTAATTAACATGCCAATTTTTGAGCTTTGATGTATGTTACCACCTACTTGCGGAAGACGAATTCGGTCCTGTGTGAGACGGAATTTCTGTGTACACATGTTAGTGATCATGTGTTTTCCTTTGGGTGAGCCGGTCACGGTGTTTGAGAAGGAGGCCTACTTCTCGACACTTATATTTGATTGTAGAATTTGTACATACTTGAGATAGATATATAATTTTCTGCAGACATTTATGAAAGTAAAATGATTTTTTCTTGCATGCACAAGTTAAATGTTTTATAACTCTAAAACTTGTGATGCAGTAAGAAAGACAAGTTCAATTTATAGCTCTATCAAGAAAGCTTTAAATTTATTTTGGCATGTGTTCACCGAGTATGAAGTACTCAACCCTGCAGGTTGTTTCTAAAACATGCAGGTTAACTCGGATGATGATGGTGCACTGTGCTTGGTGGCGTTCGTTGTTTTGAGTCAAGTTTTGTTTAAGCTTGGGTTATATGTCTTCATACATATAATTTTGGGACTTTATGTATTTCTTCACTGCAACACCGATATTTAATCGTGTTTTAATTTCTTTTCAACTCTGATGTTTGATTTTCGAGTTTCGTGCTCGACACTTTGTTTTGATTCCCTCTGAACTCTTACTTAATAAACTTATTTCGTTGAGTTTTAAGATGAGAAATTGAAAGCAAATTGATAATTGTTATCGCTTCCAATAGATATTCTCTTGTATCCGAGCACGTTCCCTTGTTTATTTTTCATTGTTTCACCCTCACTTTCCAATGGTTTCTAGTCATTTTATACATTAGAAATTGGGTAGTGACATTTATGCAGTCAGTTAGTCAGTAAAATAACCTGTAACTTAAATACTTGAAAGTAAATGACACAAGTATCTTAGTGTGGTTTAGAGATGAACTCTTACGTCCACAACTAGATTTTCGGGCTAGCAATCAACTTGATAAGTTTATGCGTACTTATCAAAAGTTTGCTTTAGTTTACGGGCACCAAACAGCCTAGACAGTTAGTTTGTGGGTACCAACAAAACCTACAACACTTTTGCGGGCAAGTGTAAAACCTATCCTTAGAATGTGGGTTCTAAGGGACCTAGTAGCATCGATTGCGGGTTGGAAGGGAACCTAAAAAGTGGGTTGGGGGGTTTTTCCAACTTATGAAGCCTTCAACACTTTGTAGTGGAGGCTTTCTTCTAAGGATTATAGACTCAATCTATTTCAGAGAATCTATTTAGAAAAATACAAGGACTCAGGAATTCTAGTCTCAATCAACAAGGAGGATTCTGAGAGACTACAAAGAAGAGCATGATAAGGTATCGACACTCAACTACTACTCGATCTTCGACTAAAACTGTCCTTGTATTTTGCGAGAGAGAATGCTTCGATTGCTTGAATGCTTGTTCGCTTGAATGGTTTCAGTGATCTTCTCGCAATGATGAATGTCTCTATTTATAGAGAGTTGGGTCCAAAGAGTTGTTGGAGAGAGCTGTTGTAAAGTGGTCCCTTGATTTGATTTCACAAATCTAATTCTTCAAAATTGATTGAGATATTTTGATAGTGGATTATCAAATACTCTGTTGAGAAAATTAGTAAAAGGTATCGAACGATTCCAAGACCCCAACTGATCCTAACCGAGTAAATGATTGACTTTAGTCTGAAGTTAGCTAGAGCTTACTGTTTGAGCGAAGGGATTTTATCTTTACAGGTTTTAAGAAGAAGAAGTCAGCCGGACTGAAGAACGAAGTTCATGAAGAACTCAGCTGAGACCCAAACTCAGCTGAGACGCAAAGTCAGTTGAGATCCACACTCAGCTGACTCCCAACATAGTGAGATTGCGACAAAGCAATTCTGTTGGGCGTTCTTAGAATCTTAATTCCAAGAATAACGTCAGCCAAAGCCATATCTTTCATGCTAAAATTCATACTTAGCATCCTTTTCATTTCACCAATCACACGAGAGTTACTACCCATAATCAACTTGTCATCAACATAAAGACAAACGATAACGTAATCGTCACTAGTTTTCTTAATGTAAACACATTTGTCACTCTCGTTGATCTTGAAATCATTTGACAACATCAATTAGTCAAACGTCAAGTGCCACTGCAAAGGTGCTTTTTCAATCCGTATAAAGACCGTTGTAGTTTGCATACCATGTGCTCTTTTCCAGGTACTACAAGCCCTTTCCGGTTGCTTCATATAGATTTCATCATCTAATTCCCCATACAAGAATGCAGTCTTAACATCCATTTGATGAATCTCGAGATTGCGCAAAGCAGCAGTGAGAAGCATTATAATAGAAGTAAGTCTTGTCACGGGCGAGTAGATATCAAAGAAATCATAACCAACTTTTTATGTAAAGCCTTGAACTACAAGTCGGGCCTTACAACCTGATGCTAGTTCAACTAACACCCAAGGTTTTTTTTCACAAAGCCTTACAATCTCGATGTCTATTACTTCTTTTCACAAAGCCGCATCTGAACCAGATAAGGTTTTTTTTTACGGATACCGGTTCACGGTTTAGCATTAAAATGACGTAGTCCGGTCCATAAATCTTTACTTTCCGTACTCTAGTACCACGTCTAGGTTCATTCGCAGGTGTAGACCTAGGTCGCTTTCTATTAGGTGGTCCAAAGAACACCGGATTAGAACTCAAAGCTTTATTTCCATCTATGGGTTTAGAACTCATAAAATCATCTACAATTTTCGAACTTGTTGCTTCATTCTCAACTCTATTGCTAGAGTTAGGATCAACGTTATCCTTATTAGGATAGATATTCTCAAAGAATACAACATTCCTTCATTCTATCGTCGTACCCACATGAATGTCGGGTATTTCCGATTTTTGCACAACAAACCGATAAGCGCTGCTGTTTAGTGCATAACCAATAAAGATACAATCTACTGTTTTAGGTCCAATTGTAACTTATTTTGGTAAAGGCACTTCAACCTTAGCTAAACACCCCCACACTTTGAGGTATTTATACGAAGGTTTCCTTCCTTTTCAAAGCTCATAGGGAGTCATGTCCTTCCCTTGGAGTGGAATTTTTTTCAAGATATAGTTAGCTGTCAAAACAGCTTCTGTTTAGTGCATAACCAATAAAGATACAATCTACCGTTTTAGGTCCAATTGTAACCTGTTTTGGTAAAGGCACTTCAACCTTAGCTAAACACCCCCACACTTTGAGGTATTTATACGAAGGTTTCCTTCCTTTTCAAAGCTCATAGAGAGTCATGTCCTTCCCTTAGAGTGGATTTTTTTTCAAGATATAGTTAGCTGTCAAAATAGCTTCCCCCATATGTTCTGGGGTAATCCCGAACTAATCAACAAGGTGTTCATCATCTCTTTAAGAGTACGATTCTTACGTTCAGCAACGCCATTTGATTGTGGTGAATAAGGAGCAGTCGTTTGATGGATTATACCACTTTTGTTGCATAATTCAGCAAACGGTGCAACATACTCTCCACTTCTATCACTTTGAACAATTTTGATTCGGCAACCAAGTTGATTTTCGGCTTCATTCTTGAAGTTTCTAAAAGCTTCAATAGCCCCATCTTTACTTTTTAACAAGTAAAGGTAACAGTATCTCGTGCAATCATCAATAAAGGTAATAAAATACCTTTTACCACCTCTAGTTTGCACAAACTTTAAATCACACACATCGGTGTGAATCAGTTCTAGAGGTTTGGTGCTTCGTTCAACCGATTTAAACGGTAAGTTAGCCATTTTTTCCTCAACACATACTTCACACTTGTCTTGTGTTTTAGATAAATCAATCTTTAACAAGTCCATGTTAGCAAGTCTTTTTATAGCATTTAGATTTACGTGACCAAGTCTACAATGCCATAAATCAGAACACTCAAGCAAGTAACCAGAAGTAGTAGCTTTGTTATCATTAGCAACTGCCTTAAAAGGCTTACAAGTACGAACGCTAAGCTTAAACATATCATCGACAATATGACTTTGTCCGATGGTTTTGCCAAACTTGCGTGTGATTACAAAATCACTACGAAGGTCTATCTCTAATTTAGCTCTAACTAATTTTACTCCAGACACTGTGGTCTTGCGGATTGCCGGAGCATGCAGCACATGCTTTAGAGTTATGGCCACGCCATAGGTGAGTTGAATCAATCCAACTCCAAGATTCGGAGAGGTACGATCACTCGCCTCGGTGATGAAGCTATCTTTGACATCCTTGTAGGTGTAAAACAAGTCCTGGTTCATACAAATGTGAACAGTCGCACTCGTGTCAAGAAACCAAGTAACAGGGTTAGGTTCTGCGACATGATTTATCTCGGTGATCATGGCAACAAGGTCGTCTTTCTCCTAAGAGTCGAAGTCCTTCTCGACATGGTTGACCTTTCCCTTTCCCTTCTTCTTCAGTTGACGGCAGTTCTTCGTCATATGGTTGAGCTTATCACAGTTGTAGCACGTTCCAGTGAACTTGGTTGGAGGTGCCACTTCTTTTCTCTTGCCTTTGGCAGGATAAGAACGCTTCTTTAGAAGGTTTGTCCCTACCATCGTTCAAATTAGCCTTAGCCTCCATTGGAGCCTTGGTCTTCAAATCTTAGTCACGAACTTGAGCTTCAGTTTGAAGCTTGGCAACCAATGTCTCAAGGGTCATCTCTTTTCGCTTATGCTTAAGGTATCCCTTGAACTCCTTCTAACTTGGCGGCAACTTGTCAACCAAGAGCGCCACAGTATACGCCTCGGGCAGAGGCATCCCCTCGGAATGAACATCATGTACTAGATTTCGGAACTCTTGCACTTGGGGCATCATTGGATGACTGTCCACCATTTGGATTTAGGTGAGCCTCGTCACAACAAACTTCTTCGTGCAAGCAAGGTTAACACGGTACTTCAACTCAAGAGCATCCTAAATTTCTTTAGCAGTCTCTTTGATATTGAACACATTGAACATGCCATCATCAAGCCCATTCAGTAACATATTCTGACATAGATAGTCGGAATGCACCCAAGTTTCATAGTCAATACGAACTTGCACATTTGTCTCGTCCTCAGTTGGGACAGAAGGTCTTTCTTCATGCAGGAAGCTAGCAAGCCCCATTGTGGTGATGTAAAACATCATCTTTTGGGACCATCTTTTAAAATTAGAGCCCGAAAAAATGGGAGGTTTCTCGGCGATAGGCATGAGCCGAGCAGCAGGTTGGACTAGAGCCATAGTTGAGCTCGAGGAGCCAATGGTTCCAGAAGTGGTGGAGGAAAGAGTGGCAGCGCCGATACTCGGATTGGTAGACATCGTTTCAGCAGAATTTTAGAATTGAACAACACACAAACAAGTAGCTTTCGATATTCTCGTCTTGTGATTGTTAGCAATCGAGTACTCGTACATGTATATCAATGGATATTCGGAATTTTGTTGATGATTTTAACAGCAACAGAAATTGAGATTACAATGAAACTGAAGTAATAAGATTTGAGAAAACCACATCGTCTGAAGTAGAACTTTTGCCCGCAAGACGAGAATACGCCCCGATAGTGCTCACGGAAAGGCAACTTGTCCCTAAAGGTTAAAACGATCTTAACTTCTTGGCAGTAGAAGCACCGTAAACTGGACCGAGCACCTACGAACTGAACAAGAACGAAGACTGAACTAGAATGATATGCTATACTTTGCTTATGCTTTATAGAGAAGAGAATGCTTCGATTGAGTCAGGAATGCAAATGACAAAGCCTCCTTATATAGCAACTTAGACATGTGGAGGGGCTCGTCTGATTAACGCTACCATGAATGGCCGACGATTTCTGGACGTGAAGAAGTGGCACAGATGTGAACAACATTGGCTGTTACAGAAGCCAAAGGTCATGGGCCGATGGGCTTCACACGACTGGGCTTGAGGAATGGGCTGAACAAATAAATAAAATGGGCTCGTAGAGTTGGTCCAAAAAGATAAGCCCCAACTCCAAGGCCCGAGCCCGTCCATCCGGACGGCAGCGGCGCGCGTGTGTGTGCGTGCGTGCGCGAGGGCACCCATGCACACCAACCCAATAAGTTATTAAGCCCATATAGATATAGCCTTAAATGCTAGTCAAATCATCCATATATAACTGATGTAGGACAACTAACATATATCATAATTTATAACATGTTAGTTACTACTTGAACATCCAACCTTTAACATACAATATCTCACTCACCGGAAATTGGTTTAGAGATATTAAATATACCACATTCATCTAATCACGACATAGATTAATATCCAATAAATATTTCAATTAAATAATAAATATTTAATTAACAATATTTATCCTTAAATTAATGGTTAACAATACACCATTTCCAACACAACATTGACACATCTTTGCAGGTCTAGGCCAAGACATACAACCCGTTCTTACTACTCTCAAGAAACGTAAGGCAAGCACGATTAGCACTTTATAACCCTCTTGCGATGTAGGAATATGTATGTGCCAAGGGCTCGTTGGCCTTCCGAGTTACCTGTGACCACCGAACTTCTTTGGAATCATTGCTCAATGCCTCGAGAACACACTTATATACAACTATCAAGAACACTTAGACCTCACGAGATTCACAAGTTATACATCATATCATCTACCCTAAACCTGGATTTTAAAGCTTAGCTAGACATAAAGTAAATAACGAAAGCAAAAGAGATAAAGAAAAACATACTTGAACTAGTGCGATAAGCAAAATATGTTCACTCTAGATGGGACTTAACAATAAAAGTAAATTGTATCTAAGAACATAAACATAAATTGTTTGCTGAAGAAAATACGAAAAGCTTAAGACAGGTAAAAGTGTATCAAAGTTTTCTCTTGCGCCTTGCATGTATGAGTATTTATAGAGTACAAAAACTAGGGCAAACCCACAAATGGGCCTTCTAGAGAATGGGCCGGCTGCTTCCATGTAAGAATCGATGGATAAGGTTGGAAAGATCTCCTTCCCTATCACTAAAAGTGTGATGCTGTTGTAGTAAGAAACTCCAATCTAAATCTTGTACTACAAGGAATTTGTTTCCTTGTTGGACTCTAACAGGTGCATCTTCACGCGCCAGCACTGTTGCCCAAGCTCTGCACTCTACTTTCTCAGTCTCTCTACCATCTCTTGCCCATGACCAGCATTGCACCTTGCCTTCTGGAGCGAAACACACAACATCTAGATTGACCATACCAATGAAAGTGGAGCAGATCTTCATCTTTATTTGGACTTATGCCCTCGGTAGCTTAAGCTACGAGCACGGCTACTATGGTCAAAGGCTCGACTATTTCTCTCATTCTCCCTTATTGACCGGGTAGGATATAGTGTAGGCTGTATATATCTGATCAAAGAAATTATAAAAGCTCAAAGGGGCTTAACAAGGGAAATTCAGTTGGGCAGGTTCTTTGGCTTAGTTTGGGCTCACAAAAGAAAAAACATGCCTAATTCATCCAAGTTCTTCTAGCCTAAGTCAATGAGGTCTCAAGGGGTATACATGCAAGTTCTAGGTAGCATCCAAAACAAAACTACTATCCTATGATTAGAAAATAAAATATCTAAAATGAAATCACGAAAACAAAATAATTGACGAGGCTGTCGTTCGCTCTCTCAAAATGAATTTGTAGCCTATCCTCACAACTATATATTTAGCAAGTAAGTATAGGTTCGATCCACAAGGAGTTGATTGTCACTATCTCTTGAAACCTCCTCCATCTGTTTAGAAAGTTTGGTTTTGCTATCTTGGTCACTAGGGCTCTCTTGCCCAATTCGAGAACTTAAATAAACGCTGAAAAGTAAACGATAACTTGATCAATAATAAAGATGACTTGATCTGGACTATGACGTTTTTAAGTGAAAACCCTAGCTTGGTCATTGGTGCAAATATATTCATTACATACATGCATCGTTAGTTATAGGACTTGAATGCCGAGATCCCTTTTTACTCGTCATGTTCTCAACAAACCCTTCCCTTACTTATCCTTACTTAGTTGGTGATGCTCCGCTGGCTCCCTACCTTGGGCAATACCTCTGTCGGAGTCATCGTTCAATCTCTTGCCCAAGGAGCATTAATCACTAGAAAGGCCAAACAAGGAATCATCACGTTTGACCTAATTAGGTAGACACCTTCCTCTCATATTAATCGAACATAATTGAGATGATGATGGAAAACACTCCTACTTCCCAATTGATTGGTAATCTAATATGTCCTAAGTGATTAATGGCCTATTTATCTCTTAATCGTATTATCTCATATATGAACAAGCTCATTAACAGATCGGGAACACATGCATGCAATTATCTAGCACAATTTAAACCTCTCAAGCATAAGTAATCACCTAACTGTCTTGCCCAAATCAAGTATAAAAACTTAGCTAGACATAATAATAAAACAACGAACACAATAATGAAAGGAACTTATAAGAAGAACTATATTAAAACTAGCTATGTACGCGAAAAGCAAAGTCGGGCAAAAGTGCCGATGAATAAAACACAAATAAAAGTATGCCCGTAGGACTTATTTTTCTCCTCACAATCTCTCAATGAAAATACAGGAAATAGAAGCATAAAAGACGGCGTTCTTCGTAGCAGCACGACTTCAATATTTATAGGTGAGTACTTAGGGTTTTGGCACCCTAGTCCTTAACATGAAAGGAATCCACGAGCTACCTTGGGATGCAAGAAAATCTTGATACGCACGACCCTCAACATGGCAAGTCACATCTATCTCCAAGAGATCCCTTGCGGATCCTAAATCTAGTTGGATAAGGAAAGATATTTAAGTTAGATCATCTTTTTCTTATCCTTCTAGACCTAGGAGAGAAACTCGTCTGCTGACCAAAGCACTCCACCTATCTCTGTCTTGACCAATATCGCTCTGCTTGGCCTGCTTCCAGAAATGACGCTTTCTATCCCTGTATTGTCCAATTTCCACCTGCGGGGCAACAAACTCCCTCCTACCCAAAATATGTCCTCCAAGACACTAAAACTAGACAAAACACACACAAAAACTCGATCTAAACTACCTGAGACAGACACTAAAAAGATACAAAATATGGACTCATCAATAATAAAAAAGGAAAAATTGAAATAAAACTCACTAGGTTGCCTCCTAGCCAGTGCCCCAATTTACGTCGTGGGCACAAAGTATTGTGCTTTTGATAACCTCTGATGATGTGTTGATACAATGAGTCGTTTGCTCGAAACAATTTCATGTTGTCTTTCTTTTCCGCATGACTTGGATTTGAAACACTTATTATATTTTGTGGAACTAATGTAAATTAGTTATGCTCGTTCCTTGTTAGATGTGACTTGAAAGCATGCTCTCGTTGTTTTCGTTTCAAACCTTATTTCCTTATTACCAAGCATGATTCTTAGTTGAGACAATATTTATTTGATGGTTTCACATTCATAAATTGATAGAGTTTAGTTATTGTCGCATCTTGAGTTGAGTTGTGTCAAAAATAGTATATTTATCTGGATGGTTTTACCTTCACACTCCAATAGAGTCTGGTCGTTCCTACACACCGGATTTTGGGGTGTGACAAAGTGGTATCAGAGCAGGTTTGTCTGGTCTGAAGCTTAAACTTTCATTGATAGTCGAGTCTAAATTTGTTTCCTAAACTTGTTTGAGTCAGTAACACACCAATCATGCCTATCTCATCTAGCTATCAGGTATGCATATTTTCTAAAAGTTTTAAGTATTCTATTAATTTAAAGTTATTCAGTATGCTATTTGTGCTCGTTAGAATCAGAAGCTATTTTTCAAGCAAGTAGCTTGAATAACTAGATTGCTTTAGAATGTCGTCCCTAATTTTTGTGCTTTGGTGTGAAAATCGAAAAAAAGATGGATCGATTGTGCAAATGATTTAAAGAAATGGAATTGCCAAGTAGTTCGGGCAATAAAACCTCTTTGAAATGCAAAAATGAGTATGTAGTGGTCGGAATTTCAAATGTGGTATATATATATATTTTAGTATGCTTAATTCGTTTATAAATAGTATAGGATGGACGACGATAAAAATCTAGCGATGATGCAAGAATACTTGCATATTAGGAAAGCGTACGATGAAACTATTGCCGAGTTTTTAGCTCGATTTTACAAGGAGTGGGACATCGTGAAATACCTTGATGTTAGTGTCGTAGACAGAATGATTCACCTGATTCACGCACTACCCCGCGAATGGCGCGATTGGGCAGCTTCACTTGTGTTAACCCACATGTTGTACGACAACTGCAATGCATTTATTGCTGAAATTTTTGGACAATTTATCGAGTATGGTGCTCCGCCTCCCGGACCCTTTAACTCTGTTTTACCAGCTATGCCCAATGGTTTTTCTCTTGATCCTCAGCCTCAGTTTCGAGATGAGCCATCTCCACCCCGAGTCCCTTCTCTGCCTCGCCATGAGCCGAGAACTTTTTATCAGCATAACCCTTACTCGGGAAATGTGATCCTTATCCAATCTTATGATCCATTTGCCTCATTCAGTTTGCTTGCTACTCATCCAGATAGTACTTATGATCCCATCAATGTTCTGCTTTATCCTTATGATCAGCCTGAGTCGTCTAGGTCGATACGTGCAAGAGATAGAGATGATGAATCTCCAGAGTACCCGGCAGCCGCCACTACAGTAGGTCGTGGTTACCTCCAGCCGATTCTGAATGATCGCTACGTTTCTCCGCATTTAGCTCTCGAGTTATCGGCAGCAAAGACTAACCAGGAGCTTGAGCGAGAGATCGATGGCATCGTTGGTGCCTACTCCTGTCACGAGAATAATATAGAGACTCCCCAGTGGGTGGAGTCAGAGTTAGGAGATGTCAATGCTCGTTTAAAAAATGAGCAGAGTGGAGATACGGCAAACCCGTGGGATATCTCCGGACATACCTACAATGATTATCTCGAGGAGTTAACAGCAGCAGAAGGACAAGGTAGTGATGCAAATGACGATGAGGATCCAGAAGAGGATCTGGAGGAAGGCCCTGAGGAAGGGCAAAATGAAGGGAATGATGTTAGCGACGGTGGTTCGCATGCCTAGAAGGCAGTTCTAGAAAGCTCATGGAATGTTTCAGACAATCTTTACTTAGCGTTGAAAAACAAACTCTTTTACCTTTCTGCAGTAATGTAAATTGAACATGATGCATAACTAGTTAGTAGGTCGAACATAAAAGTATCAGCTCGTCATTTGTACGAGTAGTTCGTTTGGCGAAGTTAGGGAAAAATTTTCCGATGTAAGTATTAATCCCTATTCTTCGATATAAAGTCCTCTTAAGAGGCCATTGCTTCGGATGATAATAAAAAGAAGCCGTTAGGCTGTTAAAATCAACTTTGAGTCTCTTAAGTGCCTATAATATTTTGAGTATCCGAGATCCCAATTATTTTTTAGTAAAGAGCAAGACAAGAAGTAAGAGTTGAGTTAAGTAAACGAGTTATCTCTTGAGAATAACTTTATGAAGTATAATATTTGAGTAATGAGGATGTGTCATATATATATGACAAATAATTGAGTATAAAATTTGAACGATGAGCATGACGTATGATAATATTTGAGTATATGATTGTCTTAAATGATGAGAATGATTTGGTTTGAGAATATGTGAAATTTTGAGTACATGTCAATAAATGATTAAATGTTTGAGTTGAGAAATGATGTATCCGAGATGATTATTTTACTTGAGATGATTAATTAATCTAAATTTTTCTTTATATGATGTTAAGTACCGATCCATAATCAAATTCCTTTTAAGAAGGAAATATTTTCAAAAGTCGAAAAAAATTCCGAGTGACCTAGTCCGTTTTGCGGAAGATACTCCGAGTTGTCTAATTTTTAGCATTTATTTTAGAATACCAAGATGAAGAAACGTGAGAGTTGAAAGAAACGAGGAAAAAGGGCATCGAGACCCTACCCCACCTCTTCTGAATGAAAGACGAGTAGAAGAACGTTTTCTTCGCTAAAATCCCCCAACTTTTGATGGCAAAGGCAGTCCGGCAGAAGCCGAGGACTGGATTCGTTCTCCAGAGCGAATTTTTTGATTCTTTTGATGCAATGATCATGAACGTCTCAAGTGCATGAAGTATCAACTTAAAGGAAGTGCTGATTATTGGTGGGAAGCTCGACAGAGGATGTATACTCCTGAGGAACGTGAGAATTTGACGTGGGAACAATTTAAGGAAGCCTTATACAAGAAGTATGTGCCAAGGAGTTGTCGCAAGCAAAAAGCAAATGAATTTGTGAATTTAAGACAAGGAAAGAGATCGGTAGCTGAATACGATCATGAGTTTTGTGAGCTTTCTCATTTTGCACCTAATAAGGTGGATACCGACGAGAAGATGTGTGAGCTTTTCCGAGTAGGATTAAGGCAAGATATTCGAGTTGTTCTTGCAAGTCAAAGTGGTCTGACTTATGCAAAAGCCCTTAATCGAGCCTTGGATATGGAATTGGCGATGCAGCCAGAGAAAGGATCGCAATCCTCAGCGAATCCTCAATTTCAAAGTCAGTTAACAACAGCTTGTCACACCCCGACTCCCGAGGTGCGACGATACGCAAACATTAACACTACTAACCTTCAATAACTCATCTCAAATAAGGGAAACATGCTCGGGAAACAAGGAAATATCAACGAAAAGTGATAACATTCAAGACATTCTTTCAAGGATATATCAAATCGACCAATGAGCACGAATAATTTACATATCAAGTTCGAATAGAAATAAGTATTTCAAGTCAACGAGTACGAGATTCAATCAAAAATAGAAATTAGCATCGAGCACATCGCTCGGAATTGGAACATGTATCAGAGTATAATCCAAAAGACATCAATAAACAAAAGTATTGCATTGTAGCGGAATCCTCGACTCAATCCCAACAACTACATGTATGGAGACATGTAATTGCCAGTCTAACTTCCGACTCGATCAACAAAACATATAACACCACAACACACCACCAAGCTGCCCTCTCCATCCGCATCCCGCTAACCTGCACGTTTAGAAATACATGCAGGGCTGAGTACTTCGTACTTAGTGAACACATGCCAAAAACTTTTGAAACTTTGCTCTTAGAGCTATATCAATTGATCTTGTCTTGTCGTAGCATCACAAGTATTAATGCAGTGAAAACAGTTTACTTGTGAATGCAAAATCATTTTCTTTTCGAATAGACTGCGCAGTCAAACAATATATATACTCAAACAATATGTATCATCTACCACATTTCACTCTCACTGTGCCGAGAAGTAGGCCTCCTTCTCGAACACTGTGACCGGCCCAACCTAAGCAAGGCTCACAGTCACCTCAAACAATTCATATTCCACACGTGGGTTTCTTGCCTTTCACAGGACAATAATATCTTAACAAGCAGATGATAACACATATCAAAAACTCAAGTAAAAGCTCTTCTTCAAACTGGTTGACTCTTGTAGCTTGGCTGGCAGCAAATTTCTTCACCCATTCCGGGTTCATGTAGTCCTTTTCCGGAACATCCATAACCTTAGCAGCAGCAATACACTCTTCGGTTGTAATACCGTCGAGTTCCGCATCAAGCTCAGCTGCAATCTCGGCTATGGAGTTGTAGGAAACTCCATACTCCTTGGAAAGCTCCATGTCCTTTGCCATTTCATCTCCACCGACAACAGTAGATTTCAGCTGTTGTTGTTCCTGTCGGTTGGCTTTGGAGTGGACTTCTTCTTCGGAGTCTTCTTTGGCTGGGATTTCTTCAGCTGAGATTTCTTTTCAGCTGGCATTTCTTCTTCAGCCTGGGTCTCATCTACCCCAATCACATCTTCCCCCTGCATCTCATCATGCTGCATCACCTCTTCCCCCTTTTTGGCATCAGCAACAAGGCTTGCAACTGAGCCATCCAGAGAGGTGAGTTGCTGTTCAGCTTGTTGGAATCGGTTGAAGAGTTCATCAACTGCACACTCCACTTCAACCTTCTTTGCCAATTCAGTGTTACGGCACTCTTGTTCGGCTTTCCTCAGTGCAGCGAATGTTTCATTGACTTCGGTCTGGAAGGCGACGAACTCAGCCCATCTTGATTCGAAACGAGAACCCCATTCTTCATCCTGAGTTTGTTGAGATTTGGCCAGGTTGGAGTCTGAGATAGACTTGAAGACGTTCAGATCTGATCGGATTCCATGAACAGTTGTCTTCAGTGCATTGATGTCTTGGCTGGTAGATGTTGAGAATTCATCCAGCTTCATCTTCAGCTCATCATTGTCGTCCTGCAGCTGCTTGTGCTTCTCCGCTTGAACAGTTGTCTTCAGTGCATTGATCTTCTTTGTTGTGCTGGATGGTGGCAAGCATCTCCGTCCGTAGCTGATTGCCCTCTCAGCTATCAGCTCACAAATTTCTTCTGTTGAGGGTGCTGGCTGATCAGCTGGAGCTGGTTGGTCAGAAGATCCTGGCTGTTCAACAGTGATCATGGCTTGGCGATTGGCCATGTACTGTTGAAGCTCTTCTTCTTCTTGCTTGGCTGCGGCGGCGACTGCGTCCAGGTTATCGATGAACTCAACCGATTTGATTAGCATGTTATCAATGAATTTGACATAATCTTCTTCAGCTGTTTCTTTCGTGTCTCTTCCTTCTGCCTTGCTGATGTCCAGACGACGCGTCAGCAGTGCAACCTTATTGTTTTAGGCAACCTCAAGGTTGGTGTAGTTGAAGTAATCCCTTATGCGCGACTCATCTGCCTTCAGCTGGTTCCAGCTGTGTATCCTGATGGTATCTTCCTTCACATACCAGTGACTGAAGATGATGTTGAACTGATACAGCAGCTCGGTTCCAAGCGTGGCAAAAGTAGGCATGTCACGCACCTCCAGGAACATTCCGATCAGCTTTTGGAAGCAATAGGCCAGCTTGCCTTCATGTTCTAGAGCGACGGCTCGACGGTCAGCTTCGTCATCGATGGGGGAGGGAGATAGATTTTCGTAAGGAATTGGTTCAAGTGTTTCCTCAACGTTGGCCAAAGAACTGGTCTCAACGTTGGCATCGAGCGAAGAGCTCGGAATTTCTAACTGTGGAGGGATGATGATATCAAGAGGTTCATCAACATTGGCCAAAAGAGTGGTCTCAATGTTGGCATCAAGCAGGGAGCTCGGAATATCTTGCTGTGTGTCGGTTGGGAGAGCCTCTTTGGGGGGTACGGCATCAGCTCCTGCCGTGGGGGAGGTTGGAATATCTTCGATTTCCTCAGATGAAGAAGATGCATTCGAGGAGATAGTCGGCTCATCAGCTGGTTCAGATTCCATCCCTTCCATCACGTCTCTGTGAGGAACAACCTCGAAGGCAGCCACGTCAACTGAGTGACTCGACTCAGATGGCTCCTCAGCTGGTGTTTCCTCAGCTGGAGTCTCCTTAGCTGGTAACTCTTTAGTTGGCTTGGCAACTGACTTTTTGAGGCGAAGCCTCAACTTCTTCTTAGCTGGTTCCTCGTCCTTATCCTTCTCCGACTCAACTCTGTGTCGGTGTGCGATTGTAGATTTTGATGTGCGGCCGACAGCTAGAGGCAGCTCCTCAGCTGTATCTTTTTCTTCAACTGTTTTCACAGCTTCCCTCTTGTCTTTAGGAGTATAAACACTCCTAATCACATCCTGAGCCTTCTTGGCTGTTGGGAAGAGCATCTGCCTCTTTACAGGGGTCTTCTCACAGTCTTCCCAGACCATGTTCTGATCCTTTGTTGCGAAAAGGATCAGGGCAGAAATTTTAGCTCTGAAGCTGAGAGTTCCCTTGACACTCAACAACTTCTCTCCAGATTCGGTTGTGGTTTCGGAGATCTTCTGCCTCTCCAGTGTCAACTGGTGTTCGAAATAACTAAACCAGTTGATGTCATGTTTGTGCTTGTGCTCCAAAGCAATCAGCTGCTTGAGCTTCGGTCGGCTGATGTCTCTAAAAGCCCCACTGTATCCAAAGATCACCTTGGATACAACATCGAACAGAAGTCGATGTTCTGGCTTCAACTTTGTTTGCTGCATATTGCTCTTCAATTTTTCTGGGGTGATGAGAGCACTCTCGAGAAATTGATCGGCTTCCGCATCGGTGATGTTCTCAACTGTGTCCGTGGCGGAATGATTTGGTGGAATGATTTAGCGTAGAATGTTGGAAACTGGAATGGGAACGGTGACACGACGGATCGTTCTGGAAGGAACATCCCGTTGTCGACAAGAGACTTCTGTAACAAGCCCATCTCTGCTGTCAATGGGCGACTTCAGGTTCAAGTAAAACTCTCTGACTTGATGCCTGAGAAGGTGGGAGGGGAAGAGTGTCGCCCAGTCCAGAAGGTCGTTCTTCCTGAGTGTATCGGCGAGGGGAGACAATACCGGCGACTCCAGTTCATCTTCTGATAAAATCTGCTCGAAGTGGATCTTGGAGAGCAGCATATCAAAGGACTCATCGTACGACGACGGAACAAGAGAAGGTCCTGAAGAAGCCATCTTCCTTCCTTGTGAAGCTTTAGGTGCCATTTAATATTTCTGTGAAGATATATATAGAGAAAAACTTGCAGAAAATGGTGAGACAAATCGGAGACGAAGATGAACAGTTACTGCAGATATACACAAGAATAGAAGGTAAGAAATTACTTCCTATTTTACAGCCTTTAATAGGTTCGTGGGTCTATTGAAATCAACGGCTAGAGTTGAATAGTGCGAATCCATCAACGGCTGAGATCTCACGACTGTTGACTAGCTTTTACTTGACGTTGAATTCCGAATTCCAACCAGCGCGTGAGAAGGTGAAATGTTATTATGTCAGGCCAGTCGCACTATAGAGTAGGGCTATTGATGTTCAGCCGTACTTTACATTAAATGCGCTATGATGGCTATTTTAATCTAACTGACATGCTCATGAATGTTTGAATTTATTTCAAACATTCTCATTTAAGACATAAACACCTTCAGCCATAAATGATACCTGCCAGCTGATGTTGGGATCAGCTGTGTTTACCTGCCAGCTGATGTCGGAATCAGCTGTGTTCCTGTTAGCTAATGTCGGATTCAGCTGTGTTCCAATGTTGCGGCATACTATCAGATGACTCGAGTTCGTCTGTTCAGCTGACGTCTGATTTCTTCGGTTGGCGATCTGCATCTGAGATTCCCCTTTCATCTGAGCTTCCCCCTCAGATGGATATCTATCTCTTCACCTCAGCTGGTTCCTTATCTGATGGATCCAACAATCCAAGGAGATCACATAACATTTTGAACCGCGCTTCGGCTAGAGGTTTGGTGAAGATATCGGCTCTCTGAATCTCAGTTGGAATTTTCTCCATAGATATATCCTTCTTCTCAATACGATCTCGGATAAAATGATGTCGGATGTCAATGTGCTTCGTCCGAGAATGGTGAACAGGATTCAAAGAGATAGCAATGGCACTTGAGCTATCACAATGAATGGGAACCTGTCCAATTGCTACTTCATAATCTCTCAACTGTTGCTTGAGCCACAACACTTGCATGCAATAGCTACCGGCAGCCATGTACTCTGACTCGGTTGTAGAAGTGGCAACACATGCTTGTTTCTTGGAAAACCATGAGACTAACTTGCTTCCCATGAACTGACATGCACTGCAGATATATGTTGTTGAAAACACTCGGTTAGGAATGCCCTTTGCATGTTCCTGTCTCGCAAGTCGGTTCATTGTCTTGAAATTCAGATGGTTGAGCCTTTTGTGCCACAGCCAGCTCACATCTGAACTGCTCTTCGATAACAGACAGGTTTCAGGAGGACTATTGTTCCAATCTGCATAGTAGACATTCCCGGTTGGGGATCAATTTCCCAACAATATGACTTGCTTTGTTTCAACATTTTTAACCCTGCAGCCCTGCGCATGAAACTTGACAGAGAAATCATTATCACAGAATTGGCTGATGGAGAGCAAGTTATGCTTCAATCCATCAACATATGAAACATTAGAAATGGATACATGATTGGTTTCAAGGGTACCGTAGCCTTTGGTGTGACCTTTTGAGTTGTCACCAAAGGTAACTGATAGTCCTTCCTTCTCCACGAAACTTCCAAGCAAATCCTTCAGATTTATCATGTGTTTCGAGCATCCACTATCCATCACCCACATGGTGTGTGATGCTTTATTCTTCCTCAGCTGTTCCTCCTGCTCCTGGATAGAGAAACACGCTTAGGTCTCCAATTTTAGTTGGGTCCAGGAGGGTTAGAACCAGTTCCCCCTTGAACTGTGAGTCGTTTTTCCCTGTATACTCGGATTGATTTATCATTCCAAATCACTTTTCTTTCTCCATCAACTATAACAACACCTCGGTCAACCTTAGGCTTGTTGTTATTATTGGAGTTCTGTTTCTTGGGTGGAGAATGATTTCTCCCATTGTGGGCTTTCGGAGGAGAGGCTTTCCCCCTGTTTTGATGGCGATTCTTATCCTGTTGGTTTTGTCGATGAGGTCGGATGCCATTTTGGAATCTGTGTGGCTGAGTTTGATTCCATTTTCGTGACTGTCGACTCCAGTTGTTCATGCCCGACTGTTGATTCATGTTGTGGCATGAGTATTCGCAGCTGTTGGAGTTGTTCCACATGTGTTGACTCTGTTGGAACCTCTGGTTGTTCTAATGATGGAACCGATGTTGATTCTGATGGTTGAATCCCTATTGGTTCAGTTGATTCCATTTCTTCAGAGGTCGGTTCTGAGGTCGGTTCTGAGGTCGGTTCTAAGGGTTCTGAGGTCGGTTCTGAGGTCGGTTCTGATTGTATCTCCGACGTCTCTGATTCCTCTTCTGAGTCTTGGAACATTCCCCCTCGGTTGTAGTCCCAACTGATGAATTCTTCAGTTCTCCAACCACAACTCCCTTTCCTTTGTCAGCTGCAGTTTCCTTAGCTGGTTGTGCTTGCTGTGACGTGGAGGTTGGATTAATTTAGGGAGTTGCAGACTCAACAGTGTCAGTTTTAGCAACCATGACATCCACACCTTTGACAAAGGTTGCGGGTGGCATTCCCGTATCCTTGACTATGTCGTAACCGAGTCCTGACACGTCATCCATCTGTCGTCTGTAACTGATGAGATTCTCGATGATTTTGGATGATTGATATAGCTTTATCAGGTTGTCCTTTTCAGTTTGAAGCTCCTTGAGGAGAACAGCTATATGCTCGGTTTGTGCGTCTGACTTCTTCATCAGCTGATCGATCTGTGCCTCTTGCTTATTCAACTGCTCTTGTTGCTCCTTGATCTGCTCCTTCAACTCCTCGTCGGTTGGAGCATTAGTTCGGTTGGCCACATTCAGTTGACTTTTGAGATCATCAATCTCTTCGGTTTAACTTTTAATCAGATCGTCCTTTTCGGTTAAGGATTCTTCAAGTCTGGCATACTGTTCTTGAAGACTCTTAAACTCAACCAATTGTTGATGCAGTTCCTCACTGAGTTCTAGGAAATCACCCCAAGAGGGTTCCAACTCTTCATCTACTGAATCCTGCATGTTAGTAGCATTAGAAGAATTTAAATTATATGGACTAGAATGTACCTCAGCATCATCCTGGTCAATTCCAATTGCCATGAGACATTGATCCTGTCCTATAACGTTGTTGGTGGAAGTCAGCTCGTCCTCATCTTCGGTGTCAGTGAAGATGTCCATGTCGTCAGCTGCTTCTTCTGCAACCATGGCCTTGTTCTTTACATTTTGCTTGGCCCTCAACGCTTCTCTTTCTTTCTTCGACAGATCTGGACAGTCAGCTTTAAAGTGTCTCTCTTTGCCGCATTCAAAGTAACTGTTGGTCACAGGCTTTGAGTTGTCTTGAGTTCGGTTGGATTTATAGAACCGCTTATATTTCTGAACCTAGTATCCATGTCAGCTAGCTTCTTTGACAGGGCGGCTATACTCTGTTGCAGCTCTTCTCTGCTTGGCTCCTTCGAAGCTGTGTCCGTAGATCTCGTTGCCCTTGATGTTCGCGGCTTGGAATAGTCAGCTCGAAGTGCTACTATCTTTGTTGCTGAACCAACATTCTCATGTCGACTCGTCTGCCCCGAGGACTGAGTTGATCTTCGTCGGTTCACCTTGTACTCATTTCCTTTCGGGATTGAGAACAGCCTGTCTGTTCCCATCTCTCCAAGATCAGCTCGGCTCTCATGGATGTTGGTGAAGGTATCCCACTCAGCTGGTAGGCTTGTAATACTTTGAGGTTGATCTCTCTCAAAGTATATTTTCCTCTTCGGATAGACTGAATCCTTCGGATGATATCCATGAACCGAAGTTCCAACTGATCAATGGTTTCATCAACTCTTAAACTGAAGTTGTCAAAATCTTGACAAGCATGAGAGAACTTGTTTTCCTTGGTTTCATCACTCCCTTCGCTAAGAGATGCCAAAATATCCCACATCTCCTTAGCGGTGTCGCACTCTTCTATCCAAGGAAGATAGTCTTGTCCAACTGTGGACATGATAGTGCTCTAAGCCCAGATATCCAGCTGGCTCACTTTAGCTTCCTCTGGAGTGAAGTCTTCTGGCTTTTTCTCAACCATCACCTCAGTTGCATCCCCATCATTGGGATTTGTAGGAGTGCGAGTGACTTTCTCCATGATGGTGATTGGTCCGGATGTGATCACTTGTTGCATTCGATGATGCTTTGATAGTAGAATCTTCTTCATCCGAGTTCTCCAGGATGTATAGTTCACAACTGAGAACATGACAACGATCTTGTCTTTAACATCCATCTGCACACAATAATCAGATAACAAATGCAAGCAGATATGCACTAGCATGAAAAAGAGATCTGTTCAGTTGACCACTGAAGAAAAACACCTCGATTCACACCTCTTGAAACAGAGTCAGCAGTCTTTTGAACCACTGCTCTGATACCACTTGATGGTCCCGATACGAGTTCTGGTGTATGGAGGGGGGGGGGAATACACCAGTTAGGAATTTTTAAAACAACCCCTGAAAATATCACAACCGAGTAAGAAGACTCAGTTGGAATCACAACTGAGTAAGAAAACTCAGCTGTGAGAGTGGTGCTGTGCGGAATGTGGTGGAAATAACAACTCGTATAAAATAACTCACGCTTTGATGCAAGGTCAGTCAATAACCAAGTCAGTTGAGAATGTAAAAATACAGTTTGAGTGCTGGTTAGAAGGTCAGTTGGATATGCAATAAATAACTGAACAGAAAACACAAAGACACAAAGATTTACGTGGTTCGGAGAGAACTCTTACGTCCACGGGGAGTTGTGAGTCCACACAACTCAGTCCAATTTCTTTAGGACTTCAACCACAAAGCTTACGTGGGCTTTGCAACCGTTAAGATAAGTTTACGGGTACTTATCAACCTTACAGATAAGTTTACGGGTACTTATCAACCTATCTACTCAATTTCGGGAAGAGTAGGGTCCTAACAATCCTTGAGAGGATGTGTAAAAGGGTGGGTTTTTCCAACTACTAGCTCGAACAAGAAGTGAGCTAGGATCTAAGCTTGAACAAATGGAGACTCAAACTAAGATCTAAAAACACCAAGACAGAATCTAACACTCTAGGAACTCTCAACTAGTGATGTTCTTAGAGATTGATTTCAGTTTAGCTCGTTTGCAATATGAACTCTCAACTGATGATGTTCGCTCGTCTATCTGCTCTCACACTTGTCTGTCTTCTGTTGTTCTGTCTTCACGCAGTCTTGGTGAATGAATGAATGCCTCTATTTATAGACGGAGAGAATCAACTAGCCGTTGGAAGAGCCGTTGATCTCTGTTCTTGTGAAAGCGATGGCTTTTCTCTCATCTCTGCAGACTTTCCTGATTTGGCAACTGTGAACTTCTGCTTTCCATCTTAGACAGTCTTGTGTTGGGCCAAATGAGGTAATGATAGATAGTCAAACCTTCACGTGACTTCCTTTTTGAAATTCAAATCTTCAACCTTTGACTTTCAACTTTGTTTAGTCGGTTGAGAAGTTTTTGTCTTCATCTGAGTGGTCTTCAGCTGATGTTCCATCTGATCGATATCTTCATCTGACCTTTTATCTGAATAGGAACAGTTGAACTCTCAGCTACCTTGAATTTCATGTTGTCGATCTTATCAGTTCGAGTCCTGCAACTGATGTTCCATCTGATCAGTTGGCTTGAACGCTCAGTTGTCTTCTCACATCTGATGTTCAATCTGAACAGTTGGCTTGAACGCTCAGTTGTCTTCTTCACATCTGATGTTCTATATCTTGAACGCTCAGTTGTCTTCTTCACATCTGATGTTCTCTTACATCTTCCTTCTTGAACGCTCAGTTGTCTTTCTTACAACTGATGTTCTATCTGAGTGTAGCCATGGTGCCATCTTCAGCTGGAGACCTGTAAAGATAAAATCTCAACATTGCTCAAACAGCGAGCCTAACTACTAACATTAGGTTATGGCAACATCTACTCGGTTGGGGTCAGTTGGTTTTGGAATCAATCCAAACTTTAATAAATTTCCCAACAAACGGCAAGTCAATTTGAACTTTAAAAACTCTCATAATAATACTCAGATATCATAATAGCATTCATCGATAGTTTTGGTTTTAGAAAAGCCCACCTTACTTTCGTCGATTAGCTAGGCGGCTTGCTCTTTCTTCGTCCTCGCTACTTCTCCTTCCCGCTCGGTCCTTTATATTTTGACATCGATAAAAGAAGTAAGACACGAAGCTTAAGACGTAAAGTAGACGTTTGTTTTGACTGAAGGACTTCTACTTGACTCGTCTCTTTCTATTTTTATCTTTTCTAAGACAATCTCGATTCTCGACTTTCTCGCCCTTAGTTCTTACTCTACTCGGTTACTAATTATTGCATCTTGTACTCTTGTTTCTAAATCATGTTCGCTACTCACTAATGCTTGACATTTCTCATTAGTTAAAGAAACGTTAATGGACTAAACTTTAATTCTTGAATCCTTACTCACATTCTCAATTAGATACTTGATTATACGAACATCATTCATGTTATGAGCATGCATTCTCAACAATTTGAACGATCATTCCAAGCACAGATGTTTCGCTCAAGCATATAAATTCAATTAAGCATATTTAACACGTTTAATCACATAAGTCTACTCAAACGAATTTAATTCAATCATAGAATTTCAATCGATCAGTATAACTCAAGTTGGAATCTAAATAAGCATACTTAAACTCGATTCACTCTTCAAGTCACATTATCAATTACTCGTCGTTACTCGACTCTAATTTTGGAAAAGATGTTAATGCAAATAATAAAAGTTTTCTTAGATTAAACTCAAATATTTATTCATTATCTCTTAACTTAATATACGACGCTTATTTCCAAAGACGTCGTCTTTTCTCAATTACTTATTCGTATTTGCATACGTACTATTACTTATGTTTCTATTATTATTTCTCTTTTTCTTTTAATTAAACACTTATTGAGATCAAAATTCATTTTCTATTTATGGCTCGACTCTTATCCTTGACTAAAAACTCGATTCTTAAACTATTACTCGGTAACTTTTTATTTCTTTATTTAACATTCAAAACTCGGCAATTTCCTCTACTCCTTTTTAACTAAACGATTTAAAAACCAAACTTGATTATCACGAAATAATCATCACTCGGCAATATTCATAAACAAATACTTAAACACTTATCATTTATAAACTCGATTCTCAAAATAACTCTTATTAAATCTTATTTCTTTTTATAACCTTTCTCAATTAATCAATTTAATTTGCTCAAATAATTTCTTATTCGTCTCTTAATCTCATAGTTTTTCTTACTCGACTTATTTCTTTATTTATTTTCTAAGCTCGACTCAACTTATCACTCTCTTATTCTATTACTTCTTATTTTAGTTATTTTTTCTCTAACTTATTTTTAAACTTCAAACTTCTCGATTAATTACTTATACTCAACTCTATTATTATTATTATTTATTCTCATTATTTCTCGTTTATTCAAACGACTTTATTCTCGATTTCTCGACTCAAATTTCATACTCGATTTATAACTCTATTTCTTTAATTCTATCTCGTCTTCTATTTCTCATTTATTACTACTTCTAATTCTTCATTATTCATTTCTTGATTATCAACTTCTTTAGTCTCGATTTATTTAACCCGATTAACTTTTTTTTTCTTTATCTTTAATTTTTAATAAAGAGATTACTTTTTATTAATTTCTAATTTATGACTCATTTTTCAAATTAATTGGTTTTTCTCTTTTATTTTCTCTTTAATTTTATTCCAACAAATATCTTGAATATTTTTATTTTAATAATTAATTTCTTTTTGAATTATTTTTAATGAAATTCAAATCTTCAAATAAAACACCAAGAACACCTAGAACACCAAGAACACATATTAAAAAACTCATATTTTTCACCAAGAACACCTAGAACACACACTAGGTATTCTTTCTCATTTCATTCGATTTTTGCCTCTTTTTATGCTTACAATTTCATTCTTTTTATCTCATTAAATCCTATTATCATCTAGGATTCTAATTTCACCACAAAACATCATACTATCATCAAAATCATCAATTCATCAAAAATCATCACAACATCATAAACATTACAAAAATTATTTTTCTTCTAAACATGCATATATATATTTTGATTTTTCTCATAACAACATCATAGAAGATTAAATCATCATATAACTCATACTCATAACATGCTTGTAACATCATCAAATCATTAACAAAATAATCAAAATAAATTTCTTCTTTCTTGGCATAAATTTCGGTATTCATCAATAGTTTAGGATAAATAATTTCTCAATTTTTCATGCACATATACTTATTCAAAATATACTCATAAACACATATCAAACATCAAATTATTAAATACTCAAGAAAATCAATTTCTCCTATTTTCCTCATATTTTTCGGTTTCTATAAAAATTTTAAGGAATTAATTTTTCTTTCTCTTTTAATCAAGGATTAATTTCTAGGCTCGATTTCCTATCGATTTCTTACTCAAATTTCACATCGAATCTCATATCGAATCCCTAGTTTTTGCCTAAGCATAATTTAAATCATGCATGCTTTTCTTTCTTTAGAGATTATAGGAAGATTACAAGACTACAAATAATCAAATAAACATACTTTCAAGAAATTAAATCGGTCTCCTCCTCTTGATCTCTTGGAACCGAAAATGGTGGAAAAAGGGGCTCAACTCCTAGCTTGGATTCTCATAGAAGTTTTTATATTGAATCCCTCAAGAAAAATGAAACAAAAATTAATCATCCATTTTAGGGCTTAAGTGCCGAAAAATATGGAGAATTAGAGGATGATTATTGGATTTCAAACACAAGAATTTGAAGGATAAATACCTTTCTCTTTAAGGTTTGCATGAACTAGATGGATTATGATGATCTTCACTTGTTCTTCATGGAATTAGAGCTTGAATCTTAGGACTTCAATGGAGAAATCTTCATGTGTGTGTAGTGTGTGTGTGTTACGGCAATGGGGGAAGAGAAGAGAGAGATTTTTCTTTCTTTCTCTCCTTGGAGAAGTCACGAGAGAGAGAGAGAGAACTAGAGAGAGAGTAGAGTTTGTGAGAGAGAATGATTCGATGAATAAGAATGATGAAATGTTATTAATGATTAGGAATAAGAATATCATCATTATATTCTTAGTAGGTTTTGAATAATAGGTAGCTAGAGAGATTAGGAAGAGAGAGAGGAGTGATGTCGGTTGGGAGGGAGAGAGAGGGAGAGAGATTCTCTTTACAGATAAAATTTTACCCGGTTGAAAAAGTTTTCCGGATAAAAAGTCCGTATTATTTCATTTATACTGAAAACGGCTATAATATTTCCTCGTCTCGTTTCCGACACTAAAAACATCTCAAACCTATCTCATGTCCCATTAAATAAATCAAGGATTCCGATTATCTAATTTTTAGGTCAAAATTTCAAGTAACGAAAAAAACCGAAAAATTAATCAGCTAATTAATCCGTTAAGGACTAAATTCTTATATTTCTCTCGTGTGATCTCAGATAAGCTTCTAACATATCTTAGGGGTCTTAGAATTAATTCTAGATTCAAAAGACTCTAATTAGGTCAAATTCTAAGTTCGTCGGTGAATAACATTTTCTCGGTTATCGTTACTATTCACTCAAAAGTAAAAATTCTCGGAATTCTCTGAAATTCATATTCATGCTCAAACTCATATAAATAAACTCAATAAATGCATCACATCCTCAACTCGAGTAATTTAAAACACATAAGTTCACGTTTAGGCACATAGAGGCATTTTAGTCTTTTCACAAATTTTCTTTTTCCTTAGAAAATTTTATCACTCAAAACATGATAATTAAGCATATTAACTTATTTAGAACGCACTTAAGAACTTATGAAAACTCGGGGTATTACATCCTCACCTCCTTAAAAAAAAATTCATCCTGAAATTTACTAACCTCAAGAAAACAGCTCGGGATACTTCGCTCTCATATTTTCTTCGAGTTCCCATGTGGCTTCTTCAAGATCATGATGACACCACTTAATTTTAACTAAGGGAATCGACTTCGTTCTAAGCTGCTGGACCTTACGGTCTAGAATTTTCTCGGGTTTCTCTTTGTAGCTTAAGTCTGGCTTCAAAGCTACATCCTCTTGACGAATTACGTGCTTTGGATAAAAACGTACTTCCTCAATTGCGACGCGTGAAAAACGTTATGCGAATTCCCAAAACTGGGAGGCAATGCTAATCTATATGATACGGCTCCAATCTTCTCAAGGATTTCAAACAGTCCTATAAAACGAGGCTTTAGCTTTTCTTTAACACCGAAACGGTGTATTCCTCTCGAAGGGGATACTTTCAAAAAGACTTTATTCCCTATTTCGAATTCTAATTTGGACCTTCGGTTGTCGGCATACGACTTTTGTCAACTTTGAGCTTCTTTAATCCTCTCGCGAATCTGACGCACAGATTCTATCATCTCTTCGATCGCTTCCGGCCCTATCACTTTTCTCTCGCCTACTTCGTCCCAATAGAGCGGCGATCTACACTTTCTTCCGTAAAGGGCTTCATAAGGGGTCATTCCAATTGTATTCTGGTAGCTATTATTATACGCAAACTCAATAAGAGGTAAAATTTTCTCCCATTCGTCTTCTTTGTCTAATAAAATAGCTCTCAACATGTCCTCGAGGATTTGAATCATTCGCTCAGATTGTCCATCTGTCTGTGGATAATAGGCAGTGCTGAATTGCAACTGTATTCCCAACTCTTTCTGGAAACTTTCCCAAAAACGGGCTGTGAATTTCGAATCTCGATTCGAAGTGATCGTACTCGGCACTCCGTGCAATCTTACGGTTTCCTTAACATAAATCTGAGCTAACTTATCCGATCCATAGGTATGTGGAATAGGTATGAAATGAGCGGACTTCGTCAACCTATCCACTATTACCCACACGACTGTGTTTCCTTTTCTCGATCTTGGCAGACCTGTCACGAAATCCATCGTAATTCCATCCCACTTCCACTTTGGAACTGGTGATGGCTGTAAGGGTCCATACGGTCTTTGGTGTAGGGCTTTTACTTGTTGGCAGGCTAGGCACCTTTCAACAAACATTGCCACATTTTTCTTCAATCCTTCCCACCAAAATTGTTGCTTCAAGTCTTGGTACATCTTGGTACTGCCGGGATGGGCTGTGTACGGAGTTTCATGGGCTTCACTCATTATCTTGTTCCTCAAAGTCTCGTCATTGGGCACACAAATCCTTCCTTGATTCATTAAGGCATTATCTCTTGACTCAGAAAAATCCTTAACTCCTTCACTCCTAATCTTCATCCTCAACTTTTCCAATTCTTCGTCTCTCTTTTGACATTCTATGATACGAGTCCTCAAATCTGGCATTACTACTAAAGTAGCAATCACTTTCTCTACTGTTGCGGGAGGTACAATTACTTCGATTCTCATCTTTCCAAATTCTTCAATCAAACTCGCTTCATTACTTAACAAAAATCCTAATTCGGTTTCCTTCGACTTCTTTTCCTTCTTCATTCGGTTCAAAGCGTCGGCTACAACGTTAGCTTTACTGGGATGGTAAGATATCTTGCAATCATAGTCTTTCACCAACTCGAGCCATCTTCTTTGTCTCATATTTAGCTCCTTTTGTTTAAAGAAATACTTTAAACTTTTGTGATCAGAAAAGATTTCACATTTGGCTCCATAAAGATAATGTCGCCAAATCTTCAAAGCATGCACTACGGCTGCTAACTCCAAATCATGAGTTAAATACTTCTCTCCATGAGGCTTAAGTTGTCTTGAAGCATATGCTATTACTCTTCCATCTTGCATTAGCACACATCCAAGGCCTTGTGCAGACGCATCGGTATAAATGGTATAGTCTTTTCCTGATTCAGGAAGGGCTAACACTGGGGTTGAAGTTAATCTTGTTTTAAGCTCTTGGAAACTTCTCTCGCATTCCTCCGTCCACTCAAACTTCGTTTCTTTCTTCAACAAACTCGTCATCGGCTTCGCGATCTTGGAAAATCCTTCTATAAATCTCCGATAGTAACCTGCTAAACCGAGGAAACTACGGATTTCATGTACTGACGTCGGTGATTTCCAATCTTGCACATCTTTCACCTTTTCCGTATCAACTTTAATTCCTTCGGACGAAACAACGTGTCCTAAGAAATTTACTTCCTTCAGCAAAAATTCACACTTGCTGAATTTGGCATACAACTTCTCGGATCTTAGCTTTTCCAACACAATGTGCAAATGCTTCTCATAGTTTCCGCTTCGTTTCTTGAATACACCAAAATGTCGTCTATAAACACAATCACAAATTTATCCAAATATTCGTGAAAAACTCTATTCATCAGGTCCATAAACACTGCTGGGGCATTGGTCAAACCGAATGGCATTACTATGAATTTGTAATGTCCATATCTCGTCCTAAATGCAGTCTTTGGAACATCTTCTTACTTGATTTTCAGTTGATGATAACCTGACCTTAGATCAATCTTAGAGAAAACACCGGCTCCTTTTAGCTGGTCAAACAAATCGTCTATCCTTGGCAAAGGATACTTGTTCTTAAGCGTAATCTTGTTAAGCTCTCGGTAGTCTATGCACATTCTCAAACTACCATCTTTCTTTTTCACAAAAAGAATCGGGGCTCCCCAAGGTGAAACACTTGGTCGGATAAAACCCAAATCTAATAATTCTTGCAACTGGATCTTCAATTCTTGGAGTTCCTTTGGGGCCATTCTATACGGGACTTTTGATATCGGGGCTGATCCTGGTTCAAGATCAATCGTAAATTCCAATTGCCGATCAGGGGGCAATCCTGGTAGTACTTCTGGAAATACGTCTTTAAATTCTCTCACGATAGGCACGTCACTGACACTCAGCTCTTGGTTTTCATCTTTATTCAAGTAAACTAGATACGCCTCTGTATCTTTCTTCCTCATCAACCTCTGAGCTTTCATAGCTGAAATTATCGGTATGCTCTTTCTTACTCTCTTCTCAACTCCAAAAACTACGGTCGGCTCTTCTCCCGGAGTTAAAATGAAATTTGTCTCAGGTCGCATCGAATCGTCACAAAATTCTTGGTTAACCAATCCATTCCTAGGATTATATCTATATTTCACATCTGAATCAAATTTAGGGATTTCGCTAACAACTTTCGGTTTCTGAATTCGAATTCTAGGTTCGAGCAAACACGCGAAACTAACGCAGATTTACCTAAAGGGGTTGCGACACTAAGCACCTGATTCGATTCTTCTACTTTCAAACCTAGGTTCACTACGCAAGCGCTAGAAATAAACGAATGCGAAGCACCGGTATCGAATAAAACGATAATAGGTATGCCATTAAGCTTTCCCATACCTGCTAAATTTCCTTGGTCTTTCGCTGACGGTTTCTGCTCAATTGCAAAAGCTCTTTGAAAATGCGGGGAATCTTGCTGAGGAGGCTGCTGCTTTGGCTGCTGCGGTTTATGCTGGTGCTGAATAAACTTGTGCAGTCAAGTTGCTTCAACGGCTTTCATCTGTGAAGGCTGAAACTAATTTGGCCTTCCGACACTCATTCCTTGTTGTTTACTTGGGCACCGGTTTGAGAAATGACCGGGCTGACCACAAGTATAACAGACGTTACTTCCAATCTTACAGATGCCTTGATGCATTCTGCCACATTTCGAACAAGCAGGGAGTCCTTGAGGTCCTACAGGTACATTGCTTCGATTAACCTGCGGAGCTCTCGCTTTCTGGGATTGCTGAGATTGCTGCTGGCTTTTTCCTTGCCACGGTTTCTTGCTTGGGTGGCCTCCACCACTCTATTTTCCTTTTCTTTTTCCATGCTGACCGAACTGAGACTGATGGGTTGTTACGGTCGTCGTTGTCTTGCTTTGGAATTGAGGATTCGCTGAAGAATACGATCCTTTCTCAGGCTGCATAGCCAACTCCATGTCTAGGGCTTTGTTCAGGGCTTCGGCATAAGTCAGACCACTCTGACTGGCAAGAACTACTCGAATATCTTGTCTCAATCCTGCTCGGAACAACTCGCACATTTTCTCGTCGGTATCTATCTTATTTGGTGCAAAACGACTAACTCGCAAAACTCTCGATTATACTCGACTACAGACTTCTTTTCTTGCCTAAGGTTAGCGAATTTGTTCGCCTTCTGCTTACGATAACTCCTAGGCACGTACTTCTCATACAAGGCTTCCTTGAATTGTTCCCAAGTCAAATTCTCACGTTCTTCGGGCGTATACGTTCTTTGTCTTGCTTCCCACCAATAGTCGGCAGTTTCTTTCAGTTGATACGTCATACACTCGAGACGTTCGCGATCGGTGCAACGAAAGAATCGAAAAATTCGCTCAAGAGAACGAATCCAGTCTTCGGCTTCTGCCGGACTGCCTTTACCATTGAAGGTTGGGGGATTTTGCGAAGAAAAAGTTCTTCGACATGACGTTCATTTTGAAGGGGCGGGGTAGGATCACGCTGATCCTCTTCTTCATTTCTCTCATTCCTAATATTTCTTAGTCTTGGAGGCATTCTAAAGAAAATGCAAAAAGAAAATTTTTAATCATCTTGGAAGAACGAACTATCTCACTCGGAGCCTTTCTTGATTTTGAAAATATTTCCTTTTCAAAGAAAATATGATTCTCGATCGGTACTTATCAAACGCATCGGAGGAAATTAATTTCATAATCATTGCAAATATAACAATCATTTCAATTACTCATATATTTTAAAACAGTTCAATTCTCAACTCAAAACAATCAATCATCATTAAGGAGAACAAATATTCTCATCATCATCATGTACAAATAATTTCTTAAAACAATTACTTCTTCAAACAGATCAATAATCTCAAATATCATCACATCAATATTCACATATATTTTTCTCAATACTCAAAAACATTCACAACTTATTTAATATGAATTTCAACTCATGTATAACTCATTTTACCTTCTCAATATTCTTCACTCGCTAGTTTTTATCTTATATTGCTAAAGAATAGCTTACTCCATTTACTTAACTCTTATCTCGTTAATCATTCTCGTCTTAAGCATTATTCCGGAATCTTGCATACTCAAGTTGCTTTAATTTCTGAAGAGACTCAAAGTTGATTTTAATGGCCTAATGGCTCATCTTTTCATATCACTTGATAGTGGCCTCTTCTGAGGACTTAATACACGATCAGGATTAAAGCATTTACACAGAAAAATTTTCCCTCACGTCTACTCGATTATCTAACACACTAGTCGAACTACATGAACTGCCTCTTCGCGTTCGACCTTAATATCTAACTCAAACGTCATGCCACGAATAATTACATCACTGCTGAATTTTAAATAGAGTTAGACTCTCAAACATAAACGATAAACACTTCTCGGATTTCCACAGCTTGCTTGAACTAATTCTAGACATTAGAATCATCCTCACTCAGACCATAATCATCATAGTGCTCTTCATCGACGTTTCCATCTTCAGGGTTCTCTTCCTCTTGAGGATCCTCTTCAGGATCTTCTTCCTCCTCTGGCTCCTCTACCTCGACGTCGTCGTTGTTGACGTTAAACTGCGCTAACTCAGCTGCCCTCACTTCTTCCTCATAGTCTTAGAGGATATAGTTGGTTTGTTCCAATTCATGCTCGACCCACGGGGGTGTCAAGGGGCGATCTTCGCTACGATGAAGGTATGACGCTACATCGGCAGGGGCGCCAAACTGGGATTCATATTCTTCATTGACTGGCACGACAGGAGTATGGGCAAACGTATATGGATTTGAAAAGTAGTCGTTCGGCAGGGCTTGGAGATAACCACTGCCCACGGTCGCCTCGGCTGTTTGCTCCTCGTCGTACTCATCGTTGTTGCCGTCATCGATATGGGCTGGCCTAGAAGGCTCAGCTACGGGCTGAATCGGTGAGGGAGTGCGATTACGACGCATGTACTCGGCAAACTGGTCATCTAAAGGTGATAGGATTCCATTGGGATCATGATAACCGTTTGGCTGCAGAGCTGACGAGCTGGATGTGAAAAATGGATAATGGGCTCGAAAAGGGAGTGCATTATTCACATATGGATAGTCTTGATAAGCTGCTCGGGGTTCCGGCTCAACTCGAGGAGGTGTAGGGTCACGGGGAGGAACTGGGCCATCTTGGAGAATAGGAGGGGGACTACGAACAATACCATTTGGCATGGCAGGGAGGTCGTCATCATAAGGCTCTGGATGAGGTTCACCGTACTGCATATACTGTCTGGAGATCGTGGAGATGAACGCATTGACATCACCGTAAAAAGTGCCATCAAGATGTCGATATCCTAAGAATCGATGAATAAGGGATGTTGCCCAATCTCGCCACTCTCGAGGCAAAGCCTGAATGAGATGGATCATTCCATCCATCGATCCGATGTCCATATACTGGACCTTCTCTTAAATCTTGTGGTATCTCGCTAGAAATTCCGCGATAGACTCGCGGGGCATTTTTTTCACGTGCAGGTATTCCTGCATCCACTCTTGGTCGTCCATCCTATACGCAATTTAAACGAATTAAGCACACTTAAACAATTAATCAAGCATGCTAGAATTTCCAACCGCCACATACTCATTTTCGCTTTCCATAGGGGTACTATAGTTCAGGGTATCGAGCAATTCCATTTCACGTAACCGCTTGCACAAACGTTTCATCCTTTTCGATTTTCCATAAAAACGCATTAGGGAAGACATTCTACAGCAACTAGTTATTCAATCAACTTAATAAGCTTTTATCTCTAGACGAGAGCAAATAATAAATAACCTTATAACTCAAATACTCAAAAATTCAGAATTCCAAATTCGATAACTCATTGACTTCAAAATTTATAGCTCGATCATCACTTTAAACTTAAAAAGCTTTAGGAAAAATAAAGCGTACCTGGTTGCCGGATGAGAAGGGGGATTTCTTAGTGTGTTACTGACTCAAATAAGTCTAGGAAATAAATCTAGACTCGACTCATCAAGAAAATTAGACTTCATAGCAGACAAACCTGCTCTGATACCAACCTGTCACACCCTGACTCCCGAGGTGCGACGATATGCAAACACTAACACTACTAACATTCCATCACTCATCTCAAATAAGGGAAACATGCTCGGGAAACAAGGGAATATCAACGAAAAGCGATAACATTCAAGACATGCTTTCAAGGATATATCAAATCGACCAACGAGCACGAATAATTTACATATCAAGTTCGAATAGAAATAAGTATTTCAAGTCAACGAGTACGAGATTCAATCAAAAATATAAATTAGATTCGAGCACATCGCTCAGAATTGGAACATGTATCAGAGTATAATCCAAAAGACATCAATAAACAAAAGTATTGCATTGCAGCGGAATCCTTGACTCAATCCCAACAACTACGTGTATGGAGACATGTAATTGCCAGTCTAACTTCCGACTCGATCAACAAAACGTATAACACCACAACACACCACCAAGCTGCCCTCTCCATCCACATCCCGCTAACCTGTATGTTTAGAAATACATGCAGGGCTGAGTACTTCGTACTCAGTGAACACATGCCAAAAACTTTTGAAACTTTGCTCTTAGAGCTATATCAATTGATCTTGTTTTGTCGTAGCATCACAAGTATTAATGCAGAGAAAACAGTTTACTTGTGAATGCAAAATCATTTTCTTTTCGAATAGACTGCGCAGTCAAACAATATATATACTCAAGCAATATGTATCATCTACCACATTTCACTCTCACTGTGCCGAGAAGTAGGCCTCCTTCTCGAACACTGTGACCGCCCCAACCTAAGCAAGGCTCACAGTCACCTCAAACAATTCATATTCCACACGTGGGTTTCCTGCCTTTCACAGGACAATAATATCTCAACAAGCAGATGATAACACATATCAAAAACTCAAGTAAAAACGGCAAGTCAATTTGAACTTTAAAAACACTCATAATAATACTCAGATATCATAATAGCATTCATCGATAGTTTTGGTTTTAGAAAAGCCCACCTTACTTCAGATATTTCACTCAAGCATATAAATTCAATTAAGCATATTTAACACGTTTAATCACATAAGTCTACTCAAACGAATTTAATTCAATCATAGAATTTCAATCGATCAGTATAACTCAAGTTGGAATCTAAATAAGCATACTCAAACTTGATTCACTATTCAAGTCACATTATCAATTACTCGTCGTTACTCGACTCTAATTTTGGAAAAGATGTTAATTCAAATAATAAAAGTTTTCTTAGATTAAACTCAAATATTTATTCATTATCTCTTAACTTAATATACGACGCTTATTTCCAAAGACGTCGTCTTTTCTCAATTACTTATTCGTATTTGCATACGTACTATTACTTATGCTTCTATTATTATTTCTCTTTTTTTTTTTAATTAAACACTTATTGAGATCAAAATTATTCATTTTCTATTTATGGCTCGACTCTTATCCTTGACTCAAAACTCGATTCTTAAACTATTACTCAGTAACTTTTTATTTCTTTATTTAACATTCAAAACTCGGCAATTTCCTCGACTCCTTTTTTATTAAACGATTTAAAAACCAAACTCGATTATCACGAAATAATCATCACTCGGCAATATTCATAAACAAATACTTAAACACTTATCATTTATAAACTCGATTCTCAAAATAACTCTTATTAAATCTTATTTCTTTTTGTAACCTTTCTCAATTAATCACTTTAATTTGCTCAAATAATTTCTTATTCGTCTCTTAATCTCATAGTTTTTCTTACTCGACTTATTTCTTTATTAATTTTCTAAGCTCGACTCAACTTATCATTCTCTTATTCTATTACTTCTTATTTTAGTTATTTTTTCTCTAACTTCTTTTTAAACTTCAAACTTCTCGATTAATTACTTATACTCAACTCTATTATTATTATTTATTCTCATTATTTCTCATTTATTCAAACGACTTTATTCTCGATTTCTCGACTCAAATTTCATACTCGATTTATAACTCTATTTCTTTAATTCTATCTCGTCTTCTATTTCTCATTTATTACTACTTCTAATTCTTCATTATTCATTTCTCGATTATCAACTTCTTTAGTCTCGATTTATTTAACCCGATTAACTTTTTTTTTCTTTATCTTTAATTTTTAATAAAGAGATTACTTTTTATTAATTTCTAATTTATGACTCATTTCTCAAATTAATTGGTTTTTCTCTTTTATTTTCTCTTTAATTTTATTCCAACAAATATCTTGAATATTTTTATTTTAATAATTAATTTCTTTTTGAATTATTTTTAATGAAATTCAAATCTTCAAATAAAACACCAAGAACACCTAGAACACCAAGAACACATATTCAAAAACTCATATTTTTCACCAAGAACACCTAGAACACACACTAGGTACTCTTTCTCATTTCATTCGATTTTTGCCTCTTTTTATGCTTAAAATTTCATTCTTTTTATCTCATTAAATCCTATTATCATCTAGGATTCTAATTTCACCAAAAAACATCATACTATCATCAAAATCATCAATTCATCAAAAATCATCACAACATCAAACATTACAAAAATTATTTTTCTTCTAAACATGCATATATATATATATATATTTTTTGATTTTTCTCATAACAACATCATAGAAGATTAAATCATCATATAACTCATACTCATAACATGCTTGTAACATCATCAAATCATCAACAAAATAATCAAAATAAATTTCTTCTTTCTTGGCATAAATTTCGGTATTCATCAATAGTTTAGGATAAATAATTTCTCAATTTTTCATGCACATATACTTATTCAAAATATACTCATAAACACATATCAAACATCAAATTATTAAATACACAAAAAATCAATTTCTCCTATTTTCCTCATATTTTTCGGTTTCTATAAAAATTTTAAGGAATTAATTTTTCTTTCTCTTTTAATCAAGGATTAATTCCTAGGCTCGATTTCCTATCGATTTCTTACTCAAATTTCACATTGAATCTCATATCGAATCCCTAGTTTTTGCCTAAGCATAATTTAAATCATGCATGCTTTTCTTTCTTTAGAGATTATAGGGAGATTACAAGACTACAAATAATCAAATAAACATACTTTCAAGAAATTAAATCGGTCTCCTCCTCTTGATCTCTTGGAACCGAAAATGGTGGAAAAAGGGGCTCAACTCCTAGCTTGGATTCTCATAGAAGTTTTCATCTTGAATCCCTCAAGAAAAATGAAACAAAAATTAATCATCCATTTTAGGGCTTAAGTGCCGAAGAATGTGGAGAATTAGAGGATGATTGTTGGATTTCAAACTCAAGAATTTGAAGGATAAATACCTTTCTCTTTAAGGTTTACATGAACTAGATGGATGATGATGATCTTCACTTGTTCTTCATGGAATTAGAGCTTGAATCTTAGAACTTCAATGGAGAAATCTCCATGTGTGTGTAGTGTGTGTGTGTTACGGCAATGGGGGAAGAGAAGAGAGAGATTTTTCTTTCTTTCTCTCCTTGGAGAAGTCACGAGAGAGAGAGAGAGTAGAGTTTGTAAGAGAGAATGATTTGATGAATAAGAATGATGAAATGTTATTAATGTTTAGGAATAAGAATATCATCATTATATTCTTAGTAGGTTTTGAATAATAGGTAGCTAGAGAGATTAGGGAGAGAGAGAGGAGTTATGTCGGTTGGGAGGGAGAGGGAGGGAGAGAGATGGAGAGAGATTCTCTTTACAGATAAAATTTTACCCGGTTGAAAAAGTTTTCCGGATAAAAAGTCCGTATTATTTCATTTATACTTAAAACGGCTTGTTGGGAAATTTATTAGTAAGATTTTTGATGAATTCCAAAACCAACTGACCCCAACCGAGTAGATATTGCCAGAACCTAATATTAGTAGGTAGGCTCGCTGTTTGAGCATTGTTAAGATTTTATCTTTACAGGTCTCCAGCTGAAGATGGCAACAAGGCATCACTCGGACATAACATTAGTTGTAAGGAAAACAACTGAGCGTTCATCAGATGAGAAGCAGTAAAGGGGAAGAGAACATCAGATGAAAGGAAGCCATCTGAGCGTTCGAACCCAACTGATCAGATACAAGGAAGATAACTGAGTGTTCAGTTTCAGAACATCAGTTGTAGAACTCAACCAAGAAGATCAACAGCTTGAAGATGAAGTCAGTTGAGAGTTCAACTGTTAGTTGTCAGATAGAACATTGGCTGAAGAACAAGTTAGTTGAAGATCGAAAGTCTTAACCAACCACTCCTTGTTGGAAGTCTGTTGTTAAGATTTGAATTTCAAAAAGGAAGTCACGTGAGGGTTTGACCGTTCAGTCATTACCCCATTTGGCCCAACACAAGGCTATCTCAGATGGAAAGCAGAAGAGCACAGATGCCATATCGGGAAAGTCTGCAGAGATGAGAGACAAGCCATCGCTTTCAAAGAACAAAGATCAACGGCTCCTCCAACGGCTAGTTGACTCTCTCCGCCTATAAATAGAGGCCTTCATTCAAAGAGCAAGACACAAGACACACACGCGAGAAGAAATCAGAGAGCGAAAGAAAGAGCAATATTCTTCACGAGTTGAACTGAATTTAATCTCTTGGAACATCACTTGTTGAGAGTTCTAGAGTTAGTTAGTTTTTGTGTCTTTAGATCGAACCTTGAGAACATCACTTAGTGAGAGTTCGTAGAGTGTTAGATCATAGCTCACTTCGTGTTTGAGCTTTTAGTTGGAACCCCATTTTCTTTCACCTGAAAAGGTTTAGGATCCTACTCTTCCTGCAACTGAGTAAATAGGTTGTTTAGTACCCGAAAACTAAACTGTAAGGTTGATAAGTACCCGCAAACTTATCCTTAACGGTTGCTCAGCCCGCGTAAGCTGAGTGGTTTGTCCAGAAGAACTTGGACAGAGTTGTGTGGACTCACAACTCCCCGTGGACGTAGGAGGTTTCTCCGAACCACGTAAATCTCTGTGTGCTAGTCTTTATTCATTTATTTCTTGCATTCTCAATTGATTGACTAACCAGCATACAATCTGCATATGTGCATTCTCAACTGTTTTGGTTTTTGACCAACCGTGCAAAAAGGCGTGAGTTGTTTTATGAGTTTAATTTCCACCACATTCCGCACAGCACCACTCTTCCAGCTGAGGTTGCTTACTCAGCTGTGAGATTCCAACTGAGTCTTTTTACTCGGTTGAAGTAATTTTCAAGTGTTTAGTTTTAAAATCCTAACTGGTGTATTCCCTCCCCCCTCATACACCAGTAACTCGTATCAGGACCATCAAGTGGTATCAGAGCAGTGGTTCAAAAGACTACTGACTCTGTTTCACAAGGTGTGAATTCGAGAAAGTTTCTTCAGTGGTCAACTGAACATATCTATTTTTCACGCTAGTGCATATTTGCTTGCATATTTGTTCTGTTGTTGTGTGCAGATGGACGTCAAGGACAAGATCGTTGTCATGTTCTCAGTAGTAAATTATACATCCTGGAGGATACGGATGAAGAAGATCTTACTGTCGAAGCATCATAGGATGCAACAAGTACTCTCTTCCGGACCGATCATCATCAAAGAAAGAATAGCTCGCACTCCTACAAATCCCAACGATGGGGATACAGTTGTGGAGTTTGTGGAGAAGCAGCCGGAAGACTACACTCCAGAGGAAGCCAAGGTGAGCCAGTTGGATATCTGGGCTCAAAGCACGATTATGTCCACTGTTGGACAAGATTATCTCCCTTGGATTGAAAAGTGTGAGACTGCCAAAGAAATGTGGGATATCCTGGCATCGCTGAGTAAAGGAAGCGATGAGACGAAGGAGAACAAGTTCTCACATGCATGCCAAGACTTCGACAACTTTTGTCTGAAGACAGATGAAACAATTGATCAGCTAGATCTTCGGTTTATGGACATCCTCAGAAGAATCCAGTCCATCCGAAGAGGAAAATACACACTAAGAGAAATCAATCTCAAAGTGTTGCAAGCTCTACCGGCTGAGTGGGATACTTTCACCAATATCCACGAGAGTCGAGCTGACCTTGGTGAAATGGGAACTGAAAGATTGTTCTCAATCTTAAAGGGAAATGAGTATAAGGTGAACCGAAAAAGATCTCAGTCCTCGGTTCAGACGAGTCGACTTGAGGATGTTGGTTCAGCCTCAAAGTCAGTTGCTCTTCGAGCTAACTACTCCAAATTGAGAACATCGAGGCCAACCAGATCAGCTGACACAACTGCAAAGGAGCCAAGCAGAGAGGAACTGCAACAGAACATTGCAGCCCTGTCAAAGAAACTAGCCGACATGGACACTCGGTTCGAGAAGCTGACTGTCCAGACCTCTCAAAGAGACTGGGCAAACCGATGACTGAGATCTTCTCAAACTGAGTGACCTCTCAAAGGTCTGGACTTCTTTATCAGCTCAGAATTCCACGATCTTCAAAGCTGACTGTCTAGACCTCTCAAAGAAAGAGAGAGAAGCGATGAGGGCCAAGCAAGCTGGAAAGAACAAGGCCATGGTAGCAGAAGAAGCAGCTGACGACATGGACATCTTCACTGACACTGAAGATGAGGATGAGCTGACTTCTACCAACAACGCCATCAGTCAGGATCAATGCCTCATGGCACTTGGAACCGACCAAGAGGATACTGAGGTACACTCTAATCCTGCTAAGTTAAATTCTTCCAATACCTCTAACATGCAGGAATCTCTGGACGAAGAGTTGGAACCCTCCTGGAGTGACTTTCACGAACTCAGTGAGGAACTGCATCAGCAATCGGTTGAGTTTAAGAGTCTTCAAGCTCAGTTCACCAAACTTGAAGATTCCTTAATCGAAAAGGACGATCTGATCAAGAGCCAAACCGAGGAGATTGAGAATCTCAAGAGTCAACTGAATAAGGCTAAGGCTCCAACTGATGAGGAGTTGACGAAGCAGATCAAGGAGCAACAAGATCAGTTGAAAAATCAAGAGACTCAGATCGACCAGCTGATAAAGAAGTCAGATGGGCAAACCAAGCAGATAACTGTCCTCCTCAAGGAGTTGCAAACTGAGAAGGACAATCTAATCAAGCTGTATCAGTCATCCAAGATCATCGAGAATCTTATCAGTTACAGTAGACAGATGGATGACGTGTCAGGACTCGGTTATGATGTGATTAAAGATCGTGGAATTCCTCCAGCAACCTTCGTCAAAGCTGTTGAGGTCAAGGTTCTCGAACCTAACACAGTGGAACCTGAGTCACCACAAAGTAATTCAACCTCCACCTCTCAGCAAGCTCAACCGACCAAGGCAACCACAACTGAGAAGGGAAAAGGAGCAGTAGATGGAGGACAGAATGTTCCATCGGTTGGGACATCAACCGAGGGGGAATGCTCCAAAAGTCAGAAGAGGAATCAGAGGCGTCGAAGGCATAATCACAACCGAACTCAGAATCAGAACCGACCTCTGCATCAACCTCAGAGTCAACATCAGAAAGAATGGAACCGACCGCAGAACCGAAAAGGGTTCAATCATCTGAATCAACAGCGGTTCCAACATCAGTTCAACCAAAGGTTCCAACCGAGTCAACCAATAAGGAACAGGTCGAACAACTGGAGATATTCATGCCATAATATGAATCACCAACAGGGCATGAACAGCTACAGACAACACTCAGGGAGTTGGAATCAGAATCAGCCACAAAGATTCCAACACGGCGTCCGACCTCACAGACAAATTCAACAGGATAAGAATCGCCATCAAAACAGGGGGAAAGCCTCTCCTCCGAAAGCTCAGAATGGGAGAAATCCAACTCCTCCCAAGAAACAGAATATCACTACTAACAACAAGCCTAAAGATAACCGAGGTGTTGTTATAGTGGATGATGAAGGAAAAGTGATCTGGAATGATAAATCCATCCGAGTATACAGGGAAAAGCGACGCACAGTTCCGGAGGGAACTGGTTCTAACCCTCCAGGACCCAATTGAAATTGGGGACCTAAGCGAGTTTCTCTCTGCAGGTACAGGAGAAACAGCTGAGGAAGAATAAAGCGTCTGCAACAATGTGGGTGATGGACAGTGGATGCTCGAGACACATGACGAATCTGAAGGATTTGCTTGGAAGTTTCGTGGAGAAAGAAGGTCCATCAGTTACCTTTGGTGACAACTCAAAAGGTTACACCAGAGGTTACGGTACACTTGAAACCAATCATATTTCAATTTCTAATGTTTCTTATGTTGATGGATTGAAGCATAACTTGCTCTCCATCAGCCAATTATGTGATAATGGTTTTTCTGTCAAGTTTGATGCACAGGGTTGCAGGGTTAAAAATGTTGGATCAAAGCAGGTGATATTGTTGGGAAATCGATCACCAACCGGGAATGTCTACTACGCTGACTGGAATAGCAGCCTCCCTGACACCTGCCTGTTATCAAAGAGCAGTTCAGATGTGAGCTGGCTGTAGCACAATAGGCTCAACCATCTGAACTTCAAGACTATGAACCGACTTGCCAGACAACAACATGCAAGAGGCATACCAAACCAAGTATTTTCAACAACACATATCTGCAGTGCATGCCAGTTGGGAAAGCTCGCTAGATTCTCCTTCCGGTTGAAGTCGACTCCCTCAACCGACCGAGTGTTACAGCTGATCCATATGGATCTCTTCGGGCCAGTTACACCAAAGAGCATGAACGGGAACGAGTACACCCTGGTTGTAACTGATGACTACTCAAGATATACGTGGACCATCTTCATGCGCCACAAGAGTGAAACCCGAGATGAGCTACCCAAGCTGATGGATCGGATATCAAACCAACAAGAGATGAAGATCATTTCTATCCGATCAGATCGTGGAACTGAGTTTCTAAATGAAACCATCATCGAGTATTGCAAGAAGAATGGAATTACCCATCAAACATCAGCCGCGCGTACTCCGCAACATAATGGAGTAGCTGGGCGAAGGAACAGAACGCTAAAGGATGCAGCTACATCCATGTTAACCAGCTCAGCTCTGCCAAAGAGATTTTGGGCTGAGGCCATCAACACTGCATGCTACACTTAGAACCGGTCTCTTCTAACCAAGCAGTTGGGAAAGACACCATACGAGCTATGGAGACGCAGGAAGCCAGATATCTCATATTTTCGTGTTTTTGGTTCTAAGTGTTATATTCACAATAATGGGAAGACTCAGTTGAAAACTTTTGATGCCAAAGCTTCGAAGGGCATATTTCTTGGATATGCCGCTCGGATCAAGGCTTACAGAGTTTTCAACAACAGCTCTCGTGTTGTGGAAATAACACCTCATGTTAGTTTTGATGAATCTACTTTTGAGTACAGGGAACAAGTTAAAGGACAACAGGCTGATCCACAAGTTCCACCTGTTCTCACCAGATCACAAGCTCTAAGGGAAAAAAATCTAGCTGAACCACTGGTATGGGCAATCGAGGATGAGGATCCATACTCCTCTGAAGATGAATGCAAAGACCCCAGCTCATCTCAAGGGGGAACTTCAGCTGATGCTTCTCCAACTGCATCGGCATCCGAAGCCCAACCGAGTCCGGTTCAAACTAATGTCAATGTTGAGGATCCAGACTCAACTGCTGATCAATCACTAGCTCTGAAGACTCCAACTCATATTACGGAACAGCCACAGTTGGAAGAAGAAGGAAGACGCAACCGAAGATGGTATGAAGTTCATTCCACTGACAACATCATCGGAGATCCAACCGAAGGTGTGCGTACAAGAAGAAGAGTTGCGACACATGTTTCAACCGAGGAAGATTCCAACACTTATGCCGAATATGCTGAGGAGTTGGCAGTTCTAGAGGAGTTCGAGCAAGCTGGAGATGTTGCCATGATTTCTTGCTTTGTAGCTGATGTGCCAGAAGCGAAGAACGTTGTGGAAGCTCTCAACTGTGTTCACTGGACAACAACCATCCAAGAAGAATTGAATGAGTTTCTTCGCAACTATGTATGGGAGTTGGTAGAAAGACCAAATGGTGTCAAAGTTATTGGATTAAAATGGATCTTCAAGAACAAGAGAGACGCCATTTGATTCATCGTGAGAAATAAGGCAAGGTTGGTGGCTCAAGGATATTGCCAACAAGAAGGAATCGATTTCGAGGACTCCTTCGCGCCGGTTGCAAGGCTGGAAGCCATCTGAATCTTTCTAGCCTATGCCGCACATCACAAGTTCAAGGTTTATCAAATGGATGTGAAGTGTGCATTTCTCAACGGAGATATCAAGGAAGATGTATACGTTGAACAGCCTCCTGGTTTTGAGACTGGAGATGGAAGAGTGTACAAGTTGAAGAAAGCAATTTATGGACTAAAACAAGCACCCAGAGCTTGGTATGACACTCTTTGTGGTTTTCTTCTGAACTCGGGTTTCAAACGAGGGTCAGTTGATAACACTGTTCACCATCAAAGTTGGAGATGAAATACTTGTTATGCAAAATCTACGTTGACGACATCATATTCGGATCCAAGTCAGAGGAGCTGTGCAAGAAGTTCTCAGATCTCATGAAGGAGAAGTTCGAGATGTCAATGATGGGTTACAAGTGAAGCAGTCGCCAGAAGGGATTTTCATCAATCAATCCAAGTATACAAAGGAGCTCATCACCAAGTTCGGATTGCAGACAAGTAAGACCACAAGGATCCCAATGAATACTAACTGGAAGATTGAACCTGGAACTGAAGGAAAGCTCGTGGATGCCAGTAAGTATAGAGGGATCATTGGTTCTTTGCTATATCTGACTGCCAGCCGGCCAGACATATCATACGCAGTTGGAGTGTGTGCTCGGTTACAAGTTCAACCAAGGGAAGCACACATGTTAGCAGCAAAGAACATTATCAAGTATCTGAATGGAACTGTTAATGTTGGGTTGTGGTATCCAACCGACGATAACATTCAGCTGACCGGATACTCAGATGCAGATCTCGCCGGAGATCGGTTGGACAGGAAGTCTACTTCTGGACACTGTCAGTTCATGGGAAGCAAGCTGGTTTCATGGTTCTCCAAGAAACAAGCATGTGTTGCCACTTCTACAACCGAATCAGAGTATATGGCTGCCGGAAGCTGTTGCATGCAGGTGTTATGGCTCAAGCAACAGCTGAGAGATTATGAAGTTTTAACTGGACAGGTTCCCATTCATTGTGATAGCTCAAGTGCCATTGCTATCTCTTTGAATCCTGTTCACCACTCTCGGACAAAGCATATCGACATCCGTCATCATTTTATCCGAGATCATATTGAGAAGAAGGATGTATCCATGGAAAAGATTCCAACTGAGATTCAGAGAGCTGATATCTTCACCAACCCTCTAGCTGAAGCACGGTTCAAGATGCTATGTGACCTCCTTGGACTGTTGGATCCATCAGATGAGGAGTCAACTGGGGAAAAGAGATAGATATCCATCTGAGGGGGAAGCTCAGATGAAGGGGAAATCTCAAATGCGGATCGCCAACTGAAGACATCAAACGTCAGCTGGACAGACGAACTCGAGTCAGCTAATGGTATGCTGCAACATTGGATCAGACATCAGCTGAACAAACGAACTCGAGTCAGCTGATGGTATGCCGCAACATGGAAACACAGCTGATTTCGACATCAGCTGGCAAGTAACATTTATGGCTGAAGGTGTTATGTTCTTAAATGAGAATGTTTGAAATAAATTCAAACATTCCTGAACTAGTCAGTTACATTAAAAATAGCCATCATGTCGCATTAAATGTAAAGTACGGCTGAACATCCATAGCCTACTTTATAGTGCGACTGGGCTGACATGAAATCGTTACACCTTCTCACGCGCTGGTTGGAACTCGGATCAAAACGTCAAGTCAAAGATAGTCAACAGTCGCGTAATCTCAGCCGTTGATGGATTCGCTCCATTTAACCCCAGCCGTCGATTTCATCCGTGTCAAAGACCTATATAAGGCGAAAAATCAGGAAGAAATCTCCTACTTTCCTCATTCGTGTATATCTGATTTAACTGTTCATCGTCTTCACAGTTTTTGCCTAACCCTTTTCTGCAAAAGATCTTCTTTCCTTTCCTCTATATATTCCCTTTGCAGTGATCATAAATGGCACCAAAAGTAAGAAAATGGCTTCCTCCGGACCATCCCTAGTCCCTACCACATATGAAGAAACGTTCGATATGCTAGTATCGAAGATACACTTCGAGCAAATCCTCTCCGACGAGGATCTGGAGTCGCTGGTGTTGGCCCCCCTCACCAATACTCTCCGTGAGAATGGCCTCCTGGAATGGGCTAAGCTCTGCCCATCCCATCTTCTCAGGCGACAAGTGGGGGAGTTTTACGTCAACTTGAAGGCCCTCCTTGAATCTACAGAAGGAGTATCTACGGAAGTCTCCTGCCGGCAAAGAGATGTTCCGGCCAGGACCATACGTCGTGTCACATTCCCCATCGACGTTTCCGATGCCCTCCGATACATCATTCCCGTCAACCACACCGCCATAGAGTTCCTGAAGAATATTACTGACGAGCAGGCGGATAAGTTTCTGCAGAATGCTCTGATCGAGCCGGAGAGATTAAGGAGCAACATGCAACGGACGAAGCTGAAGCCAGAACATCGCCTGTTGTTCGATGTTGTGTCTAAGGTGGTGTTCGGTTACAGTGGCGCATTCGGCGACATCAGCCGACCCAAATTGAAGCAGTTGGTGGCCTTGGAGAACCAACACCAGATCAACTGGTTCCAATATTTCTTGAACCAGTTGATGGTGGAGAAGTCGAAGATCACCGAGACGACATCCGAGTCGGGAGAGAAGCTGTTGAGTGTAAAGGGGACACTCAACTTTGGCTGTAAGATCTCTGCCCTCATCTTGCTCACGACCAAGGACCGCAACATGGTCTGAGCAGACTGCAAGGAGACACCGCTGAAGAAGTTGTTGTTGTTGTTCCCGACAGCCAAGAAAGCACAGGAGGTGCTCAGTAGTGTCTACACTCCTAAGGAAAAGAAGGAGTCTGGAAAGACAGCTGAGTCAACAGCTGAGGGGGAACCAGCCGTTGCTCGCCCCACCAAGTCCAAAGCTGCACGCCGACGAGCTGAGTCGGAGAAGGAGTCAGCTGAGAAGCCCTCCAAGAAAAGGTTGAGGGTGAAACTCAAGAAGAAGGTTGTTATTGAAGAACCAGCTGATGAACCAACTGAGGTGTCAGCTGTTGAGACAGCTGAGGAGCCAGTTGATGTACCAGCTAAGGAGCCAGTTGAGGCGCAAGCTCCAGCTGAGGAGGAGGCACAGGTCGAGTCTGCGCCAGCTGAGGAGGAAATACCAGCTGAGGAGGAAATGCCAGCTGAGGAGCAAGCTACTGTTGAGGAAGATGCACCAGTTGAGTCGGCACATGTTGAAGGAATGGAGATAGAAGTGAGGCTGCCATCTATGAGATCGCCCCTCGAGCCCCCGGAGCTGATGAGCTTGAGGGAATGGAGATAGAAGTGACGTCGGATGCGTCCTCCTCATCTGAGGACTTTAAAGATGTTCCCACCTCCCCCACGGCAGGAGATAATGCCGTACCACCCCCAGAGCCTCTTGCTCTTTCTACCCCTTCTCAACCAGATATTCCGAGCACTCTGCTCGATGCCAACATCGTGACCGCTCCTTCGGTCGATGTTGAGGAAACCATTGAAACCTCCCTCCCAATCGAATCCCAAATTCCGAGCTCTCAGCTCGATGCCGATGTTGCGATCGACTCTTTGGCCAACATCGATAAACCTCTTGAACCTCAGCCATATAATCTTACCCCCTCCCCAATAAATGAAGCGGAGGACCTTCAGGCAGTTGCGCAGGAGCACGAGGGAAGGGTGGCCTACTGCTTCCAAAAGCTGCTAGGCATGTTCCCTGAGGCTCGCAACATGCCCATCTTCGCCACTCTGGGAACCGAGCTCTTGTACCAGTTCCACCTGATCTTCAGCTATTGGTATGTCAAAGAAGATATGATCAGGGTGCAGAGCTGGGACAGGCTGAAGTCAGATGAGTCCCGCATCCGAGCCTACTTCAACTATTCCAACTTGGAGGTGGCTTACAACAACCGGATTGCGCTGCTCACTCGTCGGATGGACCAGAGTAGGGCTGAAGGGACGGACACCAGGGAAGCAGCTGGAAAGGAGTGCGTCGACTTTCTCGACAGCATGTTGGTTAAATCAGTTGATTTTGTTGAGGATGTGGATGCGGCCGCCGCAGCAGCGAAAGAAGAAGAAGAAAACCTGAAGTTGTACCTGGCCAACAGACAAGCCATGGTCACAGCTGAGCCTCTTGCTCTGATTACTCAAGCCCCTCCAGCTGATCAGCATGCTCCCTCAACTGAAGAAATCTGTGAGCTGGTAGCTGAAAGGGTCAACCAGCTGAGGACTGAACTGCTTGCCAACCTCCAACATTAAAAAGATGACTAGCTGAGGGCGTTGGAAGCACAAGAAGTCAAGAACCAACAACTGGTGGAGGAGAATGTTGAACTGAAGACCAAGTTGAATGATTTCTCCTCCTCCACCAGTCAAGAAGTGTCGGAGTTGAAGTCAACTCTGTTGGGATTGAAGTTGGAGCTCAACATCTTCAAATCTTTGGCCGACTCAAATCTTGCCAAGTCCCAACAGACACAGGATGCAGAATGGGAGTCCAGGTTCGAGTCGCGTTGGGCTGAGTTCGCTGCTTTTCAAACAGAGGTCATCGACAACCTCTCTGTCTTGAAGAAGGCCGAACAAGAGCGCCAGGAGTCCGAACTGGCGAAGAAGGTCGAGTTGGAGTGTGCGGTTGATGAACTCTTCAACCGTGTTCAACTAACCGAGGATAAACTCAACTCTCTGGATGGTTCAGTAGCAAGCCTTGTTGCTGATGCCAAAAAGGGGGAAGAGAAGGAGACGGAGGTTGAAGCGCAGGAAGAAAAAGAGACCCAAGAACAAGGAGTGCCAGCTGCTCAATCATCAAAATCTCAGCTGAGGAAGAGGAAGTCTACTGCTCCCAAGTCAACTGAAGTTGGTGGAGCTGAGATGTCTAAAGACTTGGAGCAGGCAGAGAAGTTTGGAGTTTCCTATAGCTCCATAGCTGAGATCGCAGTCGAGCTGGATTCTGAACTTGACGGGTTAACAACCGAAGAGTGCATTGCAGCGGCCAAGGCTATGGATGTAGAGGAGAAGGATTATATGAACTCGAGCTGGATCAGGAAGTTTGCCGCCAGCCAGGCGAGGAGGGTGAACCAGTTCGAGGATGAGCTGAAAAAGGTGTCCCCGAACCTGGACCGCAACGTTGCCTCCCGCAGCCGACGCTGCATCAACAAACTTCAATCGAAGGAGGAAGCTCGGTTGAAGCAACAAAGGTTGCCAGCAAAGTCCAAGGTCGAGAGTCGGTTTAGGCATGTTGACAAGTGGATGCCGACCGAGTGGAATGAAAAGTGGGATTTTTTCAAGCAGGAGTTCGTGAACGACTTCTACTATAGAAAGGTTTACGCAACTGATGACCCGAGGAAAGCGTTCAAGGAAGCGCTGACCGAGTTGCACTCAGGAGACCCGGGCATGTTCAGTCAATTCAGGCGGGCTATGATTGACGCCAACCTGGACTTGAACACAGTTCCAGTTCCCAAGAGGGTTACTTATCGGCCTCCTCTTCTCCCAGACTCTAGCAACCCGAACCGCACAAAGATCGCAGCTGAGGCGAGACAGGTTTGCAAGGAGCATGGAGTGGACATTTCTCAGGAGTCACCTGCCAAGAGAGAGATTTTTGTTAGGATCTTTAGTAAGTATGGGCTACAATTTTAGCTCAGTTAGTTTTCAAGCAACTGTTGTAATTTTTGGTTTTTATGCCTATCTGTGTAATCATCAGTTGTAATGAAAACTTCAAGTATATATATTCAATTCACCTTGATGAACAATCCCTCATTATCCAAGCTCTGAATCGCAAAGCCTTTTAAATACAGTGTTATAACTGTGCTAACCCTTTGATGTTTTATCTTATAGACTGTCTAAAATTTCAGCTGAGATTTTAGATAAGTTAGTAAGGTTTAGATCAGTAGCGGTTTAAAGTTGTAAGTGGTTTTGGCATCATCAAAAAGGGGGAAATTGTTGGGAAATTTATTAGTAAGAGTTTTGATGAATTCCAAAACCAACTGACCCCAACCAAGTAGATATTGCCAGAACCTAATATTAGTAGGTAGGCTCACTGTTTGAGCATTGTTAAGATTTTATCTTTACAGGTCTCCAGCTGAAGATGGCAACAAGGCACCACTCGGACAGAACATCAGTTTTAAGGAAAACAACTGAGCGTTCATCAGAAGAGAAGCAGTAAAGGGGAAGAGAACATCAGATGAAAGGAAGCCATCTGAGCGTTCGAACCCAACTGATAAGATACAAGGAAGACAACTGAGTGTTCAGTTTCAGAACATCAGTTGTAGAACTCAACCAAGAAGATCAACAGCTTGAAGATGAAGTCAGCTAAGAGTACAACTGTTAGTTGTCAGATAGAACATCGGCTGAAGAACAAGTTAGTTGAAGATCGAAAGTCTTAACCAACCACTCCTTGTTGGAAGTCTGTTGTTAAGATATGAATTTCAAAAAGGAAGTCACGTGAGGGTTTGACCGTTCAGTCATTACCCCATTTGGCCCAACACAAGGCTATCTCAGATGGAAAGCAGAAGAGCACAGATGCCATATCGGGAAAGTCTGCAGAGATGAGAGACAAGCCATCGCTTTCAAATAACAGAGATCAACGGCTCCTCCAACGGCTAGTTGACTCTCTCCGCCTATAAATAGAGGCCTTCATTCATTCGAAAAAGACACAAGACACACACGCGAGAAGAAACCAGAGAGCGAAAGAAAGAGCAATATTCTTCACGAGCTGAACTGAATTTAATCTATTAGAACATCACTTGTTGAGAGTTCTAGAATTAGTTAGTTTTTGTGTCTTTAGATCGAACCTTGAGAACATCACTTAGTGAGAGTTCGTAGAGAGTTAGATCATAGCTCACTTCACGTTCGAGCTTTTAGTTGGAATCCCATTTTCTTTCACCTGAAAAGGTTTAGGATCCTACTCTTCCAACAACTGTGTAGACAGGTTGTTTAGTACCCGGAAACTAAACTGTAAGGTTGATAAGTACCCGCAAACTTATCCTTAACGATTGCTCAGCCCGCGTAAGCTGAGTGGTTTGTCCAGAAGAACTTGGACAGAGTTGTGTGGACTCACAACTCCCCGCGGACGTAGGAGGTTTCTCCAAACCACGTAAATCTCTGTGTGCTAGTCTTTATTCAGTTATTTCTTGCATTCTCAGTTGATTGACTAACCAGCATACAATCTGCATCTGTGCATTCTCAACTGTTTTGGTTTTTGACCAATCGTGCAAAAAGGCGTGAGTTGTTTTGGTTGAAGTAATTTTCAAGTGTTTTGTTTTAAAATCCTAACTGGTGTATTCCCCCCCCATACACCAGTAACTCGTATCGGGACCATCACGGCTATAATATTTCCTCGTCTCGTTTCCGACACTAAAAATATCTCAAACCTATCTCATGTCCCATTAAATTAATCAAGGATTCCGATTATCTAATTTTTAGGTCAAAATTCCAAGTAACGAAGAAAACCTAAAAATTAATCGGCTAATTAATCCATTAAGGACTAAATTCTTATAACTCTCTCGTGTGATCTTAGATAAGCTTCTAACATATCTCAGGGGTCTTAGAATTAATTCTAGATTCAAAAGACTCTAATTAGGTCAAATTTCTAAGTTCGTCGGTGAATAGCATTTTCTCGGTTATCGTTACTATTTACTCAAAAGTAAAAATTTGCGGAATTATCTGAAATTCATACTCATGCTCAAACTCATATAAATAAACTCAATCAATGCATCACATCCTCAACTCGAGTAATTTAAAACACATAAGTTCACGTTTAGGCACATAGGGGCATTTTAGTCTTTTCACAAATTTTCTTTTTCCTTAGAAAATTTTATCACTCAAAACTTGATAATTAAGCATATTAACTTATTTAGAACGCACTTAAGAATTTATGAAAACTCGGGGTATTACACAGCTGCTGCCTCATATCCATTTCAACAAGGTCAATTCACAAAGAGAAAAGGAAAGTAGAGTGGTGGTACCCACCCAAACAAAAAGCCATGGAAGAAACAAGGGCAACAACAACCTCAACAATCTCAGAAAATGATAGTCCAACATGCTAATCGAAGTAACGTGCCCACAGGACCCCAAGGACTACCTCCGTGTTCAAAGTGTGGCAAGATGCATCAAGGCATCTGCAAAGCTGGGAGTAATGTCTGTTTTACTTGTGGTCAGCCTGGTCATTTCTCAAACTGGTGCCCAAGTAAATAGCAAGGAATGATTGGTGGAAGGACGAATCAGTATCAGTCCTCTCAGATGAGAGCAATGGAAGCAGCTCCGCAGCAGAAGTATCCCCAGCCCCAGCGTAAACCGCAGCCACAAAAGCTGCAACCTCTTCCGCAAGAGCAGCCGCATTACCAGCGAGTGTACGCAATTGAACAAAAACCTGGAGTTAAAGACCAAGGAAATCTCGTAGGTATGGGAAAGTTGAAAGATGTGCCTATTATTATTTTGTTTGATATCGGTGCCTCGTATTCATTTATATCTAGCGCTTGCGTAGAAAATCTTGGCTTGAATATAAAAGAATCGAACCAGGTGCTTAGAGTATCAACCCCTTTAGGAAGATCATCATTAGTTTCGAGTGTTTGCTCGAACCTAGAATTCAAATTTGGAAGCCGTAAGTTATCCGCAAAATCCCTAAATCTAATCCAGATGTGGGATGTGGATATAATCATAGGAATGAATTGGTTAACCGAGAATTTCACGACTATTCGATGCGATCAGAGACAAATTTCGTTTCAATCTCCCAGGGAAGAACCGACTGTAGTTTTTGGAGTAGAGAGAAGAGTAAAGAAGAGCGTGCCGATTATCTCGGCCATGAGAGCAAATAAGTTGATGAAGAGGAAAGATACGAAAGCATATTTAGTTTATTTGAATAAAGATGATGGGCATGAGCTGAATATCGATGACGTAGCCATCGTGAGAGAATTTAAAGATGTTTTTCTAGAAGTCTTATCGGGTTTGCCTCCGAATAGACAGTTAGAGTTTACGATTGATCTAGACCCTGGATCAGTCCCGATTTTGAAAGCTCCATACAGAATGACTCTGAAGGAACTCCAAGAGTTAAAAATCCAGCTACAAGAGCTATTGGATTTAGGTTTTATTCGACCAAGTGTTTCCCCTTGGGGAGCTCCAATTTTATTTGTAAAGAAGAAGGACGATAGTCTGAGAGTGCATAGACTATCGAGAGCTTAACAAGATCACGCTCAAGAACAAGTATCTTTTGCCAAGGATAGATGATCTGTTTGATCAGTTGAAAAGAGCAGGTATTTTCTCCAAAATCGACTTAAAGTCTGGATATCATCAATTGAAGATCAGACAAGAAGATGTCCCAAAGACTGCATTCAGAACGAGATATGGACATTACGAATTTGTAGTAATGCTATTTAGATTGACCAATGCTCTAGCTGTTTTTATGGATTTAATGAACAGGGTTTTTCACGAATACCTGGATAAGTTTGTGATTGTTTTCATAGACGATATCTTGGTATTTTCAAAAAATAAAGAAGAATACGAGAAGCAACTGCGAATCGTGTTAGAGAAGTTAAGGTCGGAGAAGTTGTATGCCAAATTCAACAAATGTGAATTTTGACTAAAAGAAGTGAATTTCCTAGGACATGTTGTTTCGTCCGAAGAAATTAAAGTTGATGCAGAGAAAGTGAAAGTTGTTCAAGAATGGAAATCACCGACGTTAGTACATCAAATCCGTAAGTTTCCTCGATTTAGCAGATCATTATCAGAGATTCATAGAAGGATTTTCGAAGATCGTGAAGTCGATGACAACTTTGTTGAAGAAGGAATCAAAGTTCAAGTGGAAGGAGGAATGTGAGAAAAGTTTTCAAGAGCTTAAGTCGAAATTGACTACAGCTCCAGTGTTAGCCTTCCCTGAAGCGGGAAAAGACTATACAATCTATACCGATGCATCATCCAAAGGTTTAGAATGTGTACTAATGCAAGATGGAATAGTGATTGCATATGCTTCAAGACAACTCACACCTCATGAAGAGAAGTACCCAACGCATGATCTGGAATTAGCAGTCGTTGTACATGCTCTGAAGATTTGGAGACACTATCTTTAAGGTGCTAAGTGTGAAATCTTTTCAGATACAAAAGTCTGAAATATTTCTTCGAGCAGAAAGAGCTTAACATGAGATAAAGACGATGGCTTGAATTAGTGAAAGACTATGATTGCAAAATTTCCTATCATTCCGGAAAAGCTAACGTAGTAGCCGATGCATTGAGTAGGAAAGAAAAATCGAAGGATTCTGAGAAAAAAGAGTTAGGATTTCTTTTATCCGATGAAGAAAAATTGATTAAGGAGTTTGGAAGGATGAGAATTGAAGTAGTTTTACCTCCGTTGAAGGTAGAACAAGTAATTGCTTCATTGGTAGTGATGCCAAATCTAAGATCTCATATCATAGAAGGCCAAAGGAAAGATGAGAAATTGGAAGAAATGAGATTAAAGGTCAGAAAATGAGAAGTCGAGGATTTTAAGGAGTCAAGTGACAACGCTCTATTGTATCGAGGAAGAATTTATGTGCCAAATGACGAGAAGCTAAGAAAGGAGATTATGAGTGAAGCTCATGAGACCCCTTACACCACTCATCCCGGCAGTACGAAGATGTACAAGGATTTGAAGCAAGAATTCTAGTGGAAAGATATGAAGAAAGATGTGGCCATGTTCGTTGAGAGATGTTTAACTTGTCAACAAGTGAAGTCTTTGCATCAAAGACCATTTGGACCTTTGCGACCGTTACCAATTCTGTTTGTGACAGGTTTGCCAAGGACAAGAAAAGGAAATACAGCTATCTGGGTGATAGTGGATAGATTGACGAAGTCTACTCATTTTATACCCATTCCACACACCTATGGATCTGACAAGTTGGCACAGATCCATGTCAAAGAAATCGTGCGATTGCATGGCGTGCCAAGTACGATCACTTCCGATCGAGAATCGAAGTTTACCGTCCGTTTTGGGAAAGTTTCCAGAAAGAGTTGGGAACCCAGCTTCTGTTTAGTACCGCCTATCATTCTCAGACCGATGGTCAGTCGGAAAGAACAATTCAAATTCTTGAGGATATGTTAAGAGCCACGTTGCTAGACAAAGGAGACAATTGGGAGAAAATTTTACCTTTTGCCGAATTTGTCTACAACAACAGTTATCAGAATACGATAGGAATGGCCCCTTACGAAGCTCTTTATGGAAGGAATTGTAGATCTCCGCTCCACTGGGATGAAGTAGGCAAGAGAAAAGTTATAGGGTAAGAAGCAATCGAGGAAATGATAGAATCTATTTGTCAGATTCGCGAGAAAATTAAAGAAGCTCAAAGTCGGCAAAAGCCATATGCCGATAATCGAAGAACTGAGTTACAGTTTGAAGTAGGAAGTAAAGTCTTTCTAAAAGTGTCCCCTTCGAGAGGAGTACATCGTTTTGGTGTACGAGGAAAGCTAAAGCCGCAATTTATAGGACCGTTCGAAATCCTAGAAAGGATTGGAGCCGTTTCTTATAAATTAGCTTTGCCCCCCAATTTTGGAAATTCGCATAATGTGTTTCATGTATCGCAATTGCGTAAGTACAGATTTAAAGCCAGATTTAAGTTACGAGGGGAAACCCGAGCAAATTCTGGATCGTAAGATTCAACAGCTTAGAACGAAATCAATTCCCCTCGTTAAGATCAAGCGGTGTCACAACGATCTTGAAGAAGCTACGTGGGAACTTGAAGAAAAGATGAAAGCGAAGTATCCCGAGCTATTTTCTCAAGGTTAGCAAATTTCGGGACGAAATTTTTTTAAGGAGGTGAGGATGTAATACCCCGAACTTTTCTAAGTCTTAAAGTGCGCATTAAATAAGTAATTATGCCTATATGATGTGTTTTGAGTGCTAAAAATTTTCAAGAAAATAAATTTTCTTGTGAAATGACGAAAATGCCCTTACGTGCTTTGATGTGATTTTTCTTGTTTCGATTATTCGAATCGAGTATGTGATGCATTGATTGAGCATTAATATATAAGTTTGAGCTTGAGTTTGAATTTCGGAAAATTCAGAGAATTTTTACTTTTTGATGAATAGTAACATTAATAGAGAAATCATTATTTATCGACCGACTCTGAATTTAGTCTAATTAATGTGTTTTGAATCTAGAATTTATTCTAAGACTTTTGAGATATGTCGAAGAATTTTCCGAGATCATTTGGGAGAAGTTTTAAAAAAAATAATTGCCTAACGACATAATTAGCCGAGCAGTTTTTAAGTTTTCTTCGTTAGAAGGAACTTTGATCTGAAAATTTTATATTTGGATTCCTTAATTTATTTTCGGAGATATAATACGAAGTAGAGATATTTTCGACGTCGAGAAAGAGATGAGAAGAGTTTTTAATCGTTTGGGAGATAAAATAAAATAATAGGGATATTTTCTACCGAAAAACTTTTTATTCCGGGTATATTTAGCAGATAAAATCTGCATGATTATCCAAAATAATTGGACTTAACTCTATCCCACTCTCACCATGGAGAGTGAACACCACTCTCCCCTAATCTCTCCAAGTGGACCCCCCCCCCCACCCACCCTCTCTCTCTCATTCTCGATCTCTCTCTCAACTAAGTACATCACCCTTGTATCATTAGTTACATTCATCACATTCAACATTCAACTCTCTCTCATCTCCCTCATTCTCTCTCTCTGCCGAAGAAAAGAGAGCAGCAACTCTCTCTTTTTTTCTTCCTCATTCCATCGACATACATACATATATACATATACAAAACCTCCATGGATGCATGCTTGAAGTTTGAGGATCCTTGATGTAGTTTTTCATCTCCATCTTCTAAGATCATCATCAAGAAGTAAGTTATCCTCTTTATCACTTTCATTCAAGCTTGAACAAGCTAAGAACTTTCTTTTCCTCTCCAAAACCATCGATTTCTTAGCTTTTCAAGAAAGGGATTTGATCCTTATTTATCCAAGCTTTGATCCTTGATACCTTGTATTATTTCTCATGCAAGGGAAGAAGAAAAAAATCCAACTCTCTCCACCCTTCAAGGCTGCCGATTTTTCTTCATCAAGCCAAGCAGGAGTTTGATTTTATTTTAAGTATGATATTATTCAATTTTTGTATATATTGTATATGTATGCGGAGAAAATAAGGAAAAACGTTCATATTTACTTTATGTTTAGGCAAACCTTAGGATTATGATGATGATATGATGATCAACATGAGATTTAAAAATTGATCTAGGAATTAAAAGATGAAGAAAAGAAATATTCTTAAGAAAATACACTAAAAATCGACTAAAAGAAGAAAAATACGAAAATAATTCCTTGATGATTATTTGATGATATGATGATGATATATGTTTATGATGATGATTTGAGTGATTTATATGCAAAAATATGAAGTTAAGAATTTTTACGAATTTAATTGCATATATATCGATTTATTTGTCATAAAATAAAAAATATGTGTTTAAATGCTTATTTATGGATTTGATGATATTTTTGATGGATATAAGCATCTTGATGCATAAAAATATGAATAAGTTATGAATTTAAGTCATTATATGAATTTAATGAATTTTTATGCAAAATTCGAAATATTTATACGTGTGAAGAAAATGAGTTTTTAATGATTTAAATGATTTTTAAGGAAGTATGATGATATTGATGATGATGATGATGATGATGATGATGATGATGATGATGATGTTAAGATGTTCTTGATGAATTTTTGAGTAAGTAATATGCATGGAAATTGAGAAATTAAGAAATAATGATTTTTATAAATTTTAATGAATTTTTTAGAGAAAAATCGATAGAAATGAAAATAAGTATAAAAATGAGTGTTCTTGATGTTCTTGAGTCAAACATGAAGATATGAGGATGTGTTCTTCATGTTCTTGATGAAAACATGAAGATTTGAAGATGATATAAAATAATTATTAAAAATCGATATATGAATATATATATTAAGTTGATGGATTTCATTAATCAAAGATGAAATTAAAACGTAAATGAGATATTGAACATGTCTTGAGTGAATTGAGAAAGAAATAAAATTCTATGAATTTTTATTAAGGAAAATCGATGAATATATATAATATATAATAAATAATAGAAATTAAAGGAAGAAGAAATAATAAATGGAGTTATGAGATAAATAAAACAAAGAAAGACATTTCTTTGTTGAGGATGTGAAGATTTTGATGATAAGTGAAGAAAAATGCATAAGAATGATGTTTGATGTTTGAAAGAAAAATAAAATATTAATATTAATATTTATTTGAGAAATAAAACGAAATTAGAATAAAAGAAAATGAATTTTTCTATAAGGAAATATTCTAGAAGTCGGGTATAATAGCTAAAGAGATGAGTTACTCGTATTTGAGTTTATTTATTTTGAAAGAGAAATTAATCAAGAGATATTATTGGAAAAATAATAATAATAATAATAATAAAATTAGAATTTCCAATTTGATGGAATATTTCCTTAAAAATTTGAAAAGCTTGAATGATGTGAGTTATAAGTTGATGATTATGCTTTTGAGTATGCTTATATGTTTGAGTAATGATAAGAAGTGCTAATTGAGTGAAGAAAAGTTATAATGTTTGAAAAACGAGTAAGATTTGCATAGTAAAATAAGAGAAACGAGTTTGATAAGTTTAAATACTTGGATGTTAAATTCTTGATGTTATATTGAGTATTAAGTGATTTGATGATGATGTTTGAGTAAAAATAAGCAAGTTTGCCTTTTAAATCACTTAAATCGGAGTTAAAACGTAGAAGTTATCGAGCGTCGAAGTTTTAAAATAAAAGTCGAGTTTTTATTAAATTCGAAAATTGAGAATTTTTAATTAAGGAAAAGATTAAATAATATTATTTGAAGTTGAGTTATTAAGTTGAGAGTATATACGAGTATAACTTCGTATTTAGAGGAATGATGACGTATTTTAGAGTTGAGAAATTGTAAATAGAAGTTTGAATTTTAAATTCAAGATAATTATTATTATTTGTGTTATTAAAAGTTTAACGAAATTATTTTCGTTAAAATCCAAAGTTATTAGTTTCTAAAAATTAAAAGTCAAGCAGTAATGAGTCATCAGTTGACTGTGTTTGAAATATGAATTATTTCTGAGTTTATTATGTTTGATTGAAATTATGTGATTAAGTGGGATTTTCTTATTCTACTTATTGGTGAAATTAATCATTTACCTGTTATAAATGCTCGATTATTGATATGAATGCTCGATAATGATGTGAATGATTTGTGATGATAATAGTCGAGAATTAATGTTATAATTTTCTGAGTTCGTATAACTCGAGAAATTAAGAAACATAAGACGAGATGAATAGTAACTTCTCGTTTTGCGTGAGATATTAAAATATTATTTTATAGAAATGAGATTTCGAGTTTGAGAAGTAATTAGAAACCGAGTAAAGACGAGAAATCGAGAAAGATATCGATGTAGATAAGTTAAAGATAAGAAAGACCCGAGTTAAGTAGAAGTCCTTCAGCCGAGCCCTAAGTCTATTCTACGTTTTATGACACGATAAACTCGTCCTTATTCGATGTTATTCTTGAAGGGCCGAGCGGGACTGAGAAGTAGACGAAAACGTAAAGAGTAAGCTACCTCGACTCAATTCCCAGAAGTCAGGTGGGCTTTTCTAAAACTTAAACTCTGATGAATGCTATTACTTATTGAGTAATATTATGTGAGGTTTTAAAATTAATTAACTTGCCATTTATTTGAGTTTGGTATGCTTTATCATCTACATGAGTTATTATATCCTATGTGAGGTAGGAACCAACGTGTGGTTAATTGATTGATGAGGTGACTATGAGCTTTACTTCGGTTTAGTCGGTCACGGTGTCTGAGAAGGAGGCCTACTTCTCGACACAATGTTGATGTGGTAGATGATTCATACCTTTAATATACAATTGTTTTGACAGCGCTGTCGTTTCCAGAAAATAAAATGATTTATGCATTCACAAGTAAAATGTTTTAAACGTGCTAACACTTGTGATGTAGTGGCAAGGCAAGTTCAATTATATAGCTCTAATGAGCAATGTTTTCAAAATGTGTTTGGCATGTGTTCATTGTGTACGAAGTACTCAGCCCTGCATGTATTTCTAAACGTACAGGTTAGCTATGGATGAGGATGGTGAGGATGATTCCTGGTGGTGTGTTTTCTGTTGAGCCAAAAGTTTAAGCTGACAATTACATGTCTTCATACATGTTGTTGTTGGGAATGAGTTGATGTCTCCGCTGCAAAACAATCCCTTTTGATATGTCTTTTTGATAACCTCTGATGATGTGTTGATACAATGAGCCGTTAGCTCAAAACAATTTCTTGTTGTCTTTCTTTTCCGCATGACTTGGATTTGAAACATTTATTATATTTTGTGGAACTAATGTAAATTAGTTATGCTCATTCCTTGTTAGATGTGACTTGAAAGCATGCTCTCGTTGTTTTCGCTTTCAAACCTTATTTCCTTATTACCAAGCATGATTCTTTGTTGAGACGATATTTATTTGATGGTTTCACATTCATAAATTTATAGAGTTTAGTTAGTGTCGCATCTTGAGTTGAGTTGTGTCAAAAATAGTATGTTTAATTAGATGGTTTTACCTTCATACTCCAATGGAGTCTGGTCGGCCCCACCACTGGATTTCAGGGTGTGACAGATCAAATCCAACGCCAATCACTCGAGCGTAGGATGTGATCGGCCCCACCACTGGAGGATGACGACCTTCCCTGATGAACACGCTTTCCTTGGTCTCAATGGCGAGGTGGCTCTCGGTACTCAAGTGAAACCTCTGGCTCTGCCTCTTTCTCTGCTTCTGCCTCTTTCTCTGCTTCTGCCTCTGCGTCTGCATAGGTAGCAGTCTGCTGTCCACCTCACTTTCTTTGTCCTCTCCTTCGAGGAGGTCTCTCATCAGCTGCTGCATCATCAACAACTATGGCCTGGCATACCTGACGGGGAACTGTTCCCCTTTACAAAAGGGATTGCGCGGCGCAACAAATTCCACTGCCAATGCCCCTGGAAACTGAGTGGATTGGAAATAAAAGCATCATTCGCACCAAAAGCGTTGAATTGACTAACCTACAATGAATTTTTTATTAATCACAAATACAATTATAAAAACAATTCAGATAAAACAATATTCAATCAAAAAATAAAGATACCTGCAGAGAAAATAATGGCTCAAGGCCTATTCCACTTCTGCTCTTGAACTTCCATCAAATGCATCTGGGTCGTGCATTCGGGTTTTCAAGGACCGCAACTGCAGTGGCTAAGTCTGGCAGCACCTCAAGAGACCAAACGTGGAAAGCCTAAACTGCACCGTAGAAGTGGTACTTGGGCGTGCGCTTGATATTATCCACGTAGTGCTTAAGATTTAAGTAGGTGTAGCCGCCCCAAGGAAATCGATCAAATGCGTCCAGATCGTCCACCAACTTCCACACCCACTGCTCCACATACTTTTTCGATTCTACACTAAGCAGCAACATATACAACACCAAGACGTGCGCGACAGCTAGGTACATATCACTACTTTGATCTGCCAGCAAAAGTGATCAAGGAGGTCCGCCAAACTAATCTGCATGTCGTTGGCAAACCGCCGATACACTTGCACATCACTTATGTCGTGTTGTCAGAGGGTCGGAAATCAGACGACCTGAAAAACAAACCCTGTAACAAGGGCATACTCCTCAGTAGAAAAACGAATGTTTGCCCGTTGATGTGAAACCACATGTCGTACGCCTCACCAAAGGGATAAACTATCTCACATGACAATATGTGATGCACGTCTATAGCGCACTTCTGATCCGGCTTCCAGTAACTAAAGTGGCCAAAACACCCTCGCAGCCACCTCTCCAAGCGATCCTGTCCCCCAAACTTCATCAACGTATCCTCAACTTCTTCTAAAATATTGTGTCTGTTGGCCGTGCTAACCGACGACTTACGGTTAATAGTCTCGAGCCTCTTGAACATAACCTGAAAGAATAAAAATTGCAATTAAAAAACAAATATTAAAATAACACTATAGATAGTATTTAACAATTAATTAAACTATTTCCCGCTTATATATGTAATCCCGCTCAAGCGGGATTACCACTAAAAAATGAACAACTCGATCGGGAAATGATGCACAAATCAGACACATAAATTTATTGAGTAAAACAATATAATCCCGCTCGAGTAAGCTATATCCCGCTCGACCGGGATTTAGGCCACAAAGACTTGATCGAGTGGAATTTCCCCCAAAAAATTTATATTAATTTCAAATAGAATATAAACCAAATTCCACATTCAAGAACATCAACATCGCCAAATTCGAACTTATTAGTATCGATTAATTACCACTAAATCCAAACATCAACAATAAACCAAATTAGGGATCTAGGGCACGTTATCAACTATTATAATTAATTAATAGAGAGAATTAATAATTTTCCGCTCGGCTAAACGTTCATCCCACTCGACCCGCTAGAGTGGGAACTTCATAAATTTAGAGTTTTCCGAGCGGGATTTTCAGAATTAGCTTCTACATAATATTTACAAGTAACACATGAAATCCGACATTCTAATTCAAATGCATGAAATTTATACACGCAAATTCGATAAATACACACTAACCTCTGCGTAATTTGCCATGTTGTGCAGAATAAGATCACGCCGCCGCCGGAATTTCTATTGTGACGTAATGACTCGCTTGAGCAAGATTTGTGAGATAATAGAGAAAGTGAGAGATGAAGAGAGGTGAGATGAATTATGGGTGAGATATGAGGAGCGGTAAATATTATAGGGGGAAGCCGGGGACGGGTGGGGGTAGTAAATTTAGGTCAATGAGTTAATTATTGTGGCTTCAAAATTTGGGCCGATTGACAACAAACAAACAAAATACACAAGTCACAAAAAATTCAATGTAGGTCAGGCGATGGAACTTGGTGTCAACCGACAAAAGAGGCAACCTTTTGTAGTTAAGTGGGTCCATGTGTATTTTTTATAGTAAACATTAGGGATGGGTATTTTAGATTTTGCACATCCCCTTATGTGCATTTTAAATTTTCTCCCTACTACTAAAATCCAGAATTAACATAGTTGGGTATATTATTTCATGAAATGATATACGAGATTGTTTGTTCCCAAAAACTTGCTAGGCCGAATCTTTTAAGATGTGATTGATATGATGGAATGAAGGATGGAATGGAATGATCATTCTTGTCTCCATTCAATTTTTTTTGCTTGATACGCTTTATGATCGGGAATTATCATTTCTTCCGGAATCCTCATTCCATTCTCAATAGGATTAGTCATTCCTTCCTCAACACATGGTATTAGTCATTCTTAATACTCTTATTTTTGTTATTTTACTATTTTTTCCTCATATATTTTATGATTTTATCAATTTTACCCAAATAAAATTAAAAATATTTACACACTACACATACACATATATAGGCGCGCGCACACACACACACACATATACACACACTGGGGCACGCACACTCACATATATAAGCACAACTGATCAAAGAATGTCGATTTCATTCCTTTACTTTAATCTTCTATATACGAAGCATATGAATCAATTTACTCATTCCATTTCAATCATAGTCTCATTCCATTCCTAGCCTCAATTCATTCCTACTTCATTCCATTCCATCATACTAATCACCTCCTTAGTATTGAACATTGCAAATTTGTACTTGTTTTTTTAAGTTAAATAAATGAGACGTTGTTGGGAAAATTAGTAAGGTTTTGATTTATACCAAAACCCAACAGACCCTAACCGAGTAGACATGCCTTTGAGTCTTCTAGTTAAAGCTCACTGTTTGAGCATAAGGTTTTTACCTTTACAAGACTTGAACTGAAGAATCGACTGAAGACAAAGTTCAACTTGATCAAGTCAGATAAAATCACACTTGACTCCAGAACTTGAGCTACAAAGTTAGATCATCAGTTGTGCTCATAACCGTTGCAGTCATAAGTGAGAAGAAGTTTGAAACAAAGACTTGGATTAGAGTTCAAATTAAAATAGCACAAGATCACGTGAAAGCAAGACAAACTGTCATTTCTTAATATGGGCCAACACGAAAGATGTGTAGTTCGAAAGCAAGGCTAAGCAGTTGCTATTTTAGGAAAGTTTGCAAAAGTGAGAAATGAGCCCATCGCTTTCATGATAAAGTTCAAACAGCTCTTTCCAACGGCTAGTTTGAAATCTTCGCCTATAAATAAAGGCTTACTCCCAACGTGAAGACTACTGATGCGATTGCGAGTACAACAACAAGTGCGAGAATTTACAACATCTTTTCGAAGCTTACAAGTTTGAGAATTCTTTCTTTTCCTCGTGATCTCTTCATTGCTCTCTTAGAACATTTTTTCTTAGATCGAGTCTTAGAATATTTTCACTCGCTCTCCTAAGCAACTGTTACGTCCCTAGAAGTTGGCACGAGACATGCCGAGTCAATGGCACGTTGGGTGGTTCGGTGTGCAGTGCCAAGCACGTCGGCAGTGAGCGGTGTCGTGACACTGTGTCGGGGCACGTATGGAATGTCCGGATGAGCCGGATTATTGAATTTTGCTCGGCCAAGTGGGTATGAGAAACACTTTGGTATGAGTGGAATTTCGGTAGCTTGAGTTTGGCTCGGACGAATGTTGAGACAAGTTCAGCCGACAACAGGTGTCGGGGGAGTTCGGAACGTGTTGTGAGTTGAGGCTTGGAAATGATGCTATTGTGTGAGGTTTACTTGGTAGCATAAGATAGCTCGGGAAAATCTCAAAGATGGGGAATTTGGCACGGTGAGATCTCATTTGAGCTAGTCTGGGTCGAGTCATGGTGCCTAGGGAAAAGTTGTTGTTCTACAGCCCTTTCAGTGTTTAGTGCTGCCAACAGGGGTTTTGCTCTGTTAAAATATATAAGGGGTGACATGCACCCGTCGTATGGTACGATCAAAATACCTGTGTATGCCCCAGACGGACAGTACACGCTCCTATACCCACTACCGGATTGGATAGTCTTAGCGGTAAGCTAGGGACGATCCCACAGAGAGTGATGAACTATTTTACTCTTCAGGTGCACAAGTTTGGTTGTCACGATCCAATCCTGTTTACCTGCACAAAATAACTTGGAAACAATCAAATATAAAAAGGGTAAGATTTGGGGTAGGTCATGATTATTATTGATATGTGTATTCGGTCATGGGCATACTGAAGATCCGTCCATGTTTTGCATAAACTCCAGGCGTGGCCCAAAGACATTGGAGCGTTTCAAGAGTTTATACTCCACACTTGGGATGGTTGAATCCCTTGTGGTCACTTTGTCCGAAGGTTACGCTTCACCTCGGTCACAAAGCCGTGCTTCACTCCTCCTTAGATAGTAGTCATACCCGATCTCTTCAAGTATGACCCTCACCAACCTTCTCTTCCAAGCTTCCCGGCTCCGCACCTACAGAGTAGACATAACTCGCGGGATATACATTTCCGGTAACGCATCCAACCAGTCATCGATATATCTACGATGCGTGAGGTGAGTCCCTTGGTCAATAACCTTGGCTTGATGCCTCGTCATAGTTGAAGAGAAGCCCAAGACCGAGGAAGGACGTAGTATCCTCTTGCTCGTTCCTCGCCATCCAGATCTACAACACCATTGAAGGCGCTGCTCAGCTACTCGGTCATGGGCATACTGAACATTACTGTCTGTCATGCCCTGGCCTTTGCTTGGCATGGTACAGTTCTTACCGAGCGGAGATCACCCGCTAGGTCAGGACTGTCCATGGATTCTGCTCAGATCTCTTCGGAACTACTAGAGCCAATCGAAGGTATAAATGCCTCGCGAATATTTCACAAATAAACATTTAACCATTTCCCCCACCCAAATCTCACCAAAGGGGACTACTCACACATATTGAAATGCAAATTAACAAAAGTAAATAAACACATGAATAACATAAAATACAAAGTACTGAAATTAAGATAATACCTAAGGCAAACTGCCTTGGATTTGTTCTTCACAGCGGAATTAAAATGAAAGCTGGTAAATTGTTTTGTGCGAAAAATGTAAATGAACTGAAAGTAAAAGTGTATCTTGAGCGGAGTGCTATCGAATACTTGGGGTAACCAATGTTTTGCCAGCCACACTTGCTGGACTTTTATAGCTGGGACTGTAGCCGTCAATATTCTCCTCTGGTAGACCATATCGGCGTGATTGATTGCTTCCATGTTTAGCTCGATCTTGATTTATCCTCGATTGATCAGATTGATAATTGGCAATCACCGATTGATTGATTGAGGGTGATTAACTGGCTTCCAGATCCTTCTTCACACAGACGCTCGGCAGAATATCATGTAAATCTCTTCCACGCGTCTTTCCTTATTTAGCTTCGGCGGCTGGCTGCTGATCTCAGTAATGGTCATACGGGCTGCATGCATTGGTTAGCCTCACACCAGGGTACTGTTCTTCTCCTCGGGGAATCAGATTCATGCAATGGATTGAAACTGCTCCAATACTACTCATTTTGACCATCTTTTTTCTGTATGCCTCGGACTGAGCTTCCTTCCACGAACAACTGCTTTCCTCCCTATACAGACACTACAGACACAAAAAGATAGGAAAAATAGGGCCAAATGGCCCAAAACTTCAAGACACGAGATTGCGCAGTCAAATGGATCAGTTCATGTATGTATGCATCAACCATAATATCATACCACAAACCCTTTGAGCAAATGCATCACATGAAGGTGTTAACAGTTTCCCTCACACACTCAAGTGTATGACTAGTGTATACTCTCATTTTATGCTGCATTAGCTTTCCTATAGGCTTGTTCATGGATTCATAGCAAATACTTATTCTGGTGTAATCTATCAAAGGGTCTTTATCAAGTTATAAGGGGGCATACGGAGTAGAGGAAAGGATTTCTGGATAGTAGTTTAAAACTTGGTTCCAGTTATACCGACCTATCTTTTCATTTCTAGTGCTCCTATTTTAACTTTTTCTTCTTTCCTTGACAGAGGTTGTTTAGTTCTCATTTACTTCTTTTCTTAAGCATATTTTTGCCTTTCTAACCAACATCAGGCTCTCTATTTTCAATTTATGCCTCGCCGTCTTAAACAATTGTTCACCCCCACCCCACCCCCCCCCCCCCCCCCCCCTTTTTCTTTGTTGTGGTAGGCCTTCTTTTCTCAATTTATGCTTTTCCACCTTAAGTAATGAGCTACCTTTCATCTTTTGCATAGTGTGGGAGGCACACTTTTAATTAAACTCAAAACAAAGGCTTATGAAATAAGACATTTGGCTCAAAGTGGTTAGCAATGGTTTATCATGTTTAGCCTAATAAATTTGGGGCTCTAATCTTGAAAGAACTGCTCTAATCCTCTAAACTACACCAACCAGCTAAAATCCACTAGCAAGTTCTAGGATTACTAAGCAGCATAATCACACCAGAAAATAAATGCAGATTGGCTCAATTCTCACAGGTATGAATTATTCAGTATGCTCTCTGCTGCTATCAATGTGATGACGCTCATTATACCAACATGCCAATCAAACCAAACAGCATGCACACATCACCCCAATCCATACATCATACCCGACACACACAGACTCCATCAAACATAATGACACAAAATATAAAAATCAAAAGATAAAAATAAAACCTAATCTAAGAGTAGGGATAGAAAACTTAGTCGTTTTGGCCGGAGGCATCCTCCTCATCTCCATTAGCTCGAGCAATCAACACGTTGAAACCAGTCCTCATGTATGTCTAGATCATCACCATTTCATCTCTCAGCAATGCTATTTCCTCAAGCAGCTCCTTCAGTTCTGCCAGTATGGATGCTACCTCGCTATTGGTAAGGCGTGGAACTGCCTGCTCACTCGCTCTGCACGGTTCTGCTCTGCCTGAGGTTCTTTCTGGGTAGATCAGCGAGTAGTTTCCATGTTCTTCCACCTCACAAAATGCCCTTGGTCCAAGAATCTGGTTTCCGCAACTGGGAGGTCATCTGGCTTCTCCAAGTTGAAGTTGGTGAGATTCTTCGCGAGAATTGTCACCAACGAGCAGAGAGAGAGGTATTTGTTGTGGTAAGTTACTCCATACTGAAACTGTAGAGCCGCTGTGAATCCGAAATTCACTCTTTTCTTCTCCGATATGCACCATAGCAGGAACAACTCCTGTTGAGTTACCACGTTTGAGCCCTCCAGGCTGCTGAAGATGTGTAGGCCAACCACCTGTGGCATATCTGCAGTGCTGGGTCTTGAATCTCGTTCGATTTGCTGATGTTCTTCACATACTTGTCCTTGGTGGAGATGGTCGACCAATAGTGGTCAATCTGAGACTTCCATTCGGATGAGGCCACTGTCTCTGCCTCTTTGTATTCTTCCTCATACACATCCCGCGGTTCGAGTACTCCTAGTTGGATGTTCAACACGTTGATAGAGAGAGGGAACATCCTACCCCACAGTTGAAAGCGCAGGGTACCAGGAGTCTCGATGGAGTAGTTGCCACGGGGCTAGAACTCAACAGTTTCCATGAATTCCTCTGACATCTTCTTGTAGGCTAAGTAGTTTCAGCCCAAAACATTCCCCCAACCTATTCCTTCGAAATATCCTTCCACCTTTTCCTTGATTCCAAACCCTTCCAAACATTCCGTGAGTAAAAAGTACCAGGGAATTATTTCCCTATTCTGAAGGATGGCATACCGTTGATTATCTCTCGGTATGGTCATGCCAGATGAAGCAGGTTGCACCAAACCCTTTTTCTTGATTCCAGGTTTCTTGGTGGCAATGCTTGGTGTAGACTTCACCAGGGCTAGTATTTTTCCAGAGTCAGAGCTGTCCATAGCCTCTGTTTCCTCGTTTCCCTCTTCCTCAACTTCTTTTCCTTTTTCTTTCTCCACTTCTCATTCTTTCCCTTTTCCCTTCTCCGCTGCAGTAGCTTTTCTCACTGTGCTCGTGGTGCTGGTCCTACTCCCCCATTTGCTTAGTTTTGTAACATCCAGCTTCCTCTTGACCCCTACCCTATTCTTTGTGCTTTGTGGGGTTTTCTCTCCTTGAGACTGCACAGGGGAGTTTCACTCTTACCCTTCTTCCTCCATTACTTACTCCTCCTCCTGCTTGCTTCTCTGCTCCTCCTCCTCCTCGTCGTCGGAGGCGGTATGACTGTCCTTCCTTGACTGAGAGGGGGAACGAGAAAGAATAGGTTCAGAAGTTAGTTCTTTTGGTGAGGGTTGCGACACAGTGGCTGCTTTCTATCCGGCGGCTGCAGAGGTCTTCTTTTTTGCTGTGGTGGTGGTAGTGGTGTTTTTAGCCGTAGGCTTCTTCTTTTCTTTCTTCTTAGGTGGCTGAATATCTACCTCTTTTTCAGGCTGACCAGAACCCTCAATTGCTTCCGTATCCTCTTTACCAGTGGTTTGTTTTTCCGACGAAGGGACTTGCTCTTGTTTTTCCTCCTCAACGGTCAGAGAAGGTGTGGTCTTCTCTGCAATTTGTGCAGGGGTTTCTTCTGACGCAGAGCTGTGTGTCTTCGTCTTCCCTCCTACTGGTGCAGGTTTTACCGCAGTAGTGTTTTTCTGCCCCGTGGTGGTAGTTTGGGTGCTACCGGAGGCGGCGCTGCTGTTGGCACTCTTCCTATTTGTAGGAATTTTGGTTCTGGCCATGGTGAATGCGAAGTTTGGAAATTAGGGTTTCTGATTTTACGAGTGATTGTGTGTAGAAGGGGGGAAACAAAAACTGGCTACTTAAATTGAGTATGTGAATGGCGGTTGCAATGGAGTGGGGAGAGTGGGTATAATGTGTAGCGGTTATGGAGGTCGTGGCGGTTTAAAGGGTGAGGTGTTTAACCAACTAGAGGTGGAGATGACGGTTATGGAGTATGTGGAATGATTAAGGGAAGAAAAATCATTACCATATTTGAAATTCAAATATCCAAGCGGAATTCGAAGCGGTGCAGTCACTTCCCAGACAGAAGGTGTCAGATGCGCTTCCACGTCACTCCTCGGTTAGACTAATCCCGTTGAAACAATACCAGAAGGTATCCGACGCGCTTCCACGCAAAGTGGGTCCAGATTCTTCTTTTTGGGCCTCGATTATCCTTAACCCATATTCCCCAAATTTTGATTCAGCCCAAAATCACTAATTAAAGAAAATTTCCTAAGTAACAAATTAAACAGCGGTTGTGGTCATACCGGCGACCACTCCTGGGTTGCCTCCCAGTCAGCGCTCTTGTTTAATGTCTGGAGCTCGACGTTGCCAGACCTGTTCTTACTGGTAAACAGGGTCTAGGAGAGACCATTTCTCTATATTCTTCGTCAACTCAGAGTAGTCGAAGTAGGGCTTTAAACGGTGACCATTTACCACAAACGTATCTCTACCATTTAGGTCATATACCTCAACACTTCTATTGGGGAATATTTCTATTACTATGTACGGCCCTCCCTATTTGGATCTGAGTTTCCCACTCATCAGTTTAAAGCGAGAATTGAAAAGTAGCACCTTTTGTCCAGCCAAGAATTTCTTCTTGCGGATTTTTGCATCATGAATCCTCCTTGTCCTTTCCTTGTATAAAACTGCATTGTCGTATGCCTCCAACCGCAATTCTTCTAGCTCACTCATCTGCAATCTCCTTTTTTCTCCGGCCAAGGTCATACTGAGGTTAATTTTCTTGATGGCCCAGTATGCCTTGTGCTCCTCTTCCACAGGTAGGTGACATCTTTTCCCAAACACAAGCCTGAAGGGAGACATCCTATTGGGGTTTCGTAGGAAATTCGGTCTATATCTGGATCAAAAATCAATGCTTTTTGTACTCGACGAGTTCCATACATACACTAGTAGCGGAAAATGGAATGAGAAAAGTAAAATTGTTGCGCGTCACTCCCCAGAAACGGCGCCAATTTTGATACGCACCCATCGTATGGTGCGATCAAAATACCTGTATATGTCCCAGATGGATAGTACACGCTCCTATGCCCACTACCGGACTAGCTAGTCTTAGCAGTAAGCTAAGGTTGAACCAACGAAGAGTGATGAACTATTTTACTCTTTAGGTGCACAAGTTTGGTTGTCACGATCCAATCATGTTTATTTGCACAAAATAACTTGGAAATAATCAAATATAAAAGGGGTAAAATTTGGGGTAGGTCATGATTATTATTGATATGTGTATTCGGTCATGGGCATACTGAAGATCTGTCCATGTTTTGCATAAACTCCAGGCGTGGCCCAAAGACATTGAGGCGTTTCAAGAGTTTATACTCCACATTTGGGATGGTTGAATACCTTGTGGTCACTTAGTCTGAAGGTCACGCTTCACCCCGGTCACAAGGCCGTGCTTCACTCCTCCTTAGATAGTAGTCATACCCGATCTCTCCAAGTATGACCCTCACCAACCTTCTCTTCCAAGCTTCCTGGTGTTGCACCTACAGAGTAGACATAACTCACGGGATATACATTTACGGTAACACGTCCAACCGGTCATCGATATATCTACGATGCATGAGGTGAGTCCCTTGGTTAATAACCATGGCTTGATGCCTCGTCACAGTTGGTGGGTAATTATTAGAGAAGCCCAAGACCGAGGAAGGACGCAGTATCCCTTTGTCCATTCCTCGCCATCCAGATCTACAACACCATTAAAGGGGCTGCTCAGCTACTCGGTCATGGGCATACTGAACATTACTGTCTGTCATGCCCTAGCCTTTGCTTAGCATTGGTACAGTTCTTACCGAGCGGAGATCACCCACTAGGTCAGGACTGCCCATGGATTCTGCTCAGATCTCTCCAGAACCACTAGATCCAACCGAAGGCACAGATGCCTCGCGAATATTTCACATATCAATATTTAACCATTTCTCCCACCCAAATCTCACCAAAGGGGACTACTCACACATAGTGAAATGCATATTAACGAAAGTAAATCAACACATGAATAACATAAAATACGAAGTACTGAAATTAAGATAATACCTAAGGTAAACTGCCTTGGATTTGTTCTTCACAACGGAATTAAAATGAAAGCTGGTAAATTATTTTGTGCGGAAAAAGTAAATGAACTAAAAGTAAAAGTGTATCTTGAGTGGAGTGCTATCGAATACTAGGGGTAACCAACATTTTGCCAGCCACACTTGTTGGACTTTTATAGTTGGGACTGTAGCCGTCAATATTCTCCTCCGGCAGACCATATCGGCGTGATTGATTGCTTCCATGTTCAGCTCAATCTTGATTTATCCTCAATTGATCAAATTGATAATTGGCAATCACCGATTGATTGATTGAGGGTGATTAACTAGCTTCCAGATCCTTCTTGACACAGACGCTCGGCAGAATATCATGCAAATCTCTTCCACGCGTCTTTCCTTATTTAGGGCGGCTGGCTGTTGATCTCAGTAATGGTCATACGGGCTGCATGCATTGGTTAGCCTTACACCAGGGTACTGTTCTTCTCCTAAGGGAATCAGATTCATGCAATGGATTGAAACTACTCCAATACTGCTCGTTTTGACCATGTTTTCTCTGTATGCCTCGGACTGAGCTTCCTTCCACGAACAACTGCTTTCCTCCCTAGACAAACACTACAGACACAAAAACATAGGAAAAATATGGAAAATGGCCTAAAAGTCGAAGACGCATCAAGGGGGCATGTGTAAGATGGTGTGGCCGGATTGGGGCGAGGGCTAGATGCATGGGCAAGGCTTGTGGGCTTGGTGCTATGCTAGCACGAGCGAAAGATGGTGAATCCTAGTCGGGCACGAGTTATGCGTGTTCGACATGTTGGGAGATCGATGTACGGGTCCGATGAGGGTTGAGGCAAGTAGTGGCTTGGGTGCGTGCGTGAAGACTTGATGCAAGACAAGTAGAATTCTAGTGTTGGGGAATTCTAACTCGGATGCATGCAAGGATGGCACAAAGTAGATCAATGTTATGAAGGTGAGGGTCAGTGGCAGGAGACGGATTGAGGCACGAAGGATTGTGGGTAGATTCCGATGCAAGGGGTCGACACATGTTGGCACGGGCGATGCACGCTTGGGCCAAGTCCGAAGGATGCAAGAAAATAAAGACATGGCTGATTCGGGAAAGTGGCATGGGGCTGTTGCTCAGTGCCAACTGCCCATGTCCTGATTGGCTGGATCGAAGTAGTGGGCACAAAACTGCCCGAAGGTTATTTGCAGCCTTAGTGGACGGTTATTCCTAGTGAATGGGGATGTCCTTCACATAGATAATATTGTAATTTGGTTGAGGTCCGGATAGAATGGTGGAGAGTAGGCTTTGGGAGCCGAAACAGAACGAAAGTAGATAGAGTCAACCGTGGTGGCTGAATTCTATAAGTGTCAACCATGGGGGTTGGCACTTGTGAAGGCTGTGAGATGCCGGGACTTGTGAGCAGGGTATGAGCGAGCAGCACTATGCTGCTAGCACCGTTGAGAGCTTCACAACGGGGTGTCCGTCGTTGTGTGCAGCCTTGACGTTTCATTTATATGTTTTGATGATTAATGCAAGGGTTAGGAGTAAGTTGTCCCGTAAAATAATATAGTGTCGATGTTTCATTCCGCTTCACATTGACACACACTTCACACAAATACGAGAGTTGAGTGTTGGTGAGGCAAAAGGTTAGTCGAGTTGTGCAAGCTCGGCGCCGGCACAAGTGACGAAGCTATCATTTGCACTTCGCACAAATAAAATTTATAACTCCTATGCCCACAGTAGGCGGTGGTCAACGGTAAGCAGGATCGAACCCAAGGGAATTGGTGTAGTTTCTCTTCAACGTAACCGGTGTGACAAAATAAGGCTTTGATCTGGATTGCACTTGTCTTGGTCAACAAGTACTGAAAACTAATACTGAAAACTAAACAAGAACTTGATCAATAATAAAAGATACCTGGATAGAGATCGAATCATTGAACCTAAACACTCACTTGGTCATTGGTGCAAAGATTTTAGTCACATGCAAATACTATTTGGTTTCCAAGTAGATTAATTCTAGCCCTGTGGTCACGAAGTCACGACTAAAATACTTTACTCTTCATATATCCTTTAATTTAGATTATGCCAGAGACACACTAGACAAAACCCCTTCCCTGGTCAAGACAACCACGAAGACTCTTCAGCAACTATCTTGCCCAAGAAGCTTTAGGAACTTTTAGACCCAAATAAGCCAAGAGATGCCCAAGACATCGACTGCTCTCCAATACTCGTTATACTTTTCAGGCACAAGAGACTCTCTATGTGAACTCCCGATTTCTATTTGTACTTTTATCTTCCCAAGCAATTAATGGCATATTAACAACTCAAGTTCAATAAAAGCATTGGTCAACAAACCTAGTATTTCGGAATAAAAGCATGCAAGTAATTAATTCCAATTAGACCTCTCGAGTGTTTCGGTTTAATGCTCAACTCATCTCACCAATCCAGGCTTAGGAATTTAGCTAGACATAATATAAATTGAAATCAACGCAAAAGATATAAAGGAAAACATACTTGGAATTAAATCTGAAATATAAACTGTACTCCAGCAAAACAGTAAACGTCTTGGCCACGATGGTCAGCAGAAAGTAGTGCAGAAAAGTAAAGGGTGTTGCCCGTAGGACCTATCTACTCCTTCCAAAACTCGAAATAATTTGCAGAACGAAACACCTAACTAAAGAACCGAATAAAGGAAGCTGAAAAAGATTGATTATAAAAGAGAATGCGGCCATATATATAGGCATGAATTAGGATTGAAGTCGGTTTCCTTATGGGCTTGAACTTCTTTCCTTGTTAGGCCTCCTTTTCTTGTTAGGATAGATTTGGATTGAATTTCCTTCTCCATGGTGGATTTGGTGCTGATCGGACTCTTCAAAATAAGGATTGAAGTTTCCTTCCTAATCTTCTTCCTTGGAGATGAAGTAATGTCCGCTGCCAACGGCACACATTCCTTCTGTCTTGATCACGGCTATGTTAGTCTTGCCCATGATCCCTGCAATTTTGCATACTCTACTACTTTGGCCAAAATGATATTGGGAGATACTCCTTCACCTGTAGCTTGCTCAAGATACACCTATTAATTCCCAGCTACAGACTTTAGCCCTATGCCCATCGTATGGTTGCCCAACGCCAGAGAAGCAGTTTTTCACCAGATTATGCCCACAATCGCACCTGTTCTGCCCTGCACCCACTTCCTCCTACTTGTACCCTCCCAGACACATAAAGACTCAAAAAGACACAAAAGACATAACAAAAAGACACGAAAAATGGACACAAATATGGGTTCATCATACCCACATACTTTAATCACGCTTATCCTCAAGTGTGTAGTTACAACTTGCCCAAGACTCAAAACACGGAAAAGACAAAACAAAAACACAGACTCAACACAAGATCAACAAATTATAGTCATTAGTCAAAGCAAGTAATCATAGATGTAGATCAAGTAATGCCATCAAATAGGTCAAGATAGAATCAATGAGCAAATAGGATATTCCTCACACCACTCTTCTCTCAAGTGTATGGGGCTAAGTGTTTACGCTCTTGACCAATATTAACTTGTCTTTCCATAGGCTGGCCTGCCTTCTACATTCTCTACTACAATAAACATGATCTAGACACTTATCATTAGGACTTTTATTTGGTTATAATGGGGCTTAAGGCATACGGTAGGAAATATTTGGGAACTGGCTATGGTCAATATGAACTTAGTTCTGGGCAAGATCTGCTCCAGATTCTTCATTCTCTTTCCAACTAGCTTCGAGCTTTAGCACACACTTGTTTTTCTAGGACTTTTTTTTCCTCTTTTTCTCTTTTCTTTTACTTTTTATTTTTTTTTTCTCTTTTTTTTTTCTTCTTTTTACAACACCTTAACTACGTGTCTAGCCCAAGATAGTGTACCCTTTTGCCTCCTTTCATCTCTCATCTTCTCTATACCTGAGTTCTCATGACCGGGACGGCTATAAATTTAGGCAAAATTGTGAGTGCATAGAAAGAATTTATATCAAGCTCGAGGGGGCTAGTCAAAGGATAAACATAGGGTAAGTGTTTTTAGGCTCTGGGCTGAATGAACAAAAATATTCCAAAATCATCTAAGTGCGTTGATCAAGTTAGCTAAGTTTCAAAGAGAATACAGACAAGTTCTAGATCATCAAGTCTCATGGTCACATCTCACACAAGAAAGAAAATAATACTGCATATGATATGTACAACAATTTGAAGCTCAAATCCTTACAAGGTAGCTCAATGATTCATTCCATCATACCTATCTTCATACAACATACTCAATCATAACATAAATTCGTACTTGACTTAGACTCTAATCATGCTGATCAACACACTCAATTTAAACAAAAGATTTTGACAACAAAACAACGACCCCACCCACACACTTTGCTTTGAGCAAAGTGGGTGAAGTCGTGACCAGCAATAAAGAACAAAAAATGAAAATATGAAGGACAAAAATTAAGAACAACCTATGTAAACACAAATAGGGAGGAAACAAATTTAAGAGGAAGGTATAACAAAACACCTAGATGTGCCGTGGGCAAAATGAGTGGCTTGGACGGTCTCCATATGTATTGCATTAACTTCTTCCATTCTGGGCAAGATCTCAAGGTTTGCAACTCCTTATTACTCAAGCAAGGCGGATATACGTTCTGCCCAACGCTGATGGTTCTGAAAGAAAGTTTTTGCAAGCATGTTTTGCCCTCTTCTAGAGATACGTTGAGCAAGTAAGAACTCTTAGTGTGCGAAAACATTCTCCTTCAGTTAGCCCAGGCCGCTGACCTCGATGCCCTACAGTCCAAAGGTAGCAGCCTTCCTCTTGCCTCTTGTCAATGATTCTGGGCAAGAAGGCCCCTTTAGTTAACCCAGGCTGCTGACCTCGATCTCTTATAGTTCAGAGGTAGCAGCCTTACTCTTGACCCTTGTCAATTATTCTGGGCATGAAGGCCTTACTGATGGTAGTGCACTTGCTTTTGAATGTCATTCAGCTTCATTGCCCAAGCTCCTGTCCATCATGAACAAACCATACCCTCTACAAAAATAGTACCTAATCTAATGCATAAATAAATAAATAAATAATACAAAATAAAAATAAAACAAATAAAAAAAAGATAATACCAGGTTGCCTCCTGGTCTGCGCCCCATTAGCGTTTTGGGCATGACGTGGGTTTCCTCGATCAGTGCTGCTCATGGTCAAGGAGATCTAGAACCTCTTTTTGATCAACATCGTACCCATAGTAGGAATTATTTTCCTTGATGATTCGGTTGCGAGCTTTCTTCATCTTCTTCTTGTAGAGCCATGCTTGCAATCCGAATTTTAATCCAAAACAACCACAGTTTTTCTCGGCCAAGATCTTATCAATGAAGGGCAAAGGCTTTATACGATTTTCATTCTCATGATTGATGCATACTCTCCATCTCTTTGGGAAGATCCTTGCCTTCATCTCATTCTTCTCGTTCTCGACCAGTTGTATGCACAACTTCCTCATAGCATGGTCGAGCTGCCCCATTCCTAAGGGTCTCTCGCCCTCATAGTTGATCTCCAATTCATCATCTTGAGTAGATTGCTCAACATCCATGCTTTTAATCATCTTGAAGTGGGTAGGTGACTTCATTTTGTGTTGCCCGTCAACCTCAACACTTAAGTAGTTGACCGCTTGGACAATCTTCAAACTATCTTCTTGGGCACAGTCCACAGTTATACCTTCTTCAATAGGATCATCAATACCAATCTGTTGCCCAGAATCCTCCGCAATTGGCTCAATATTGCCAATGCTCTTGACCATCTCAACATTATGGGCTTTCCTGTGTGTGTTGTAGGCATCAAAGATAACCACTTCGCCTGCAACAACACATGTTAACTTTTCCGTCTCACAATCAATCTTGGTTCTAGCAGTCTTCAAGAATGGTCGCCCCAAGAGCATTACTGGTACCTTGGTCGAGGCATTGCCTGTATCCAAGACATAAAAATCAGCCAGAAATATGAGGTCTCCAACCTTGATCAATAGGTCCACCAAAAGTCCCTCGGGCCATATTGTCGATGAATCCGCCAATTGGATCTCAACTCAAGTGGGGGATAATGGTCCTATCATCATCTCATCGTACATTGACTTGGGCATAACATTGATGGAGGCACCCAAATCAAGCATCGCTTTTAGAATTTTCGTGTTTCTAATTATGCATGGTATAGGAACATGCAAGGATCTTTGCATTTTATGGGCAAATTTGGATGCATTATGGCCGATACATTCGCCCCATATGGAATTTGACATTGTCGGGGTACTTTGTCTTCTTAGTGCACAACTCTCTCAAGAACTTAGCACATTTGGGAATGGACTTTAGAGTAGTGAGCAAAGGAAGGTTTATTTCCACTTTCCTAAAAGTATTGAGCATGTCGGCCATCTCTTGCTTCTCCCTGTCTCGGGCAAATCTCCTTGGATAAGGTGAAGACTTGGAAGTGGTCGTCTTGGCCAATAGCATTGCTTTTCTTTTAGCTTTCAAAGACTCGAACAACTCCTCATCCTTCTTTCAACTAAAGACTGGATTCTTCTTGGCCAAGATGGCAGCATCTCTTTTTAGCATTGAGCTCATCATATAATTCCTTCGCGTCAATTGAACCCATGCTCGCTTTCTTAATTTCCACCTTTTCTTTCATTGGCTCTCGATTAATCTCAACTTGACCAGGAAGTTTTCTATTTTTATCTTCTACCAACTTTGTTATGGCCTGAAGGATATTTGATAGTTGAGCACTGATGTTGGCCGTGTTGTCCCTAGTCTCGATCTGAAAATACTCAAAGTCTTTACGTAGCTTCTGATTTTCTTGCGCAATTCTGTCAATGGTTTTCTTAGGTGGTGCCTTGGGCACTGGTTCAGGTAATGTCCTTCCACTCCTCATGGTCACAACATTAACCTGCTCCTTATTTATTTCCACTTGGGCAAGAAGTCGCCCACTCTTCTCTCTAACAAGCTTAGACAATGTTTGAGTAATGTGAGTCAATTGAGCTTGAAGTTTGTTAGACGTTTCTCGACTTTTGGTTTGAAAGTTCTCACAATCCTTCCTAAAATGATCCATGGTGTCCTTCATGAATTCTCCTCGGTTTTGGTCACGATGAGGAGGAACATATGGCTATTGTTGTTGGGCAGGTTGCTGGTGAAGAGGTGGCATGATGCATCTTCGATTTTTGGGCCATTTGGCCCTGTTTTTCCTGTCTTGTTGTGTCTTTAGTGTCCGTATAGGGAAGGAAAGCTGTATTCGAGAGGAAGAAGCTCCATCAGAGACAAACTGAGGAAAGATGGTCGGAATGAACAAAATTAGAGTATTTTCAAGCAGTTGCAAGAATACGACCACATCAAGGAGCATGCAGCACAGGAGAAGGAGTCCATTCAATTGAAGCGTGAGACGAGATTGAAAGGAGGATTCCATGTGAACCCTGAAGCTAAGTTGTTGTTCATCATTCGTATTCGTGGTATTAACGCAATGCACCCAACAATAAATAAGATATTGCAGCGGCCGTGCCTACGAAGAAAAAAACCTTGGTGCAGGACTAACCAGAGCATGCAACAGTATGACCATTACCGAAGTCACTAGTCAGCCGCCAAAGCCAAAGAAGAAAAGACGCGTGAGAGAGATATGCAAGATATCCTGCCAAAATACCTGTGTGAAGAAGAATCTAGAAGTCAGTCAATTTCCCTCAATCAATCAATCGGAGATTGCCAATCATCAATCCGTTCAATCACGGACAATCAAGATCGCGCTCAACATGGAAAGTATCAATCATGCCGATTCAGTCCATCAGCGGAGGGTTTTGGCTGCCATCAGCTCAACTATAAAAGATCAGCAACCTTGGCGAGCACAACATTGGATACCCCTACCTATCTATAGTTTCAGTCCGAAAAACACTTTAGTTTCAGCTCTTTTACAGTTTACGCACAAACAATTACTTGTTTTTTTTTACATTCCGCTATGACGAACAAATCCAAGGCAGTTTGCCTTAGGTACTTTCTCAATTCAGGTATTCTGTATTTCTATTCTATTAATGTGTTTAATTATATTTGAGATTATGTATTTCAATATGTGTGAGTAGTTCCCTTAGTGAGATTTGGGTTGGGGAGATTGTTTAATTGTTGATATGTGAAATATTCGTGAGGCATTTGTGCTATCGGTTGAGTCCAGTGGTTCCGGAAAGATCTGAGCAGAATTCATGGGCAGTCCTGACCTAACGGGTGATCTCCGTTCGGTTAGAGTTGTACCATGCCAAGCAAAGGCCAGGGCATGACAGACGGCAGCGTTCAATATGCCCATGACCGAGTAGCTAAGCAGCACCTCCAATGGTGTTGTAGATCTGGATGGCGAGGAACGGGCAAGGGGATACTGCGTCCTTCCTCCGTCTTGGGCTTCTCTAACAATCACCCACCAACTGTGACGAGGCATCAAGCCATGGTTATTGACCGAAGGACTCATCTTGCGCTTTGTAGATATATCGATGACCGGTTGGACGCGTTACCGGAAATGTATATCTCGCGAGTTATATCTGCTCTGTAGGTTGGTGAGGGAAGCTTGGACGCGTTACTGGACATGGGAAGCTTGGAAGAGAAGGTTGGTGAGGGTCATACTTGGAGGGATTGGGTATGACTACTATCTAAGGAGGAGTGAAGCACAGCCTTGTGACCGGGGTGAAGAGTGACCTTCGGACCAAGTGACTACAAGGGATTCAACAATCCTAAATGTGAAGTATAAACTCTTGAAACGCCCCAATGTCTTTGGGCCACGCCTTAAGTTTGTATGAAGCATGGACGGATCTTCAGTATGCCCTTGACCGAATAAACATATCAGCAATGATCATGACCTACCCCAAATATTACCCCTTTTTTATATTTGATTTCCGTTTTAGTTTATTGTGCAGATAAACAGGTTGAGATCGTGACAACTCAATTTGTGTACCGAAGAGTAAAGAGGTTCCTCACTCTCCGTGGGATCGACCCTAGCTTACCTCTAAGACTAACCAGTCCGGTTGAGGGCATAGGAGCATGTACTGTCCGTCAGGGGCATACACAGGTATTTTGATCATACCATACGACGGGTGCGTGTCAAAATTGGCACCGTTGCCGGGGAGTGACGAGCAACAATTTTACTCTTCTCATTCCATCTTCCGTTACTAGTGAATGCGTGGAACTCGTCGAGTACAGAGAGCTTTGATTTTTTATCCGAATATTGAACGAACTGAACGATGATTACGCGCACTTGCACGGATAGCGAGACGTGACGCTATGGTAGAACCACCGCTGGTGCAGACCCTCAAACAGTTGGCATACCCAACTAATCTGAATCTCAGGCCGAATGGGATTACTTTACCAGAAAATCCTTTCGCTCCTGAGCAGTTTGACCTTAAACCCGCACTAATACAGGTCTTACCGAAGTTCAATGGATATCCAGGGGATGACCCCCACACCCATCTCTAGGATTTTGAAATGACGGTGATGCACCAATCTAATGAGAACCAGCAGGAGTACGTGAAGCTAGTTCTCTTCCCATTCTCGTTGGTGGATCGAGCGAGGAGATGGCTATATAATTTACCCCAAGGAAGCGTTACTACTTGGGCTGAAATGCAACAATGCTTCTTAGAAGAATTCTTTCCAGCAACACGAGTTGAGAGAATGAGATGGGACATCAGAAACATTAAACAAGATGAGCTGGAATCCTTCTATGAGTATTGGACTCGCTTTTAGCAACTGCTGAGCAAATGCCCACATCATCAGATCACTCCTAAGGACCAAGTTGAGAGCTTTGTAAAAGGCATGCGGAGAAGCGATCGAGGGTTGGTATTAGCTGCATGCAATGGATCATTGATGAGTAAGACACCTCAAGAGACGATGGCTGAGGAGTCAAGAGATGATGGGCATGATAGAAACAGGGAGTTGCCAGCTAAGGAAGAAGAAAAAGATAAAATGACCACCTTGGAAAAGGAGATGAAAGAAATCAAAGAATTGTTGAGTGGTTTGACCTTACAGAAGAAAGTACGACAGTGTGGCCTATGTGATGCAATAGGGGGAAACGAGGGATTCCAGAGGAAGCATGATCCCTTCTTCAACACTTACAACAGAGGATGGAGGGACCACCCTAATTTCAGATCGAAACAAGATGGTCAGCCTCAATAGCTTGGTACAGGTGTACCGGGATCATCCCAACAGTTTGCCCAGCACCAGCAACAGACACAGTATCAGGGAGGACCACCACAAAAATATCACTATCAACCACAGCAGCAACAGGTGTATCAGCCGCCACATCAAAGGCGAGCACCATGGGAAGAGGCCATTGAGAACATGGCCAAGGAGAGTTAGAAATTTCGAAATGAAGTTCGAGCTGGTATGAATCAGACCAACGTTCAAATTGGTCATTTGGCAAAGGCATTGGCCAAAGTGGAGAAAAATACAGGAAAACTTCCCCCTCAGGGAATCAATCATAAGGAATAAGCACAGGTGATAATCATAGAGGTGGAAGATGAGCAAGCTGAGAAAAATTTGGCCGAAGCAGAAGCTAATAGGAAAAGAGATGAGGGGACTAGTCAAGGACTTTCTGGAGAACAGACTGGTAATGATCAGACCGATCCACCCTATTCGGGCAGACTTCGACAGAAAGCCAAAGAAAAGGAAGCTAGCGAGATGATGAAAATGTTTCAAAAGGTGGAAATCAGCATACCACTACTTGATGCAATCAAACAAGTCCCTAAATATGCTAAGTTTCTAAAGGATCTCTGTTCGAGGTAGGTGAAAGTAGAGGAAGATGCTCGATATGTAATGGGGGAAAGTGTATCAGCGGTAATTCAGCAGAAGTTACCCCCAAAACGTAAGGATCCTGGAATGTTCACCATTCTTTGCAACATAGCAGGAAGAAATATGGATAAAGCCATGATGGATTTAGGGGCTTCAATAAATGTGATGCCTTTAGCAGTTTTCAACAGGCTCAAGTTGGGAGAATTAAGGAATACTCGCGTGGTCATATAGCTGGCAGATAGGTCCAATGCATACCTAGAAGGGGTAATCGAGGATGTGCTAATCAAAGTGGGGGAGTTGATTTTTCCCGCCGACTTTTATGTGTTGGATACGGGGTCAGAAGCAAAAGAGAATTCCATCTTATTGGGCAGACCTTTCATGACGACTGCCGGAACTAAATTGGACATGAAGATGGGTATCCTGTCTTGTGAAGTCGATGGAATTGTGGAAAGATTCAACATATATGAAGCTATGAAGAGGAAATCAGAGATAGAATCTATGGAAATGATTGATGTATTCGAACCTCTGGTGCAAGAGCAGAGCTTGGAATTCAGCTCTAGTGAGCCCACGGAAAAGGTCAGACAAACCAGCCTTACCGATCGTGATGTTTTTCAAACAGAAGATGTTGAGAGCAGGGAGGCCATTATGGAGCTATATTCACTCAGAAAGAGCACGCTGGAAGCAGAATTAGAGGTGGATAAGAAGATCAGAGAAATTATTTTGGAAGTATACTTAGTTGGGGGATCAGTAGAGGGCAAACCGGAGTTGTTTTCTCAGTATGACCAGTACGAAAAGTTACTTCCGTCAATCGTGAAAGCACCGGTCTTGGAATTAAAGAAGCTACCCAATTATTTACAATACGCTTATTTGGGACCTGATGAGACACTTCCAGTAATCATCAGTGCAGATCTGACAATGGTGCAAGAGGAAAGATTGGTCAGCGTCTTACGGGAAAATAGAGAAGCCATCAGTTGGACCTTGGCAGACATTAAAGGGATCAGTCCAACAGAATGCATGCACTATATATACCTGGAGGAGGGCGCGCGACCAGTGCGAGATTCACAAAGGAAGATGAATCCTGTAATGAAGAAAGTGGTACTTAAAGAGATTTTAAAACTCTTGGAGTTAGGAATTATCTATCCTATTTCTGACAGCCAGTGGGTTAGTCCAGTCCATGTCGTACCGAAGAAATCTGGAATATAGGTTGTGGAAAATGATAAAGGAGAATTGGTTCCAACAAGGATGCAAACTGGATGGAGAGTCTGCATAGACTATAGAAAATTGACATAGTTACACGGAAGGACCATTTCCCGCTGCCCTTCATCGATCAGATGTTAGAATGGCTGGCTGGTAATGCCTATTACTGTTTTTTGGATGGGTACTCTAGATACATGCAAATCTTTGTGGCACAAGAAGATCAAGAAAAGACAACGTTCACATGCGTATATGGAACATTTGCATATCGAAGAATGCCCTTTAGTTTGTGCAATGCACCTGGAACTTTTCAAAGATGCATGATGAGTATTTTTTGGATCTATTGGAGAATTGCATCGAAGTGTTCATGGATGATTTCACGGTATATGGAGACTCATTCGACACATGCCTCAATCATTTAGAGCTTGTGTTGAAGAGATGCGTGGAGAAAAGCCTAGTGCTTACTTACGAAAAATGCCACTTTATGGTGAAGGAAGGCATCGTGCTAGGACATGTCATATCGGAGAGAGGGATCAAAGTGGACAAAGCAAAAATCGATTCCATTGCCAGACTGCCATATCCAACTACGGTTAAGCACATAGGGGCATTCCTTGGTCATGCACGGTTTTACCGACGCTTCATCAAAGACTTTGCAAAAGTTGCTCAACCCATGACCAGGCTGTTGAAACAAGATGTCCAGTTTGACTTTGATGACGACTGTAAGGAAGCATTCCATAATCTCAGGGATAAATTGGTGTCAGCCCCTATTATTCAGCCTCCAAATTGGGAGATGCCCTTCGAAATCATGTGTGACGCCAGTAATCATGCGGTTGGAGCTGTACTGGGACAGAAAAAGGGGAAGGAGAGCTACGTCATTTACTACGCCTCAAAGACTCTTAATCCAGCTTAGTGCAGCTACACCACAACTGAGAAAGAATTGTTGGCAGTGGTGTTCGCCATAGAGAAATTCAGATCATATCTTTTGGGAACCAAAGCAATCATATACACAGACCATGCAGCCTTGAAATATTTAATGGCGAAGAAGGAATCTAAACCAAGACTCATTCGATGGATATTATTGCTACAGGAGTTTGACATTGAAATCAGGGATAAGAAAGGAGCTGCCAATCTGGTAGCAGATCATTTGAATAGACTACAAATGGGAAAAGATGATGAAGAACCCATAGAGGATGTTTTTCCGGACGAGAAGCTGTACGCTGTACGAGATCAGATAGAGATGGAGACTCTGTATGCTCTGACCGATAAGGAGCCATGGTTTGCAGATATAGCAAATTATTTGTTCACAAAAGAAGTGCCCTCAGGGAAGTCCAAGTTTGAAAAGCAGAAATTGGTGACACAAGCCCGCTCTTACTTTTGGGAAGCACCGCATTTGTGGAAGATAGGAACAGACCAAGTCATACGGAGGTGTGTTCCTGAAAATGAGCATGCTCAGATATTAGAAATGTGCCACGGTACTGCATGTAGTGGACATTTTGGTGGAAGAGAATGGCGCAGAGGATTTTGGATAGCGGATTCTATTGGCCCTCAGTATTTGCTGATGCAAGGAAATAGGTACAGGGCTGCCCGAAATGTCAGTTAGTTGGGGGTATTACCGCGAAAGATGAGATGCCCCAAATGCCAATTATGTCGGTAGAAATTTTCGACGTATAGGGAATCGACTTTATGGGACCATTCCCTAAGTCTGGAAATTATGAGTACATATTGGTGGCGGTCGATTATGTATCTAAGTGGGTCGAAGCTAAAGCCACAACAAGAAATGATGCTCATATGGTGGCAGAATTTTTTAAGGACCAAGTGTTTAACAGATTTGGAGTTCAAAAATCCTCATCAACGACCAGGGATCTCATTTCTGTAATGCTACTATAAAGGCACTCACTAAGAGGATGGGGGTGAAACACAAAGTCACAAGTGCATATCACCCCCAAGCTAATGGACAGGCTGAAATCTCAAACAGGGAGATCAAGGGCATACTGGAGAAGGTGGTTCATCCCAACTGGAAAGACTAGAGTAATCAATTGGGAGATGCGCTATGGGCATACAGAACTGCCTACAAAACTCCAATAGGGATGTCACCATTCAGGCTCGTGTTTGGAAAAAGGTGTCACTTACCTGTGGAAGTGGAGCACAAAGCGTACTGGGCTATTAAGAAAATCAACTTCAGTATGACTTTAGCTGGAGAAGAAAGGAAATTGCAGATGAGTGAGTTAGAAGAGTTGTGGTTGGAGTCATACGACAATGCAATCCTGTACAAGGAAAGAACAAAGAGAATTCATGATGCGAAAATCCACAAGAAGGAATTCTGGACTGGACAAAAGGTACTGCTCTTCAATTCTCGTTTCAAGTTGATGAGTGGAAAGCTGAGGTCCAAATTAGGAGGACCGTATGTAATGAAAGAGGTATTTCCAAATGGAAGTGTCGAAGTATATGACATAAATGGGAGTGATACATTTGTGGTGAATGGTCACCGTTTGAAACCATACTTCGATTACTTTAAGATGAAGAGAGGCAAGGAGAAGTGTTCTCTTTTGGATCCTGTTTATCAGTAAAAACAGAATTGAAGACGTCGAGCTCAAGACACTAAACAAGAGTGCTGACTGGGAGGCAACCCAGGAGTGGTCGTCGGTATGACCACAATCGCTATTTCAGTTGTTACTTAGAAGTTTTTATTTTGTTAAATGCTTATGGGCTGAATCAAAACGTGGGAGAAATGGGCCAAAGAAAATGGAGGCCTAAGATAAGTTTTAAATCCACTTTGCGATGCAAAGTGTGTAGGTGGAGGCCTGTGGTGTTGTTTCAGTGGAACAGGTCTAACCGAGGAGTGACGTGGAAGCTTGTCTAACACAACCTGACTGGGAGTGACTGCGCTGCTTTGAATTCCGCAAGAATATTTGAATTTCAAATATGGTAATGATTTCCTTCCTTAATCATTCCACCTTTACCATAACGTCACCTCCACCCTTACATCGGTTATACACTTCCCCATTAAAACCGCCATACCTCCATAACTGCTACACAACACCCCCACTCTCCCTACTTCGCTGCAATCGCCATTCGCAAAACCCCATTAAAGTAGTCAGTTTTTCCTTCGCCACATACCCAATCATTCTCACTCCAGAAACCCTAGTTTTGCAACTCTTACAATCGCCATGGCCAGAATCAAGGTACCTGCACAAAGGAAAAGTGCCAAGAGCAGCGCCGCCTCCGGTAGCACCAAAACCACCAAAAACACGGCTGCTGCGAAGTCTGCACTGACAGGGGTGAAGAGGAGAACACGCAGCTCCACAACAGAAGAAACCCCTGTGCAAAGCCCAGAAAAAGCCATACCTCCTCCGGTTGTTGAGGAGGATAAACAGGAGAAGATTCCTTCGCCAGAGAAGCAACCCACCAGTGAAGGAGATGTGGTAGAAACTCAAGGTCAAACCGAGGAAGAAGCAGATGTCCAGTCGCCTAGGAAGAAGGGAAAGAAGAAACTTGCGGCCGAAACCACCACCACCACCACCGCAGCGAAGAAAAGGGCATCCACAACCGCCGGAAAGAAAGCAGTAGTTGAGACGCAACCCCCGCCAAAGGAACCAATGCCTGACCCTGTTATTTCTCGTTCCCACTATCAGACAAGGGAGGATGGTCACACCACCTCCGATGACGAGGAGGAGGAACAGGAGAGTAAGCAGGAGGATGAACCAGCCGAAGAAGAAGGGGGAGAGGGGAATTCTCCTATACAGTCCCAAGGCGACCCAACCCCACAAAGCAAGGAAAAGGGGGTCAGGGTCAAAAGGAAGCTGGATCTAGAAAAACCCCCTTTGCCGCCAAAATTTAAACAAAGCAAAGGTGGAAGTAAGGCTGGCGTTACAAGCACGGTGAGGAAGGCTACGGCTACAGAGAAAGGGAAGGCAAAAGAAGGAGAAGGGGAGAGAGAAGAAGTGAAAGGAGTAGAAGAGGAAGAAACATAGGAGATAGAGATTGTAGACAGCTCTGACTCCGGAGAAATACCCACTCTGATGAAGTCTACGCCAAGCATTGCCGCTAAGAAGGCTGGGAGCAAGAAGAAGGGTTTGGTGCGACCTGCTTCATCGGGCAGTGCCATACCGAGGGACAGTCAGCGGCATGCCATCCTTCAGAATAGGGAGATTATCCCTTGGTATTTTCTACTCACGGAGAGTTTGGAAGGATTTGGAATAAAGGAGAAAGTGGAGGGGTATTTCGAAGGGATAGGCTGGGGGAATGTATTGGGTTGGAATTACCCAGCCTACAAGAAGCTGTCTGAGGAGTTTATGGAGACAGTCGAATTCAAGCCCGGCAATTACACCATCGAGACTCTGGGAACCCTGTGCTTTCAACTGCGGGGTAGGATGTTCCCTCTCTCCATCAATGAGTTGAACATTCAACTCGGAGTACTCGAGCCTCGGGAGGTGTATGAGGATGAGTACAAGCAGGCGGAGACAGTGGCTACTTCAGAATGGAAGTCTCAGATTGACCGCTACTGGTCAATCATCTCCACCAAGGATAGATATATGAAGAACAACAGCAAGTCCAACGAGATCAGAGATCCAGCGCTGCAAATATGCCACAGGTGGTTGGCTTATAACATCTATGGCCGCCTGGAGGGCTCCAATGTGGTAACTCAGCAGGAGTTATTCATACCATGGTGCATGGTGGAGAAGAGACGGGTGAATTTTGGGTTCGTAGCAGCTCAGCAGTTCCAGTTTGGAGTGACCCACCACAACAAGTACCTCTCTCTTTGCCCATTGGTGACAATTCTTGCGAAGAACCTCACTAATTTCAACTTGGAGAAGCCAGATGATCTCTCCGTCGCTGACACTAGATTCCTGGATCAAGGGCGATTTGTGAGGTGGAGGATTGTTGAGGTGGATGAGCATGAGAACTACTCGATGGTCTACCCAGAAGGAGCATCGGGCAAAGCCGAACCGCGCAAGACAAGTGAGCAGGTGGTTCCGCAACCTAACAGTAGCGAGGTAGCGTCCATGCTGGCAGAGTTGAAGGAGTTGCGCGAAGAGGTGGCATTGCTGAGGGCAGAGATGGCTGCAATCCATACCAACATGAAGAATGGCTTCGAGGCGTTGATGGCAAAAGCTGATGGAGAGAAGGAGGATGCCTCCGATCAGAACGAATAAGTTTCTTATCCCTTACTTTTAGATTAGGATTTGTTTTTCACTTTTGATTTTTATATTTTGTGTCATTATGTTTGTTGGAGTCTGCTGTTGAATAGAGTTTGTATATGTGTCGCGCAAATTATTTGAGTTGGTGTAGAGCATGCATGCTGTTTGGTTTGACTGGTATGATTGGTATGATGAGCATCATTGCATTATTAGTAGTAGAGAGCATACTAAAGTCCATACCTGTGAGAATTGAGCCGATATGCATGTATTTCTGGTATGACTTTGCTGCTTAGTGATCTTCGAACTTGTTTAAGGATTTTAGCTGGTTGGTGTAGTTTCGATGATTAGGGTAGTTTTTTCATGATTATAAGCCCCAGACTCATTAAGCTAAAATACGAACCATTGCTAACCACTTTGAGCCAAAGCATTTCTTTCATAAACCTTTGTTGTGACATTGAGTTAAGAGTGTGACTTCCACACCATACAAAAGAAGAAAGGTTGATCATAACTTAAAGTGGAAAAGCATAATTGAAAAAAAGGGGGGGGGGGGGGGAATTTAAACTCGACATGCATGAGTTGAAAGAAAAAAAAATAGAATTCCGAATGATGGTCAGAAAATGATACATGCCTAGGAAATGAAACACCCCCAAGAAAAGAAGAGGTTGAGTGGGAGCACTAGTATTGGAAAGATTAGTCGGTATGACTGGAACCAAGTTTTAAACTACTATCAAGAAATCCCTACCCTTGCTCCGTATGCCCTCTTACAACCAAATGAAGACCCTTTGATAATCTACACCAGATCAAGTATTTGCCATGAATCCGTAAACAGGCCTATAGGAAAGCTAATGCAACATAAGATGAGAGTTAAACACTAGCCAGATACTTGAGTGTGTGAGGAAACCTGCTAATTCTATTATGTGATGTGATTGCTCAGTGGTTTGTGGTTTGTTCTTATGGTTGATGCATGCATGCTTGAATTGATTCATATAACTGCACAGTCTCGTGTTTTGAAGTTTTATTCCTTTCTGTTCACCCCCCCTTCTTGGTGTTTTCTGTGAATCCACCTACATACTTAAGGACAAGTATGGTTTAAGTGTGTAGGTGTGATGCATCTTCGACTTTTAGGCCATTTGGCCCTATTTTTCCTGTCTTGTTGTGTCTTTAGTGTCTGTATAGGGAAGGAAAACTGTATTCGTGAGGAAGAAGCTCCGTCGGAGGCAAACCGAGGAAAGATGGTCGGAATGAGCATAATTAGAGTATTTTCAAGCAGTTGCAAGGATACGACCACATCAAGGAGTATGCAGCGCAAGAGAAGGAGTCCATTCAATTGAAGCGTGAGACGAGGTTGAAAGAAGGATTCCATGTGAACCATGAAGCTAAGTTGTTGTTCATCATTCGCATTCGTAGTATTAACGCAATGCACTCAACAACAAAGAAGATATTGCAGCTGTCGTGCCTATGAAGAACAAAACCTTGGTGCAGGATTAACCAGAGCATGCAACAGTATGACCATCACCGAAGTCACCAGTCAGCCGCCAAAGCCAAAGAAGGAAAGACGCGTGAGAGAGATATGCAAGATATCCTGCCAAAATACCTGTGTGAAGAAGAATCTAGAAGTCAGTCAATTACCCTCAATCAATCAATCGGAGATTGCCAATCATCAATTCGTTCAATCACGGACAATTAAGATCGCGCTCAACATGGAAAGTATCAATCATGCCGATTCAGTCCATCAGCGGAGGATTTTGACTGCTATCAGCTCAACTATAAAAGATTAGCAATCTTGGCGAACGTTGGATACCCCTACCATTCTATAGTTTCAGTCCGAAAAACACTTTACTTTCAGCTCTTTAACAGTTTACACACAAACAATTACTTGTATTCTTTTACATTCCGTTGTGACGAACAAATCCAAGGCAGTTTGCCTTAGGTACTTTCTCAATTCAAGTATTCTGGATTTCTATTCTATTAATGTGTTTAATTATATTTGAGATTATGTATTTCAATATGTGTGAGTAGTTCCCTTAGTGAGATTTGGGTTGGGGAGATTGTTTAATTGTTGATATGTGAAATATTCGTGAGGCATTTGTGCTATCGGTTGAGTCCAGTGGTTCTGGAAAGATCTGAGCAGAATTCATGGGCAGTCCTGACCTAACGGGTGATCTCCGTAAGGTTAGAGTTGTACCATGCCAAGCAAAGGCCAGGGCATGACAGACGGCAGCGTTCAATATGCCCATGACCGAGTAGCTAAGCAGCACCTCCAATGGTGCTGTAGATCTGGATGGCGAGGAATGGGCAAGGGGATACTGCGTCCTTCCTCGGTCTTGGGCTTCTCTAACAATCACCCACCAACTGTGACGAGCCATCAAGCCATGGTTATTGACCGAAGGACTCATCTTGCGCATCGTAGATATATCGATGATCGGTTGGATGCGTTACCGAAAATGTATATCCCGCGAGTTATATCTGCTCTGTAGGTGCGGACATAGGAAGCTTGGAAGAGAAGGTTGGTGAGGGTCATACTTGGAGGGATCGGGTATGGCTACTATCTAAGGAGGAGTGAAGCACGGCCTTGTGACCGGGGTGAAGCGTGACCTTCGGACCAAGTGACTACAAGGGATTCAACCATCCTAAATGTGAAGTATAAACTCTTGAAACGCCCCAATGTCTTTGGGCCATGCCTTGAGTTTGTATGAAGCATGGACGGATCTTCAGTATGCCCATGATCGAATAAACATATCATCAATGATCATGACCTACCCCAAATCTTACCCCTTTTTTATATTTGATTTCCGTTTTAGTTTATTGTGCAGATAAACAGGTTGAGACCATGACAACTCAATTTGTTTACCGAAGAGTAAAGAAGTTCCTCACTCTCCGTGGGATCGATCCTAGCTTACCTCTAAGACTAACCAGTCCGGTTGAGGGCATAGGAGCGTGTACTGTCTGTCTGGGGCATACACAGGTATTTGATCGTACCATACGACAGGTACGTATCATGGCACTTGGTAGTAGTTATTTCCATATCTCAGATTCTCATTCTAGTAGTACCCGAAGTTGTTGTTTTGCCCATAACCGAATCTTTGTTGCCCAGAGCCACCTTGTTGATTATGCTCTATCGACTTGACTTCTTCTTTTTTGTCCACTTTTCTGCTCAAAGCCTCTAATCTATCATCCATTTTGGCCATAAACTCTTTCATAGTATTGATCAAAGCATCTTTGTTTCCACCATGGTCATGAGAACTGCCTCTAGGGATGTCATCTTCATCTCTTGATTGCTCGGCCATAGCAGCTATCTTCTTGAACACTTCTGCTGGTGATTGATCGACAATTCCTCCTCCGCAAGTAGCTATAATCCACTTCCTTTCCGATGCTCGCAATCCATGCATGAAATACTCAACAAGATCGATCTTCTCAATCCGGTGTAGTGGGCAATGCGACAACATTTTTTTGAACCTTTTATTTGACTCATATAACGACTCATTTGTGCCCATCTTGACTGAAGAGATTGCATTCCCCACGCTTTGAATACGCCCAACAGGAAAATCTTTGTCGAGGAATGCCTGCTGCAATTTCTTCCATGTATCCATACTTCCCTCAGGCAAGGTATAAAGCCACTCTCGTGCCCCATCAAGTAGTGAAAACGAGGAACGTGAGCAACCTTACGTAGTCCTCAAATCTCTCATGAGGGTTGTTGACCCGGATGGTGCTGCATGCCATCTCAAAATTTTGGAGGTGGGTTTGTGGATCTTCCCCTGGATAATTGCTGAACTTGGGCAAGATCTGGATCAATGAGTGTTTAAGCTCCCAATTTCCAGTGATCTCGGGCAGCTTGATGCTTAAGGGCTTGATGCCCTTGTCTTCAGGGAACATGATCTCCCTTATGGTCTTTTCCGCCATTTTTTTTGTTCAGATCCTTCACTCTCTTGGTCAGAGTAAGAATCGTCTTGCTCAAAGCTAAATTCTTGAAGAGAAAACTATCATATTGCCAACTCCCCGGCAACGGCGCCAATTTGACGAAGCTGTCGTTTGCACTTCACACAAATAAAATTTATAACTCCTATGCCAACAGTAGGTGGTGGCCAGCGGTAAGCAGGATCGAATCAAGGGAATTGGTGTAATCTCTCTTCAACGTAACCGGTGTGACAAAATAAGGCTTTGGTCTGGACTGCACTTGTCTTGGTCAACAAGTACTGGAAAGTACTATTGAAAACTAAACAAAAACTTGATCAATAATAAAAGTTACCTGGATAGAGATCGAATCATTGAACCTAAACACTCACTCGGTCATTGGTGCAAAGATTTTAGTCACATGCAAATACTATTCGGTTTCCAAGTAGATTAATTCTAGCCCTGTGGTAACGAAGTCACGACTAAAATACTTTACTCTTCATCAATCCTTTAATTTAGATTATGCCAAAGACACTCTAGACAAAACCCCTTCGCTGGTCAAGACTACTACGAAGACTCTTCAGCAACTATCTTGTCCAAGAAGCTTTAGGAACTTTTAGACTCAAATCAGCCAAGAGATGCCCAAGACATCGACTGCTCTCCAATACTCGTTATACTTTTCAGGCACAAGAGACTCTCTATATGAACTCCTGATTTCTCTTTGTACTTTTATATTGCCCAAGCAATCAACGGCCTATTAACTACTCAAGTTCAATAAAAGCATTGGTCAACAAACCTAGTATTTCGGGAATAAAAGCATGCAAGTAATTAATTCAAATTTGACCTCTCGAGTGTTTCGGTTTATGCTCAACTCATCTCACTAATCCAAGCTTAGGAATTTAGCTAGACATAATATAAATTAAAATCAACGCAAAAGATATAAAGGAAAACATACTTGGAATTAAATCTGAAATATAAACTGTACTCCAGCAAAACAGTAAACGTCTAGGCCAAGATGGCCAGCAGAAAGTAGTGCAGAAAAGTAAAGGGTGTTGCCCGTATGACCTATTTACTCCTTCCAAAACTCGAAATAATTTGCAGAACGAAAAACGTAACTAAATAACCGAATAAAGGGAGCTGAAAAAGATTGATTACAAAAGAGAATGCGGCCATATATATAGTCATGAATTAGGGTTGAAGTCGGTTTCCTTATAGGCTTGAACTTCTTCCCTTGTTAGGCCTCCTTTTCTTGTTAGGATAGATTTGGATTGACTTTCCTTCTCCATGGTGGATTTGGTGCTGATCAGACTCTTCAAAATAAGGATGGAAGTTTCCTCCCTAATCTTCTTCCTTGGAGATGAAGTAACGTCCGCTTCCCACGGCACACATTCCTTCTGTCTTGGTCACTGATGCGTCTTCGAATTTTGGGCTATTTGGCCCTATTTTTCATGTCTTTTTGTGTCATTAAAGTCTGTCCAGCGGAAGGAAACTGTTGTTCGAAGGAAGGAATCTCAGTCCAAGTCAAACAGAGGAAAGGTGGTCAGAATGAGCAGAACTGGAGCGAATCCAGTCGGTTGCAAGGACTACGCAAAGGAGTATGCAGAGTAGGAGATGAATTGAAGCAAGAGACGAGGTTGAAAGGAGGATTCCATGTGAACCCTGAAGCTAAGTTGCTGCTCATCATTCGCATTCGTGGTATTAACGCAATGCACCCAACAACAAAGAAGATCTTGCAACTGCCTTGTTATGAAGAATCACATCATGAAACATGCAACCAGTTTGACCACTACAGCAATTGCCAGTCAATCACCAGACCTCAAGAAGGAAAGCCGCGTGGAAGAAGATTCACACAATATCTGTCAAGCATCTATGGAAGGAAGGATTTGGAGGTCAGCGCTCTACCCTAAATAAATCAATCAATCGGAGATTGCCAATCATCAATCCAGTCAATCACAGATATTCAGAATCTCGCTCAACATGGAAATTGCCAATCATGTCGATTCAGTCCACCAGCTTAGGGTTTTACTCGCTGCCACTACTACTATAAAAGTCCAGCCAGAGCGGCTGGCACAAGGGGGTTGGTTAATCGATCAATCTCCAGTTCTTAGACCGAAGAAAACACTTTTATTCTCAGTTTTATATCTTCTGTTCAAAACAATTTTATCTGCTTTGATTTACATTCCGCTGTGAAGAACAAATCCAAGGTTGTTGCCTTAGGTACTTTTAATTTGAGTATTTCGTATTTCTTTTCATTCATGTGGTCTCTTTCGCTTATCATAATGTATTTAATTATGTGTGAGTAATTTACTTGGTGAGATTTGGGTATGGGAAATGATTGACTGTTGATATGTGAAATATTCATGAGGCACTTGTGCCATCGGTTGAGTCCAGTAGTTCCGGAAGGGCTGGAGTAGAACTCATGGGCAGCCCTGACCTAACGGGTGATCTCCGTTCGGTTGGAGCTGTACCATGTCAAGCAAAGGCAGGGCATGACAAACGGTAGCGTTCGATGTGCCCATGACCGAGTAGCTAAGCAGCACCTGACATGGTGCTGTAGATCTAGATGGTGAGGAATGGGCAAGGGGATACTGCATCCTTCTTCAGTCTTGGGCTTCTCTAACAATCACCCATCAACTGTGACGTGGCATCAAGCCATGGTTATCGACCAAAGGACTCATCTCGCGTATCGTAGGCATACCGATGACCGGTTGGACGTGGTCCCGGAAATGAATATCCCGCGAGTTATGTCTACTCTGTAGGTGCAGACATGGGAAGTTTGGAAGAGAAGGTTGGTGAGGGTCATACTTGGAGAGATCGGGTATGACTACTATCTAAGGAGGAGTGAAGCACGCCCTTGTGACCGGGGTGAAGCGTGATTCTTCTCTCTGATCGGCTAAAGTATGGCTTTAAGGGCGGTCAAAGGCCAGGTTTAAGGGAATAGTCCATGGGGGAAGCGAAGTCACTAACTAGTCTTCATGAGCTTGTAAGGATCCCATGCGTTGATCAATGTTCATAAGCACTCCGAGCTACCGATTCCTCTTGTTCTGGCTATGCCTTGGGTGTCTGGATCTAAAGAATTAGCTATTGATAAATGACGTTTAATTCCCTTTAGGTGAAGAACGAGTATTGTCTAGATTCGAAGGAGGCTATAAAGCCTTCGGACCAAGACGACAACAAGGGATTCAACCATCCCAAGTGTGGAGTATGAACTCTTGAAACGCCCCAATGTCTTTGGGCCACGCCTTGAGTTTATATGAAGCATAGACGGATCTTTAGTGTGCCTATGACCGAATTAACATATCAACAATGATCATGACCTACCCCAAATCTTACCCCTCTTTTTATATTTGATTTCCGTCTAGTTTATTGTGCAGATACACAGATTGAGATTGTGACAACTCGATTTGTACACTGAAGAGTAAGGTGGTTCATCACTCTCCGTGGGATCGACCCTAGCTTACCGCTAAGACTAACCAGTCCGGTAGTGGGCATAGGAGCGTGTACTGTCTGTCTGGGGCATACACAGGTATTTTGATCGTACCACACGACGGGTGCGTGTCAAAATTGGTGCCGTTGCCGGGGAGTGACGCGCAACAATTTTACTCTTCTCATTCCATCTTCTACTACTAGTGCATGCGTGGAACTCGTCGAGTACAGAGAGCATTAACCTTTGATCCAGATATTGAACGAACTGAATGATGACTACGCGCACTTGCACGAATAGCGAGACGCGACGCTATGGGTGATCAACCACAGCCGCCGCAGACCCTCAAGCAGTTGGCCTACCCAACTAATCTGAATCTCAGGCCGAACGGGATCACCTTACCAACGAATCCCTTCGCACCTGAATGGTTTGACTTGAAACCTGCATTAATACAGGTCTTACCGACATTTAATGGATATCCAGGAGACGACCCGCATACCCATCTCCAGGATTTCGAAATGACAGTGATGCATCAGTCCAATGAGAATCAGCAAGAATATGTGAAACTGGTTCTTTTTCCATTCTCATTGGTGGACAGAGCGAGGAGATGGCTATACAATCTACCTCAAGGAAGTGTTACCACTTGGGCAGAAATGCAGCAGAGTTTCTTGAAAGAGTTTTTCCCAGCCACAAGAGTTGAAAGGATGCGATGGGACATCCGAAACATAAAGCAGGATGGGCTGGAGACTTTTTATGAGTATTGGACTCGTTTCAAACAGTTGCTAAGCAACTGTCCTCACCACCAGATCACTCCAAAAGATCAAGTGGAAAGCTTCGTAAAGGGCATGCAGAGGAGTGATCGAGGACTGGTATTGGCTGTATGCAACGGATCGTTGCTGAGCAAAACACCTCAAGAGATTTTCAAACTCTTGGGAACAATGGCAGAAGAATCCAGAGATGATGGACATGAAAGATTCAGAGAGATACTAGAGAGAGGAGAGGAAAAAGATAAACTGACAAATCTGGAAAAGGAGATGAAGGAAATAAAGACACTGCTGAGTGGTCTGACCATGCAGAAGAAGGTTAGACAGTGTGGCCTATGCGATGCAGTAGGGCATCAATCTGAAAATTGCCCCAACTTTGGTGAAGATATAATGGACGTAAATGCCATGGGGGGAAATGAAGGATTTCAGAAGAAACATGACCCGTTTTCAAATACGTATAACAGAGGATGGAGGGATCATCCTAACTTTAGATGGAAATAGGATGGTCAACCACAACAGAACGGTACAGGTCTATCGGGATCATCTCAATCATTTGCCCAGCACCAACAGCAAGGACAATATTAGGGAGGCCCACCACAACAACAACACTACCGGCCACAGCAGCAGCAGGTGTATCAACCACCTCATCAGAGGAGAGCACCATGGGAAGAGGCCATGGAGAGTATGGCTAAGGAAAGTGAGAAGTTCTGCAATGAAATCCGAGCTGGTATGAATCAAACCAACGTGCAGATTGGTCATTTGGCGAAGGCATTGGCAAAAGTAGAAGAGAATACAGGGAAGCTCCCATCTCAAGGGATCAACCACAAGGAACAGGCACAAGTGATAATCACAGAGGTGGATGATGAGCAAGCTGAAAAAATTTTGGCGGAGGTAGAAGCTAACCGGCAAGGAGAGGAGGGAACCAGCAACAAAATTTCAGGAGAAATAGATGGTGATGAGCAGACCGAACCCCCTTATCCGGATAGACTTTGATAGAAAGCCAAAGAGAAAGAAGCCAATGATATGATGATAATCTTTCGAAAGTTGGAACTTAGCCTACCCCTACTGGACGCGATTAAGCAAATTCCAAAGTATGCCAAGTTTCTTAAAGATCTCTGCTCAAGGAAGGTTAAGATTGATGAAAATGTTCGATATATCATGGAAGAGAGTGTGTCAGCCATTATACAGCAGAAACTGCCACCTAAGAAGAAAGACCCGGGGATGTTCACTATCCCTTGCAACATCGCGGGCAGGAACATGGACAAAGCCATGATGGACTTGGGGGCATCTATAAACGTTATACCTTTAGCAGTCTTCAACAGGCTCAACTTGGGGGAACTACGGAACACCCGAGTTGTCATACAATTAGCAGACAGGTCAAATGCGTACCCAGAGGGTGTTATCGAAGATGTGCTTATCAAAGTAGGAGAGCTGATTTTTCCTGCTGACTTCTACGTGCTGGATACCGGTTCAGAAGCAAAGGAGAACTCTATCCTGCTAGGCAGACCGTTCATGATGACTACAGGGACCAAACTGGACATGAAGACTGGAATTCTATCGTGAATTCGATGGTGTGGTGGAAGAATTCAATATTTATGAAGCCATGAGAAGGAAGCCTGAACTAGAGCCTGTAGAAATGATTGACATATTCGAACCAATGGTACAAGAGCAAAACCTGGAATTCAGCTCAAGTGACACTACAGAAAGGGTGATACAAGTCGGACTGACCGATCGGGACGCCGTGCAAACAGATGACCTCGAGATGAAGGAAACCATCATGGAGTTGTACTCTTTAAAGGAAAGCACTTTGGAAGCAGCAGTGGAGGTTGACAGGAAGATTAAAGATATTATCTTGGAAGTGTATTCCATCGGAGGATCGGGACAGGGCAAACCGGAGTTGTTCTCTCAGTGTGGGCAACACGAGAAACTGATGCCCTCGATTGTGAAAGCCCCAGTCTTGGAGTTAAAAAAACTGCCAAAGCACTTGCAATATGCTTACTTGGGATTCCAGTGATTATCAGCTCTGATCTAACCATGGTGCAGGAAGAAAGACTAGTCAGAGTATTGAGAGAGAACAAGGAAGCTATTGGTTGGACCCTGGCAGATATAAAGGGTATCAGTCCAACAGAGTGTATGCACCATATATACTTGGAAGAAGGAGCACGACCAGTACGGGATTCGCAGAGGAAAATGAATCCCGTCATGAAAGAGGTGGTACTTAAAGAGATCCTAAAGCTTTTGGAGTTGGGTATAATTTACCCTATATCCGACAGCCAATGGGTCAGCCCGGTTCACGTCGTACCGAAGAAATCTGGAGTACAGGTTGTGGAGAATGACAAAGGCGAGCTTGTTCCAACGAGGCTACAAACTGGGTGGAGAGTCTGTATAGACTACCGGAAGCTGAACATGGTCACACGGAAGGACCATTTCCCATTGCCCTTTATCGACCAAATGCTGGAACGACTAGCTGGTAATGCCTATTACTGTTTCCTGGATGGATATTCAGGGTATATGCAAATATTCGTAGCTCAAGAAGATCAAGAAAAGACCACATTCACTTGTGTGTACGGGACTTTCGCATACCGAAGAATGCCATTTGGTCTTTGTAATGCACCTGGAACCTTCCAATGGTGCATGATGAGCATTTTTTCAGATTTATTGGAAAATTGCATAGAGGTGTTTATGGATGATTTCACGGTATATGGTGATTCGTTCGAAACATGTCTTAATCATTTGGAGCTAGTATTGAAAAGATGCGTGGAGAAAAGCCTGGTACTCAATTATGAAAAATGCCATTTTATGGTGAAAGAAGGCATCGTACTAGGCCATGTCATATCAGAGAGGGGTATCAAAGTGGACAAGGCAAAAATCGATTCCATCGCCAAGTTGCCATATCCAACTACGGTCAAGCACATACGGGCATTCTTGGTCACGCAGGATTCTACCGCAGATTCATAAAGGATTTCGCAAAGGTTGCTCAACCCATGACCCGTTTGTTACAACAAGATGTACAGTTCGACTTTGATAACGACTGTAAGGAGGCATTTCTGAATCTACGGGATAGATTGGTATCAGCCCCTATTATTTAACCGCCAGATTGGGAGATACCATTCGAAATTATGTGTGATGCCAGCAATTACGCGGTTGGAGCAATACTGGGGCAGAAGAAAGGTAAGGAAAGCCACGTTATATACTACGCCTCGAAGACTTTGAATCCAGCTCAGTGTAGCTACACCACAACTGAGAAGGAATTGCTGGCAGTGGTTTTTGCAATCGAGAAATTCAGATCATACTTTCTGGGCACAAAGGCGATCATTTACACCGATCACGCTGCCTTGAAATACCTCATGGCAAAGAAAGAATCAAAACCATGACTTATCCGGTGGATATTGCTGCTCCAAGAGTTCGACTTAGAAATAAGAGATAAGAAGGGAGCAGCCAACCTAGTAGCTGATCATCTAAGCAGGCTACAAATGGGAAAGGATGATGGAGAACCAATAGAAGACGCTTTTCCGGATGAGAGGCTGTACGCCGTACGAGATCATATGGAGATGGAGACTCTGTGTGCTCTAACCGAGAAGGAGCCCTGGTTTGCAGACATAGCAAATTATCTTTTCACCAAGGAAGTGCCACCAGGGAAGACCAAGTTCGAGAAACAGAAATTGGTAACACAAGCTCGCTCTTATTTTTGGGAAGCACCGCATTTATAGAAGATTGGCACAGATGAAATCATACGGAGGTGCGTTCCAGAGATTGAACATGCTCAGATATTGGAGATGTGCCATAGCACAGCATGCAGTGGCCATTTCGGTGGAAGAAGAACAGCGCAAAGAATATTGGAAAGTGGAATCTATTGGCCTACAATCTTTGTTGATGCCAAGAAATGGGTACAGGGCTGCCCGAAGTGTCAGATGGTAGGAGGTATCACCGCAAGAGATGAAATGCCTCAAATGCCTATTATGCCTGTGGAAATCATCGATGTTTGGGGAATCGATTTTATGGGACCACTCCCTAAGTTAGGGAATTATGAATACATTCTGGTGGCAGTCGATTACGTATCCAAATGGGTTGAGGCTAAGGCTACAACCAGTAATAATGCTCAAACGGTGGCGGAATTTTTGAGAGAGCAGGTGTTTAATAGATTTGGAGTTCCAAAAATCCTCATCAGCGACCAAGGATCTCATTTCTGCAATGCCACCATTAGAGCACTCACCAAAAGAATGGGGGTGAAACATAAAGTCACGACTGCATATCACCCTTAGGCCAATGGGCAGGCTGAAATTTCTAACAGGGAGATCAAGGGCATATTGGAGAAGGTGGTTCATCCCAATCGTAAAGATTGGAGCAATTACCTGGGAGATGCGTTATGGGCATACTGCACTGCCTATAAAACTCCAATTGGCATGTCACCATTCAGGCTTGTGTTTGGAAAAAGATGCCATTTGCCAGTAGAAGTGGAACACAAAGCTTACTGGGCGATCAAGAGAATCAACTTCAGTATGACTAAGGCCGGAGAAGAAAGAAAGTTGCAAATGAATGAATTGGAGGAACTTCGGTTGGAGTCATATGACAATGCAGTATTGTACAAGGAAAGAACGAGGAGAATCCACGATGCAAAGCTTAGGAAGAAGGAATTTTGGTCTGGCCAAAAGGTGTTGTTATTCAACTCTCGATTTAAGTTGATGAGTGGGAAGCTTAGATCAAAATGGGGAGGACCATACATCGTGAAGGAGTTATTCCCAAATGGAAGTGTCGAAGTTTATGATTTGAATGGAAAGGATACTTTTGTGGTGAACGGTCATCGCTTGAAACCGTACTTCGATTATTCGGAGTTGAAGAAGACCAAGGAGAAATGTTCTTTACTGGATCCTATTTATCAGTAAGAGCCAAAGCTGGAAGTCGAGCTCAAGACATTAAACAAGAGCGCTGACTGGGAGGCAACCCAAGGGTGGTCATCGGTAAGACCACAACTGCTTTCCCTTAATTAGTTGTTAATGAGTTAAGTGAGTATTGGACTAAGTCAGAACTGGAGAATGTGGGCCAAGTTTTTTTTTAGAGTCTATCTTGAGGTTCGAACCCACTTTGCGATGCAAAGTGTGTAGGTGGAGGTCCGGGGAAGATTGCGAACCCACTTTGCGATGTAAAGTGTGTAGGTGGCAGACCGGTGTGTGGAATGGGGACGGTCTAACCAGGGAATGACGTGGATGCGCATCTGACAAGGACGACTGATATAATTGTGGCGCTTTGGATTTCGCACGAAATTTGAATTTCAAAATTTGGTAATGATTTTATTCCCTTGATTGTTTCGACTTCCCATAACTGTCACCTCACTACTCCATCAGTTAAAAGGAGAAAACCCTCCTCCATTAACCCTCACAGCCTCCACAACCGCCCTACACTCAACCACTTTCTCCACTTCGCCATAACCGTCATCCACAATCTGCCATTTAAGCATGCAAACCCAGTTCTCATTCCATATACCTTCACCAACCTTCGCCGTCTTTCTGAAAATTCCAAAGTTCCAACCATCACCATGGTTAGAATCAAGAAAGCCGCACACAAAAGAACGAACAATAGTGTCGCCACCTCTGGCAGTACTCAGACCAAAAGCCCAGCCGCTACAAAATCTGTACCGGTGGGGGAGAAGAGAAAAACGCGCAGCACCACATCCGAGGAAACTCATGTGCACAGTTCAGAAAAGACCACACCTACTCGGGGGGTGGAAGAAGAGGAACATGAGAAGATTCCCTCACCGGAGAAGCAACCCACCGGAAAAGGAGGCGCTGCGGGTAACCAGGAGCAAGTACAGATCGAGGAAGAACCAGATGTTCAACCGCCTAGGAAGAAAGAGAAGAAGAAGCCTGCGGTCAAAGACACCACTACCGCAGCAGCAGCGAAGAAGAAGATCGCCGGGAAGAAGGCAGCTAGTCCTCCACCAAAGGAGCCTACTCCAGTCCCCAGTTCTTCCCGCTCCCTATCTCAATCAAAGGAGGGTGGTCTGACCACTTCTGACCACGAGGAGAAGGAACAAGAAGGCGAGCAAGGGGGAGAGCCAGTGGGAGAGGAAGAGACAGAAAAAAGCATTCCCGTGTGGGCCCAGAAAGATGTCACCCCACAGAGCAAGGAGAAAGGGGTGGGAGCAAAGAGGAAGCTCAAAACCTCGAAACCCCCCTTATCGCAGAAGTCCAAACAGAGCAAATTAGGGAGCAAGGTTGGTACTACGAGCACGGTGAGGAGGGTTACAGCTGAGGAAAAAGGAAAGGCAAAGGAAGGAGAAAAAGAAGGAGAAGCAAAGGAGATAGAAGAGGAAGAAATAGAGAGAGTGGAGATCATCGACAGCTCTGACTCGGGGGAGATTCAAGCACCTGCGAAGTCTACACCCAGTGTCACCGCCACGAAATCAGGAACCAAGAGGAAAGGCGTACTACGACCTGCAACATCTGGAGCAACCATACCACGAGACAGCCAGCGGTATGCCATCCTGCAGAACAGGGAGATCCTCCCTTGGTACTACCTGTTGACAGAAAGCTTGGAAGCATTTGGAATCAAAGAGAAAGTGGAGGGATATTTCAAGGGTATCGGCTGGGGAAATGTTTTGGAATGGAACTACCTTGCGTTCAAGAAGCTATCGGAAGAATTCATGGGGACAGTGGAATTTAAACCCCGCGGCAAATACGGCATCGAGACTCCGGGCACCCTGCGCTTTCAACTGCAGGGCAGGATGTTCCCTCTCTCCATCAATGAGTTGAACATTCAACTCGGAGTACTCGAGCCGCGGGAGGTATATGAGGATGAGTATAAGGAGGCAGAGACGGTGGCCTCGGATGAGTGGAAGTCTCAGATTGACCACTACTGGTCAATCATCTCCATCAGGAATCGCTATGTGAAGAACAGCAGCAAGTCCAATGAGATCAGAGATCCAGCGCTACAGATTTTCCACAGGTGGCTGGCTTACAACATCTACGGGCGGTTGGAGGGGTCCAATGTGGTGACTCAGCAGGAGCTGTTCATTTTATGGTGCATGATGGAGAAGAAACGGGTGAACTTTGGGTTCGTAACAGTGCAGCAGTTTCAGTTTGGCGTGACCCACCACAACAAGTTCCTCTCACTCTGCCCTTTGGCGACGATTCTTGCAAAGAATCTCACCAATTTCGACTTGGAGAAGCCAGATGATCTCGCAGCTGCTGATACAAGATTTCTGGACCAAGGGCGCTTCGTGAGATGGAGAATTGTTGAGGTAGACGAGCATGGGAATTACTCGCTGGTCCATCCAGAAGGCACAGCAGGTAGAGCAGAACCGAGCAGGGCGAATGAGCAGGCAGTTCTGCGCCGCTCAAACAGCGAGATAGTGGATATACTGGCAGAATTGAAGGAGCTACGTGTAGAAGTAGCGATGTTGAAGGCAGAGATGACGGAAATCCATACCAACATGAAGAAGGGCTTTGAGGCGTTGATGGCAAAAGTGGACGGAGAGGAGGAGGATACCTCCGACTAGAACGAATAAGTTTCTTTTCCTCTATCTTTAGTTTAGGTTTTATTTTTATTTTTGTTTTTTTTTTATTTCTGTTTCTTTTACGTTTTGTGTCAATTGGAGTCTAGTGTAAAGTAAGTCTGTGAGTCTGTGTGTGCGCATGACATATGGATTAGGGAATGTGTGCATGTTGTTTGGTTTGACTGGTTTGAATGGTATGCTGAGCAGCATTACATGTATAGCAATAGAGGGAATACAGAAGTCCACACCTGTGAGAATTGAGCCTATTTGTTTCTATCTTCTGTGTGTTCATGCTGCTTAGTAATCCTAGAACTTGTTAGTAGATTTTAGCTGGTGGTGTAGATTAAAGGATAAGGGCAGTTTATTCATGATTAGAAGCCCCAGACTAATCTAGCTGAGCATGATAAACCATTGCTAACCACTTTGAGCTGAAGCAAGTTTTTCTTTCATAAGCCATTGTAATGATATTTGATTAAGAGTGTGTCTCCCACACTATACAAGCACATAGATACTCTAAGTGGAAAGACAAAAGTGAAAGAGGGGTAATAAAAAAAAGAGGGGGGTCAATGTTTAAGAAGAGGGCATAAATGAAAAGAATGAAAATTCTAAGTGTTATCAAAGATCAATACATGCCTAAGGAAAGAAATGCCTCAAAGAAAGAAAGGAGTATGAGGATTAGTGGGAACACTTATATTGAAAGAGCAGTCCATGTGACCGGAATCAAGTCTTAACCCACTGTCCAAAAGTCCTCACCCTGCTCTGTATGCCCCATTACAACCAAATTAAGACCCTTTGATAAACTGCACCAGATTAACTGATAGCCAGAAATTCTCGAACAAGCTAATAGGAAAGCTACTGCAGCATGAAATGAGAGTAAACACTAGCCAAACACTTGAGTGTGTGTGAGGAAGACTACTAATATGATCATGTGGTGTAATTGCTCAATGGGTTGTGGAATGTTAACAGGTTGATACATGCATGCACGAACTTATTCATTTGATTGCGCACTTTCGTGTCTTGTAGTTTTATTTCTTTTTCATTCATCTTCTTTCTTGGTGTCTTTGTGAATCCACCAACATACTTGAGGGCAAGTATGGTTTAAGTGTGTAGGTGTGATGCGTCTTTGACTTTTGGGCCATTTGGCCCTATTTTTCATGTCTTTTTGTGTCATTAGAGTCTGTCTAGGGGAAAGAAAACTGTTGTTCGAAGGAAGGAAGCTCAGTCCAAGTCAAACAGAGGAAAGGTGGTTAGAATGAGCAGAACTGGAGTGAATCCAGTCGGTTGCAAGGACTACGCAAAGGAGTATGCAGAGTAGGAGATGAATTGAAGCAAGAGACGAGGTTGAAAGGAGGATTCCATGTGAACCCTGAAGCTAAGTTGCTGCTCATCATTCGCATTCGTGGTATTAACGCAATGCACCCAACAACAAAGAAGATCTTGCAACTGCCTTGTTACGAAGAATCACATCATGAAACATGCAACCAATTTGACCACTACAACAATTGCCAGTCAATCACCAGACCTCAAGAAGGAAAGCCGCGTGGAAGAAGATTCACACAATATCTGTCAAGCATCTATGGAAGGAAGGATTTGGAGGTCAACGCGCTACCCTAAATAAATCAATCAATCGGAGATTGCCAATCATCAATCCAGTCAATCACAGATATTCAGAATCTCGCTCAACATGGAAATTGCCAATCATGCCGATTCAGTCCACCAGCTTAGGGTTTTACTCGCTGCAACTACTACTATAAAAGTCCAGCCAGAGCGGCTGGCACAAGGGGGTTGGTTAATCGATCAATCTCCAGTTCTTAGTCCGAAGAAAACACTTTTATTCTCAGTTTTATATCTTCTGTTCAAAAAAAATTTATCTGCTTTGATTTACATTCCGCTGTGAAGAACAAATCCAAGGCTGTTGCCTTATGTACTTTTAATTTGAGTATTTCGTATTTCTTTTCATTCATGTGGTCTCTTTCGCTTATCATAATATATTTAATTATGTGTGAGTAATTTACTTGGTGAGATTTGGGTATGGGAAATGATTGACTGTTGATATGTGAAATATTCGTGAGGCACTTGTGCCATCGGTTGAGTCCAGTAGTTCCAGAAGGGCTGGAGTAGAACTCATGGGCAGCCCTGACCTAACGGGTGATCTCCGTTCGGTTGGAGCTGTACCATGTCAAGCAAAGGCAAGGCATGACAAACGGCAGCGTTCGATGTGCCCATGACCGAGTAGCTAAGCAACACTTGACATGGTGCTGTAGATCTAGATGGTGAGGAATGGGCAAGGGGATACCGCGTCCTTCTTCAGTCTTGGGCTTCTCTAACAATCACCCATCAACTGTGACGAGGCATCAAGCCATGGTTATCGACCAAAGGACTCATCTCGCGTATCGTAGGCATACCGATGACCGGTTGGACGTGGTCCCGGAAATGAATATCCCGCGAGTTATGTCTACTCTGTAGGTGCGGACATGGGAAGTTTGGAAGAGAAGGTTGGTGAGGGTCATGCTTGGAGAGATCGGGTATGACTACTATCTAAGGAGGAGTGAAGCACGGCCTTGTGACCGGGGTGAAGTGTGACCTTCGGACCAAGACGACAACAAGGGATTCAACCATCCCCAGTGTGGAGTATGAACTCTTGAAACGCCCCAATGTCTTTGGGCCACACCTTGAGTTTATATGAAGCATGGACGGATCTTTAGTGTGCCTATGACCGAATTAACATATCAACAATGATCATGACCTACCCCAAATCTTACCCCTCTTTTTATATTTGATTTCCATCTAGTTTATTGTGCAGATACACAGATTGAGATTGTGACAACTCGATTTGTACACTGAAGAGTAAGGTGGTTCATCACTCTCCGTGGGATCGACCCTAGCTTACCGCTAAGACTAACCAGTCCGGTAGTGGGCATAGGAGCGTGTACTGTCCGTCTGGGGCATACACAGGTATTTTGATCGTTCCACACGACGGGTGCGTGTCAGTCACGGCTGTGTCAGTCTTGCCCATGATCCCTGCAATTTTGCGTACTCTACTACTTTGGCCAAAATGATATTGGGAGATACTCCTTCACCTGTAGCTTGCTCAAGATACGCCTATTAATTCTCAGCTACAGACTTTAGTCCTATGCCCAATTGCATCGTATCGTTGCCCAACGCCAAAAAAGCAGTTTTTCACCAGATTATGGCCACAATCGCACATGTTCTGCCCTGCACCCACTTCCTCCTACTTGTGCCCTCCCACACACATAAAGACTCGAAAAGACACAAAAGACATAACAAAAAGACACGAAGAATGGACACAAGTATGGGTTCATCAACAAGGTGAAAAATTCATAAACGAAGAAAACCTTGTGACACTTACTCACTCGTCAGAGTTTGAGAAACTAAGTCCTAGAAGAGAAAACACCACTTTCAGTGTGTTGTTTTCTTAGTTGGAAAAACCCCCACAAACTCTTTCCACACCCTAATCAGGTTTAAAAGGTTTAGGTCCCTTTGCACCCATAAACAAAGAAGTTAGGTTTATCTGAACCCGTAATCACATAGGTTAGGTTTTGTTGAGCTAGTAAATTAACTGTGTAAGGTTGCTTGGAACTCACAATCCAAGTGGTAAGTTCAAGTTGTACGCGTAAACAACTTAGTGGATTACTAGAAAGGCAGTTGGTCGTGGATGTAGGAGTTCGACTTCGAACCACGTTAAAACTCTCGTGTTTTTACTAACAGTTTTATTTACTCTTTTATTCACTAACTGAAAACTAACCGAATCAAGCATTTTTACAAACTGCTCAAACTCGTCTTTGCGAACTTGACCTTCGCATAGGATTTTCTATTAGAATGAGTTAATCAATTTTCACCATTTTCTACACTGCACTTAAAATATTAGTTCACTAATATACAATTAACCATCACTCAAGAAATTAAGAGTATAGCCAACTGTGCAACGACTTCAATTGAATTTTCCATTTGTTGAAAAATCTGAAATTAAATTTTAAGCAAAAATCTATAATAGTTTATTCCCTATATACTAGTTAACTCGCTATTGGATCATCAAACCTATATACCGAAATAACGGAAAGAAAATCTAAGAAAAAATAAAGAGAGGAGAGAGAGTCAGTCTAATGATGGAAAATGAGGAATGGAGCGAGGATTTGGGCGAGAAATTAGATTGGGAGGGAGGGGACATCATTCAAATAGGATACTTTAGATTTGCGCATAAAGGTTTGAATTTTGAAAATTGAATGAGAGATTTCATTTTTCTTCTCTTCTCTCCTTTGATCTCACATGTCTCTCAGACAAAACTCGAACAACTGGGTTGGAGGAAAATCCGAATCCCAAAAGATACTCTTCTTCCCTTTCACTCTCTACAACCTATAATTACAATTCATTTCCTCTCTCTATCAAAATGCATGTACTGCATCTTCTGTTGCGTACACCCAAAGAAAGTCGCAATCTTTCTTGAATTGTGGCTGATCGAGGGTTTTCTTCTCTCTCTCTCTCTCTCTCTCTCTCTCTCTCTCTCTCTCTCTCCATGTATAAACCATTCTCCCGATTTAAATTCATGGGTATTTAGATTCTCTAAAATCTTTCACATTTTCGACCGATTTTGTGTCTCATTGGAGATTCTGGTTATCGAGAAAATATGGTGGCGTAATGGCGGGTGGCTTACCATTTATGATCATCCCCTCCTTCTTTCCTCCATAAAATCGCCTAAAATTATTGATGGATCACACCGAGAATGATGGCTCAAGATCTCAGCAGCAGCCATAGCGGCGACGACAGCAGCAGCGGCGGCGTAAGTAGTGATAGATCGAGAAACGTTAAGCAGAAGAAAGTGCCGCAGCGAGGATTAGGCGTCGCGCAGCTTGAGAAAATCAGATTGGAGGAAGAGAGGAAAAGGGCAACCCTCGGATCACCCAATGTTTCGCCGAATAATGCAATTGATTCAGTTAATGCTGCTGCTAATCCATGGTTAGGTCTTTCGCGGTCGCCGTGGATCCCGATCGACGGAGGCACGGAGGATATGGGGTTGCAAGCGATTCCGAGCTCTGGAAATGACGGTTGGTGTAGATTGTGGAATGCTGATTACAATCTTGGAACTGCATTTCAGCCACAAGCCGTGAATTTACAGTTGCACTCGAATTCTGCAGCAGCTCTGCCGATGCCTCACAGATTCTTCCCTTTTCAGCAATCTCCTTCTCCGGTGGTATGTGAATTCTGGCATCACATTCATTTGCAATGGTTTTTTGGATTTCGCTTATTGGTTATGTATAATATTGTATTGGTTCAAGTTTGAAAATTTTAGATTGGTAATTACATATGCAGGTGAATTCCTCTTTGTCATCAGCAGTGTTGGAGCCCCCTTCAAACCAAAATGTTCTTGTTAATAACTATGCATCGGCGTGGCAAGAGGAATATAAGGTAGTCATTGTTTTGGATGTTCGTTGCTAAGTAGAGTTTATCAAGATTTATTTAATTTAAAAATGAGTTCTTCGTTTTGTTGCTAAGTAGAGTTTATCTGGGATAGGTTCGTTACTAGCTCCATTAGTTCGTATATATGTTATTCAGAGCTGATTTTGGGGCACGTGAAAAACGACGTGTGATGGAATTATGGAATTATGAAGCTGACACCAAATTAAGAACATAGACATTGTTGCAAAACAAATCAGACTGATATTCATTTTTCAGATGTCTGTATTTCAATTTGATGTTAGATTTAATTAACTAGTCGAATAGGTCATATATCAAATTGACATTTTTCGAAGGATTGGGACAATTTTGATTACAAGTCCAAAATGATTGATGAAAATGTGGACGTTTGTATCTCATTGGAATATGATAAAATGCAGATGATTGGAGTAAAGAGGGCATACCCGTTCTCTCTTGAAAGTCCCTTCACCGGTCATTTTGACCCTTCCTCCGCTGCTACCAAATCAAGATTTGATGAATTACCTTCCTGTAGCAGTAGATATACAGCTCTAAAGGAACCAAGAAGCATGTACATGAGGTCTATCCAATTCTCTACATCTTGAATTCGAACATTCTAAATGTTGAATATCTGCTGACAGCACATCCGTTTCTAGAAATGGTCCATCAGAGCCAAGAGAAGTCCTCAGGGATGATGCGAGGCTAAATGGAGACTTCTTATCATTGGCTCCTCCTGCAACTGCTCTTCCACCTTCCAACTCGAAGCATAAATATCCCATAGATAACTCGGGTTCTCAGGGGCCGGAGGTATCTGATTTTAAATGCTTTCTGAACATTTTGTTTTGCAATAAATTGTTGTTTCAGCTCAGGCCTGCATACTCATCATCTACCATCTTACACGAGTCTCTTCTACTTCCCATAATATTTGCAGGAAAGTCGCAGAAGCCAAGTGTATTGTCTAGGAGCAAGTAGATCAAGGGAAGAGCCCTTCAGCTTTTTTCCAATTAGGTCAGATTTGGATGAAACTAGTGCTTGTATTAGCAATGGCAATGGGGAAAAGGGTGAAACTATTGATCTCAATCTGAAGCTGTAGAAGCTCGAAGTAGTTGATTTGGAAGTGCTAGAAGCTTGCTCATTGCTCATATCTTGTGTTTTACTATATGTTATGCTTTTGCCTATTTGTTTGTGCAAAGGCTTCATTTAATTTCCAATCATCGAAATTTAATACATGTGGATTTATGCTTATTTAAATTGGAGCCTCAAAGCAGCCTCACATCACTGGAGCTTCAGTCTCCTTTTTTTAACTTTATTATTATCAATATTTGATAATTATTGTTGTTTATAATATATAGGATATATAATTAATTTTTATAAATTTAAATTCAATATTTAGTTAAAAAATTGATTATTAGTGTTTAATATTGATAGTAGGATCTATACATTTTTTAGTCCAATTCGGATCTTCTATTCCCTATCGTGTTTCATCTTCTATCTCATTCGTCAAATTTTTGACATTTGACAATTTGAAGATAATAATATAGTCTATTTGAGTGGAATAAATCCTAATCAATGCCATATGTCGTTCAACCAATAGAAGGGGTAGAGAATAAAATACGAAATATGAGTAAGAAATCCAATTTGTTTTTAGTCTCTCCGTATTTTGTTCTTTTTTTCAGTTAACCGTCGGAAAGCATAGTTTCCTAAAACGTTTACATATGACATTTTGAATTCAAATAGTCACCTATCAACTTTTCTTCAATTCTATTGTGTAATGTTTTAATTTTGGGTAATGATATTCGGCCACACTTTGACCGATCACACATAAAAAATGGTAATATAGGTTTTGAAAACGGAAATATACCCTAATTGAGAATCATAAACACTAATGGGGAAATTTGATTATTTCCATTTTTATAATTAGCTTTCCTTTTTTTACGCATGTGGCTGTATACTAGTAATTAATTAGGGTTCATTAATTCAATTGGTATGTATTAATTTTTTTGTCAAGGTGTATATTCAATTTAAAATTTAAAAGATTTTTTGTAGATTCTGTTAGATTTAATTTATTCTGTATTTATATACTTTATTAGTATATGGATTGCTATAATAAAAGACACATAATTGAAAACTCATATTTTTTAGTAAAAATTAAAATTAAAATTAAATTCAATTATCTCTCCTCTCTTTCGGCTCTTCTATCTCGCACCCTTCTTCTCACACGGTCACCAATGCCACCACCATCGCTCAATTTTGCAACCACCACCAGCAACACACCATCTTGGGAAGTCAAGTGGTGCGGTTGGTCTTCGACGAAGTTGATCGGAGTCTGTAATCTCTTTCTTTCTCTTCGTCTGTTCTCCTTATCTCTACATCAGAAGTTCTCCAACCTCCACCACCGTCTCTCTCCCAGTGGCGGACCTAGGTGGGGACAAGGAGGGGCTCCAACCACTACAAAAAACAGCCAAAATACCGAGAAAATTATCGACGGCAAAAACAACCTCGGTAATTACAGATCAAATACCGACGGCAAAAAAGGCAGGTCAATTTTGATAAAATTACCGACGGACTACCGACGGCAATTTGAGGGGCTGATTCCCGCTAAAATCACCGACGACAATTTGGAGGGCTTATTCCCTCGGTAAATTACCGACGGCAAATGCCCTCGGTAAACTATGAATTTATAATTTTTTAATTTCTGTATAATATTACCGACGACATTTCCCTCGGTAATTATCGAGGGCACATGTCCGTTGGTAATTACCGAGGAAACCCATGCCGTCGGTGATTTAACAAAGGTCGGGTAATTACCGACGACATGTTCCGTCGATAATTTGTTAATTGAAATTGGGGCTTGCAGCCCTTATTTCCCATTTTACCTTCGTCCATCGCCGTCGTCGTCGTCCCTCTCCGCACCTCTACCGCCGACCTAGGTAATTTTGAACCCTCTCTCTCTCTCTCGTATTCCTTCTCTCTCTCTCTCTCTCTCTCTCTCTCTCTCTCTTTATTTCTCTCTCTCTAACCCGCCATCTCTCTCTCTTTCAGTTTCTTCCTCTGCCGCCGCCGCTGTACCGCGCCGCTCCGCCGTCCGCCGCCACTGTGGTAAGTCTTCCTCTCTCTCTCTCTCATATTCCTTCTCTTTCTCTCTAACTTGCTATCTCTCTTTAACTTGTTATCTCTCTCTCTCTCTCTCAGTTTTGCTCTCTCCGCCGCTGTCCCCTGCCGTCCGTCATTGTCCGCCGCCACTGTGGTAAGTTGTCCTCTCATTCTCTCTTCTCTGCCGCAGGTCTGCCGCCGCCACACCACCGCCACTGCGCTAGTGTCCATTAGGGTTAGTTATTGATTCAATTTATACGAATTTATACATATTTGGGTTTGTTCTTGTTTCAATATATATGAATTTGATATGTTTGTGTTGGTGTTCGTGTTTGAAACTGATTGAAACTTGAACATGTTGATATGCATAAGTTGTGAATATGAAGTTAAGATGAATATGCATAAAGTTTCTTAATTTGAACATGTGATTTGAAACTTTTTGCTATAAGTTGTTTCCATTATTGTGGATAAATGGCGTAATTCTTGTTTTATGTGATTATATTGTGGGATAGATTTAATAAATTTCTTAAGTATTTTCTCCCTTTGAGATAGAAATTGATTATTTCTTAAGGATCTTCTCCCAACAAATGATTGTTTTTAATTTGATTAATTATTGTATTTTTTATTTTATTGTTTAATATTGTATTTCTTGAACAATTGGGGGCTGGGTAGACTTAGTAAGTTAGAACCATTATGGTTAACATAGCTGGTAGAGTCGAGCACTTGGTAGTTAGGATAGTGGGGTTATGTTGTCGAAAATTTCGTCTGATTCAAGTAATTTATGACTGACGTTCTTTCTTTTTTCAATTAGAAATTACAAGAATGATTGATAATCGTTAGTGGGTGTATGCTAGATATAATGATCGTTCTGCATTTGAAATTGGACTTGAGGGTTTCCTTGAGTATGCGATAAATCAAACGGCTTAAGGTGTCCGTGTAGAAAGTGTAAGCACGCGGTCTTTTTATCTATGTCTACAGTTAGAGAACATATTACTAGGGTTGGGTTTGTCCACAATTACATAAAATGGGTTTATTATGGGGAAGCATCAGTGGATAGGTGGCCAGAACATACTAGAATGGATGAGGATGATGAGTCATACAATAACTATCAAAGGATGGTGTATGATCATGTTGGTCCTAGTAATTTTGAATATCCTCCAAATCTGGAAGAGCCGCCCAATCTTGCTACTCAATAGATTTATGACATGTTGAACTCAGCCAATAATCCATTGTATCCTGGGTGTGATACTTACTCCCAGTTATCCTTTATGACACAATTCATGAGCATAAAGGTTGAAAACCACATATCACAGAGATGTTTCAATCATTTATCTTCATTTTTTTTAATCGTCAGTACCGAAGGATAACAAGTGTCCCGACGACTTCTATAGTACGAAGAGACATTTGCGCAGTTTGGGTTTCCTAGTAGAGAAGATCGATTGTTGTATTTATAATTTCATGTTGTATTGGGGAGATGATAGTGAGTTAGAGAGCTGTAAATTTTGTGGTGATTCACGATATAAGGAGAACTTGCGTGCATCTGGAAGCCGCCAAAAAAAAACATGTGGCAGCCAAGCAGATGCATTACTTTCGTTTAACGCCCATACTGCAGAGGTTGTTTGCTTCTCCAGCAACAGCCGAAAACATGCGTTGCCATGCGACTTCTACAGACGATGGGGTTATGCGCCACCCGGCACACTCTCCGGCATGGAAACACTTGAATTTAGTTCATCTTGATTTCACTCAGGAGACAAGAAATGTGAGATTGAGCCTCTGATGGTTTTGCCCCCTTTACACGATTAGGACGTCAGTATTCTTCGTGGCCAGTTATTGTCACACCGTATAACTTGCCTCCGTGGTTGTGCTTGAAAGAACAATTCATGTTCCTTACAATTCTCGTGCCTGGGCCATCTAACCCGAAGATGAAGTTGGACGTTTTCTTGCAGCCGCTGATACAAGAGTTGAAATCTTTGTGGGAGGTATGAGTGAATACTTATGACATATCTTTAAAGCAAAATTTTCACATGCGGGCAACTTTTATATGAACTATTAGTGATTTTCCAGTGTACGCTATGTTGTCTAGGTGGGTACATCTGGAAGATTGGTCTGTTCACATTGTATGGAGGATACAGAAGCATTCACTCTACCAAAAAGTAGTTCTTGCCTCCTGACCATGTATTTAAAAGAAATAGAACTCCATTCTTGAAGAATAAGATCTGCAAAGTGAATCCACCAGAACAGAGATCGGGAACGAAAATATTGAATCTAATTGAGGGTTTGGGCTTTGTCACAGCCCGAATTCTAGTGTGTAGAAACGACTAAAATCTATTGGACAGTGAAGATGGAACAACTGAATAGACATGACTCAAAAGGAATAATACTCGGGAACGGAAGGAAATTCAAGTAAGAGCAATGACATTTAAATAACTTGCTTTTAGTCTCCCGATTCAACAACTCAACAAAATAGGTTTGATAATTAAGAATCGAGCGAAAAACAAAAATAAGTAACGAACATGAAACTCTTCAAATAGACATCAGAGTTAAAAGTACCTCAAATACGATTAAGTATTTGAGTTGCAACGGAGAAATACTTTAAATCCCAAAGTTATATGTATGAAGACATATAACCCAAACTTAAATCACACTTGACTCGAAGCAACAAACGTCGCTAGGAACACTGCACTATCATCATCCGAGCAAACGTGCACGTTTTAGAAATAACATGCAGGGCTGAGTACTTCGTACTCAGTGAACACATGCCAAAATAATTTGAAAACTCGCTCAATAGAGCTATATGATTAGACTTGCCTCTCTTGCTGCTTCACAAGGGTTAAATATATCATCGTTTAGAAAATGTTTACCACTTGTGACAGCCATAAAAATATTTTCATACTTTTCTGAAATCGGCATGTCATTTACTTAGGTATGAATCAATCTACAGCTCATCTTTCTGTGGTGTCGAGAAGTAGGCCTCCTCCTTGAACACCGTGACCGGTCCAACCGAAGTAAAGCTCACAGTCACCTTAACTAATGCATGCATTGTCCCGTATTTTATAGGACCTTTATCCCGTGCGTCCACAGGACCTTTACTAACTTTAACACGTAGATGATTACATACTAAAACATTTAGAACATTTAGGCAAGTCAATCAATTTGAAAAATGCACGTAATACATAAATAGTACACGCATTCATCATTTGGTTTTAGTTCAGAAAGCCCACCTGACTTCCGAAGATCTAGCTAGGCGGCTTACTCCTTTTGTCCTCGCTACTTTTCCGTCCTGCTTGGTCCTTCACAATTTATATGGTTATGTAAATGAGTATCTTCATAGCTTGTAATTTATGAGTAATTTTTTCTGTTAAACTGTTTCATTATTAATTAACTTCTATTTATCTTTTCACAATACCCATTGGCAGGTTTCAACTCCACAAAGTGATTAAGGCCATCATTAAGCTACGGTTAAGGAGTGGATGTTATAATAGTTCAACTAGTTTGATTTATAGGTCTTGTTTCGTTGTTTGGTTCTTTTAATATTTGATTTCGATTTGTACATGTAGATGTTTCTTGAACTATGTTTCAATGAAAATTATTTGATTCGACACAATATGTATGTCATTATTGATGTAAGAATATATATATATTGACAATTCGTGATTTTATTAATAAATTAATTATAATTATCACATTAGTATTATGACAACTTTTACGATTTGTTTTGTAACTACATTATTAAGTTTCAGTAATAATTATATCATAATTTAGTGACGATGGATATATGTCATTATAAAGGGGTTCATTTAGTGATGATCGTAGCATGTGACTAATTAATGTATTTTTAGTGACAATAGACACATGTGACTACAAAAATTAAATATAGTGAGAAAGATATTTTCACCAAAGAATTATCTTTAGTAACAATAATCTTTGTCACTATAATTTAAAATGTAGTGACCATAAATGTTTGTTGTCACAAAAGTTTTAGTGACAGTTCATATAGTCACGACACAATAACGATCACGAAAGTCATCACTAGGCAGTTTTAGTGACGAGTTTGACATATATAGTGACAAAACGTGTCGGCACTAAAAACAGTTTTTTTGTAGTGAGGGTCAGTTGGTTAGGAAACTAAATGTAAATACTGAAACTAAAAAACACGTTATTTTTACGTGGTTTGGAGATTGACCTCCTACGTCCATGACTTCCTTTTCAGGGAAGTAATTCAGTAGATAAACTTACGCGTGCTTATCAATTTTTCAGCTTGGTTTACGAGCACCAAATAGCCTAACCAGTTCGATTACAGGTTCGAACAAAACCTTACAACACTTTTGCGGGCAAGTGTACAGCCTATCTTAGATTACGGGTTATAAGCTAGACTCTTTGATTACGGGTTCAAAGAAAACCTAAAGGATGGGGTTGGTGGTTTTTCCAACTATGAAGACTTCAACACTTTGAAAAGTGAAGGCTTCTTCCTAAGGCTTAGAGACTCGATCTTTTCGAAGAGTTTGCCTAGATGCAGCAAGATCTAGATTTCTAGACTCGATCAAAGAACAGGATTCTGAGAGGTAGAAGGAAGCAAATGAGGACTGATAACTCTCTGCAACTTTGGCTTCTGACACTTGAGTGTTCTTGCTGGGGGGAATGCTACTCTCTTGAACCTGCTTGAATGCGCGTGGAATCAGTAGTCTTCTCACATTGTGGAGACCTCTATTTATAGAAAGAGAGATCAACTAGCTGACCTCTACCAAAAAGCATGGCACTCCACCTGCCTAAAATGGTAACTGTAACCCTTGCTTTATGCAAGTCTCTGTGGTCGGTCAATTTATGGAAAGTTACAGGTTGTCTTGTACTTCCAAGTAGATTTGAATTTCAAATTGAACTCTTCTTATTTCAACGTCTTCCTAGTCTTCTCTTCTGGACTTTGTTACGTCTGACTTCGACACAACTCCAGTTTGGAGTTAGTCGAGTTCTGGTTCGACTGATCATCTCGATCACGAATTGCCTTCTTCAGTCTGGCTGACTTTTTCTGTTTGATCATGTAAAGAGAAAATCCCTACGCTCAAACAGTGAGCTCTAGCTAAGTTTAGACTAATAGCTTCATCTACTCGGTTGAGGTCAGTTGGATTTTGGATGAATCAAAACCTTTACTAATTTTCCCAATAATTTCCCTTTTTTTATGATGCCAAAACCATAAACTGACACCACCTAACTTAAAGACGAACTGAGTTCTAGTCTACAAAAAACAGAGGGTTAGCATAAGACAAAAATAAATAAGTTATAACATGAGACAAAAATAAATAAGTTAACTCTGAACTTGGACCACGAGATGGTAGTCATCAAGCAAAGTTAATGATTCAGACTTTTTTCAAAAACTAACAACTTATCATTAGAGGATAGCAAGTTGGGGAGAGTACAATTACAACTGAGTTCTATTATACAATTGAATACTCTACACTACAAGTCTTCATCTTTGTCTTCGTCTTTATCGGCAACAGCTGGCGGCGTTGGGGCATCTTCAATTCAGCTTTCAAGATATGTGTTCAAGTGAAAGCTGAAATGAATACTTGCCTTAGCCGCGTCAATTGGAGGTATTCATCTCAGCTTTCAACTGAATACCTATCTCAACTAGTCCTCCTTTCCTTAGAGGTGACTGGCGATTGGCTTGGCATTAGCCTTTTCTTCTTGTGAAGGTGTTTGTTCCTCAGTTTCCCCCTTTTTGGCATCAACAACAAGGGAGGCAATTACAACCTTCACATGAGGCATTCCGGGTTTGATCTGTCGGTTTGTTGAGATCAGTTCCTTCATCATCACCTTCTTAGTCTTGAGAGAAACATTAGTAACTTCTACATTTACATTTGTGACTCCTGGTGCATCTTTATTTGTAGTTGCTTCCGCTCTAGAGGATGAAGGACTGACTGAGAGGAGCTTGGGAGCTAGGGACAGCGTGCCTAAGCTTGTCTCAGGGCGGATATGCATGGTCCTATCCTGACTTGTAATGAGCAGATTACTTTCGACATGCTCCAATGATAAAGAGCTGGTGACTATCATCCTTCGATGATCCACAGATCATCTCTAATTTTTATCTCTTTTATCCTTTTTTGGAAGAGGATGCATCCTTGGAAGACTCTGATGTCTGTCTATGGGCATGTGCGAGCGATTGGATGCATGAACCATTCACTTCAGCAATCAGGCCTTGATGCATCGACGTCTCATAGTAGCATGAATAATGAGGGAGGAAATCCACTTTGCAATTTGTAGAGGCATGTTCTCAATCTAGATAGGACACTCTGAAACCTTAGCCAGAGAGTAATACTACAAAAGCACATGTATGAGGAGAAAACAGAGACTATTGATGTTGATGGAGATGGAGTGGCCCATTTTTATAGGCAGATGAGATCCCACATCAAAGGATAGGAACAGATCCCATCTTTTTTCAAAATCTTCGGTCGGAATTAAGCAACATTTCACAAAATTTGTGCCAGGAATGACGGTGATTCGACGTCTAATTGGCGATGAAAGTCACTCGTGCGTGTGAGTATAATAGATATTTCTATGTCAACCTAGTTGCGGAATAAAAAGCATAGTCTAAAGATTTAAACCAGCTTTTCATTGAATGCAACCACATGGCATTTTAATGTTTGAATAACACGTTAGAGAATGTTTGAATTGATCTAAAAATACCTGCCATAATTACTAAAGAACAGGTTGATACAGAGTACCTCAATCGGCGTGGAACACGATTGTCTCCTCAGGGCAGTATACACTCGACTGACTGAATCTTCTTCTGTTCAGTCGAGGTTTGACTTCAGTTTGCCTTCAAACTGTCTAGTCAACATGAACTCAAACAGTTCCTCTTCAAGTTGAATTTCCTCCTCAACTTATGATCTCCATCTTCTTGGCTTCATCTTCAGTTGGGTCGAGCAATCTAAGAAGTTGACACAGCATCTTGAATCACGACTCCACTAAGGGCTTTGTGAAGATGTCAACTCGTTGAATGTCAGTATGAATTTTCTCAACAATGAAATCCTTCTTTTCGACATGATCACGTATGAAGTGATACCTGATGTCGATGTGCTTCGTCCTCAAATGATGAATTGGGTTCAGCGTAATCACTATAGCACTTAAGCTGTCACAAAAGATTGGTACTTGGCTTGTCTCCACTTCGTAGTCTCTGAGTTCCTGCTTTAGCTAGAGAATTTGCATGTAGCAACTGTCTACTGCCATTTACTCCGATTCTATCATGGAAGTGGCGACACACACCTGCTTCTTCGAGAACCAAGAAACTAACTTGCTTCCCATGAACTGACAGTATCCTGAGGTTGATTTCCTATCAACTCTGTCTCCATCTAGGTTTGCATCTGAGTAGCCGTTCGGTTCAATGTTATCATTAATCGGATACCATAGTCCCATGTGAACTGTGCTTTTCAGGTACTTGATGATATTCTTTGCTACTTGCATATGAGCTTCCATAGGCTCAACTTGGAATCTTGCATAGACTTCGACTGCGTAGGAGATGTCTAGACGACTTGTAGTCAGATAGAGCAGCGAACCTATGATCCATATATACTTCTTTGCATCGACTGGCTTTCCCTCTTGGCTAGGTTTGATCTTCCAGTTTGTGTTCATTAGGATCTTTGTTATCCTGCTTGTGTCCATTCTGAATTTTGTAATCATCTCCTTGGTGTATTTGGACTGATTGATGAAGATTCTTTCTGGTTATTGCTTGACTTGCAGTCCAAGAAAATAATTCATATCTCCCATCATGGACATCTCGAACTTTTTCTTCATGAGTTGGGAGAACTTCTCACAAAGCGCTTCGGACTTGGATCCAAAGATGATGTCGTCGATATAGATTTGCAACACCAGGATGTCTTCTCCAACATTGATGGTAAAGAGGGTTTTGTGGACTGAGCCTCATATGAATCCAGACTCTAGTAGAAAGCCACATAGAGTGTCGTACCATGCACGCGGAGCCTGTTTCAGTCCGTAGATGGCTTTCCTCAGCTTGTAGACTCTACCATCACCGGTCTCGAAACCAAGAGGTTGTTCTACATACAAATCTTCTTTGATGTCACCATTTAAAAATGTGCACTTCACATCTATTTGAGAGACTTTGAACTTGTGGTAAGCGGCATAGGCTAGGAAAATCCGAATTGCTTCAAGACGAGCAATTGGTGCGAAAGAGTCTTCAAAGCCGATCCCTTCTTGTTGGTAGTACCCTTGAGCTACCAATCTAGCCTTGTTTCTGATGATGTATCCAATGGCGTCTCTCTTGTTCTTGAATATCCACTTCAGACCAATCACATTCACTCTTGAGGGTCTTTTAACAAGTTCCCAAACATAGTTTCCAATGGATACAACCTAAAGCTTCCAAGATATCTTTAGGTTCTGGAACATCAGCTAGCATGTTGTCATTGCTACGTCTTCTACTTAAGGATGGCAATCGGGTACGGCGGGCATGGATAGTGGATATCCATACTCGTACCCGCGAGTGCCACCCGTACCTACCACCTGTGATAAATTCCTTTCCACCCATACCCGTCACCCGTCGGGTATCCAGCAACCCGCCACCTGCGAGTATCCGCCAATCCGCCGACGCCTTCCTAAAGCCGCTGCCACTCAGGAAAATTATAAAATCCACAAACCTGGACACAAATCACTAAGTAAAATGGAAAATTAGATAAAAAGTTTAAAAAAAAGTCAAGAAAACCTAAGATGAAGAATCTATGATGCCAATCTCACAATAATCTGAATCATTGTTTCAATTAATTGGATCTCATGAATCATTACACAAGTTGGAGTAAATAATGGCATAAACATACCAAAAATCAGAAATAAGCATACAAAGTAAGACATTGATATGCAAACAAAATTAAACATTGATAACAAGTTAAAATACTAGAAATTACATTGCTGAAAATTCCGACATAAACATTGCTTATAGGAGTAGAATAGAAAATCGAATTAGGGTTTAACCTAGAAGTAGGAATCGAAAATTCTGATCATAGAAGCAGCTGACAGTAGCTCGCGGCATTTTTCTGAGGCAGTGTTGGCAGGCGGCGGTGAAAAATTGAACCTTGGAAGTGCTGGTGGTCAGTGACAGAGAAGAAAAGGAGGAAGAGACAATGTTGCTGTTGGGCGACGTAGAAAAGAAGAAGGAATAGAGGCGGAGTAGGAGTGTTGGCGGGGGCGGCGATTTTCTGCCGTGGAATGGTGTTCGGTGGTGGTCTAGGAGAAGTTGGGGAGAGGGTTAGAGAGGCGCAAATAGCGAGGAGAGAGAGGGGGAGGGAGAGGAACTAGGGATGAGAAATATTGAGAATGAGAGGGGGAGAAGGCGCACCATTAGTAGACTTAGGGTTAGGTAGTGGGTTGGGCTTTTGAGTTATAATTTTTTAGGGGTATTGGGTTGGGCTTGGAAGTTGGGCCAAATATATATTACATTACATACACTACATAATATTTGGGCTTAGAAAGAAAAATAAATAGTCAGGTAGTAGTCGGGTATTTCACGGATATTTTTCGGGTATTTTTCGTGGGTATTTTTCGTGGAAAAACGGATTTTGCGGGTACAGATAGTAACTATCCATACATGTACCCGCGAACTAAATGGATAGTGAATTCTAACCACAAAGCTATCCATGGATATCAAATGCCCCTCAAACCCGCACCCATTAGGGTCGAGTACCCGCGGGTAAATTGCCATCCCTACTCCTACTTGCTCAAATTGTTCGAGCACTTCAAGTTCAACACCGTGTTGAGCATGCATAGTTAGTTCTTCATCAGCTCGCTTTCCGAACTGAGTGGACTGAGTCGGGGCATCAGTTGTGGCATCAACAACTTGTGCTGATCTTCTCGTTCTAACTCCAGCTTCAAGATTTCCTATCATTGCTTCTGTGATATGATCTTCATTCTATCTCTTGTTTTTCATTGCTTCTTTAGCAGCTGCTAGCAGTGTGATGGAATATCTTGTCTTCTGGGAGATCCTTGACGCTCTGGACTTGGCGTCTGTCTTATGGTGCTGGTCGAACCTCAGTCGGGGTAGAAGGTTGAGGTGGGGAGTCAGCTTGTCTCGAACTGGCAGGTTCTACATTGTGTTGACTATCAGCGGCAGGCACAGTCGGTGTGTCAGTTAGAGTTGACACATGACTGAGTGGATCTGACCTCTGGATTGAGATGGGGTCTTCAGTCTCATCTTCTAAGAAGTATACTTCTCCTTCCTCAACTGACCAAATGTCACAGCCCGAATTTTAACGTATAAAGACGATTAAAATTCATTGGACAGTGAGGTGAAACCTCGGAATAAAACTCAACTCAATCAAGGAATCATGCTCGGGAACAAGGAATTATAGATTGAAAGCGATAACAAATGATAACATGCTTTCAATTTTAAATTAAAGGAAGACGAGCAATGATTTAAAACTCAAGTGTCGGAATTAGAATATTAAATATCACCAAGTCATATCAAATATAAAAGCAAATATAAATAAGTTTCGAGCATCATGCTCATTGTATCAACACCAAATATCAAAGTGTAAGTTTAACAAACAAATAACGATTGTTTTGCAGCGGAATATACTCTCAAGTCCCACAATTACATATATGAAAATATGCAATTGCAAGCTTAAACTCCAAAAAAAGACTCGACTTATTTAAATAAACACACCGCCAAGCACCGTCCGCCATCTCCATCCAGCTAACCTGCACGTTTAGAAATACATGCAGGGCTGAGTACTTTGTACTCAGTAAACACATGCCAAAATAATTTAAACTTTGCTCGACTAGAGCTATATAATTGAACTTGCCTTGCCACTGCATCACAAGTGTTTGTACAATTTAAAACTTTTACTTGTACATGCAAAAATCATTTTCTTTTCTTGAAATGACTGCGCAGTCAATATAGATAACAGGTATGAATCAATCTACCACATAATCTCATGTGTCGAGAAGTAGGCCTCCTTCTCAAACACTGTGACCGGCCTAACCGAAGTAAGACTCACAGCCACGTCAATCAATTAACAACACGTGTGTTCCTGTCTCACACAGGATATTAAATGCTCAAGTAGATGATTAAACATACCAAAAATACTCAGATAAAATGGCAAGTCAATTATCTTTAAAAACTCACATAATATAATAATAGTAATCACATTCATCATTTGATTTTTGGTTAAAAAGTCCACCTTACTGCAAACGGGGTGTCGGGTAGCTGCTTCCTTCTTCCTCGTCTACTTCTCTACTCCGCTCGTCCCTTCAAGAATAATATCTTATAAGGATGAGTCTACTTTTTAAAAATAGAAACGAGTTCTAATGCTCGGCTGAAGGACTTCTACTTGACTCAGGTTTTTCTTTAACTTATCTCAATTTATCTAACTCGATCTTTCTCGGTTTCTATCCAAGTACTAAACCAACATACCTTCAGACTCGGGAACCCAACTCAATAACATCAGACAAATTAAACTCAAACAATTCACGAAAAACGAGAAATTACTATTCACATCACGTTTTTCGTCTTTTCTCGATTTCTCGAGTCAGACGAACTCAGAAAATTATGAAATTAATTCTCTAGTCCTAAAATCACAAATCATTCACATACAAACTTTCACATCAAGAATCGGACATTCACAGATAGGTAAACGATCGACTTTGATAATTAGATGGAAAAAGAAAAAAAATTCAAATATAATATAATATTCTAGAAATATCTAGAAAATAATATTATTTTATTATAATTAGAAACTCGGTTATTTAAGACTCGGTTATTCATTCAAAATCCTCGACTCTACTCGGTTTCTAGAAAATATTAATTATTAAACTTCAATTTAAATTTTAATGAAATTAATTTCATTTCTCTTTTAATAATTAAAATTTTTTATTATTAACTCGGAATTAGAAATCCGTAACAAGCTTGACGAAACAAGGTTTTTCGTCCTTTTCTCGTAAAACGTGCATATGCTCGAAAAATTACTAAACTTAATCAATAACTCGAAATAGTCATCATTAACTATTTAATTAATTATTTTCACTTAACTTTATATTAATTAATTAAAAACAAGATTTTCATTTAAAAATCGATAACGTTCTCGTTTTAGCTCAGATTCATAAACTTCAAAAAGAAACTCTAATTATTTTATCGACATCTTCATCATCGATTCATCATTTTAATCGAATCTAACATACAAATCCTAGAATCATCAACCTCATTCATCACTTTTATTTTTAATTTTAATATTATAAAATTCCTAAAAATTCATTTCTTTTAAATTTTCTTATTCTAAAAACTTTAAAATATCAAATCTTCATCATTTAAGCATCTAACATCAAAATATCATCAAAAACCTCAAGAACTTCATGAAGAACATCAAGAACATCATTCATTTTTTTTTTCGGTATTACAAAAATAACAACAATAATTTCTTCTTTTTATTTTCTTCAATTCATATCATCATCTATATCATTTTTCCATCATCAAACAACTAACAACATTAACATTCAAATTCTTAAATTTTCCATCCTCATTTTCAGTCCACACACACACACACACACACACACATATATATATAATTTTTTTTCTCAAATTTCACACACATAAACACACCAAGATAAAGAACAACATAATCAAAAAAATCAAAATCAAAACTGTACCCTAAACCCTAAATTTTTGGCATCAACAAGAGGGAGAGAGATTTGATTTTTAGTTTCTAATTTCATGGATTGAAGACTCTCAAGAACATCAAAATCATAACTAGAACAAGGGCTTGGATTTCCTTGAAGAAATGACCATTTTGATCGATCAAAAGAGAGAAGGAAAAAGGGGTTTACTTGAACTTGAAGCTTTGATTGATCGGAGACTTGAAATTCACGCAACTCTAAGCTTTAATCAAGATAAATTCGAGCTCCATCTCATGCTCCATGGCTTCCGATTTTGAAGGAAAAGGAAATGGTTAGATCTTAGTCTTGAATCGATCACCACGACGAGAGGATCGTAAATACCTTAACCGATTAGCCGTTGGATAAATGGAGGTGATCTTCTTAGAGTTCTTTGAAGATTGAAGCTTAAAGCTTCAATGGAGTGTGTGTGTGTGTGTGTGTGTGTTTTCCGTGAGGGAGAAAGAGATGAGAGAGATGAGAGAGAGAATTTTAGGGAGAGAATTAGAGAGAGAGATATGATTAAGAGAGAGACATGTTTAAGAGAGAGAGAGAGAGAGAGAGAGAGAGAGAGAGAGAGAGAGAGTGAGTGAGTGAGAGTAGAATTACGATTATAAATTGAAATAGTTGCACCCGGTGATAAAAAACGCGATATAAATTTCGTCGGAAGAAAAAGTTATCCGGTGCAAACTATCCCTTGATGGTCCCGATACGAGTTCTGGTGTATGGGGGGGGAATACACCAGATAGAAAATTTAAAACAACTCTCTGAAAATTTCACAACCGAGTAAGAAGACTCAGCTGAATTTACAACCGAGTATGAGAGAGTGGTGCTGTGCGGAATGTGGTGGATAAAAACTCGTATAAAATAACTCACGCTTTTATGCAAGGTTCGTCAATAACCAAGTCAGTTGATATGGAAAGATGCAGTTTGTATGCTGGTTAGTTAGTCAGTTGAATAAGCAATAAATAACTGAATAATAAACACAAACACACAAGGATTTACGTGGTTCGGAGATAACTCCTACGTCCACGGGAGTTGTGAGTCCACACAACTCAGTCCAAGTTCTTCTGGACAAAACCACAAAGCTTACGCGGGCTTTGCAACCGTTAAGATAAGTTTACGGGTACTTATCAACCTTACAGATAAGTTTATGGGTACTTATCAACCTATCTATTCAATTACGGGAAGAGTAGGGTCCTAACAATCCTTTTGAGAGGATCTGTGAAAGGGTGGGTTTCCAACTAATAGCTCGAACAAGAAGTGAGCTAGGATCTAACACTCTACGAACTCTCAACTAGTGATGTTCTCAAGGTTGGATCGAAAAACACAGAGACAAAATCTAACACTCTAGAACTCTCAACTAGTGATGTTCTTAGAGGATAACAGCAGTTTTGCTTGAGTGCAGTTTTTCGTTCTTTATCTCGTTCTTTTATCTCTTCTCGCACTTGTCTGTCTTGTAAATCTTGGTGAATGAATGAATACCTCTATTTATAGGCGGAGAGAATCAACTAGCCGTTGGAGGAGCCGTTGATCTCTGTTCTTTGAAAGCGATGGCTTGTCTCTCATCTCTGCAGACTTTCCGGATTTGGCAACTGAGTGCTTCTGCTTTCCATCTGAGACAGCCTTGTGTTGGGCCAAATGAGGTAATGACAGAGAGTCAAACCTTCACGTGACTTCCTTATTTGAATTTCAAATCTCAACATTGGATGGTCGGTTGAGAAATTTGATCTTCATCTGATTTGTCTTCAGCTGATGTTCTATCTGAATGCTATCTTCATCTAACAATTTGTCTGAATAGAGACAGTTGAACTCTCAACTGCTTTGAACTTTTAAGTTGTTGATCTTCTCAGTTTGAGTCCGTCAACTGATGTTCTGAATCTTGAACGCTCAGTTGTCTTTCTGATATTCTGAATCTTGAACGCTCAGTTGTCTTTCTGATGTTCTAAATCTAATCAGTTGGCTCGAACGCTCAGATGACTTTCTTCTATCTGATGTTCTCTTATAACTTCCCCCTTTTAAATTCTCGTCTGATAAATGCTCAGTTGTCATTCTTACAATTGATGTTCTATCCGAGTGAAGCCTTGTTGCCGTCTTCAGCTGGAGACCTGTAAAGATAAAATCTTAACATTGCTCAAACAACGAGCCTAAAAGCTAACATTAGGATCTGGCAACATCTACTCGGTTGGGGTTAGTTGGTTTTGGAATCAATCAAAACTTTAATAAATTTCCCAACATCCCTAATTTCTCATTAAACTCTCAAATGATTTGAAACTCACCACGACTCTTTCTCGACATCAGAATTCTCTCTACTCCATCCCAAACTTCACCAAATAAATCAACGAATCCAGAAATCAAGTTTTCAAATCAAAATTCCGAGAAACGAAGAAAAAGTCGGAATTCACTATTCATATTAGAGTTTTCTGGTCCTTTGCTAATTTTTCTCTCAGACAATCTCTGACGATTCTCAAACTTATCTCAAAGCTCCTAAAATCACTTAGAGACTCAAAAGACACTAATTAGACGAAATTCAGAAAAGTTTGATGAATAGTGATTACTCGAGAAAAGTTACTATTCATCCAAAAACGAAACTTTTTAGAATTTTCCGAATTCAAACTCAAACTCAAACTCATATAATCATGCTCAGTCAAGTCATCACACACTCAATTTGGATAACCGAAACGAGAAAAATCACATAAGAGCACTCAAGGGCATTTTGGTAATTTCACGAGAAATTTTCTTTTCTCGGAAATTTTTATCACATAAAAGCACACATTTAGGCACATAAACTTAATTAAGGCAATCTTAAAGACTAATAAAAGATTAGGGTATTACACCAAATAAGCGGCTCTACCAAGTTCCTTAGTCGTTGTGCATGAGATCTCATCTGAGCTGGCTGAGTGGTCGAAGTTTCTTCAATTGTCTACTGTTTAGCCCGTTCCCAGCACTCAAAAGTAGACTCATCAAAACTAACATGAGGTGTTATTTCCATAACTTTGGAGTTGTTGTTGAAAACTCTATAAGCCTTAATCTTCGCAGCATATCCTAGGAATATGCCTTTGACAACTTTAAGCTTGAAAGTTTTCAACTGAGTTTTCCCATTATTATGAATATAACACTTACAACCAAAAACACGAAAATGGGATAGATTAGGCTTCATGTATCTCCATAGTTCATATGAAGTTTTCCCTTATCTCTTCATTAGGAGTGAGCGGTTCTGTGTGTAACACACTGTAATGACTGCCTCAACCCAAAAACTTTTTGGCGAGACTGAGCTTGTCAGCATGGATGTTGCAGCATCCTTCAGCATCCGATTCCTCCTCTCAGCTACTCCGTTCTGCTGTGGAGTTCTTGCTGCTGAGGTCTAGTGAGTTATGCCATTCTTCTCGCAATACTCAATGATAGTCTCATTGAGGAACTTAGTTCGATGACCAGATCTGATGGGTGCAATGGATTTTCTTTGTTGATTTGCTAGTCTGTCCATTAACTTTGGCAACTCTTCTCTCTTCTCATTCTTATGCGCCATAAAGATCACCCAAGTGTACCTCGAGTAATCATCAGTAACTACAAGAGTGTATTCATTTTCATTCATGCTCTTGGAAGTGACCGGACCGAAGAGATCTATGTGGATCAATTGCAGAACACGATCCGTAGAGGGCGTAAGTTTGAGACGGAACGATGCACTAGCCAACTTTCCTAGTTGACATGCACTGCAGAGATGCGTCTAACTTGAACTTCAAGTCTGATATTCCATCTGCGTGCTGTTGGCAAGCTAACTTGTTCATAGTTTTGAAGTTGAGGTGGTTGAGCCATCAGTGCCATAGCCAGCTTGTCTCAAAGCTGCTTTTGGAGACTAGGTAGGTATCTGGAGGACTGTAGTATACACCACCTAATGCAGATCGTTTACAATATAGAATAATTTGCTTTGTCTTAACGTCTTTCACCCTGCATCCATGTGCATCAAACTTCACAAAAAAACCATTATCACAGAATTGACCTATGGAGAGCAGGTTGTACTTCAATCCATCGACCAAGGAAACATTTTTAATAGTCACTGAATCAGTTTCGAATGTAACAATCCCTTTAGTTTTGCCTTGGGAGTTGGCACAAAAAGTAACATCGATCCCTCTCGAAACTTGGTGTCTTTAAGAAGACTCTTGTGATGCGTCATGTGTTTGGAACATCCGCTGTCCATGACCCACACCAATTTCGTAGCCCTTCTTTTCCTCAGTTCATCCTGGTCATGCAAAACACAATAAGAACTTTAGGTACCCACACTCTGTTGGGTCATGGCTGGTTAGTGACTGGTGTTTCCTTGTAGACTCGAACTGAGCGGTCAATTCGAATCATTTTCCCTTCATCATCCACATAGACTGCTGACTGAGTAGGCTTGGGAGCACGAGCAGTCCACTTCTTGGGTGGATAACCTTGTCTCTTTGGAGCTTGGTTTCGACCTTGCTGACTTGGTCGACTTCTTCGTGGTGAGAACTGTCTGGGAGGGGACCCAAACTATCTAGCTCTTAGTGCATATCCGTACTATGGATTACCTGGACCATGATACTGATCAATGAAGTTTCCATGCCCTTGATATGCCTGCTGGTATTCATGTTGGACTGGGTATGTCGGATGATAGAAGTTAGCATTGACCCAGTTCTAATGCCTTTGTGGTTGATGCTGAACTATGTTGTTGGGCCTGCGTCTGGGCTGATTTAGCCTTGGCCGCGAAGGTCTTTGTTATCCCTTTCCCCTTGCTCTACGACCTCGGGGTCTGGACGTCCTTATTGACTTGTCAGCATCCTTTAATGTACCAGTTTCATTTTTCTTAGGTTCATCTCCTCGAACCTGTTTGCCTTTGTCCTTCGCAAGAGTCTCAACAGTCTGAGGAACGACCGGAGTCTCTGAAACTGTGATGTCGACTGAGTCTGGTTGAACTTGAGGTGTCTCAATCGAGGACTGATTGGCTTTAATGAACTGTCCTGGCTACCATCTAGTGTCCGTCTCTGGGTTGTAACCAAGACCTACGTAGTTGGGAGATATGTGGTTGCTGATCATGCTCTCTTGAGCAACACTCGAGGCATGAAGGGATACAATCTTCTCATTTGCATGGTTCAGCTCCATTTGCAACTGAGAGATGTAATCAGCCTGTGTCCTTGTCACCTTGATCAAATTGATGACCTGGTTGTTCGTCGACTGAGCAACTTCTTCATAGAGCTTCCTGATTATCTCCAGGAGTCTCTTTATCTCTTGATCCTTCCTATGTCATTGTTCATCAAGTTAAACTCTGATTGGAGTGCCTTGCACTGAGAAACTTGAGCTTCGCACAATCTGCTCAGTTGTTCTATCTCATCCCAAGACGGATTTATATCTTTGTCTAATTCTTCTATACATAGTTAGCTACAGGAATAACATGAGATGGATAGAGAGAAGAGTTTACCTTGCTAGTAGACTCTTCTGGCAGTGCCATTGAACAGTTGACTTTTCCTCCGGAACTTGTTGGAGAGTCGGTTTCCTCTCCTTTAGAGTCGGTGTATACGTCGGTGTCTTCCACGTCTTCCCCAATGATCATGACTTTTGACTTCTCCTTACCCTTTGCACGGAGGGCATCTCAATCCTTCTTGGAGTGATTCGGATAGTCGGCTTTGAAATGTCCTGCTTTCCCGCACTCAAAGCATCCTTCGCCTTGAGACTTTGAGGGTGTTTTGGAAGAGCTCCGCCTGCTCTTGATTACCATTCTATATCTTTCCAGCTTGGAATTCATCTCTTCAATCTGTTTGGCCATTTCTTCGACCTTCTTTAGAAGTTCGGACCTACTCGGTCGAACTCTAGCTGATGAGTTAGCGGACCATGAAGGTCTGGCAAACTTTGATCATCCTAAGTCAGTTCCAAGTGCCACCGGCTTGGACGCTGAGCTTTGCTCCGTTGATTCTGGCTTCTGAAGCTTGGCTTGCTTCAGTTGGAGGATATCATACTCATTCACTGAACTTTTAAGTTCATCTCGCGCTGAGAGTATTTCCCTTTCCTGATACTCTCAGTATTCATTAAAATCTCTATGAATCTCTTTGTTAAAGGACTCGTCTGTGAACTGAGCAAAGTTCTCGTACTTCTGATAAGCCAAGATGAAATTGTTCTCCTTGATCTCATCAGATCCTTCACAGAGAGATGCTAAACTATCCCACATCTCCTTTGCAATATTGTATGAGATGATCTTTGGCAGGTATCCGAAGGTGGAAGAGATAACACTCTTTGCGATGTCATCGAGCTGAGCTATGTCTCTTTCTTCCTTGGCGTATCCCTCAGGATCCTTCAGCTCTGTCTTCGTAGTTAATGTTCCATCTCCGAAAGTAGTGGAGAGAACTGTGAAGGACTGAGTCATACGGATGGGACCATTTGTGATGATGTCGGGCAGTCAAAGCCATTTTCAGTCGAAACCTCCATGTGGAGTAATCGTCCACGGTGAAGTCTGACAAAATTCTAATAGAGTTGGATTCATGGTTCCTACACACCAAAAGAGAAAAACACACACAAATGCAGCAGAATGCACTAAGGAGGTCATCAAAGATTTGTTTAGTTGACCATTGAAAAATCTTGCCTCACACCTAGTGAAACAGAGTCAACAGTCTTTGAACCACTACACTGATACCATTTGATGGTCTCGGTAACAAGTAAATGGTGTATAGGAGGGGGAATAAACCAATAGCAACAACTGAGGAAGTCAATCGGACCTGTCGCACAATCAGGTGCACAGTTAACTTCTTGGACTGATGGTCAACTGTGTGACAGTAACTGAGGTTTCAAAGAGTTTTGCTTTGCGGAAGTTAGTGAATATTGAACTCGTTACTTAAATTGAAATCTTTTACAAGGAAGCTCAAGTTCCCAAACACTTAATGCGGTTTTCATAAAACTATTTTATGCAGGGTTAGTTGGTTAGGAAACTGCATGTAAATACTAAAAATAAAGAACACATTATTTTTACGTGGTTCGGAGATTGATCTCCTACGTCCACGACTTCCTTTTCACGGAAGTAATCCACTAGATAAGCTAACGCGTGCTTATCAAACGTTCAACTTGGTTTACGGACACCAAACAGCCTAACCAGTTCGATTACGGGTTCGAACAAAACCATACAATACTTTTGTGGGCAAGTGTACAGCCTATCTTAGATTACGGGTTCTAAGAGACATAGACTCTTTGATTACGGGTTCAAAGAAAACCTAAAGGGTGGGGTTGGTGGATTTTCCAACTATAAAGCCTTCAACACTTAAAAAAGTGGAGGCTTCTTCTAAAGGCTTAGAGACTCGATCTTTTCAAAGAGTCTGGTTAGATGCAGCAACATCTAGATTTCTGGACTCGATCATAGAACAGGGTTTTGAGAGGTAGAAGGAAGCAAAGGAGGACTGATAACTCTCTACAACTTTGACTTCTGACACTTGAGTGTTCTTGCTGGGGGAGAATGCTACTCTCTTGAATCTGCTTGAATGCGTGTGGAATCAGTAGTCTTCTCGCATTGTGGAGACTAGGGGTGAGCATCAGGTCAGACCCAAATTTTTTTGAAATAGTGGATCGACCCGGACCATAAAAGTGCTAAGTACCGACCTGGGACCAGCCAAAACCCGAGCTCCAGGTTCGGTCCAACCCGCTAAAAAAAATAAATCTATGAAAAAATAAATAAATATACTTCTACCCTTCTGGCCTTCTCCATAATTCTCCTTACATAATGTAAAGAATCTGAAACTTTTTTATGTGTAAACTTTTTTTTCCTCCGGCAAAGTTGGTAATTTTACAGAAATGGTGTGGGCAAGCTTCCCGGCGTTGAGGCGGCCAGAAGATGAAGAATTCTCACCAACAGCGGTGGCACCACCACCTCCCAATGACCTTCTTTCTGTCTATACGCAACCAATAACCACTAGGATTTTCACTTCAACTCACATGCATATGCAATTGCATATGTGGAAAGGAATCTCATGAGATGCGAATGCGATGATGATGAGATGCTTGATACATCGGCGTGAGAAGCCAAAAACAGATTGGATCTAAGATTACAAAAAAAGAGGGAAATCTAAAATGGGAGATGGATCCGATGCAGCTGACCAGAGGCTAAAGCTAGAAGCTGGTAGCCAGCTCCGGTAGGAAGAGATGGAAAGTGGCAGAGAGGGATTGCAGCGGTGTTGCAATAGACAAGCACGGAGAGGGAGAGGGAGAGTGAGAGAGAGAGAGAGAGAGAGAGAGAGAGAGGTGGTGCCGGTGGATGCTTAGGCGTTGCTGACTTACCGCCGATTGTTCGGTGAGAAGACACGATCGAGTGCGAGAGGGATAAGAGATTCAGATTTGAGATTTCAAATGTATTGCGGCAAACATATTGGAGGAGAGAATAGGGTTTGGAAAATAGAAATGAATGCAAAAATTAAAAGAAAATTATACATATTTGTAATTATAAAATAAAAAAATTAATATTATATTTTGATACGGGTCGGTCTGGGTCAGTGGGTTCGTCCAGGTTTAGACTCGGACCGAGTCGGACTTTCTTCGGTCCAAAAAAATTTGCCCGACCCGGACCATTACTCTCTTAAGGATCGGTCCCAACCCGACCCAAATCCGTCGGTTCAGGTAGGTTTAATGGGTTAGGGTCGGGTTTGCTCACCCCTAGTGGAGACCTCTATTTGTAGAGATGGAGATCAACTAGCTGTTGGAAAGAGCCGTTTGACCTCTGCCAAAAAGCATGGCATTCCACCAGCTCCTCTACAACCTTTCCTAAAATAGTAACTGCAACCCTTGCTTTATACAAATCTCTATGGTCGGTCCATATATGGAAAGTTATAGGATGTCTTGTACTTCCGAGTAGATTTGAATTTTAATTTGAACTCTTCTTCTTTCAACGTCTTCCAAGTTTTTTCTTCTCGACTTTATGACGTGTGACTTTGACACAACTGCTCGACATGCATGAACTGCATGGTTCAGGTTGAAGTCAGTCAAGTTCTGGTTCGACTGATCATCTCGATCACGAAGTGCCTTCTTCAGTCTGGTTGACTTCTTCTGTTTGGTCCTGTAAAGAGAAAATCCCTATGCTCAAACAGTGAGCTCTAGCTAAGTTTAGACTGATGGCTTCATCTACTCGATTAGGGTCACTTGGGTTTTGGATGAATCTAAACCTTTACTAATTTTCTCAACAGATAGTATCAGCTCTTTTCCACTTGATTCATTCATCATGCTTTAGAAAGACATAAAATAAACTACTGGTCATATTGCAGCAGTGGCAGGTGAGATTTACAATCACGAACAAACAACATTTTCATCTAGATATGAATATTTCCTTACTTACTCAAAATTACTAGATCCCGAACTAATGCATACAAAATTCAGTTAACAAGATAGCTTTTAATGTCACCATGTTAGCACAAAAATGCAAATATTAAAAGCAACCTAATATACTAAATTAAATGGACAACTGAATGCATTCTACACCAATGCATCAGGAATAAATCAAGTGTGTAAGAACAAAACATATACTGACGGGGGAGAGATGTGAGTTAATTGAAAACATCTATCACATAACAATAATTCCGTGAAGAAAACATTATGTCATATATAACAAAAACTAAGTGATAGAAACCAAACTGGAAAAACATAAATGGTTTGTTCACATGCAAGGCCCCTTGACCACATGTGTGTGTGTATGTGTCTGTGCATCTATAATCTATATATAGAAACACAGTTTATCACATTCAAAGCCAACTAACACATTAATCACCACTTTTGTAACTAGAAAATTGATATCACAATATCATACCATAGTTTATTCACTCAAATAATCATCAACTACTTAGTTTTTACGAATAAGAAATCCAGTCGGTCGGATCAAGACAAGCAATTCAATACCAGAACATAACATATACTGACACCTATTACTACTGCCCTAATCAAAGGCATTTCTAAAATTAGTTGTATAAGAAAACGAACCATAAAACAACATATCCAAACATATCAGAATCAATCTTCTCTATATCTATCCATCTCTCTCTCTCTCTGTGGTGGGAGTTGCCTTCTCTGCACTTAAAATGATGACAAATCTGAACCGCCGACTAATATTTGTCATCTAAATGCATCTAAATGTTACAATAATGTTATCACACATCAGTAACCTCACTCATCCAAAGCATAAAACACAAATAAAAAATTACAATGGACAACACCTATTGTGTTCAACAATTATCAAACAACTCTCAACCATAACAAATCCCATGTTAAATCAAATTTATGCAAACAACAACAACAACAACAACAACAACAAAAAGAAAGAAAAACTGGAAAAATCAATTAAAATAGGCCGACGCCCTCTCAACTACATCGAACCACATTTTAGAAGCAAATAACACAAATGAAACACATAACCTCAATATTGTTTTCGATAAGTAACACGAAAATTAACAGAATATGGAGAGAGTAGAAATAATTAGACCACTATGATGAGGGCTTCTGGCATCGACGGGCCAACGGCGGTAAACTGAGGACAACGGTAGTGTCAAGGGAGAGGTAGAAGACAAAAATTGGGTGAAAGGGTTTCGCAGAAGAATAGTGATGTGTTTTGTTTTATTTTTTTTAACGCAAAAACTCAAATGCGACCTGCCGCACCCCATGCGATCGCGTATGGGGTGCACGCGCTTGCACCCACGCGAGGTGCGTGGGGTGCATGCGCCTATAATTTTTTTTTAATTTTTTTTTTCATTTTTTTAATTTTTTTTTTAATTTCAAGATTTTTTATTCCTCTTGCTTTTTGTTTGTCTCTTCGTTTTTTTATTTGCCGCTTCCTCTTTGGTCAAGATTCGAGTGAGGAGAATTGAAGGCCTCGGAGCGAGCTGAATAGATCCAAATTGTTGCTTGATGATTATCCTTATATTAGTAATCGGAGCGAAGGCGGAGCCGAAAAAAAAACTGAAATTAAAAAGAAAACAAAAAAAAATTGATCGGATCAACCCAACCCAGATCCGATCGTAGGATCCATGCGACCTGCTGCACAAGAGATCATCTCTAATTTTTAAATATATGTGCCGGATCGCGTTAGAAAATGGGACGGATAGTATCCGGTCACATGCATATAAGTATTTGCGATTTTGATAACTAACTCATGTATTTTAAGACTCAAATCTAATGTACATGCGACTAATATAAGTTTTGCGTTTTCGATAAGTAACCCATCTATTTTAAGACTCAAATCTAATGAATTTTATCTACATTGTGAACATTTCTGTCAAAATTGACCAATTTAAGCAATAACCCAAAATATAATAACTTATCAAATTATAATTTAACATAAAATTGTATTCAAATAAAATTAACTAGTTTATAACCCGTCGAAAATTGACGAAAAATTATTACTTAATAAATATTTGATAGTATAAGAAAGGTATTGTTTGTTAATTATTTTTATTTTTTTAAGTAGTACTCATAAAAAATAAAATCTAATTCACACCCATTTTTATAGATAATTTTCAAAACCATTTTTCTTCTAAAAACTAATATAAGAAAAAAGTTATTTACTTCTCAAAGAGATTATCTTGTATTGATTTTGTATGAGAATTGAGGTGGTTCTCTTTTTATAGCAAATATCTATTTGTCTCACATTGATTTAATAATTTGATTTTTTTCTTTTTAAAGATTGTCTATAAGAAATAAAGGTGACCCTAAATATCCTTAATTTTATGAGTTCAATACAAAATTATAAAAGAATAAAGTTGTCCTGCTAGTACTGAATCGATCCATCAACACGCACAATTATAGGTCGGAACTGGCCCCTTGAAATGTCGTTAGTAATTTTTATGTCAATTTTACTACACATTCGACATTCTCTAACAAAGACGATTAATCAAACAATTCGAGATGGTGTGTTAGGATCAAACCTGTTTGAAATTTATATACTCGTTCTTGTTTCAAACCTGTTTAAAAAATTAGACATTTGTGTTCCTTTGTTAAATAATATGTATAGCAATACTCGTCGGTCGGAATTAGCCCGTCCACAGCCATGATTATGGGTTGGGATCCGAAATTAAGGTCCCCGTTGGTTGGAAATTGGTTCATCTACCTAATTAATTGGTCAAATTAAAATTAATTATTTTTTTTCAAATTAAATAAAAAGTTATTAGACTATTTCAAAATTTAATTTGGCCAACCAATAAATTAGTCAAACTATTTTGGAACCATTTATTCGGCCAATTAATAAATTTTATAGATAATTTTCAAAACCACTTTTCTTCTAAAAACTAATATAAGACAAAAGTTATTTAGTTCTCAAAGAGATTATCTTGTGTTGATTTTCTATGAGAATTGAGGTGGTTCTTTTTTGAGAAAATACATGAATCTAGCACTTTCTAGATAGTTTTTTTAAATTTTAGCACCCCTTATAAAAATTTGTTGATTTAGCACTTTATCTCTTTTTTACCCTTCTACCCAATTTGTAATTCCCTACATATCCTCAAATCCACTATTTCTTTCTGTATACATTTTATACTCTTTCTCTTGCTATTTCAAATATTTTCAAATCTTCTCCCTCTCTCTCTCTACATCTCCCCCCCTATCTCTCTGTTCTCTACTCAAACTACCCCTCCGCCGCCCTCTACCTGCCGCCGACGAGGGCGGCGTTCACCCGCCGCCAATCTCCCCACCGCCTTCTGTCCCTGCTGCCGACGAAGGCGGCGTTCACCTCCGCAGCCGCCTATCTCCCCACCAACTTCACCATCCGTCGGCGCCTATCTCGATTTTACAGTAGCTCAACTTCTCGATCTGTAATCATCCCTACACGATTTCACAGATCTGGTGTTCTCTCTGAAGATCTCGCCATCTCCACCACCTACACGCCGCCTCCAACCTCGGCTCCTTCGACGAGAAGGCATGGCCGGTCGGGTATAGCGACGACTCCGATCTACATCACCTTCGAGCTGCTTTCCACCGGCACGGCGGGGCATCGTCACCTCCGCAGTGGTGGAGGCTCCTCCGCCTCTCCAACCGACTCATCCGGTCATTCTCCTCCGCCATGTCTCCGCCGTCCAAGGCCGTCGTATACGATGAGCTAGGCACTCCCGACGCCATCTGCAGAGTGAGAGAATTGTCGCCGGTTCCAATAAAAGACGAAGACGTTGAATGAGTTTTTGTTTCTAACATTTTTTCCTCAATTTGTTTGAACAGTTGTTGCTTTTCCATAAAGATAATCATATTGATTTTTACATATTCTTTGTCCCTGCTATATTTGTGTCGATCTCATTAGGTTGGAAATTTCATCATTTGTTTGAAATATGCATATAATTTACTTGAGGATACATTGATACCATTTTGGCCCATCGTAGTAGTGTGGTTACAATCTGTCCGTCTCCATGTGCAAGCTGACTGTAATATTTTTACTTGAAGATGAGTGTTGATGGTGTCGTTGAATGATCTGTCGTTGCTAATTGTCCTGCTCTTGTTGAGGAACTAATGAAATTAAGATGTGTAGTTAAGAAACTAATGATTGTCTGATAATAACAAACCTGATATTGTCTGCCTTAGTTATGTTCAATTTATCAGTATTTTGTAGGATTTGTGGGTTGATGTTTGATGAAAGAGATCTGTTCTTCATTGTGTTGGTTGGTTTAATTGGAGCAGATGGAAGATTGCTGGGCCTTCTCATTTTTTTTTGTGCGTTCACAAATTTTGCTATATTTTTTTTGTGACTTCACAAATTTTCCCTGTTTTTTTTGTGACTTAACATATTTTTTTTGTGGCTTCACAAATTTTTATAAGTGACTTCACAAATTTTTTTAAGTAACTTCACAAATTTTTCCTTTTTTTCTTTCACTTCACATATTTTCTTTGTAACTTCACAAATTTTTTTAAGTGACTTCACAAATTTTTCCAACCTGTAATTGAAGTTTTTGTGACTTCACAAATTTTTCCAATTTTTTTTTACGTCTTCACAAATTTTTCCCATCTTTTTGGGTGATTTCACAAAATTTTTTTGTGACTTCACAAAAGTTAATCCATGTTTTTGTGACTTCACAAAAAACTTGTGTCAGCCGGCGACAGTGGCGGCAGCACGGCGGCGGCGGAAAAGTGGTGGTTGAAGTTTTTTTTTGTTCAGTCACAAATTTTTCCTTTTTTATTTCTGACTTCACAAAAAATTTGTCATGGCGGTGCCGGCGACTGTGGCGGGAGCGCCGGCGATAGTGGGAAAGTGGTGCTGGTTTTTTTTTTTTTTTGTTCAGTCACAAATTTTTTTCTGTGATCGCCGGCGGCGGCGGCCAAAAAATGGTGGCAGGGTGGCGGCGGTGGTGGAATTGTAGTGGTGGAATGTTTTGTTTTTGTTCAGTCACAAATTGAAGAAGATGAAAATGAAAAGATGGGGATATGAAGGAAAATACAAATTGTAAAGGAGGGTAAAAAAGTAAGAAAGTGTTAAATTGCTAAGTTTTTATAAGGAGTGCTAGATTTTAAAAAAACTATCTAAGATGTGCTACTTTCAAAATCCTCTCTTCTTTTTTTATAGCAAATATCTATTTGTCTCACAATGATTTAATAATTTTTTTTAAGATTGTCTATAAGAAATAAAGGTGACCCTAAATATTCTTAATTTTATGAGTTCAATACAAAATTATAAAAGAATAAAATTGCCCCGCTGGTACTGAATCGACCCTTATTCGGCCAACTAATAAATAAATTGGATAAATTAAACTGGTGGTGCAAAAGATGAGAAAATACAATTGATTCAGGATTTTTATTTGTAGGTTTTTCAAAGGATAAAGTTTCATTGAAAAATAAATCTAGACACAATATTTTAGTTGATATTTAAAATCTATTATTTTATATTTACCAATTGAAATTTTTGAAATTTTAAATAAATAGGAATGGGGGAATTTGGGGGTGCCATATAGACATTTTCTTTTACGTAAAGTCATTTTCGTTTATATATATATATGTGAATTTTATAACCTAATTTTTAAATAATCAATTATCTATTAAGAAATTGAAAGTGATCGATAAGTTTGAGACACGAGAATGTGAAAATTATATCGGTTAGGATAAAATTATATGTGGGATAATTGGAGAACTTAATTAAATAGAATTAATATTGGAATTAAGGATTTTCTTGCTATATTTAATATATATATATATATATATAATATTAAAATATGATAGATATTGATCGACGGGATATTATTAGATGCAATTTGCTTGGTAATTATAGAAATTCATTTTTGAAGTGAAAATGTTTAGTATCCAATTAAATTCAAGAAAATTATTTTATGATTCTCCTGTCTTCATTCATTATTTTTTATATTTTAAAGTCAATTTTAATCCATGTGGTTCATTATTTCTACTTCCTTAATATTAGAAGAGATAAAAAGATAACTTATCGTTTAATATTTTTTGTTGTATAATTTGCCTCAGTTTAATTTTTATACTCAGCGATTCTTCCATATTCATTTACTATTTTTATTCCCTTTTTAGGTTTAATTTAATCTAAATACTTCATTAAGATTATTAAAAAATATTAGTAGAAATAAAAATTTATTTTAAAAGTGAGAGTCTTTAGTATGTAATTAAATTTAGAAAAAAATGTTCTGCGATTTTCCCGTCTTCTTTTACTATTATAGAACCTTTCAGTTCAATTTAATCCACATGGTTCAATAAGATTGAAGATAATTATTTTGTGATTCTCCCATCTTCATTTACTATTTTTTTATCCCTTTTTTGTTTAATTTTAATCCACATATTATTTAAATATGAAAAATGAGTAAAATAAATCGGAATAATGAATTATGGTTGCGCCACGTAAGACTTAAATTCAATGGGAGGCCTCGAATCCGCAATGGTATTAATAATATATAATGAAAATGTATAACTATTTATTTGGCTAACAAATTAATTGTCAAATTAAAATAAATTGTTGACACAACAATTGTAGATGAGAAAATATATATTGATTTTAAGTATTTATAAGGTCTTTGAATAGGTGGAATTTGATTAGAAATCGACGTGAGACATTTTTTTTTTAAGAAAATAGGAATATGTAGATACTGTTACCATGCTTTAATAGTTAATTATTTTCATATGGTAATCATTTTTTAAGTTATTTATTTAATGATAAAAGAAAATGGATTAATTATTTTTGCTATAAGTAATCATATGTAGATGGAAATACACGATAATATTTTAGTTTGTAAAGTAGGGTTTGTATTACAAATAGTTAATTATTACATACACATATTATTATTATGATATTTTTTGCAGCGCATTAAATATGGAAAGACTAAAACAATTAATTAAATCTATTATAATAGTGAATTAAAATTGTAAAAAAAAAATAGTTAGAAGATTACAAATAGTGCACGAAAGATTTGAGGCAAATCAATTAAATACGATGGATTTTGATTTTGAAGATTTGATCTTTTTAAGATTTTGTTTTCATGTAATATAATATATAATAATATATAATATAAATATGATAATATTGATTTAAAATAGAAAAAAAAATTGAGAATTTAGAAGAAGAGTCGTTTTCGTTTATATAAGAAATAAAGAGACAACTTATGAAATACCCATGATGGTCCCGAAACGAGTTACTGGTATATGGGGGGGAATACACCAGTTAGGATTTTAAAACTTAACCCTGAAAAAAATACTTCAACCGAGTAAAAAGACTCGGTTGGAATTTCACAGCTGAGTGAGCAACCTCAAGAGTGGGGCTGTGCGGAAAGTGGTGGAAATTAAACTCGTTAAAACAACTCACGCTTTTATGCTTGGTTGGTCAAAAACCAAAACAGTTGAGAAAGTGCAAATGAGGTTTGTATGCTGGTTAGTCAGACAGTTAAGAATGCAACAAATAACTGAATAAAGATAAACACGAGCACACAGAGAATTTAACGTGGTTCGGAGATAACCCTCCTACGTCCACGGGGAGTTGTGAGTCCACACAACTCTGTCCAAGTTCTTCTAGACAAACCACTCAGCTTACGCGGGCTGAGCAACTGTTATGGATAAGTTTGCGGGTACTTATCAACCTTACAGTTTAGTTTACGGGTACTAAACGACCTAACTACTCAGTTGCAGGAAGAGTAGAATCCTAAACCTTTTCAGGTGAAAGAAAAATGTGTTTCCAACTAAAAGCTCGAACAGAAGGTGAGCTGTGATCTAACTCTCTATGAACTCTCACTAAGTGATGTTCTCAAGGTTCGATCTAAAGACACAAAACTAACTAACTCTAGAACTCTCAACAAGTGATGTTCTAAGAGATTAACTTCAGTTTAGCTCGTGAAGAATATTGTTCTTTCTTTTGCTCTCGGGTTTCTTCTCGCGTGTGTGTCTTGTGTCTCGAATGAATGAAGGCCTCTTATTTATAGGCGGAGAGTATCAACTAGCCGTTGGAGGAGCTGTTGATCTCTGATCGTTGAAAGCGATGGCTTGTCTCTCATCTCTGCAGACTTTTCTGATATAGCATCTGAGCTCTTCTGCTTTCCATCTGAGACAGCCTTGTGTTGGGCCAAATAGGGTAATGACTGAACGGTCAAACCCTCACGTGACTTCCTTTTTGAAATTTAAATCTTAACAACAGACTTCCAACAAGGAGTGGTCGGTTAAGACTTTCGATCTTCAGCTAGCTTGTTCTTCAGCCGATGTTCTATCTGACAACTAACAGTTGAACTCTCAGCTGACTTCGTCTTCAAGCTGTTGATCTTCTTGGTTGAGTTCTACAACTGATGTTCTGAAACTGAACACTCAGTTGTCTTCCTTGTATCTGGTCAGTTGGGTTCGAACGCTCAGATGGCTTTCTTTCATCTAATGTTCTCTTCCCCTTTACTGCTTCTCATTTGATGAACGCTCAGTTGTTTTCCTTACAACTGATGTTCTATCTCTTGAACGTGACTTCCCCCTTTTTGCATCTGATCATATGAGCTCTCAGTTGTATTTCTTGACAACTGATGTTCTGTCTGAGTGATGCCTTGTTGCCATCTTTAGCTGGAGACCTGTAAAGATAAAATCTTAACTTTGCTCAAACAGCGAGCCTAACTTCTAACATTAGGTTCTGGCAACATCTACTCGGTTGGGGTTAGTCGGTTTTGGAATTCATCAAAACTGTTACTAATAAATTTCCCAACAATTTCCCCCTTTTTGATGATGCCAAAACAACTTACAACTTTAAACCACTACTGATCTGAACCTCACTAACTGACTTAAAATCTCAGCTGAAATTCTAGACAGTCTATAAGATAAAACATCAAAAGGTTAGCACAGTTATAACATGGTATTTAAAATACTGCGATTCATAGCTTGGACAATGAGATATTGTACATCAAGTTGAATCGTATATATACTTGAAGTTTTCATTACAACTGATGATTACAGGAAAAAGTACAAAACAGTTAAAGATACATCAGTTGCTTCAAAAACTACATCAGCTCAAAAATACTGTTGATCGTACTTGCTGAAGATACGGTCAAAGGTCTCTTTCTTCCCAGCTGACTCAATCCCAGTGTTAACACCATGTTCCTTGCATACTTGTCTCGCCTCAGCCATGATCGCATTTCTGTTTGGAGTGCTTGTGCCTTTGATCATCTGAGGGCGATATCTGAGCTTCTGCGGAACTGGAACGGTGTTGGGATCGAGCTGAGCCTTCACCATGGCTCGCTGGAACTGCCTGAACATTCCAGGGTCTCCAGATCTGAGTTCCCACAAGGCTTCCTTGAAGGCTTGCCTTGGGTCTTCAGTTGAGTAGACCTTCCTGTAGTAAAAATCATTGATGAACTCGTGCTTGAACTGCTCCCAGTCATCGTTCCACTCAGCGTTCATCCACTTGTCAGTATGTGGGAACCGTGACGGGAGCGGGGCGTTTCTCTGTAGCTGTTGCGTCTTCTTCCTAGCCTCAGCCTTCATCTAATGTTTGTTGATCCTTCTGACGCTTCGGCTGGCTTTATTTCTGTCAACATTTTTCTCAACTTTGGCCAGTTCATTCTCGAACTTAGCCACCTCCTTAGCTTGATCAGCAGCGAACTTTTTAATCCAAGAGGGATTCAAGTATTTCTCCTTCGACTCCCCCATAGCTTTTGCAGCTTCGATGCAATCTTCAACAGAGATCCCATCAAGATCGGCATCGAGCTCGGCTGTAAGCTCGGCTACGAGGTCGTGGAAGATTTCAAGTTCCTGCTCTTCCGACTCCTTCAGCTGCGATCCTTTAGCTTCTTCCCTTTGAGTTTCAGCTGGCCCTCCTTCTTCCCCCTGCTCCCCCTGCTGCAGGTGAACACCTTTCCCTTGTCCAGCAACAGCTGCTGGCTCATTTCCTTCCCCCTTTTTGGCATCATCCAAAAGGGTGGCAACTGATCCATCCAGGGAGGTCAGCTTGGCCTCAGCTTATTGAACTCGGGAGAAGAGTTCGTCCAAAACATCTTTTTCTTCCACCTTCTTTGCCAGCTCCAGGTCTTGGCGTTCTTGCTCAGCTTTCTTCAAGGTTGCAAAGGTCGCAGAGACATCTTTGTGAAGGGTGACGAACTCAGCTCGAAAATTTTTGAACTGAGACATCCACTCCTGGACTTTGCCAGATCAAATTCAGCAACTGACTTGAAGACGTTGAAGTCCGAGCTGAGTCCTTGAACCGTCTTCTTCAAATCTTTGACGTCCGAGCTGGTAGAAGTGGTGAGGCCTTCTAGCTTTTGTTGTAGGGAGGAGGAGAGGTGTTCCAGCTGATTCTTCAAGGAAGCATTCTCCTCTATCAGCTGATTGATCTTGTCAGCTTCCTCGTCTTTGTTGAGCTTGATCTTGGACAACAGCTCCTGCCTCAGCTGGTTGACCCTCTCAGTGATCAGCTCACAGATAGCATCGGTTGAGTGTGCTGGCTGATCAGAGGGTCCAGGCAGTTGTTGCTGTTGTGTCTGGGCTGTTGGGTCCATGACAACCAGGGCTGTTCGGCTAGCCAGGTACTCCTTAAGCTTTGCTTCTTCCCTCTTGGCAGCCAAGTCAGCTTCATCGACCTCCTCCATATGGTCGGCATTCTTGGCTAACATGCTGTCAAGAAATTGCACGGCTCCAGGATTGTTGCACAGCTCTCTGGTGTCTGTCCCTTCTTGTTGACTCAGATCCAGGCGACGACGGAGCACAGCCACCTTCTGGTTGTAGGCCACTTCGAGGTTCTGGTAGTCGAAGTACACCCTTAGGTTGGATTCATCAATCTTCAACATGTCCCATCCGTGGATCCTCAGGGTTTCCTCCTTGACGTACCAGTAGCTGAATATCACGCTGAACTGATAGAGCAGTTCAGTCCCGAACATGGTGAAGATGGGCATCGAGCTTGCCTCGGGGAACATGCCATCAGTTTGCAAAAGCAGTAGTCCAATCTGCCTTCATACTCAGCCAAGATCGCCTGGCGGTTGGCTTCCTCATCAATTTGTGGGGGGTCTTTGTCGAAGGCAATGGGTTCGATGGTGTCATCAACGTTGGCCAAAGGAACGGTCTCAACGTTGGCATCGAGCGAGAGGCTCGGGATATTTGACTGAGGATCAGTTGAGAGAACTGAATCCTCTTTGGGGAGAGACCAGGCTGGCCCAATTGTTTCCTCAGACGCAAGTGGGATTTCCTGGCTGGCATCAGCTCCAGTTGTTGGAGAGGGTGGACTGTCGTGGGACTCCTCAGATGAAGAAAAGTAATCTGAGGACGAGCTGGAATCCTCCACGTTGATCTCTTTTTCTTCAACCAGTGCATCCTATTGGCGGGGTTGAAGCATAAACCCAGCTGGATCAACCGACTGGCTCGACTCGGTTGATTCCTTCTCCTCAGCTGTTTTCTCAGCTGGTATCACCGCCACGGGGCCAGATGCAGCCGGTTGAGCTGCTGGCTGGATGATCTTGATCCTGGGCTTTTTCTTGAGGGGTTCCACCTCTTCTTCTTCCTCTTCTTCAGCCACTTCCTCCAGCTGACGCTTTGCAGGTTTGTTCCTTGATGGGCGGCGGGTAGGTGGGGCCGTCTCCACAGCTGGCTTTGAGGCTCCCTTGGGAGGGTATACTGCTTCCACAACATCCCTAGCCTTCTTGGCTGTTGGGAATAGCATCAGCTTGTTGAACGGAGGGTCCTCACTCCCTTCCCAAGTCAGCTTCTGACCCTTGGTTGCTTGGAGGATCAGGGCTGAAATTTTGGTGCCGAAGTTGAGTGTGCCCTTGACACTCAACAGCTGCTCTCCGGACTCAGCTACCGTCTCGGAGATCTTCAGCTTCTCCGCCCACAACTGGCTTTCAAGGTAGCCCAGCCAGTCTATCCTGTGATGTTCTTCCAATGCCTTCTGTTGTTTGAGCTTCGGTCTGCTGATATCCCCGAAAGCTCCTCCTTATGTGAAGGTGCATTTTGAAATTACATCAAACAGAAGTCGGTGCTCCGGCTTCAGTTTGGTCCTCTGCATACTCCCCTTCAAAGGTTCGGGCACAAGGAGGATAATTTGCAGAAATGCATCTGCATCCTTGTCTGAGAAGTTCCCCATCACGTCTATGGCCTCCCGATTTTTGGGGATGATCTTCTCCAGCTCTTTGGACACTTTGATCTCGACGGCGGTTTCTTCCATCAATCGGGAAGTGCTGATTCGTTGCTTGCACGGGATGGTCGTGACAAGGCCGAGTTCTGCATCGCGTTGCAGATTCCTGTAGAAATGGGCTACTTGCTTCCTGAGCAGCTTTGATGGAGAGAGGGTTGCCCAGTTGAGCAGACCGTGGTCGGAAAGAATGGTGGCGACGGGAGCGATTTCCGACGAGGTCAGAGCTTCCCTGGATAGAATTTGTTCGAAATGAATCTTTGACATCATCATGTCGAAGGATTCCTGGAACGTAGCTAGTTCTGCGGAGACCATCTTCTTTGAGGCTTTTGATTTAGGTGCCATCTCAGAGGAATATATATATGCAAAGAAGGAAGAAATATGTTACTGAAAATGGTGAGACAATTTCGGAGGGGATGATGAACAGTTAATAATGATATGCACGAATAGAGAAGGTAAGGATCACTTCCTGATTTGCCGCCTTATATAGGTCTTTGACTCGGATGAGATCAACGGCTGGGGATAAATGGCGCGAATCCATCAACGGCTGAGATTACGCGACTGTTGACCATCTTTGACTCGACGTTTTGATCCGAGTTCCAACCAGCTCGTGAGAAGGTGTACAGTTTCATGTCAGCCCAGTCGCACTATAAAGTAGGCTATGGATGTTTAGCCGTACTTTACATTTAATGCGACATGATGGCTATTTTAATGTAACTGACTAGCTCAGGAATGTTTGAATTTATTTCAAACATTCTCATTTAAGAACATAACACCTTCAGTCATAAATGTTACCTGCCAGCTAATGTCGATATCAGCTGTATACCTCAGTTGAGTTCCTCAGTTACCGCATACCATCAGCTGACTCAAGTTCGTCTGTTCAGCTGACGTTTGATCCATTGTTGCAGCATACCATCAGCTGACTCGAGTTCGTCTATTCAGCTGATGTTTGATGTCTTCAGTTTGCAATCCGTATCTGACATTACCCCTTCATCTGAGCTTCCCCCTCAGATAGATGTCTGTCTCTTTACCTTAGCTGGTTCCTTATCAGGTGGATCTAACAATCCAAGTAAATCACATAGCATTTTGAACCGCGCTTCGGCTAGAGGTTTAGTGAAGATATCAGCCCTCTGAATCTCAGTTGGGATCTTCTCCATGGTCACATCCTTTTTCTCAATATGATCTCGGATGAAATGATGACGAATGTCGATATGCTTTGTCCGAGAATGGTGAATAGGATTCAGAGAGATAGCTATGGCACTTGAGCTATCACAATGAATGGGAACCTGTCCAGTTGCAACTTCATAATCTCTCAGCTGTTGCTTCAGCCACAACACTTGCATGCAACAGCTTCCAGCAGCCATATATTCTGATTCGGTTGTAGAAGTATCCACACATGCTTGTTTCTTGGAGAACCATGAAACCAACTTGCTTCCCATAAACTGACAGTGTCCAGAAGTAGACTTCCTGTCCAATCGATCTCCTGCTAGATCCGTATCTGAGTATCCGGTCAGCTGGATATTGTCGTCAGTTGGATACCACAGCCCAACATTGACAGTACCCTTCAGATACTTGATGATGTTCTTCGCTGCCAACATGTGAGCTTCCCTTGGTTGGACTTGAAATCGAGCACACACTCCAACTGCGTAGGATATGTCTGGCCGGCTGACAGTTAGGTATAGCAGCGAACCGATGATCCCTCTATACTTGCTGGCATCCACGAGCTTTCCCTCAGCTCCGGGTTCGATCTTCCAGTTAGTATTCATCGGGATCCTTGTGGTTTTACTTGTCTGCAATCCGAACTTTGTGATGAGCTCCTTTGTATATTTTGACTGATTAATAAAAATTCCTTTCTTTGACTGCTTCACTTGGAGTCCAAGTAAGTAATTCATCTCGCCCATCATTGACAACGTTTCTTAAAAACGTCTAAATTCTCGAAGGACTGGAAAGATCTTAAGTTTCAAGTCTACGTTCTCATTGAACCGGGAAAAATCCCTATGCTTCCGCATAACTCTTCATAAAAAGGAAATCATTGCACAAATAATTTCACATAAGATAGTACTTGTACTATCGCATAATCACATAAAGTATAAAAAGAAAATTATACTTCTGTCAAAATTCTTATTTTAAAACACAACTCATTCTCATTCTCAATTTTTATTGAATACTTGCTCATAAAATTTCTTATTTTAAAAAAAAATTACATCATAAAATTCTTTCCTTTTCCTCGTTGAGTCGACGTAGCGGGCGGTTGAGTTGACATCTACGTTCTCAATCTTAGTATTGTAGTCTAACTCTCATCTTATACTTGGAAAGACGACTCTGATCTAGAGTATATACAAATACCCTGTCTTATGACTCGAAAGAAGACTCGATATAGAGTACAAATGAATACTCTATACTATTACTCGAAGGAAGACTTGTATACGAATATCACTTGGTGATATTACTAGAAGGAATGACTCGTATTAGAAAAAAGATGACTCATACTATTCTGTGGTATCACTAAAAGAATATCTTATACTAGAAAAGAATGACTCATACTAGTGAAATGACTTATGACCAGGGTAGAAAACGAACTTCTGCTCAGGTACCACTTTGTGGTAGTACTAAAAGAATAACTCATACTAGGGAAGTGACTCGAACTAGAAGATTGCCTCATAGTCAGAGCAAGAGATGAACCTCTGCTCTGATACCACTCTGTCACAGCCCCAAATTCCGAGGGACGGCCGAAGCCGGGGTGCGACTGGGGTTGGATTAAAGAAGCGGGGAAGAAGGGGGGGCTAACAGACTAACATACATGAAAGACATCAACCAATCAATGAACAAGACTTGAATATAACAAGAAAGAGTTAATCAGGAGTGATTACTCGACAAAAGTATACGGAAGAACTAAGTTCCAGTTTACAGACTTAAACTACAGAGTTTTGTTCAATAGACAAGTTCTCAAAAGACTTAGAGTTTGGCAGCGAGAGAGTCCTAACTAAAGCATCCTATCTTTTCAACTCAACTTCAACCGTTGTCGCTCACGTCGCTTCAACCTGCACATTTAGAAAACAATGCAGGGCTAAGTACAAAAGTACTTGGTGGGCACGATGCCGAAATCATAATCATAAGTATAGATAATATGGCATTTCATAATTTGTAGTACATCGGGGGTTTTATTGAAAGGAACCCGTGTCTACTAAACATTTTCTGACTCTTTTCTCAAATTAGCTTGCAAGCATTTTTCTGGTATGTTACGATCAATCTTGACCCAAACTCATTCACCGTGGCTGGTACCCCTCAACAGGATATCACATACACCACAAGTTACAAAGTGCACTAACTCTGGAAAGCACTTAGCAGCTAACTCAGAGCCGATCGTTAGTTAACCTAGTTAGATTAACTCTAAATCTGGAAAACACGAATGTTAACTCAGATAGGTACAAGAGAACTCACATAAAACGTAAAACAGTTCATGCCATAATATCACTTTAAAAACACAGATATCAAAGCGATAAAGAAAGATTTTCTGAGCATTGCTCTTTTTATTTTGTATATAAAAGCCCACCTCGTAATACAGAACTAAAAGCACTAGCCTCCGATCATCGGATCTTCCGTCCTTTCTTTACTGCTGGCTTCCTCCTTCATCGTAAAATAATAATACTTAAACTTGGGTCGTAAAAGATAATCGATCAAAGAAAATCGAAAAAGGTTTTAGTCTTTTCATTCTTTAGGCATTTGCACGTTTACTAGATTCATTTTACTTAAACGGGAACGAGACTCGTACAAATCCCGTTTAGAACTCGAAAGGTCTCATACTCGACTCTTAGTTCAGTAGAGAAGGTAGTCGATAGCTTAATACGACTTAAAAGACCATAAGGAACTAAGTTGAAAAGAATCAACTTAGGAAAAATAAGTTTTAGTTCCTTATACGGCTTAAACAATTTCTCGCTTAACTAAACTTCTTTACTTGAACGGATAAAAGGTACCAACTCGTCTCGGTTAGCACTCAAGGCTCCTTTCTTGACTCTAGGGTCAGTAGGAAGATAGTCGTTAGTTATTACGGCTTAAACGATCGAAAGAAAACTAAGTTGCGAACGAAACAACTTAGAAGAAAGAAAACTGAAATTTCACTGCGCAATACAGAAACTCTGGGGACTGCCCAGAACAGGGGATCTGGAAACAGGGGATGAGCCCTGTACTGTTGAAAAGTTTGGGATATCTAGTTTACGCTCCAATTTACGGATCGCAAATCCGATAAACGAGCTAAAAGTTATTACAGTTTCCGGCGAGGGTCGCAAAACTGCCGCGATAACACTAGATGCTCAAAAGAAACGACGTGTAACGTCTTAGATTCGTTCTAAGTTCTCGTATTCGATTTCTTATGAAACTTGACCCTCAAGGCAGTCAACACGTACTCCCGTACGTGATGAACTCCTTCTCAAAACTCGTCCAATAGCACGACGTTCTAAACGTCGGCTTTCAACTAACATGTACTATACCAACAAGTTATCAATTTCCCGTTCTAGTTCTCGACTATCACTATATCTCATATTATATTAGCTCAAAAGCTCATGACATAGACTACAAATTTATTCCCAAGTCCATCATAAACGATAATATCAAGTTAGAATTCCCATTCGACTTCTCGGTTATTAGTTACGACTAGTGGTTTGTCTCTTACACAATTTTCAAGGTTGTCGAATTTAGCTCAAATTTTACGTCATTAAACAACGTCTAACTAGAATCACTTTCATGCATATAATCACTTCACATCAACACTATATTTCATCTTACGACGAGTTCTTCGTCTCTTACATCCCACCAATTAATTTTTGAAAATTCTCAAATAAATTCCTATCAATAATTTTCATCAATTACAACATTATTTCATCAACCAAACATCATCTAAATCAAACACATGAAAACCCCTAATTTCCTACTCATTTTCGGTTTTAATACATAGGTTAAGAGGGTGTTTTTCTTCATCAATTAACATCATTTAACTCTTAATCATCCTATTATAACATCAATTAATCAATTCAAGTCCAATTACACATCAACATGCAAAAATCCCCAATTTCAAACCCTAAACCCTAAATCAATTTAAAACAAACAAAGGGCTTTCGATTTCTCTTGGTTCTAATCACTAATTAAACACTTTCTAAGCATGAATTTAACATCAATTGAAGAATTCCATCAACCTACACAAATGCCCTAAATTTCGGTTTTGACATAGAGTTAGGGCTTTTGATTTTTCTTCAATTTTAAACCTAGAATTCATATCCAAACACAACTAATTAAACTAATCAAAGATCAAAATATCTAGTTCTTCACCCCTAATTTTCGATCAAAAGAAAATAAAAAGGAGAGGATGTTGGATGGATAGAAACATAGAAGAGGTGAATACCTTGATTTTTACTAAAGGAAATAATAAGTTTTTGATGGATGAAAGAGCTTGGAGATGCAACAATGGTGGAAGAAGAAGATGGGAGAGAGAGAGAGAGGGAGAGCTGCCGATTTTTTTGATGAGGGAAGAGATGTGATTTTGTTTGATGCAACATAGCTATATATATATTAGGTTAAAGGGAATAGTGAATAGTGTTTGAATAATAGTAGGTATATAAAATAATACCACATGGAAGAAATAAGCTATAATGCTAAAAATGGGAGAGAAAAATCGGTTATGAGAGGGAAGGGAGGAAAAATACGCGCTTTTCCGACGCGATACGACCTTACGGAAATCGGACGACGAAAAACGTAGCTCGACGCAAAATCGTCATTATCCGATTTGTCCAAAAAAAAATTCTAACGAATAAAACTTAATTGAAAAAAAAAAATAAGATTTATAAAAATTAATTCCGACAAAAACTGGAGACGACACAGTCCGAGTTTCGTCCGGAAAATCATAAAAACGAACTTTCTCGGGCGAGTTCGTATCGCGATTTCGTGAATGTAAAAATCAGAGAGTTCACGAACTAAAAATTTTTCGTACGCGCTAACCCTAAATACGGTAGTCGTCTAGCTAACTTCCGTAATTTATTTTTTCAGAGACGGAATCGACCGTTAGTCTTAGAATTTAAAATCGTAAACTTAGGCGTGCAGAGCCATTTATTTTATTAACATTAAATTTTTGAGATCGTAAGGAATTTCCGGGGCATTACATCCTACCCCCCTTACAAAAAATTTTGTCCCGAAATTTGCATACCTTCTGCAAAAAGATGAGGATATCGCTCATTCATCTTCTCCTCGAGTTCCCACGTGGCTTCTTCTTGCCCGTGGTGGTTCCATAGCACTTTAACAATCGGAATCGATTTGGTTCTTAACTCTTGGACTTTTCTATCCAGAATCGATATCGGCTTCTCTTCGTAGCTTAGGTCAGATTCAAGAACTACGTCTTGCTGACTAATGACGTGCTTAGGATCGTAAACATATTTTCTCAACTGAGAAACGTGGAAAACGTTGTGGACGCTTCATAGACTTGGCGGCAAGGCCAATCTATAAGCGACGGGTCCTATTCTCTCGAGGATTTCATAAGGTCCTATAAACCTAGGTCTTAGCTTACCCTTGACTCCGAATCTAACGATTCCTTTGGTCGGTGATATCTTAAGAAAAACCTTATCTCCTATTTCAAACTCAAGATTGGTTCGACGATCATTGGCATAAGATTTCTGTCGGCTCTGAGCTTCTTTCATTCTATCACGAATCTACCGAACTATCTCAATCATCTCATTTATCGCATCTGGGCCTAGGTTCTTTCTCTCACCTACTTCGTCCCAATAAAGCGGTGATCTGCATTTCCTTCCATACAAAGCCTCAAATGGCGCCATTCCTATCGTGGCTTGATAGCTGTTGTTGTAAGCGAATTCGACTAAGTGTAGAATTTCTTCCCAATTCGCGCCTTGGTCTAAAACCACTGTTCTTAACATGTCGACTAAAATCTGAATCGTCCTCTCTGACTGCCCATCTATCTGTGGGTGAAATGCTGTACTGAAATTAAGCTCTGTCCCCAATTCTTTCTGCATCGTAATCCAAAATCTTGAGGTAAATTTGGCGTCTCTATCTGATACTATGACCCTCGGTACTCCATGCAGACGTACAATCTCTCTGACATACAACTGCGCTAGTTTCTCTGATCCATAGGTAATCTTAATCGGTAAGAAGTGCGCTGACTTTGTAAGCCTATCTATTATTACCCAAATTGCTGTGTTTCCTCTTCTCGACTTAGGCAAGCCTAAGACAAAATCCATAGCTATGCCTTCCCATTTCCATTCTGGGACATCCAATGGTTGTAGCAGTCCATATGGTCGTCGGTGTAAAGCCTTGACTTGCTGACATGCTAGGCATCTTTCTACAAACGAGGCAACGTCTCGTTTCATTCCATTCCACCAAAAGTTTCTTCTCAAATCTTGGTACATTTTCGTACTTCCTGGATGTGCTGTATAAGGTGTGTCGTGAGCCTCACTCAAGATCTCGTTCTTCAGTTCGCTGTCGTCATCAGGAATACAAATTTTATCTTCAAAAAGTATCGCATTGTCTGGTGCTTCGGAATATCCTTCTGGCTTATCTGTTCTTATCTTTAATCGCAACTTTTCCATTGACTCGTCCTTCCTCTGAGCGTTGATGATTCTTTCTCTCAAATCTGGTGTAGCTTCTAACGCTGCTATCTGACTTGTTATCGTAGCTGGCGTGTCAAGCACTCTGATATCCATCTTCTCGAATTCTCGTACTAAAGTTTCTTTTTCCACAAAAAGGCATCCTAACTTCGTTGGAGCCTTGCGACTCAATGCGTCTGCTACCACATTAGCCTTTCCTGATGATAGTTGATTCCGCAGTCATAATCTTTGACTAATTCGAGCCATCTTCTTTGTCTCATGTTCAGTTCTTTTTGCTCGAAAAAGTACTTCAGGCTCTTGTGATCGGTGAATATCTCAACTCTTACACCATAGAGATGGTGTCTCCAAATCTTTAACGCATGCACTACGGCTGCGAGTTCTAAATCGTGGGTTGGGTACTCAACTTCGTGAGGTCGAAGTTGTCGTGAAGCATAAGCTATCACTCGTCCATCTTGCATTAAGACACAACCTAATCCATTTTTCGATGCGTCGGTGTAGACCACATACTCTTTGTTTGTGTCTGGGAGTGCTAGTACTGGCGCTGTGGTTAACTTCTCCTTGAGCGTCTGGAAACTTTTCTCGTACTCGTCCGTCCATTTAAATTTGGTATCCTTCCTGAGTAGCTGCGTCATCGGGCGAGTGATCGTAGAGAATCCCTCAATAAACCTTCTGTAATAACCGGCTAAACCCAAGAAACTCCTGATCTCATTCTGACTCGTTGGTGATTTCCAGTTGTGTACTGCTTCTACTTTGGCTGGGTCCACTTTGATTCCTTCCGTCGACACTATATGTCCAAGGAACATAACTTCCTTCAGCCAAAATTCGCATTTACTGAATTTGGCGTAGAGTTTCTCGGCTCTTAGTGTCTCCAACACTATCCGTAGATGTTCCTCGTGCTCCGTCTCATAATTAGAGTAAACGAGGATGTCGTCGATGAATACTAAAACGAATTTGTCCAAGTAGGGATGGAAGACTCTATTTATCAGATCCATGAATACGGCTGGAGCGTTGGTTAAACCAAATGGCATCACTAAAAATTCGTAATGGCCATATCGGGTTCTAAAAGCGGTCTTCGGTACGTCTTCAGGTTTGATCTTGAGTTGATGGTATCCTGACCTTAAATCTATCTTGGAGAAAACTCCTGCACCTTTGAGCTGATCGAACAGATCCTCGATCCTTGGCAAAGGATATTTGTTCTTAAGCGTGATCTTGTTCAGTTCTCGGTAATCGATGCACATTCTCATCGATCCGTCCTTCTTCCTAACAAATAGTACGGGTGCTCCCCAAGGTGAGATACTTGGCCTGATGAAACCAAGGTCTAGTACTCTGTCACAGCCTCAAATCCCGAGGGACGGCCGAAGCCGGGGTGCGACTGGGGTTGGATTAAAGAAGCAGGAAAGAAGGGGGGGCTAACTGACTAACATACATGAAAGACATCAACCAATCAATGAACAAGACTTGAATATAACAAGAAAGAGTTAATCAGGAGTGATTACTCGACAAAAGTATACGGAAGAACTAAGTTCCAGTTGTCGTTGCTAGAATCGGGCGATCGATGGACAAATTTTTAATCGAGCTTCGTGCTCGACTTCTAATAATCTATGCGATTTTTCTCTGTAGAGTTCGATCAAGGCGAACCCTATTGAATCACGAAACGAAAAGAAAATGGAATGACGTAACACGAATGACGTCCTTAACATTGCTTACACGGAAGCAACGTTCACTTATTTCGTTTAGCTTTGATTCCAATTTACTCGATCTTCGTCGTCTCGTTCATATCTTTCGTAACTCGAAACCGAAAGCTTCTCAAACGTCTAATCGCTCCCTTCGTTCACTAACACGATTTATCGAATCACTTTTATTTCTTTTTTTTCTCGCAGGAAATTCTTAGAAAACAAGTTCGACTTTGCCGAATCTTTAATCATGTCACTTATCGCACGTGACATTCATCAGTAGAAGTCCTTCTCGCGCTGGGGATCTCCTTTCGAAATCATTTCATAACAACGTTTCTTAAAAACGTCTAAATTCTCGAAGGGCCGGAAAGATCTTAAGTTTCAAGTCTACGTTCTCATTCAGCCGGGAAAAATCCCTAAGATCCGACTATATTCTTGCTTCCGAATAACTCTTCATAAAAAGGAAATCATTGCGCAAATAATTTCACATAGGATAGTACTTGTACTATCGCATAATCACATAAAGTATAAAAAGAAAATTATACTTCTGTCAAAATTCTTATTTTAAAACACAACTCATTCTCATTCTCAATTTTTATTGAATACTTGCTCATAAAATTTCTTATTTTAAAAAAAAATCACATCATAAAATTCTTTCCTTTTCCTCGTTGAGTCGACGTAGCGGGCGGTTGAGTTGACATCTACGTTCTCAATCTTAGTATTGTAGTCTAACTCTCATCTTATACTTGGAAAGACGACTCTGATCTAGAGTATATACAAATACCCTGTCTCATGACTCCAAAGAAGACTCGATATAGAGTACAAATGAATACTCTATACTATTACTCGAAGGAAGACTTGTATACGAATATCACTTAGTGATATTACTAGAAGGAATGACTCGTATTAGAAAAAAGATGACTCATACTATTCTGTGGTATCACTAAAAGAATATCTTATACTAGAAAAGAATGACTCATACTAGTGAAATGACTTATGACCAGGGCAGAAAACGAACTTCTGCTCAGGTACCACTTTGTGGTAGTACTAAAAGAATAACTCATACTAGGGAAGTGACTCGAACTAGAAGATTGACTCATAGTCAGAGCAAGAGACGAACCTCTGCTCTGATACCACTCTGTCACAGCCCCAAATCCCGAGGGACGGCCGAAGCTGGGGTGCAACTGGGGTTGGATTAAAGAAGCGGGGAAGAAGGGGGGGCTAACTGACTAACATACATGAAAAACATCAACCAATCAATGAACAAGACTTGAATATAACAAGAAAGAGTTAATCAGGAGTGATTACTCGACAAAAGTATACGGAAGAACTAAGTTCCAGTTTACAAACTTAAACTACAGAGTTTTGTTCAATAGACAAGTTCTCAAAAGACTTCGAGTTTGGCAGCGGAAGAGTCCTAACTAAAGCATCCTATCTTTTCAACTCAACTTCAACCGTTGCCGCTCACGTCGCTTCAACCTGCACATTTAGAAAACAATGCAGGGCTAAATACAAAAGTACTTAGTGGGCACGATTCCGAAATCATAATCATAAGTATAGATAATATGGCATTTCATAATTTGTAGCACATCGGGGGTTTTATTGAAAGGAACCCGTGTCTACTAAACATTTTCTGACTCTTTTTTCAAATTAGCTTGCAAGCATTTTTCTGGTATTTTACGTTCAATCTTGACCCAAACTCATTCACCGTGGCTGGTACCCCTCAACAGGATATCACATACACCACAGGTTACAAAGTGCACTAACTTTGGAAAGCACTTAGCAGCTAACTCAGAGCCGATCGTTAGTTAACCTAGTTAGATTAACTCTAAATCTGGAAAACAGGAATGTTAACTCAGATAGGTACAAGAGAACTCACATAAAACGTAAAACAGTTCATGACATAATATCACTTTAAAAACACAGATATCAAAGCGATAAAGAAAGATTTTCCGAGCATTGCTCGTTTTATTTTGTATATAAAAGCCCACCTCGTAATACAGAACTAAAAGCACTAGCCTCCGATCTTTGGATCTTCCGTCCTTTCTTTACTGCTGGCTTCCTCCTTCATCGTAAAATAATAATACTTAAACTCGGGTCGTAAAAGATAATCGATCAAAGAAAATCGAAAAAGGTTTTAGTCGTTTCATTCTTTAGGCATTTGCACGTTTACTAGATTCATTTTACTTAAACGGGAACGAGACTCGTACAAATCCCGTTTAGAACTCGAAAGGTCTCATACTCGACTCTTAGGTCAGTAGAGAAGGTAGTCGATAGCTTAATACGACTTAAAAGACCATAAGGAACTAAGTTGAAAAGAATCAACTTAGGAAAAATAAGTTTTAGTTCTTTATACGGCTTAAACAATTTCTCGCTTAACTAAACTTCTTTACTTGAATGGATAAGAGGTACCAACTCGTCTCGGTTAGCACTCAAGGCTCCTTTCTTGACTCTAGGGTCAGTAGGAAGATAGTCGTTAGTTATTACGGCTTAAACGATCGAAAGAAAACTAAGTTGCAAACGAAACAACTTAGAAAAAAGAAAACTGAAATTTCACTGCGCAATACAGAAACTCTGGGGACTGCCCAGAAAAGGGGATCTGGAAACAGGGGATGAGCCCTGTACCGTTGAAAAGTTTGGAATGTCTAGTTTACGCTCCAATTTACGGATTGCAAATCCGATAAACGAGCTAAAAGTTATTACAGTTTCCGGCGAGGGTCGCAAAACTGCCGCGATAACCCTAGATGCTCAAAAGAAACGACGTGTAACGTCTTAGATTCGTTCTAAGTTCTCGTATTCGATTTCTTATGAAACTTGACCCTCAAGTCAGTTAACACGTACTACCGTATGTGATGAACTCCTTCTCAAAACTCGTCCAATAGCACGACGTTCTAAACGTCGGCTTTCAACTAACATGTACTATACCAACAAGTTATCAATTTCCCGTTCTAGTTCTCGACTATCACTATATCTCATATTATATATCTCGAAAGCTCATGACATCAACTAAAAATTTATTCCCAAGTCCATCATAAATGATAATATCAAGTTAGAATTCTCATTCGACTTCTCGGTTATTAGTTACGACTAGTGGTTTGTCTCTTACACAATTTTCAAGGTTGACGGATTTCGTTCAAATTTTACGTCATTAAACAACGTCTAACTAGAATCACTTTCATACATATAAACACTTCACATCAACACTATATTTCATCTTACGACGAGTTCTTCGTCTCTTACATCCCACCAATTAATTTTTGAAAATTCTCAAATAAATTCCTATCAATAATTTTCATCAATTACAATATTATTTCATCAACCAAACATCATCTAAATCAAATACATGAAAACCCCTAATTTCCTACTCATTTTCGGTTTTAATACATAGGTTAAGAGGGTGTTTTTCTTCATCAATTAACATCATTTAACTCTTAATCATCCTATTATAACATCAATTAATCAATTCAAGTCCAATTACACATCAACATGCAAAAATCCCCAATTTCAAACCCTAAACCCTAAATCAATTTCAAACAAACAAAGGGCTTTCAATTTCTCTTGGTTCTAATCACTAATTAAACACTTTCTAAGCATGAATTTAACATCAATTGAAGAATTCCATCAACCTACACAAATGCCCTAAATTTCGGTTTTGACATAGAGTTAGGGCTTTTGATTTTTCTTCAATTTTAACCCTAGAATTCATATCCAAACACAACTAATTAAACTAATCAAAGATGAAAACATCTAGTTCTTCACCCCTAATTTTCGATCAAAAGAAAATAAAAAGGAGAGGATGTTGGATGGATAGAAACATAGAAGAGGTGAATACCTTGATTTTTACTAAAGGAAATAATAAGTTTTTGATGGATGAAAGAGGGCTTGTGTGATTTTTCTTCTTCAAGAGCTTGGAGATGCAACAATGGTGGAAGAAGAAGATGGGAGAGAGGGAGAGAGGGAGAGCTGCCGATTTTTTTTTATGAGGGAGGAGATGTGATTTTGTTTGATGCAACATAGCTATATATATATTAGGTTAAAGGGAATAGTGAATAGTGTTTGAATAGTAGTAGGTATATAAAATAATACTACATGGAAGAAATAAGCTATAATGCTAAAAATGGGAGAGAAAAATCGGTTATGAGAGGGAAGGGAGGAAAAATACGCGCTTTTCTGACGCGATACGACGTTACGGAAATCGGACGACGAAAAACGTAGCTCGACGCAAAATCGTCACTATCCGATTTGTCCAAAAAAAAATTCTAACGAATAAAACTTAATTGAAAAAAAAATAAGATTTATAAAAATTAATTCCGATAAAAACTTGGGACGACACAGTCCGAGTTTCGTCCGGAAAATCATAAAAACGAATTTTCTCGGGCGAGTTCGTATCGCGATTTCATGAATGTAAAAATCAGACGGTTTTCCGTTCTGAGTTCACGAACTAAAAATTTTTCGTACGCGCTAACCCTAAATACGGTAGTCGTCTAGCTGACTTCCGTAATTTATTTTCAGAGACGAAATCGACCGTTAGTCTTAGAATTTAAAATCGTAAACTTAGGCGTGCAAAGCCATTTATTTTATTAACATTAAATTTTTGAGATCGTAAGGAATTTCCGGGGCATTACACTTAGCGCTTGCTTTAGTCCATAGATAGCTTTCTTCAACTTGTACACTCTTCCATCTCCAGTTTCAAAACCAGGAGGCTGTTCAACATACACATCTTCCTTGATATCTCCGTTGAGGAATGCACACTTCACATCCATCTGATACACTTTGAACTTGTGATGTGCGGCATAAGCTAGAAAGATTCGGATGGCTTCTAGCCTTGCAACTGGCGCGAAAGAGTCTTCAAAGTCGATTCCTTCTTGTTGGCAGTATCCTTGAGCTACCAACCTTTATTCCTCACAATGAATCCAATGGCGTCTCTCTTGTTTTTGAAAATCCACTTCAATCCAATCACATTGATACCATTTGGTCTTTCTACCAACTCCCATACACAGTTGCGTAGAAACTCATTCAGTTCTTCTTGCATGGCTGTTGTCCAGTGGACACAGTTGAGAGCTTCCCCAACATTCTTCGGTTCTGGTACATCAGTTACAAAGCAAGAAATCATGGCAACATCTCCAGCTTGTTCGAATTCCTCTAGAACTGCCAACTCCTCAGCATATTGGGCGTAAGTGTTGGAATTTTCTTCGGTTGATTCTGGATTTGCAACTCGGCTTCTTGTACGCACACCCTCTTGGATCGCCGATGATGTTGTCAGTGGAATGAACTTCATACCATCTTTGGTTGCGTCTTCCTTCTTCTTCCAACTGTGGTTGTTCCGTAATCTGAGTTGGAGTCTTCAGAGCTGGTAATTGATCAGCTGTTGAGTCTGGATTCTCAACATTGACATTAGTTTGAACCGGACTCGGTTGGGCTTCGGATGCTGATGCAGTTGGAGGAGCATCAGCTGAAGTTCCCCATTGGGATGAGCTGAGGTCTTCGCATTCATCTTCAGAGGAGTATGGATCCTCATCCTCAGTTGCCCAAACCAGTGGTTCAGCTAGGTTCTTTTCCCTTAGAGCTTGTGATCTGGTGAGAACAGGTGGAGCTGCTGGATCTGCTTGTTGTCCTTTAGCCTGTTCCCTGCACTCAAAAGTAGATTCATCAAAACTAACATGAGGTGTTATTTCCACAACACGAGAGTTGTTGTTGAAAACTCTGTATGCCTTGATCCGAGCAGCATATCCAAGAAATATGCCCTTCGAAGCTTTGGCATCAAAAAATTTCAACTGAGTCTTCCCATTGTTGTGAATATAACACTTAGAACCAAAAACGCGAAAATAAGAAATATCTGGCTTTCTGCGTCTGCATAGCTCATATGGTGTCTTTCCCAACCGCTTGGTTAGAAGAGACCGGTTCTGAGTGTAGCATGCAGTGTTGATCGCTTCAGCCCAAAATCTTTTTGGTAGAGCTGAGCTGGCTAACATGGATGTGGCTGCATCCTTAAGCGTTCTGTTCCTTCGCTCAGCTACTCCATTCTGTTGCGGAGTACGCGCGCGGCTAATGTCTAATGGGTAATTCCATTCTTCACGCAATACTCGATGATGGTTTCATTTAGAAACTCAGTTCCACGATCATATCGGATAGACATGATCTTCATCTCTTGTTGGTTCGATATCCGATCCATCAACTTGGGCAGCTCATCTCGGGTTTCACTCTTGTGACGCATGAAAATGGTCCACGTGTACCTCGAGTAATCATCAGTTACAACCAGTGTATATTCGTTTCCATTTATGCTCTTTGGTGTAACTGGCCCGAAGAGATCCATATGGATCAGCTGTAACACTCGGTCGATTGAGGGAGTTGACTTCAACCGGAAGGAGGATCTAGCGAGCTTTCCCAGCTGGCATGCACTGCAGATGTGTGTTGTAGAAAACACTAGGTTTGGTATGCCTCTTGCATGTTCTTGTCTGGCGAGTCGGTTCATCGTCTTGAAGTTCAGATGGTTGAGCCTTCTGTGCCACAGCCAGCTCACATCAGAACTGCTCTTTGATAACAGGCAGGTGTCAGGGAGGCTGCTGTTCCAATCAGCGTAGTAGACATTCCCTATGGGTGATCGATTTCCCAAAAATATCACCTGCTTTGATCCGACATCTCTAACCCTGCAACCCTATGCATCAAACTTCACAGAGAAACCATTATCACAGAATTGGCTGATGGAGAGCAAGTTATGCTTCAATCCATCAACATAAGAGACATTAGAAATTGAAACATGATTGGTTTCAAGGGTACCGTAACCTCTGGTGTAACCTTTTGAGTTATCACCAAAAGTAACTGATGGACCTACTTTCTCCACGAAACTTCCAAGCAAATCCTTTAGATTCGTCATGTGTTTCGAGCATCCACTGTCCATTACCCATTTTGTTGCAGACGCTTTCTTCTTCCTCAGTTGTTTCTCCTGTACCTGCAAAGAGAAACTCGCTTAGGTCCCCAATTTCAGTTGAGTCCTTGAGGGTTAGAACCAGTTCCCCCTGGAACTGTGCGTTGCTTTTCCCTGTAAACTCGGATGGATTTATCATTTCAGATCACTTTTCCTTCATCATCAACTATAACAACACCTCGGTTATCCTTAGGCTTGTTGTTAATAGAGATGTTCTGTTTCTTGGGAGGAGTTGGATTTCTCCCATTCTGAGCTTTCGGAGGAGAGGCTTTCCCCCTGTTTTGATGGCGATTCTTATCCTGTTGAATTTGTATGTGAGGTCGGACGCCATGTTGGAATCTTTGTGGCTGATTCTGATTCCAACTTCTTGAGTGTTGTTGATAGGTGTTCATGCCCTGTTGATGATTCATGTTGTGGCATGAGTATCTCCAACTGTTCGACCCGTTCCTTATTGGTTGACTCGGTTGGAACCTTTGGTTGAACTGGGGATGGAACCGCTGTTGATTCAGATGATTGAACCCTTGTTGGTTCTGAGGTCGGTTCCATTCTTTCTATTGTTGACTCTGAGGTTGATGCAGAGGTCGGTTCTGATTCTAAGTTCGGTTGCGATTATGTCTTCGACGCCTCTGATTCCTCTTCTGACTTTTGGAACATTCCCCCTCGGTTGATGTCCCAACCGATGGAACATTCTGTCCTTCATCTACTGTTCATTTTCCCTTCTCAGTTGTGGTTGCGTTGGTCGGTTGAGCTTGCTGAGAAGCGGAGGTTGAAATATTTTGTGGTGACTCAGGTTCCACTGTGTTCGGTTCAACAGCTTTAACCTCGACAGCTTTGATGAAGGTTGCTAGAGGAATTCCACTATCTTTAATCACATCATAACCGAGTCCTGACACGTCATCCATCTGTCTGCTGTAACTGATAAGATTCTCTATGATCTTGGATGACTGATACAGCTTGATTAGATTGTCCTTCTCAGTTTGCAACTCCTTGAGGAGGACATTTATCTGCTCGGTTTGCCATCTGACTTCTTTATCAGCTGCTCGATCTGAGCCTCTTGATTTTTCAACTGCTCTTGTTGTTCCTTGATCTGCTTTGTCAACTCTTTATCAGTTGGAGCCTTAGCCTCGTTCAGTTGACTCTTGAGATTCTCAATCTCCTCGGTTTGGCTCTTGATCAGATCGTCCTTTTCGGTTAAGGAATCTTCAAGTTTGGCGAACTGAGCTTGAAGACTCTTAAACTCAACCGATTGGTGATGCAGTTCCTCACTGAGTTCTTGAAAATCACTCCAGGAGGGTTCCAACTCTTCGTCCAGTGATTCCTGCATGTTAGAAGTATTTGAAGAATTTAATTGAGCAGGATTAGATTGTACCTCAATATCATCTTGGACTGTTCCAAGTGCCATGAGGCATTGATCCTGACTGATGACGTTGTTGGTAGAAGTCAGCTCATCTTCATCTTCAGTGTCAGTGAAGATATCCATATCGTCAGCTGCTTCTTCTGCAACCATGGCCTTGTTCTTTCCAGCTTGTTTGGCCCTTAGCGCATCTCTCTCTTTCTTCGATAGATCTGGGCAGTCAGCCTTGAAGTGACCTTCCTTCCTGCATTCAAAGCAGCCGTTGGTGACAGGCTTTGAACTGTCTCGAGTTCGGTTTGATTTGTAAAATCTTTTGTATTTCCCGAACCAAGTGTCCATGTCGGCTAGTTTCTTTGACAGGGCTACAATGTTCTGTTGCAGTTCCTCTCTGCTTGGCTCCTTTGCAGTCGTGTCAGCCGATCTGGTTGGCCTCGATGTTCTCGATTTTGAGTAGTCAGCTCGGAGAGCAACTGACTTTGAGGCTGAACCAACATCCTCAAGTCGACTCGTCTGAACCGAGGACTGAGATCTTCTTCGGTTCACCTTATACTCATTTTCCTTTAAGATTGAGAACAATCTTTCAGTTCCCATTTCACCAAGGTCAGCTCAGCTCTCGTGGATATTGGTGAAAGTATCCCACTCAGCCGGTAGAGCTTGTAACACTTTGAGATTGATTTCTCTTAGTGTGTATTTTCCTCTTCTGATGGACTGGATTCTTCTGAGGATGTCCATAAACCGAAGCTCTAGCTGATCAATTGTTTCATCTGTCTTCAAACTAAAATTGTCGAAGTCTTGGCATACATGTGAGAATTTGTTCTCCTTCGTCTCATCACTTCCTTCACTCAGCGATGCCAGGATGTCCCACATCTCTTTTGCAGTCTCACACTCCTCTATCCAAGGCAGATAATCTTGTCCAACTGTGGACATTATTGTGCTCTGAGCCCAAATGTCTAACTGGCTCACCTTGGCTTCCTCTGGAGTGTAGTCTTCCAGCTGCTTTTCCACAAACTCCACAACTGTATCCCCATCGTTGGGATTTGTAGGAGTCCGAGCTATTCTTTCTTTGATGATGATCGGTCCGGAAGAAAGAACTTTTTGCATCCTATGATGCTTCGATAGTACAATCTTCTTCATCCGTGTCCTCCAGGATGTATAATTTACAACCGAGAACATTACCACGATCTTATCCTTGACGTCCATCTGCACACAACAACAGAGCAAATATGCAAGCAAATATGCACTAGCGTGAAAAAGATCTGTTCAGTTGACCACTGAAGAAACTTTCTCGAATTCACACCTTGTGAAACAGAGTCAGTAGTCTTTTGAACCACTGCTCTGATACCACTTGATGGTCCTGAAACGAGTTAGGATTTTAAAACTGATAAACGAGTTAGGATTTTAAAACTTAACCCTAAAAAAAATACTTCAACCGAGTAAAGAGACTCAGTTGGAATTTCACAGCTGAGTGAGCAACCTCAGTTGGAAGAGTGAGGCTGTGCGGAAAGTGGTGGAAATTAAACTCGTTAAAACAACTCACGCTTTTATGCTTGGTTGGTCAAAAACCAAAACAGTTGAGAAAGTGCAAATGAAGTTTGTATGCTGGTTAGTCAGACAGTTAAGAATGCAACAAATAACTGAATAAAGATAAACACGAGCACACAGAGAATTTAACGTGGTTCGGAGATAACTCTCCTACGTCCACGGGGAGTTGTGAGTCCACACAACTCTGTCCAAGTTCTTCTTGACAAACCACTCAGCTTATGCGGGCTGAGCAATTGTTATGGATAAGTTTGCGGGTACTTATCAACCTTACAGTTTAGTTTACGGGTACTAAACGACCTAACTACTCAGTTGCAGGAAGAGTAGAATCCTAAACCTTTTCAGGTGAAAGAAAAATGTGTATCCAACTAAAAGCTCGAACGGAAGGTGAGCTGTGATTAAACTCTCTATGAACTCTCACTAAGTGATGTTCTCAAGGTTCGATCTAAAGACACAAAACTAACTAACTCTAGAACTCTCAACAAGTGATGTTCTAAGAGATTAACTTCAGTTTAGCTCGTGAAGAATATTGTTCTTTCTTTTGCTCTCGGGTTTCTTCTCGCGTGTGTGTCTTGTGTCTCGAATGAATGAAGGCCTCTTATTTATAGGCGGAGAGTATCAACTAGCCGTTGGAGGAGCTGTTGATCTCTGATCGTTGAAAGCGATGGCTTGTCTCTCATCTCTGCAGACTTTCCCGATATGGCATTTGAGCTCTTCTGCTTTCCATCTGAGACAGCCTTGTATTGGGCCAAATGGGGTAATGACTGAACGGTCAAACCCTCACGTGACTTCCTTTTTGAAATTTAAATCTTAACAACAGACTTCCAACAAGGAGTGGTCGGTTAAGACTTTTGATCTTCAGCTAGCTTGTTCTTCAGCCGATGTTCTATCTGACAACTAACAGTTGAACTCTCAGCTGACTTCGTCTTCAAGCTGTTGATCTTCTTGGTTGAGTTCTACAACTGATGTTCTGAAACTGAACACTCAGTTGTCTTCCTTGTATCTGATCAGTTGGGTTCGAATGCTCAGATGGCTTTCTTTCATCTGACCCCTTTACTGCTTCTCATCTGATGAACGCTTAGTTGTTTTCCTTACAACTGATGTTCTATCTCTTGAACGTGACTTCCCCCTTTTTGCATCTGATCATATGAGCTCTCAGTTGTATTTCTTGACAACTGATGTTCTGTCTGAGTGATGCCTTGTTGCCATCTTCAGCTGGAGACCTGTAAAGATAAAATCTTAACTTTGCTCAAACAGCGTGCCTAACTTCTAACATTAGGTTTTGGCACCATCTACTCGGTTGGGGTTAGTCGGTTTTGGAATTCATCAAAACTCTTACAAATAAATTTTCCAACAACCCATAATGATGATAAAAACCCAATATATAGCCGCTTTTTAAAAAAAACACAAAATTTAGGCATTTTTTTAATTTGGGATAAAAATACCCTTAATGAAGGGCGCGCGGGTTGGGTTAGGGGGTGGGTCGGATCGGATTCGGGTATAAAAAGTCTGGCACTTTTAACACTAATTAGTGCCAAAGTACCAAATTACTTAGTATTTTTTTTTTGTGCTTTCTCTTGGTACTTTTGGCACTAATATGGTCATTGGTACTTTTGGCACTAATATGGTCATTAGTGCCAAAGTACCAAGTTACGTAGTTTTTTTTGTGCTTTCTGTTGGTACTTTGGCACTAATATGGTCATTAGTGCCAAAGTACCAAGTTACGTAGTTTTTTTTTGTGCTTTCTGTTGGTACTTTGGCACTAATATGGTCATTAGTGCCAAAGTACCAAATTACGTAGTTTTTTTGTGCTTTCTGTTGGTACTTTGGCACTAATATAGATATTAGTGCCAAAGTACCAAGTTACATAGTTTTTTTTTGTTGTGCTTTCTCTTGGTACTTTGGCACTAATATGATCATTAGTGTCAATGTACCAAATTACTTTTTTTTTGTGCCATTTTTGCGTAGAATAGAATGTAGTAATTAATATACATGAATATTGATTCATTCATTAATACTTTTGCTCCTTCAAACCAAAATGGAGAATTCCTGACCGGCACCGACGAGCTACAACAAACCTCCAACCTCTCCTGGAAGCGGGTCTCCAGCGATTTCAACATCGTGTGCAACGCCAAGCACACACCTTTTTCCACACAAATTCGCCTTAGCTTTATCCTATTCTCCAAACTAAACGAGAAATAATGCGGGAATGCCACCAATTCCTTCAAATCCCTCCCCATCTCCACCACAAAGTAATCAAAATTTCGGCTCGAAATTCTCCTTGATGATGTGATAGAACATCGTCGGCAACCTCCTAAACATCATGATCGTGTTCTCGTACGAGAATCCTAGCTTTTGCAGGTACTCAAACCTTGGAATAAACTTCAATTCCACGGAGTACGATAGCCAGGTGCATTTGCTGGCGTCTTCGATGCCAACGGTGCCCTGCAGGAAGTAGAGAGTGGGGCGGAGCTGCCGCTCCACGCTGCAAATTAGGAGGCGGGGGCGCCGATGGATGACGTAGCGGAGGTCGGCGACTTCTGCGCCAACTTCGCGGAGGAGGAAAGTAGTCACCTCGATTACGGTGGCGGCGGAGATCAGAAGCTCCAGGCACATGGGGAAGATGCAGCGGAGATCTGAACGGTGAGGCCGAGGGAGAGAATGAAATGGATGGTAGATTTGATTTGAGAGACATGGGTGGAGATTAGAGGCGGAAAGCTTGTTGCATAATTGCTGAACTGTTTGGAGCGAGAAAGATAAGGGTATTTAGGTCTCAAATTACAAAAATTGGGTATATTTTGTATATTTTAAAAAGGTGAGCTATATATTGGGTTCTAATCTCTATTGTAGCTATTTCACTATATTATCTCATAAATAAATAGATAGATAGATAGATAGTGCTACTAGTTTATTAATCTTTTTGTCTTTTTTTTTTAACATGGGAGTAAAGCTGTGTTTTTTGAACTCTAGAATTTTCAATTACCACTGAAACAATATACTCCCTCCGTTCGTGAGTTAATGCCAAGTTTGTTCTGGACACGGAATTTAAGAAAACTGAAAAAGTGAAAGTTAGTGGGGTAAAAGTTAGGATGTAGAGGTATTGTTAATTAAAGTGATTATATTCTTAACCCTTTTCCTTTTTCTTTTTCCATTTCTTTTTATCCTTTATTTAATTTGAGGAATTAATCATTGTTTTATTTTTTTGCAAGTCTTTTTCTTTCATTTTTTTTTTGTCTCCCGTTTTCATTTTTTGTCATCCAATTTTTTTTTATTTCGTTTCCTGTTTGACTTTTTTCCTTGTGCAGCTTTTTTTTTTATTTCTTGTTTTCCATTTTTTCCTTGTGCACATCATTTTCCTTGTTTTAAAACAAGAAAACCAGTTTTCAGTTTTTTAATGTAAATAAACTTGTTTTCAGTTTTTTAATGTAAATAAAATTGTAAATAAAGCTGTAAATAACATTGATGTGATCAAATTTGAAATGAGGGAAAAACTGCATTAATAAGGAAGAAAGTGTACATTTATTTGAAATTTCCCACCAAAAACAGTTTTGGTGGGAAACTACACCTAACACACTAACTACAACCATATATAACATTCATTACACAGATTTTTTGCACCAAATCTAGTCCCCAAAAATTTAAACTCTCTTAAATACAGAAATTCTGCAGAAATGGCTCCAAATGGAGCAAATCTCACTGAGGAAGACAGAAATATTCTTGCACAGTGGCTTCTTCAAAACTCAAACTGTGGAGTTTTTCGACATGGAGCTCAAACTAAAGCTGCAAAACTCTTCCAGAAATCCAGCCGCACAATCAACCGAATATGAAAATCAATGGCCACGCAATCAGAAGAATGCAATGATAGTGGATGATCTCATCAACAATGTCACAGAAGCATTTGAGGCTTATCCAAGCTACAAACTTAATGATGTTTTCTTGACTCTACAACAATGCTATGAGGAAATCATCAAAGTGAAGGGAGGGAACAACTACAAAATTCCACACATTGGCAAAGGTAGACTTAGAAGGGAGGGAAGACTGCCAATCTGTATTGAAGTGGATGAGCAGCTAGTAGCTGAGAGCTTGGAGTATATAAATCTGCAGGGCAGTGAAGGAAATGGGCCAGTAGCACCCATTGAATCAATTGTTGATGGCATGGAACATGTGAATCTAGCATGATAAGACATAGGCAGTTTTTTTGCAGCATGTTTACAGGGACAAACATAGATGAATTCAGTTTTATGTTTGGAATGTAAATGTCCCTTTTAGATCAGTTTTTTGAAGATGTGTTAACTGTAAATGTCCCTTTTGGAAAGAAGGAATGAAGTATTGCATGATTGATTACGTAATGATCAAATTTCAACCTCCTAAACTAGGTTTTTTTTACTACCTAGTGGTGCCATCATATGATCAAGGCATGAGAGATGCATGCAAACATCATTATAAAGCCTCAGATTTCACAGAAATCATCATAGGCAGGGCATAGAACAGCTAGTAGGCATCATATCATCACAGAATCACATCAAGAAAGCCTCAGATTTCACAGAAATCTTCATAGGCAGGGCATAGAACAAGTAGTAGTATCAGTCTCATCATCATTAAGGCATCATATCATCACAGAATCACATCAAGAAAGCCTCAAATTTCACAGAAATCTTCATAGGCAGGGCATAGAACAAGTAGTAGTATCAGTCTCATCATCATTAAGGCATCATATCATCACAGAATCACATCAAGAAAGCCTCAGATTTTACAGAAATCTTCATAGTCAGGGCATAGAACAAGTAGTAGTATCAGTCGCATCATCATCAGGTTAACAAAGGCTCATATTTCACAGAAATTTTCAAATGGCAGGGCATTGATCAAGTAGTAGTATCACAACCATCATATAATCACAGAAATCAACAGAAATCAACAAATTGCATCATCAGCCCCCAACACCAAATGGCACCATATAATCGCATCAAAGAAATCCACAAATGGCACCACAGAAATCCAACAAAGGCTCAGAAAACACAGATTTCACAAGCATCATATAATCGCATGACAGAAATCCACAAATGGCACCACAGAAATCAACAAATGGCATCACCAGCCCCCAACACCAAATTACACAGTAAAAAACAAACAATAGAACCTGGACAGCAAGCCTAGCGTTTCCCAGCCTTCAAAATATGAAGGTACTTTGCCTTCCAATCATCGTAGCTGAGATACATATCAACTTCATCGTCAAAATCTGAAGGTGGAGTTTGGGGGACCTCAGATTCATCGTCGGAGTCGGATGCACATTCCCAGGCAGGAGATGGTTGCCGCCTAGTTCCAGTCTCTATTAATGGAGTCACCGCCGGGTCAGATTGCAAGGATGGCTTCAAAGGGTCGGATCTAGCAGGCGGCGACGAAGCGGCGGCCGCCATCAATGGAGAATCCGACGGCGGACTGGATTCGTCGACGGCGAATTGAGTCTCCTCAACACGAGACATCGATTCGGAGAAGGGAGATTGAGGGGTGAAGTTAGATTGAGGGGTGACCAAAAACTCCTCCGATGGAGAAAAAGAATTCGAAGAATCCATTAGAAACGAATATTGGAGGGTCAAGAAGAAGATGCTGCAGTAGATCTAGGGTTAGGTAGATCGATCTCAGAGAGTACAGATCGAAAGTGAGAGAGATGATGGAGAGTGGCTGCGATAGATCTTAGGTTAGGAAGAAGAATCAGAGATGATGGAGAGTGGCTGCGAAGGATCGAGAGAGATAGAGTTTGGGCAGATAGAAGTGTGAGATGTATCGATTTTGGGTGGGTGGGTATAATTTTAGGATTTAATTATAGGATTAATTAGAGGTTTAATTAAGTCAGTTAATTTTATCTTAATTAAAAGATGGTGGGGTATTGAGTGGCAAAGGGTAATAATTTGTATAAAGTAAAGAATGTATAGTTGTACAAAAAGGTGAATTGAACATTTACTTATAAACACTGCTAGTGTACCAAATTGGACATTTACTAACGAACGGAACGGGGGGAGTATCACCTATTTTAACTCTTTTAGAAACGAAGTCGCAGATAACTGAAGTAACTATACCAGTTCTCCCTCCCTCACTCCCTTATCTACTTGAAATCACAGCTGCACCTCCTCTCAAATCCCACCATCAATGGCTTCCTCCGCTTCTCCACCCTCGTGTGCTCTCATGCTGTCAAAGCCACCCCGGACTCAACCCCACTCTTCTCTCGCTTCTCTCTCCTCCATTTCAACCAACCCCATCAAAATTAGAACTTCCGACCCCAGGGCAAGAACGAGAGCGGTCTCCGCCGTCAAAGCCGAGTTCGACCTCGCTTTCTTCGAGAGAGACTTGGAAGGAGGCGACGCGCCGCCCACGATCCCCGGCGCCGGATTTCCCGACTCGGAGGAGAAGGAGGAGATTCAATGCCCGCCGGGCCTCCGCAAGTACGAAACTATGGTCGTCTTACGCCCCGATATGTCGGAGGACGAGCGCCTCACACTCACCCAGAAGTATGAAGAGGTAACCAATTTTCATTTCTTCATCGATTTTTGGATTTTGAATTTAGGGATTTTTGTTTGATTTTCGTCATGTTTGGATAATGTTGGTATGTAGTTTTGTGTTCTGGTTTAAATTGTTGGAAATGTGGGAAGATATGCTTCCAAAATTTACATTTTGGTTGTTGGAAGATTTCATAAGATGATCAAAATGAATAAATCATGCTTATATTTTGCATTTTATGATAAATTGGTAAAGAACCCTAGAATTTTATCATTTTAGTTATGAGTAATGATATTCGGAGCCAGCCACATGCCATAAAAATGGTAATATAAGTTTTGAAAATGGAAATATACCCTAATTTGGAACCATAAATCCTAGAAGGAAATGTGATTATTTTCATTTTTATAGTCAACTTTCTTTTTTCCTCGCGTGTGGCTGGCCACAATGTGTCTGAATATTATTACTCGTTAGTTATATCAAATTGTTACTACAATGTTGCATTCCGGTTTGAAAGGATAGAAAATATAGTTAACATATAAATGGTAAAATCAAAAATTGAATATTGACATGTTTATCTAGGCACCCACAAGTGTAATTTACACAGATAAGTATCTGAATATGATGGCAAGTAGCTCTAATTTACAGACTTAGAATTGCGTTTTAGTTTTACATATAAATGGTAAAAACAAAAGATTGAATATAAATATGTCTACGTAGGCAGCCACAAGTGTATTTTACAGATAAGTAGCTCTGTGAAATCTACAGTTTTGTATGAAAACTTATATCCCAACGAGTCCTCTATAAAGGTCGAAGCTCACTTGAAGGCGTGGTTTATCTAAACTTCTTCGGAATTGTGGTTTGTGCAGTTGCTGATAGCGGGTGGTGGGATGTATGTGGAGGTGTTCAACAGAGGCGTGATTCCACTAGCGTACAGCATCAAGAAGAAAAACAAGGCTGGAGAAACCAACACGTACATGGATGGCATCTTTCTTCTCTTCACCTACTTCACCAAGCCTGAGTCAATGACACTTCTCTCGGACACACTACTTGCAGATGATGAGGTTATCCGATCATCCAGTTTCAAGATAAGGAAAAGGAAGATGTTTTAGGTATGTGAATGTGTTGTATGCTTGTTTTTACCATCCCCCATCAACTTCACTAGCCTAGCAGAGTTCGTACTTGAGTTCCCCATCGCTATAAGGAGCTAGTTTGTATGTCTCCATGGTGATTGAGGGATTCGTGTTGGATCTTTGGGAGGTAAATCTACATCCCTTGGTACTTTTGAAACTCATCTTGCATTGTTTTACTGCATAGTGATTGATGTTCACTTCTGGTACTTGTTGCCTAAGCTTCTTGTAAATGGTGGCGATTATTATCCAGCATATGTTATGACTAAGATTAGTTATTTTCCCCTTGGACTACATATCATATAAAAATCAATAACTTAATGATGAACGAAATTAGGTAAATGAATCGAATGAGTTTAGAAGTGGAATTTCAATATCCTTTTCACAAAAACTTCCGTGTGGCCGTTAAGTTCAGCGCGTGCATCACACATGCCACAAATGGCGTGTGCAGTATATGCTCCTGCCTTTTTTTTTTGTTTATAAACTCAATTTTTCTTAGTTAATCCAGGATTTATTAATTAGGTAATATTGCAAAATAACACTTTTTCAAACAAAAAATATTAAAATATCACTTACAAAATAAGTGTCAAAATAACATTTTAGTTTGTAAAAAGTCTATTATACCCTTATTGTAGTATACAAGAAGGTTAACTTTAATTTGAATCGTACACGAAGACTAACTTCATGTATGAATTTTTGGCGAAAATTTCCGGCGAAAATTGCGAAAAAATTCTAACAAAAAATTCCGGTGAAAATTTGAATCATACACGAAGTCTAACTTCACGTATGCATCGTAATATGCATTATACGCGAAGAATAATCTCTATTTCGACCGGTTTTTGCTAAGAAGAGAGAAATCCTTACTACGGCTCATAACTAGGAGGAAAGCAAGACTAAAGGGATACATTTCCCATGTCTTTGCTCAAAAGGCTGCAAGGAAACTAAGACTCCTCGGATTCAATTCCCAGATCTTGGGTAAAAAGACATGCCAACAGGAGCGGCTTATTCATACTTTAATGTAGGAACACTCAAAGGCAGTAGCAAACGGGTCTTAAAACGCTCTAGATTTTCACCCTTTTTATGAACTAAGAAATCCATGGACTCCTCAAATTTAACATTCATGTATGCATCATACACGAAAATTTCTTGTGAAAATCCCGGCAAAAATTTTCGGCGAAAATTTGAATCATATACGAAGCTTAACTTCTGCATCATACATGAAATCTAATCTTCATGTATGATTCAAATTTGAAATTTTTGGCGTAAAAATTTTTCGTGTATGATGCATACATGAATATTTAGTATTCGTGTATGATGCATACATGAATGTTTAGTCTTCGTGTATAATGCATACATGAAGTTAGGTTTCGTATATGTCTCAAATTTTGGCCGAGAATTTTGGCCGGAAATTTATACAACTGATGGTCCCGATACGAGTTACTGGTGTATGGGGGGGGGGGGGGAATACACCAGTTAGGATTTTAAAACTAAACTCCTGAAAAATACTTCAACCGAGTAAAAAAGGACTCAGTTGGAATCTCACAGCTGAGTAAGCAACCTCAGCTGGAAGAGTGGTGCTGTGCGGAAAATGGTGAAAATTAAACTCGTAAAACAACTCACGCTTTTATAAACGGTTGGTCAAAAACCAAAACAGTTGAGAATGCACAGATGCAGTTTGTATGCTGGTTAGTCAGTCAGTAGAGAATGCAAGAAATAACTGAATAAAGAAAAACACAAGCACACAGAGAATTAACATGGTTCGGAGCTAACACTCCTACGTCCACGGGGAGTTGTGAGTCCAAACAACTCTGTCCAAGTTCTTCTGGACAAACCACTCAGCTTACGCGGGCTGAGCAACCGTTAAGGATAAGTTTGCGGGTACTTATCAACCTTACAGTTTAGTTTGCGGGTACTAAACAACCTATCTACTCACTTACGGAAAGAGTAGGATCCTAAACCTTTTCAGGTGAAAGAAAATGGGATTCCAACTAAAAGCTCGAACGTGAAGTGAGCTATGATCTAACTCTCTACGAACTCTCACTAAGTGATGTTTTCAAGGTTCGATCTAAAGACACAAAAACTAACTCTAGAACTCTCAACAAGTGATGTTCTAAGAGATTAAATTCAGTTCAGCTCGTGAAGAATATTGCTCTTTCTTTCGCTCTCTGGTTTCTTCTCGCGTGTGTATCTTTTCTTGTGTATGAATGCCTCTATTTATAGGTGGAGAGTATCAACTAGCCGTTGGAGGAGTTGTTGATCTCTGTTATTTGAAAGCGATGGCCTGTCTCTCATTTCTGCAGACTTTCCCGATATGGCATCTGTGCTCATCTGCTTTCCATCTGAGATAGCCTTGTGTTGGGCCAAATGGGGTAATGACTGAACGGTCAAACCCTCACGTGACTTCCTTTTTGAAATTCAAATCTTAACAACAGACTTCCAACAAGGAGTGGTCGGTTAAGACTTTCGATCTTCAACTAACTTGTTCTTCAGCCGATGTTCTTATCTGACAACTAATAGTTGAACTCTCAGCTGACTTCATCTTCAAAGCTGTTGATCTTCTCGGTTGAGTTCTACAACTGATGTTCTGAAACTGAACACTCAGTTGTCTTCCTTGTATCTGATCAGTTGGGTTCGAACGCTCAGATGACTTTCTTTCATCTGATGTTCTCTTTCCTTTTACTGCTTCTCATCTGATGAACGCTCAGCTGATGTTCTGTCCGAGTGAAGTCATGTTGTCATCTTCAGCTGGAGATCTGTAAAGATAAAATCTTAACAATCCTCAAACAGCGAGCCTAACTGCTAACATTAGGTTCTGGCAACATCTACTCGGTTGGGGTCAGTTGGTTTTGGAATTCATCAAAACTCTTACTAATAAATTTCCCAACAATGAAGTTTAGTCTTCGTATATGATTCAAATTAAAATTAACATTGTTGTTTACCTATAAAGATATAACAGGGTATAAACCCTTTTATAAGGTATAAAAGTCACAAGAAAAGATAAAAATTATTTCAACTTTTTGCTCTTTATTAATCATCTATTAGAATTTATATTAATTAATTCAAAAAAAAAAAAAAAGTCAACTCAAAAGTTGTCCGGTCTAGTGCCTGTATCTTATATTTCGTCACTATGTTTGTGGGTCGACATTTTAAGTCGAACAATATATGTAGTATTTTTTGCGAGTAATTTGGATATTATGGGCAAAAGTTTAAGTCGGTTGCAACTATGTTCACAATATATCAGATGTAATTGACTGATAGGTATTGGTGGGATGAGTAATCGTTCTTTCGGTATCTAACCATGGTTAGTTGTTGAAGTCAGCTAGGATATACTCTCTCCGTTCACTGTAAATTTGACCTTATATCTTTTTCAGTCGTCTACAATAAAGGGGGTGTACTCAATCAAGACTTTCAGTGGATTTTTAAAGACTTTAGAAGTTTGGGTGTATTCAATCCAGACTTCTGTTGGATTTCTGAAATCTGGGTGTATTCAATCCCGACTTTTATTAGACTTCTGAAATCTGGGTGTATTCAATCCCGACTTCTGTTTGACTTCTAAAATCTTGGTGTATTTAACATTCCATCGACTTTTAAGTTATCGACTTTCGTTGGAGTTTCGTTGGATTTTGATGAACAAAATAGGCGTGATGAAATCTGATCGATATCGATGAGATTTCAAATTCAATGCATCCCCAGTGTCGGGTGAGGACGAGCGGTCGCTCGTGGCTCCCAGCCGGCGCTGGGTTCGACCGATCGCTAGGTTCCACAGAAGGTGAAACGTCGTATAGGCTTCACTTTGAAAACTTTACCATTTTCGTTTTCTGTTTCTCTTTCTGCTGGAGTTGGAGCTGGAGTTGGAGCTGGAGCACATTCTCACTTGGAGAATGAACATTGCTAATGCTATGTGGGAGAATAGGCCGCCACACAATGGTGATGAAAATGAAGATGATAATGCCGAGTAATGCAATTTTTAGGAATTAATTGAACTTGTTTGATATTGTTTGGTATTTTGTTTGAACGAATGGATATTGATTATTTTTTTGAATTTGATTTGGATTGAATTGTGTTATGAATTGGATTGAATTGTATTATGATATTGGTTATGTCTGCATTTATATTATATACTGTACGTTTTTCGAGCGTTCGCTGACATCCAGCGGGCGCTCGGAACGTCGAGCGCGCGCTGGATACCAGCGAGCGCTGGGTTGATGGAGTTCTGAACTCCAACAGAATTCGATGCAAACTCCAAAGGAACTCCAACATAAATCCGCGAAATCAAACGAAAGTCTAATGAAACTCCATAGACTTCCCAACTCCAATGACTTATAAAGTTCAACGAAAGTCAGAGGATTGAATACACCCCCCTAAGTGTGACATTTCTATAATAAAACCCTTTCACCTTCTTTACTCTGTTTTATTCTACTAAAATTAACACATTTACTTTTTCCACTCTCACTCACTCTCATTTTTTCTTAAAACCCGTGTCACTCCCTCCGGAGCACACTTAACGTAGACGGAGGGAGTATAAATTACTAAAGAATAGAAAAATGTGCGGGGCATGTCACGTACATACCCTGTATCCACCAGATGCGGGTGCCACCCACATGGTTCAAGTTAAAATCTTTATAGCCCGACACTTGACACTTGTTTGGTTGAAGTAGAGAAATGTGAAGGGAATGTAATCAAATAGAGGGGAATAATAGTAACAATACCATTATTTTCTTTGGATGTTTGATTCAACCATGCAAATGAATCATGTGTAAGAGATTTCCTTTTTCAGAGAAAACGATTTCGTTACCGCTCTTAGTTTGGAGAGTAATATTTTGAAGGATTGAGTTACTCTCATGTAAGGATAATGATTAACTCAATACCCAAAACTAAATAAGGATTAAATGGATTAAATGAAGTGAATTGATTTCTATGTCCCAAAAATGTCTAATTAAACACGGACTTAAATGATTGAGGACCTAAACAGGGTCGTGTAATCTCAAGACAAATATTTCGAAGTCCTCAACTCCTCTGCAATTTTCATTACTAAAATGTCTCAAACAAAGATCAGCCTGATATAGTAATTATCTGTTATCAAACCCAACATAAGAGCATTCACTACGGGGTTTAATATAGACCTAAGTTTATCCTTGGTTTTGGTGATTTTGGTGGGATCTCAATGATTGGATAGACTTAGTAGAAAATTTGATAATTGGGGGTTGATATAGTCCTAGATCTATCTAATGATTGACAATGATTGAATAATTTTGTTTTTAAATATTATTTTTTTGTATTTCTAATAAATAAGAAGAAGAATACTTAAATTAAATATAAAAATTTAGAAACAAAAAAATTATTGAATTAAAATAAAAAAGATACAATAATTAAGATAAAAAAAGAATACAACAACTACTCCCAACCATATTTTTTTGCGAACATGTCACAGACTTTTTTGTACGTCGCCAATTGCTCCGGAGTCAAATCGGACGTGTCTCGCATTAGGAGCTCGTACATGAACTTCATTTCACTTACATTGTTCCCCGTCTAAATTTCTTCGCCGACGGGCTTCAACGTACTCACGACCTCCCCCTTCTTGTCCTTTCCTTTCTTGAGCGATTTCTGCCCGAGAGGACGAGTCTGGACGGAGTTTGAATCGTTGGCAGATGTGTTGGCGCTAGAATTCGAAGTGTAGTCGCCATCTTCATTGATCCTCGTCCGCTTCGGTGCAGTTTCAGTCTCCGAGTTGCAAAAACCCGGGAGATTCTTCAAGAGCTCCCACGACTTCCTATGCCTGAATTCTTTTCGATAGAGGGCTTGGTAGTTATCACTGGCCAACGTAAAAAGGTCGAGGTCCTTCTGTCTGCTTGTGTTCTGACTCTGGAGCTGGAGCTGGGTGTAGCAACCGTTGAAGCGGGCAATCTCTTTCTTGGTGCGGCCCCACGCTGACTTCATCGGACTCTTCTCGCACAACTAGGCGGGAGCTATGTACTCGTTGAAGCGGACAATAATTTTGTTCCAGAATTACTGCTGCGTTTGGTAGTTGGCGGTCTCTCCGTCACACCTGATATCAATGTAGCATTTGGCAAGCCAGAAAATTTCGTCGGGTGTGTAGTTGGCACCTCGAACTACTCCAGATCAACTACTTGTCGCCGAAGCTTTGCCCTTCCCCTTCCCCTTCCCCTTCCCCTTGGCCGGAGATTTGCCCTTGCTTGTTGTCGCGACTTTGCCCTTGTGGCGAGGCAATGAGGGAGGCGGTGATGTCTCGGCTTCCTCTGATTCCTCATGGGAGACTTCTTCCTCGTCCTCTCCCTCAATACGTCATCGTCGTTGAGGTTGATGCGTCTGATTCGATTCATTTTTTAGGACGGCGTGTCGAACGAATGATATCCACCGGGTAGCGTGGAGAATTGAGAGTACCCGGAAAACGGCTGAAATTGGGAGAAGCCGAAAGACGCCGGTAATTGCAAAAACCCCGGAGACGGCTGGAATTGCGAGAACCCCGGTGATGGCTGGAAATTGGTGAAGCCCGGAGACGGGAAGGATTTGGTGTTTGGATTTGAACCGAAGTTTTGTTGGTACCACGAGTTGAATTAATTCTCGTTATCACCCATTTTTTTCAACGCAAACAATCAACAATTGAAAGTAGAAAATTAAAGAAGAAAGAAATTGAGAGTGGAGAGTAGATTTTGCGGTGAAGAATGAATGAATTGAAGAAGTATTTATAGGTGAAGAAGAGAAAATAGCCGTTCAATTGAAGAATTTGCCCTTGGATTTTTTTTTTTTAATTTTAATGTCAAGAAGAGAGTCGAGAGCGGTGTCTCTCCATCGACACCCTCATCGACTCCTCTCCCTTGATCGCCGCGAACGACTTCGCTTCCAATGGGGGATCGACCCCGGTTGGGTCTATCACAAGAGTCGATCGACTCTCGACCCCGGGGATCGATCCCTCCGTTGTTCATGCTCTAACAGATTCTCAGTTGCAAATAATTCATAAAGAAATAAATAAATAAAAAAACAAAAAAACAAAAAGGAACAACCCTTCTAGTGAGAACTGTAGTAGACAGTTAAAACCATAGCAAAAAAACAAGGATGGCCTAGCATTTCCATAACTTACAATTTGTCAAAGTTCTAACCAGAAGAAATTGTGTAATTTCACACATATAAACAGAAGAGGTCACACTGTATCTACGACCAACCGAAGACATAGTCAAGAACATATACAAGTGCCAGAGAAAACGGATACAAAAGGAAAGCTATCAAAGAGGTCCACAAAGGAAATGTGGTGCGAATGCTAGCAAACACGCCCATCACAATGCACACGATCAGAATAACCAGCACCTCCGATGAGAAATCCCAAACCAACCCTCTCATATAAACAAGCCCCAAGAACACCGATAGACACAGGACGTTGTTCATGGTAACAGCTCCATACAACTGAAACAGCAACACATTCAAGGGTCCGGTTTATCTCTCAATTTAGTAAATTAGCAAGAAATAGTATGATTCGATTCCATATGAGTACAGTACAACGAAATATTACCTCTGAAAATGTCAAGGAGGCAGATCTTAGCTTCTTCCTGCTGGCAAATATAATGGCAGAGACGGCCTCACTGGAGTTGGTAGCCAATGGAAGAGCGATGAACGATATGAAGAAGGAAGGAATGTTTGTGGCGTCGGAGAAATTCTGAACGGTATCAACAAGAGGATCGGCAAATGCAGCTGCGATGACAGTTCCAAGGAGCAATAAAAGTACAGCTTTCACCGTAGTCCACCCTGAGGTCTCAACACCCTCATCACCCTCTTCATTTTGAGATCCTAACAGAAAATGGTCTCTCTTTGTTTTCTGGAAAAAAGGAAAAGAAACGAATACGATTATATGGCGTCTAAACTAGTTGTACGACATTGTATAGAAGCTCATTTAAAGCAACGGACCGTGTGAAAAGCATCTATGTACTTCATTGAATCAGCACCGTGATTAGCATCATTGGCATCCTTGGCCTCTTCAAGCCATTTCCCGACTCCTGCAATGAACTCTTCTAAATCAATTTGAGAGTCCTGAGTAGTATCAAACTCCTTCATCACTTTATCTACGGCATCATTATGATCGATATTGATCTCGTTGAATTGGATTCCAATAACTAGTGCCCTTAATTCTGTATGAGAAAGATATCCATCTGAATCTGCATCAATCGCCTTAAACAGCCTGTCATAGTAAAGAAGAATACATGAGCTTAACTGCAGAGTCGAAAAGGAAAAATATGAGTTCAGTAAAATCATATGACCAGCAGAGCATGTAGCTTACTTCGATAATACTTCTACATTAGGTCGTCCCTCTTCCGTGCAGAGCCTCCCCAGAGCGTGCTTTTTCAAATGCTTTAAGATTCCGGACATCACATGCCTATGCTTGATAAAATCAAGACGCCTCTTTTGAACCCAGGGCTGAAAAACCTGCAAGGAAATCCGAGAGAACAGTGACATTCTTTACACAAAACTGAGAATAGGAAATTATACAGGTGAATGAATGGTGAGAAAGAATCAAAGCTGCGTTGTCCTGAATATGCCTCGTCGTGTAGTTGTACATTCAAGTTCAACTCTTTTTATATGTTCTACACTATATCTTATTTAAGTAAGCAGATTTAGCAAAATACCTGGTAAAGACAATAGGCGATGAGAAGTGAGACTGAGACAACAAGACCGATCAAGACAGCCAAGTTGCTTCCGGAATCTGAAAGCATCTGTGGAAATTGCACGATGATGAAGGGAATCACAGATACAGCCATGATTATGCCAGCATAGGTTGTCCATATGTCAGAGCTAATGCCAGAACCTGCATAACCAGTAAAACTAGGATATCACAGCAGAAAGACGACGTCTAAAACTGCAAAAAATTGAGAATAAGTGGATTATAAATGGCATAAAACCAGTTATGTCAAGACACCTTACTAATGCAAAATCTACTCTACGTAGAATAACACTACGAGGTTAAGATTGAGACGAACCAGTCAAACTGAAACCTCGGGTGTCTTGATTGTCTTTGGCAAGATTATCTTCAAGATCACACTTTCCGACTATAACGCAGGTGCCCCAGATTACAGTGAGGAGCATGACAGTTGAGCCAGCCAAAAGTCCCATGCCAACTGAAACCTGGCTTTGAGCAGTTTCTCCATCTCCAGACAGTCCAGAGACTGGAAATGAAAAGAAATGATTCAGCGCGCAACCAAAGACAACAAACCAATCAACGAAACCAGAAAAAGACAAAAAGAAAATTAAAAGGTTCTAGAAAATACCATGATAAAGAGTCAAACAAGGATCATGCATGACAATCGGACAAAACACCATATGAAGACAAACCAAATTTCTTATGTACAATTCAATTCAATATAATGCGTGAAAGAAAACTCATAGTATATATCTCCATCAACCCCCTCCCCCTTAACTAACTCCAAATTATAATTATGGTTGATAGTAGAAAGTTTCACTTCAAATAGTAAGCTATGTGAAATTTGAGATGTAAAGTTACATACTTTTATTGTTCTATATACAGACCTACATACATAAGTAATTATTGAATTACAACGTAATTCAATTGTGTCTTTAAATTTGAATGAATAGGTTAGAAAGATTGTATTTCAAATACTTTTATTTAAGATTACAATAAAAATATTGTATAATTAATGTTATTTCCTTTTATTTTTGGGTTAAAAGGTAAAATATGTGTAAGCGACGTGATTGCGAAACATTTACGAGGAAAATATGGATATCGACTTTGGGTGAAATATCAAAATTTTAACAGGTTGTGATACGAAACATATGAAGAATGAAAACGTAATTGGATATTCAAGGAATAAGAAAGAGAAAATCCACATATATATAAAACCTTATTTATACATTATTGGTATGTAAAATATAATACTCCCTTCATCCCGGTTTAATGTGATGTGGGGAGGGTGACATGAATGTTTGTATGGTACGAGTATTTTTTGGTGGTGTAATCTTGGGACCCATTTATGGGTAAACATGTGAAACTTTTAAGGACAAAACTGTAAAAATAATGTCCTAAAAAAAATACTATACTAATTCGAAACGGCTAAATATGAAAAGACACCACACTAATGCGGAACTAACGAATTACTCCCTCCATCCACGAAGATTGTAGCTAGTTTTCCTTTTCCGTCCATCCATGATGATTATAACTAGTTTCTTTTTTTCTACTTTTGAATATAATTTCACTTATTATTTTACTTTTTATTCATGTCTCCACTTATAATAGTGAGTTTCTTACGCTACTCATTTAACATCTACTACACTTTTATTATAAAACTCATGCCACAAAAAATTCCTATCTGTGGATGAAAAAATTACTATTACTAGCATTTTTTCAATATTATTATTCTACGGTCGAACTTTTTCAATATTATTTTTCTAAAGCATTCACAAGATTTTTTTCCTTTTCCTCCTAGTGGAGAATAGGGTATTACTTTATTAGGTTTACACTTCACAGTCTCTCTGTCTTAATCCAAAATAAAACAAAACAATAAATAATTAAAAAAGAAACGATACACCAAAGTTTCTTAGAAGTGACCAAAATTTAAAATATAGATCCTTCTCAAAAAAAAAATGAAAATATAATTCTTTCTCCTGGCAATTATACTCTAAATGCTCCTCCTATTACATGTGTGGTATAAGTGCGCTTTGATTTTTTTTAACCGTTCACAATAACTATGGTCCAATTAATTATAGATATAATCCTTTACTCATTTACTTTTAAAAAGTCTTACTACACATAACAAATAATGATGGACTTCATTCTACTCACAATTTTTTTTCCAATCCCACCCTCACCCGCTTATATATATTCCCTCCTTATCACACACTTATAGTGACAGGAGTTTGGAGGGAGTACTAAATTATAACCTGACTGACACTTTGCAGTACGACAGAGCTGTGAAATTGAAACTACAACTTTAAATAGAAAGTAGAAACCAACATCTTTTTAGTTTCTCAACAATTGTACAGGAAACGAAACTTCCACATAAAGCACATATATGTTCCCGTAATTCAACCTATATATGTATACAAAAAAGGTAACTAAATATCATGCTCCTCAATTATAAACAGAAGATGAGAAGAACTTCTAATTTTTTTAATTCGTTTAAGGGAAATAGAAGGTTTGAATTTCTATTTTTAAAGAGGGGCGAAAATTAGAGTTATCGGAATTCAGACTTTTGAGAAAATAAAAAAAAAAAAGGACATAAATACAAATAAATAAATAGGAAAATAAATAAAGTAATAACCTAGTATGAGCATAGCATCAGGAAGGGCTCCGAGAATGGGGAGAAAAAGGCCGCCGACAATTCCGGGGCCCAAAATCTCGAGCAGAAGCTCGCTGCCGCCGGAAAGATACGTCGCCGCCGTGAACATCAGGTAACCGTACACCAAAATTAGGAAGAGGTTTCCCAGCGCCGTCGACGTGCACGGCATGAATCCATACGTCTGCTCGCACGTCTCCTCCGCCGTGCCCAGGCGGAGGAACGGCAACATCCTGCCGCCGCCGACTCCATCGGAGACGGCGCCGGAATGATCAGAAATGAAGCGGCCGTACGCTAAGCCGCAGAGTATCAGAAAGAAGACGACAGTGAGAAGGGGCCTGCTCCGCCGCTGCATCTTCCTCATGCTCGATCAAACTTGAATAATTCTCTCCGACTCTCAGTGTGTGTGTTTATATATATATATATGTGGTATGTATGTAGGTATATATGAAATTGACTATTGAATAAATTTGATAGAAATAATAATGCCGTAATATATTCCGTGTGAAGCGCCATTTTTGTAAATTGCCGACAATATTCTACTAATCTGATTTAAAGATTCTTTAATTTTCGTGATTATAAAATTCATAGTGGCTTTTAAGAAGATTATAACAATAACTCTATGATATGTTGCTAATCTAGTAAGATTTACACCAAGATCTAAGATCTGTATCGGCTAAGTCGGCTTCAAAAATTTTTTTTGACTTTTTGAGCATTCGCAATGGTAAAAGATGGACCTTGGTTTGGGTGATTTTGGTGACATACCAATGATGGGATGGATTTAGATAAAAAAATTGATAATATGGTTAATATATAGATTTAGGTCTATCTAATGCTTGGTAATGATTGAATAATTTTATTTTTTATTTTGTATTTCTAATAAATAATAATTTGTATCACGCATTGAATTGTTACCACTCTTTTTTTTAACACATAAAATCAACAAATGAAAGTAGAAATTGAAGAAGGAAGAAATTGAAAGTGAAGAGTAAAATTTGGTGTGAAGAATGAATGAATTGAAGGGTATTTATAAGTGAAAATGAGGAATTGGCCGTTTTATTAAAATTGATTTTAAATTTCTTTTTTATCTTCAGAAATTAAAAAAAAAAATTGACGAATGGAAACACACTACGTGTCCCTAAAAGTAGTCAGAGGTGAGTCAAGCGTGGTGTCGATTGAACGACACCAGCTACGACTCCCTCACTCAACCCCGCTCCTCAACTCGGCTTCCAACGGGGATCGACCCCGGTGTGTCGATTGAAGGGAGTCGATCTCTCCCTCGACCTTGAGGATGACTCCCGGCTGTGCTTGCTCTTATAGAGGCTTGGTCACTCTTTCAATTTCAAATTACAATAATGAATGATTGAGATGTTAATATATAATTAGAGAACTTTGGACAGTTCGATTATAATTATTGTAGATTTTTCCCAAACTTTCAATCTTTAACAATTTATGGCCTCAATTTCGTAAAATATATTTAGTTTTGTGATATTTTCCAAATAAGGTCCGTCGTTTCATTTCCGACAACGAAATGGTGATTCAGTAATTTAGTGTGGCGGATAAGTGTTTTGAGTTTTTACTTAGGAGTATTATTATTATTATCTTACATGGAATGACGTGGTTTCTATTTTTTTAAAATTAATATGTAGTATGAGGAATAAAATTACTCCCTCCGTCCCATTGAATACGGCATGTTTTTCATTTTGGAACGTTTCACTATTCTTAGCCTGTTTCGTTTAAAAGAAATAATTAGTGTATATTTAGCATTATAAAATGTGCATTCACACTATATGTGGTCCACCATTCCATCTAAACCCTACTAACCTACTCCCACTACACACTATTCACCATCCCATCTATAACTTTATTAGTATTATAATATTATATTCACACTATACTAAACACTCTCTTTATATTCAATATTTTTTTTAGTCTCCGTATTAATATAAATTAGACCGTATTCGGCGAGACGGATGGAATAGTTATTTTTTCCATAGAGATATGACGCAATCATCATCGCACGATAAGGATCCTCGTATTTCAAGGACTCATTCCCAAAGGTAGGTTTAGAAACGCGGTTCTACCACGTCAACTGGGCGGCAAAGGCGATAGATGTGATAGTGCTATTACTATTTATATAACGAATAAATCTATGTAGCCATATTATGGTTATCCATAATTTTGTTCAAATAAGATAAAAAATTAATTTATTTATAATTTTAAGTTCTAAATGACTTGTAATAGTTTAAATATTCAGTTTATACAAATTTATGTTAATAGTATTTGAATTTTGAGGCAATAAAAATATCGATATAGATAATAAAGTGAATACAAAACTTTTTATTGAAAGAATAAAAGAATTATATATTTACACCACTTATGACAAAATTTAAGTCAATAATATGATAATAACATAAAATATATGTTTATACTTCTTAAAATAAATCAAAAAATTATCTAAATTGATTTATTTTCACACAGTTGACTGAATTATGGCTAAATAGCATCACTCTTATATAACTACTTTATTTTATATTTTAAATTGAGGCGTGTTATGGTGCATTCGTTGCATACTATACACCAGGTGTATAGACGCGTGCATCACACTTAGCGCGTGTTGTGCACGTGACTGTAAAAAAAATTTTTCGAGTTTTTTTTTAATTCTAGGTTTCTGTTTATCAGATTTTTCTAATTACAGGTCTATTTTTCAAATTTTATTTTTGTTTTTCAGTTTCTTTTTATTTTTCATTTTTTTATTTCTTATAATTTTCAATTTTTTTTTATTTCCAATTTCTTTTTTCTTAACTCGACCTTTGCTCCGATTACTAATATAAATTCTTCGGCTCGCTCAAACGTTAAAGTAATTATTGTCATTGAAAAAGTAAATATTGTCATTAAGAAACATAAAGTTTCACAATTATTACATTTTATCACGGTAATGTCTACTTTTGAACATGACAATTTCTACTTTTAGTCAACTATTAAAGTAATTATTGTCACTAAAAAATGTAATGTTTCACAATCATTACATTTCGTCACGACAATGTCTACTTGTGAACTTCACAATTTCTACTTTTAGTCGAACATCAAACTAATTATTGTCGTTGAAAAAATAAACATTGTTAAAAAACGTAAAATTTCACAATCTTTATATTTCTCCACGACAATGTTCAAAAAATGAAGAGACAAACAAAAAAAAGAAGCGAAGAAAAAATAAAGAAAATCTAAAAAATAACAAAAAAAAGGAAATCTGAAAAATTTTAAAAAGAAGAAACAAAATCTGGAAAATAAAAAAAAAAAAAAAAAAATGGAAAATAAAAATCTAGAAAATAGAAAAGAAAACAAAAAAAAGAAAAAGAAATCTGAAAAATAAGAAGAAAATAAAATTTAAAAAATCTGGAAATTAAAAATTAACATAAAAAAAGAAAAAAATCTGGAAATAAAAAAAAAAACTGGAAAGAAAAGAACAAAAAAAAATGGAAATTAAAAAAAAGGAAAAAAACACACTAAAGACAAAATACACTAAAGACAAAATATACTAAAAAAAATATGAGTGTATAGTATGTGACGGGTGTAGGGAAACAAATATCTTTTAAATTATCAATTAAACTTATTGGACTATAATATGATCATGCAATAACAATATTTCAGATAGAAGAATAATAGTGAATACAAGATATTAAATGTATACAAACATAAAAGGCTTGCTTTCAGTATACAACCCTTCAAGATGGTGATCTTAGATGTTCATTTTATCATTTTATTCAAATTGAATTAAATTTAGCCATATAATTTCTTCTTCTATTCCTTGATTTAATTTTCTGCCACAGAGTTGCATTTAACTAAAAGGTTGTAAGGTATTTCTCAAATATAAAATAAGTAGATGATAGGTGGTGGTGTTAAGTGAATTAATTATTTTTAATTTCTTTTAATACTATCTATACTAATTTAAAAAGAGCCTTGTTTTACAAAATTTATTTTGCCTAAAATATCATTATTCAATTGAGGACAATAGTTTAATATAACATAACATAATATATTTTAGTTTTGATAGATATATTTATTCAAGGGAATCAAACTTACCTTATAATAATATATTTCTTATCTTATACTCCCTCCGTCCATTTTTTTAAAGTCTCATTTGCTCCCAAAGAAGTGTCCATTTTTTAAAGTCTCACTCTCCTTTTTATACTCCCTTACCCTCCCTTCTTTTCTTTATTTACTACCCTTTGTCACTACTCAATACTAAACCCAACTTAATTAAACCCTTATTTTTATTGTTAATTAAAACCCAATTTAATTACTCCAACCCAATTTAAAACCCAACCCTTTAACATATTTAATCCCTAAATAGTTATAGTAGAATTTATTTTATCTTATGCATTTGCATATTTGAATACTCTAGTATATTTCATCCGTTTTAATAATTGAGTCTCAAATTACCTTGTTTATTCGTACCCCCAAACTAATTTTCATATTGAAAAATAGAATTTATAAGCTCCCAAAAAAAAAAAACATAATAAACAATAATATAAATAACTCTAAATTACACATTATGTAACACGAAACAAAATTATGCTCTTTCCAAATCATTTTGATTGTACATAAATACTCTTTGCAGTACAATTTTATTATAAACAACTCGTTTTTAATAGGATTATTGTTGGATTATAGCAGTTTTAAGGAAAAAAAACACAAATTATAGCACTAACATTTTAAAAGTATTAATTCTAACATTTTATGACTTTTTTACACTTATTTATATATTTTTTAATTATTAGAAAATATTCCAGGTATTGAATCATTTATTTGGCTAATCATTTATTAATCCAACGTTGCAGATTCGTTTTTAACAATTTGGTTAGGATTAAAATAATTTATTAATTTATAATCTCACGTTTCTTATCCTCTGCATAACTAATTCCTTCATTTCCGTCTTCTCCATCTCCATAATCATTTAACACGATTTATTTACTTAAGAGATTTAATTCATTCAACAATTTAATGAAAACTGTTGGGATATCTAATTTCATGAAAAAGTGTTGGCATATTAATTTACTTAAACACGATAAAAAATATCTAAAAATACATTATAAAAAATAAATCAAGCCATGATTGAGCCTCTATTTATTTATATGTAAAGGTGTTTTTCTAATGCAATTAAGAAAAGTAATCCAATGTCATTAGCACTATCCTTTTCTCCACCCACTTTACCTTTATCAGCTTTCTTAATCTTCATGCCGAACAGTAAACGGGACTTTAAAAAATGAACGGAGGGAGTATAATTTATGTAAAAGTTTAGTTCTCATTTAAATATGAATCACATTCAATTAATTTGTAGAAACAAATGAGGTAATATTGGCCCATATAAAAATAAAAATTGAATGGTTGGACAATCACGAAAATACCTTCATATAAATTTGTTTATTAACTAATGTGATTGGCGTAAATCTTATTGGTCATATGAATTCCGTTCCATTAATTTATTTCCTAATTAGAATAAAAAAATTGAGGAATTGAACAAAAAATTATCTCCACTTATATAAAGAGTTTTATTTATGAAATATAGATTTTTATTTACAATAAATTTCATCATTTTTTCAGAACAAAAGAATAATTTAAATTTTAATTAATAACTAAATTAAAGATGTGAACGTTAGGGTTCTACGATTTTTCTGTTAGAGCAGAAGAATTCTTCAATCAAATACATACAAGAACTTTAACAATACACATATTAGTTTTCTTGCTTCAAAGACACGACAAAATTGCTTTGTACTTTGTATTTCATAAATTCTAGTCTAAATTGCAAAAAAAAATACCCCACCTTTTATCAAATTCTCATTTAAATTTTCACCTTTTAATTTTTACAAAATAAATTCCTCACCTTTCATTCTTTCTCAATTGCATCCCTCCGGTCGTTTTCCCCAATTTTGTTGTTGATGATGTGGAAGGCGGAAAATCTTACATGTCAAATCAACGGCAAGAATGAAACGACGTAGTTTAAGTAAGGCCAAAACGCCATCGTTTTGCTGCAAACAAACACTTATATTTAGGGTCTAGACATCATACAAATCGAAGTTCAATTTTCGGGATTTTCTCCTCTTTCCCTCTTCATCCTTTTGTATATTTCACGTTTCAATCGTTCATGGCTCTTCGTCTTAGCACACGCGGGCTCAATGCGAATACATCGAATTCCGAACCTCAGAGGTAGAGGTGGCCAAAATAACCAGAACCGGTGAAACCGAACCGCCGGGTCCTTTTTGGAACTGAGAACCATCGTTGAGGCAGTTCTGTTCCGATTTCAAGAATGTGGAACCGAGAACCGCCGGTTTCGGTTCCGAACCAACAGTTTCTCTACATTTTTTATTTTTTATTTATATTTATATCATAATTCATATTATATCACCCAAATACTAATATTAGAATGCATAAATATACATTTATAGAAGAAAAAGGTAGGAAAATATGAAAAAAAAATACATATAATTAAAACTTTGGTTCCAAATTGGAACCGAGAACCGAAGAATCGAAACTGCCGGTTTCAGTTTAAAACCGAAAGCAAAGGGGTAGGCGGTTCGGTTCCGGTTCCTCCGAAGTAGAACCGAGAACAGTCGATTCCGGTTCCCGTTCGGAACCGAAACAGAATTTGGCCACCTCTACTCAGAGGCTTTGCAAATGTGGAAATCGTGCGGTAATTAAGCTCTCGAACTTTGTGGATAATGACTTAACCCAAAACACTTATGAATTGACTTGTAATCGCACGAGGTCACTCTAGTGTGATAAGCTAACTCAAGTCGTATCTCAAGGAAGGCTAAGCAGGACGATTAATCATGCTACACACAAAAAACAATAAATCCTAAACACTCTAAATAATTGGTTGGGTCTGACACGCTCACTCTTCATTATCTAGACGGAATTTAAATACTAAATTACCAACACAATAACATAGACAAGATTAAATAAATAAAACTATCAACATATAAACCCTAGCACTTGAAATTCTTGATTAAAAACCGTAGAGAAATAAGAAAGCTCAAATTCTAAACATTAAAAGTAATAACAATAATAAATCATATTAATAATGCAAAATCAAAATAAGTAGAAGTAATGAAAATATCATACCAAGTTCAACAAGACAAGTAGAAACTGGAGATGACTGAATTGCAACTACTAATAAAATTGAAATGCGAATTAACCTTACAAAATATGATCACAGCCGTATTCTGGAAACAAAAGATAGTCGAAAATATTAAAGAGAAAAGTCACCAACAAAATCCAGAAACCAATCGACGTTTGTAACAAAGAACAGAAGATACCCTAAAGAAATTACAAAACGCTATTTATATCACTAAATGAGCTCTCGCTCAATTATAAACGACCGCTCAAGATAAACACGCGAAAAATGAAAATAACAACTAATTAAACAAATGAGCGACCGCTCATTCAAAATACGGGGTCAAATGGAATGAGTGGAATGAGTGAAATGAGAGGCGGCTCAACTAATTTTCGGCACTTTTTCTACTATTTCTTCTACTTTTCTCCTGCTTCTATTATTCTCCACACTCTCCTGCAAAACTACTGCCACAGTCAATAAAAGTTTACGAATAAAGCCAATAATTATATCAACTATATCACAAAGTCCACACAAATAATGACAAATAAGCACAAAACAGATAACCCAAAGATAATGAACGATGTCTAAACCCTAAACATAAGTGTTTGTTTGCCGCTGTGTCACAACCCCAAATCCCGAGGGACGGCAGAAGCCGGGGTGCGACTGGGGTTGGATTAAAGAAGCGGGGAAGAAGGGGACTAACTGAACATACATACATAAAAGACAACATATATTATGTGAACATGACTTTAATTACAAAAGGAAGAGTAATTCTCGAAGGATTACTCGACTGAAAGTACACGATGGATAAACTAAGTTATAAGACAGATCTTAGTCTACAGTGATTACATATATGTTCATCAAAATACTAGAGTTCTGCAGCGGAAAAGTGATCCATACTAACTAAAGTCTTCCTATGACAACTTCATTCAACCCTCGCCGCTTCCATCGCTTCAACCTGCACATTTAGAAAACATATGCAGGGCTAAGTACAAAAGTACTTAGTGGGCACGTTGCCGAAAACATAATCATAAGTAAAAATAATCAGGCATCTCATAATCGTAGCATATCGGGGTTTTATTGAAACTGACCCGTGTCTACTAAACATTTTCTGACTCATTTGTATAAAGTAGCTTGTATAAACATTTTTCTGGTATGTTACGTTCAAATCTTGACCAATTCTCATTCACCGTGGCTGGTACCCCTCAACAGGGTATCGCATACACCACAGGTTACAAAGTGCACTAACTCTGGAAAGCACTTAGTAGCTAACTCAGAGCCGATCGTTAACTAATAAATCTGGAAAACACGAAGGTTAACTCAGATAGGTACAAGAGAACTCACATAAAATATTTAAACAGTTTATGCCATGATTATCACTTTGAAAACACGATTATCAAAGCGATAAAGAAAGGTTTTAGAGCATTGCTCGTTTTATTTTATATATAAAAGCCCACCTTTGTGATACAGAACTACTAAGCACTAGCTTCCGATCTCCTGATCTTCCGTCCTTTCCTTACTGCTGGCTTCCTCCTTCGTCGTAAAATAATAACACTTAAAATCGGGTCGTAAAAGATAATCGATCATAGAAATTCGAATAGGCTTTAGTCGTTTCATTTTCTTTAGATATTTGCACGCTTACTAGATTCATTTTAGTTAAACGGGAAACGAGACTTGAACAAATCTCGTATGGAACTCGAAAGGTCTCATACTCGACTCTTAGGTCAGTAGAGAGGGTAGTCGATAGCTCAATACGACTTAAAAGAAAAAAAGGAACTAAGTTGGAAAAGAATTCAACTTAGGAAATTAAGTTTTAGTTCCTTAGGCGATTTAGACAATTTCTCGCTTAACTAAATTTTATTACTTTAATGGATACGAGATGAGATCTCGTCTCGTTTAGCACTCAAGGCTCCTTTCTTAACACTGGGGTCAGTAGGAAGATAGTCGGCAAGTTATTACGGCTTAAACGATCGAAAAAAACTAAGTTGCGAACGAAACAACTTAAAAGAATGAATTCTGAAAATTCACTGTGCAAGGCAGTAATACCCCGAAAATTCTTTACGTTCTTAAAAATTTAAAGTTAATAATAAAAATGGCTTTGCACGCCTAAGTTTACGATTTTGAATTCTAAGACTAACGGTCGAATCCGTTTCCGAAAATAAATTACGGAAGTCAGCTAGACGACTACTGTATTTAGGGTTATCGCGTACGAAAAGTTTTTAGTTCTAGAGCTCAGAACAGAAAACCGTCTGATTTTTGCATTCACGAAATCGCGATACGAACTCGCCCGAGAAAGTTCGTTTTTATGATTTTCCGGACGAAACTCGGACTGTGTCGTCCCGAGTTTTTGTCGGAATTAAAATTTTAAATATTATTTTCCGATTAAGTTTAGTACGTTAGAATTTTTGGACGAATCGGATCGTGACGATTTTGTGTCGAGTTACGTTTTTCGTCGTTCGATTTCCGTAACGTCGTATCGCGTCGGAAAAAGCGCGTAATTCCTCTCTTTCTCTTCCTCATGATCGACATGGTCACACACACAAGCATAGATATTTTTCTTTTTTTTTATCCTAAGTATTGGACACCTAATACTAATACTATTCCTACTTTACACCTATTAGGATTAATTCAACTTATAACATAACAATTAATCATCTCCCTCCCTCCCCAAAAGAAATTGGCAGCCTCCCCTTCTCTCTCTCCCATTTTCATTTCATTTCCTCCATTGTTGAAGATCAAGCTCTTGGACAAGAAAAAAATCACACAAGTCTTCATTCATCCATCGAACTTCATTTCTTTCTTCACTAATCTTCAAGGTAATCCTCTCCTCTCTAATTCTATCCATCCAAAATCCATTTCTTTTTATTTCTTCTTTGGATCGAGTTTTATGGGTGATGGAATTAGATGTTTGATCTTCGATTAGTGAAATTAGATGTGTTAGATGTGATAATTAGGGATTAAAATTGATTGAAATCAAGAACCCTAACTACTATGACATTACCGAAATTTAGGGCTTTTTGGTGGGTTGATTGAATTCTTATATTGATGTTGTAATCATGCTTAGGAAGTGTTTAATTAGTGATTAAAACAAAAAGAAATCGAAAGCCCTTTGATTTGATGAAACCGAGTTCTAGGGTTTAGGGTTTGGAATTGGGGATTTTCAATTTCATGTTGCAATTGGACTTCAATTGTTTAAAGGATGATATAGTAGTATGATTTAAGGATAAATGGTGTTGATTGATGAAGAAAATCACCCTCTTTAATTGTTTGTAAATACCGAAATTTATAAGAAAAATAGGGGTTTTCATGTAGTTGTTTTAGATGATGTTTTGTTGATGAAATAATGTTGTAATTGATATTAGTTGTTGATATGAATTTATTTAGAATTTTCTAAAAATATTTCGTGAGTCGTAAGAGACGAAGAACTCGTTCTAAGTTGAGATGTAGTAATGATATGAAGTGATGATATGCATGAAAATGAATCTCGTTAGATGTTGTTTGATGACGTAAAATTTGAACGAAATCCGATAACTTTTAAAATCGCGTAAGAGACGAACAATTAGTCTTAATTAATAACCGAGAAGTCGAATAAGAATTCTAACTTGATAATAATGTTTATTATGGACTAAGGTATAACTTTGTAGTTGACGTCATGAGCTTTCGAGCTATTTTAATATGAGTTGTAGTTATAGTCGAGAATTAGAACGAGAATTGGTTAACTTGATTTTTGGTTTAGTACTTGATAGTTGAAAGCCGACGTTTAGAACGTCGTGCTATTGGACGAGTTTTGAGAAGGAGTTTATCACGTACGGGGGTACGTGTTGACTGCCTTGAGGGTCAAGTTTCATGAGAAATCGAATACGAGAACTTAGAACGAACCTAAGAAGTTATACGTCGATTCTATCGAGCAACTAGGGTTAGCGCGACAGTTTTGCGACCCTTGCCGGAAACTGTAATAACTTTTAGCTCGTTTATCGGATTTGCAATCCGTAAATTGGAGCGTAAACTAGACATCCCAAGCTTTCAAATGGTACAGGGTTCATCCCCCGTTTCCAGTTCCCCTGTTCTGGGAAGTCCCCAGAGTTACTGTAATGCGCAGTGATTTTTCAGAATTTATTCTTCTAAGTTGTTTCGTTTGCAACTTAGTTTCTTTCGATCGTTTAAGCCGTAATAACTTGATGACTATCTTCCTACTGACCTCAGTGTCAAGTATGGAGCCTTGAGTGCTAAACGAGATGAGTTGGTATCTCGTATCCGTTAAAGTAAAGAAATCTAGTTAAGCGTGAAAATGCCTAAATCGTATAAAGAACTAAAACTTAATTTCCTAAGTTGATTTCCTTTCCAACTTAGTTCCTTTTGATCTTTTAAGTCGTAATGAGCTATCGACTACCCTCTCTACTGACCTAAGAGTCGAGTATGAGACCTTTCGAGTTTTAAACGAGATTTGTTCGAGTCTCGTTCCCGTTTAATTAAAATGAAACTAGTAAGCGTGCAATTGCCTAAAGAAATGAAACGAGTAAAACCTATTTTGATTTTCAATGATCGATTATCTTTTACGACCCGATTTTAAGTGTTATTATTTTACGATGAAGGAGGAAGCCAGCAGTAAGGAAAGGACGGAAGATCAGAAATCGGAAGCTAGTACTTATTAGTTCTGTATCACAAGGTGGGCTTTTATATATGAAATAAAATGAGCATTGCTCGAAAACCCTTTTTCTTTATCGCTTTGATATCTGTGTTTTCAAAGTGATATTTATGGCATGAACTGTTTTATGTTTTATGTGAGTTCTCTTGTACCTATCTGAGTTAACATCCGTGTTTTCCAGATTTAGAGTTAATCTAACTAGGTTAACTAACGATCGGCTCTGAGTTAGCTGCTAAGTGCTTTCCAGAGTTAGTGCACTTTGTAACCTGTGGTGTATGTGATATCCTGTTGAGGGGTACCAGCCACGGTGAATGAGAATTGGTCAAGATTGAACATAGCATAGCAGAAAATACTCGGCCGAGTAAATTGTGAAAATCAGTCAGAAAATGTTTAGTAGACACGGGCCCTTTTTAATAAAACCCCCGATGTGCTACAAATTATGAAATGCCATATTATCTCTACCTATGATTATGTTTTCGGCATCGTGCCCACTAAGTACTTTTGTACTTAGCCTTGCATTGTTTTCTAAATGTGCAGGTTGAAGCGACGGTAGCGGCGGTGGTTGAAGTTGAGTTGAGAAGATAGGATGCTTTAGCTTATGACTTACTTCCGCTGCAAAACTCTAGACTTTTGAGATTATGTACTTTTGATGAACCACTGTAGCATAAGTCTGTAAACTTGAACTTAGTTACTATCGTGTACTTTTGTCGAGTAATCCTTCGCGATTAACTCTTCCTTTCTTTTAGTAAAGTCTTGTTCATTGAATGAATGTTGTCTTTTATGTATGTTTAGTCAGTTAGCCCCCTTCTTCCCCGCTTCTTTAATCCAACCCCAGTCGCACCCCGGCTTCTGCCGTTCCTCGGGATTTGGGGCTGTGACAATTTATGTTTTGCTTCATATGGATTGAGTAATTTGAGTATTGGAAATAGCCATGAGATATTATATTATTTAATGGTCCCAGTAATAATAAACCGGTGTATGGGGGAGGGAATACACCAATAGTGATTTTTATAATACTTTTTCTAACAGTTCGAACTTGCTCAGTTCGTGTGGTTCAACAACTGAAAAAGTCAGTCGCAGTTGTCACACAGTTCATCGTACAGTTGACTTCTTGGACTTAGGGTCAATTGTGTAATCCAAACTGAAGTTTTAGAAAGAGTTGTTGTGCGAAATGTGATGGTAAATTTTAACTCGTTTTTTAACTGAAAGAGTTGTTAGGAAACTGAAATATAAATACTGAAAGTAAAAGCAACACAGTATTTTTACGTGGTTTATAGATGAACTCCTACGTCCATGACTATATTTTCGGGGTAGTAATCCACTAGATAAGTTTACGTATACTTATCAAACGTTGGGTTTGGTTTGCGGGCACCAAACAACCTCACCAGTTCGATTTCAGGTTCGAACTAAATCTTACAACACTTTTGCAGGCAAGTGTAAAGCCTATCGTAGATTGCAGGTTCTAAGGGACCTAGACTTTTTTATTACGGGTTCAAAACAGAAAAGTAGAGGCTTCTTTCTAAGGCTTAGAGACTCGATCTATTACTGAGAATCTGCTTAGAAAAAGCAAGATGTAAACTTCTAGACTCGATCAAAGAACAAGACTTTGAGAAACTAGAAGGAAGCTAAGGAGGAGGACTGTAAACTCTCTGTTACTTTACTTCGAACACTTTTTTGATTTCTTGCTTGAGAATGCTACTTGTTTTTAATGCTTGAAGCTTTGCGCGTGGTTTCAGTCGTCTTCTGGCAATGGCGAATGCCTCTATTTATAGAGAGGGAGGTCATAGAGCCGTTCGAAAGAGCCGTTTGACCTCTGGCAAAAAGCATGGCACTTCACATACTCTTCTGCAAATTTTCCCGAAATAGCACCTGTGAGCCTTGCTTTTGGCATGTCTCTGCGGCCGGTCCATTTAAGAATATTTCCAGGCTGTCTTGTACTTTGAGTAGATTTGAATTTTAAATTCAAGCTCTTCTTCTTCCTCCGTCTTCCAAGTCTTCTTTCCTTAACTTCTGGACGTCTGACTTCGATAGAACTGCTCAACATGCATGAACTGCATTGTTCAGTCACGAAGTCAGCTGAGTTACGGTCTGACTAACCAACTTGAACTTGAACTGCCTTCCAGTCTTGATTTGTCTTCTTCCGTTTGATTCTGTAAAGATAAGCTCTCTACGCTCAAACAGTAAACTCTAGCTAATATCAGACTGATGGCTCATCTACTCAGTTGGGGTCAGTTGGGTTTTGATGATGCCAAAACCTAAACTGACACCACTTAGACTCAAAGATGAACAAAGTTCTAGTCTATAAGAATCAAAGATGGTAGTCATCAAGCAGAGTTAATGATTCAACAGTCTTTTTCAAAAACCAACAACTTATTATAAGAGGATAACAAGTTGGGGAGATTACATTACAACTAATTTTTACAAGATAAAAGAGTAGATACAAAAATCATCAGTTGCCTTGTCTTCTCATCGCATTTTCATTTTTTCTCTTCAGGAGGAGGTAGGTCGTACTTTGCATAAACGTGTTTCCTGACCCTTCGCAGTTTGTCCAGCCTTTCCACGATGTTGATGTTGAGCTTTACTGCGAGCTTCTCTGCCTCCTTATCAATCAGTCGATAATTTATCTGACTTGAGCCCTTAACCAATGGAGCAAGATAAGTTCTTTTTGGAAGAGCAGCTGGTGGAAAATGGTCGGTCCTTTTAAGCACATCTAGCAGCTGTCTTCCGACCACGTCTTCAATCGCGAACATTTTGAGGCGCATCAGCCATGCGTCGTTAGCTTCCATATTTCGAAACTCGAACTCGTAATAATATTCACGAGCGAATTCCACTTTAAGTTCCGTCTTTCAAGTTCTTTTGCATCTCTTCTTGGAACTTTTTAAATCCATCCTTCTGAGACTACTCAAACTTTTTCAGTCACATGGGATTGGCCAACTGCTTCTCAGTTGCGCCGGCCAGTCTGGCTATCTCGATCATTTCCTCACTAGTAGGAGGGGCATCTTTGTCAGCTGCTTCTTGAGTTTCTTCTTCTTCTTCTTCTTGTTCTTCTTCTTCTTCAACATTCAACTCCTGAGTGAAGAGCTCAGCACTTGATCAACCAGCTGCTCTTCGATCTCATGAAGTTCTTTCAGAATTTGCTCTTTAAGAGTCTTAGTCCTTAGAGCAATCTCCGCAGCTTTGGCTTCTTACTCTGACTTTTCCACCTCAGCTTGAGCTTCCTATTGTTGTGTCAGTTTCTCCTCTTCCCCCTTTTTGGCAGCATCAAGAACGAAGGCAACTGCTTCTTTTAAGTCTTCAGTGTCAAGTTTAGAGTTGTGGGAAGCTAGATCTTGAATTACCTGCTAGGATGACTCATGCGCAGTCTGGAGAGATGCGTTTTGAACCTTGAGTGCCTTGACTTCCTTTTGCACCACGATGATTTGGCCCTCGGTCAGCTAAAGTCTGGGCTCTCTTTCATCTATCGTCTTCTTATTTTCGAAGACCTTGTCATATAGGCCTTTGAACTTTGCTTTGTTGACGAATACTTCTTTGAAATCAGTGAACCCCTTGGGTATGGCCTTCAGATGAGCTTCATTTGTATCACTGATCTCCTTCCTGAAATTAGAGAGCTTCTCAATATCTATCTTCTTGATATGCGCATCAATCTGAGTCTTGATTTCATATAGCATCTGCTCAGTCTTTTGCATAGTGGCAAATTTCTCTGCGAAGTCCTTCTGAACATCTGTTTTCATCAAGTCCAGTTTTGCCTTTGTGAAGTTGAGAAGATAAGTCTTCTGATCAGAGAGCTTGGAAACTGAGGTTTGAGAAAGACCTGTTGTACGGAATGTGGTGGTAAATATTAACTCTTTAGTTAACTGAAAATCTTTTACCGTGAAGGTCAAGTTCACAAACACTTAGTGCAGATGTTGTAAAGTCAATTTTATGCTTGGTCCGTTGGTTAGGAAACTGAAATATAAATACTGAAAGTAAAAGCGACACAGTATTTTTACGCGTACTTATCAAACGTTGGGTTTGGTTTGCGGGCACCAAACAGCCTAACCAGTTCGATTCCGGGTTCGAACTAAACCTTACAATACTTTTGCTGGCTAGTGTAAAGCCTATCTTAGATTGCGAGTTCTAAGGGACCTAGACTCTTTGATTACGGGTTCAATGAAGACCTAGAAAGGTGGGTTGGTGGTTTTTCAAACTATGATATTTATGATATTTGTGATGTCACCTATACAGGTTTATATAAATGAAAAAAAAAAGATTTTCTATAAATAAATAAAAAATATCATGCAATATATATCACAAGTATTTAGTGAAAAAATCATAGAAAATAATTAATATTTCAATTCCAATTTAAACTTCTTAGGAGACGTTAGAAAAATTATATTTACTTATTTATTTAATGATAATTATTGGCATTTTTATAAAAGTATAACTGAATTAAAATATAAATATCATTTACCAAGTTTTAACATACATAGTTATCTCTTACTTAAAGTACTTTTATAATTTTTTAAAGAAAATACAAGAAAAACAAGGGCATTATTCATAGTTAAATATTTTTATTATTCCTTTTTATATAAAAATTGCAAAATTAAATAAAAAAGATGGAAAAATTGTAAATATTAATATAAAAATAAATTAAAATATAAATTGACTCATTAATATTTATTTAGTATAATTATTATTTTTAACGTGCGAATGTACCTTAACTATACTAGTACTATTAAAAAAGGGTAATGATAGTCGCCACACTGTGGCCAGCCACACGCGTAAAAAAAGGAAAGTTGACTGTAAAAATGGAAATAATCACATTTGTCTCTTATGGTTTGTGATTCCCAATTAGGGTATATTTCCAATTTTAAAACTTATATTCCTATTCTTAATTTGTGTGGTCGGCCACAGTATGACCGAATATCATTACCCTTAGAAAAATTAGGAAAAAATGTAAAAGATGACGTACCTGTATATTATATGAAAACAATGAATTGGCGCGCAAAACTTTAGCAGAACATTCTTGATTCAAAGGTGGTTTAATTTAGCAAATTAATTAGTTTTGTATTAGTGCATTAGTCTGTAATTATTTGTAGATTGTTTTCAAGAATTGTGGAGTTACTTTATAGGTTTTAAAAGAGGGAAAATGTATAAAACTACAAGAATTTTCTCATTCTTTCATTTTTCGCATGACTTTTCAATTTTCTCCAAAAAAATCACCAACTTTCAGTTTTATCCAAATTTTCTCTAATTTTAAATTCCACTCAAATCAAATATGATGTGGCACTTATGTGACATTCATAAATGTATCGACCTCTCTTTTATGAGGTAACTGGGCATGAGCCGACCTCTATTTTATCCGGTAAACTAAAACGATATATTGCATACAACGTCGTTTCATACATAAACTACAAATAATGATAGAGATCCTTCCAAATACGCAAATCATGATTCTTAGGTGTCATTTAAATTGATACATAAGTGTCACATTAGATTTGATTTGGATGAAATTTACAATTAGGGAACATTTGGAAAAAAAATGAAAGTTGGTGGTGTTTTCTGGAAAAATTTAAAAGTCGCGCAAAATGAAAGAATGAGCAAAGTTTATGTATTTTTGTGCATTTTTGCCTTTAAAATATAAAATAAAGTATTTATATAAATGATTGACTCACTACCCATGGCACCGCCATATTAACGGTGGGTAGGAGAGCAGAACCGTTATTAGTATATATTATTCTACTTGAAAAAAAATTATAATTTAAAGCTGCTAAATCTCGAAATAAGCATTCTTTCTGTTTACAAATTGTTGCTCACGTTTAACTGACATAATAAATAAGAAAATGATTTGACTTAAAATTTCGCTTTTTTTTTTTGCAGGTATAAAAATTTCACTTATGGTAATTATAAATGGAATAAAATTAAATGAGAATGTATGAGACTACTTATATAAATAAAGTGAACAAATTTTTTATGATGGACTTATAAATAATAAAATGAGCAATAATCTCGTGGACGGAAGTGTACACTTGATATAGCTAAAAAGCAAATCATGAACGTTAGTTATATTTTGACGTTTAAATACGAATCACGAATGTTATACCGAATTATTAAAGTTACATGTTACAAACAACTAATAACATAGGGCGGCGACATATCGAAAAGATGGCATGAAATCTATATATTATTAAAACCAATATTGATTCAAGCTCTCTCCTTAATTTAGGTCCTACATGGCGCAATCACAATTCGGTATTCATATTTATCTTAAATTTTTATTTTGAACATTTTTTATTTATACATATTTATTTATTCATATATAATCAATATTTTCCAAAAATATGTATAGAATAAAAATTTTCTAAGATTACTTCCAAGATTAACTCATATAAATATTACATAGCTATATGTGAAATGTGTATTAAGTATTTTTCAATTTGTTTTATTATATAAATTTTCATATATATTCTACATTTTCTAGACTCTTTAAATTGTGTTTTCTTATTAAATTCAATGTAAAGTTTTTTATCCCACATCGCTTTTAAATAACACAAAATTCTTTGAAAACTTAAATAAATACTCAAAGTCAATGTGTATTTTCTCATTCTGCAATTATTTTGTACAACCAACTTAATTGGGTTAATTAATTAATTGGCCGAATAAATAGTTTTATTTTTATTATAAATTTTAATTTGACCAATTATTAAATTGTCAATAATAATTTGTCAATTTAATTAGTCAAATAATCATTCTTAAACTATCTATATAGATAAACTTTATATGAATCTAAATAAATCGTTAATTATAATATAAATCTCCTTAAATTGAATAAATCTAATTATCTATGTAAGAGTGATTGTAATGTTTTGTCGATAAATAACTATAGAAAACAAAAAACATCTATCGTCAATGTGTAGATACTCGAAACCAATGTGTATTTTTACAATTTAAATTGATGTAACCAACTGTTAAGTTGTCAAAATTAATCTGTTTGATTTGATAAGTTGTTAAGTTAGCGCAATTCAAAAAAAAAATATAGAACTGTGTAATAATAAGTTGCTCGATTTTAGTTTGCCGAATTTTTAATTGCAACAATTATTTATCAAAGCAAACTAATTGCACGTTAGACGAATCCATAGAACCAGATGATTAACCTGTTCATAAGTATTACTATCCTCTTAAAAAAATCTTATGAGTTGTACATGACAATATTAATTTTTTATACATATAAAATTAGTGAGATTTTGATTTTTTGATATTATTTATTAATATTTCTACTGTTATAGCCGATATGTATTTTTCATCTCAAAATTATTTTGTACCACCATTCAAATTGGCCAATAAATAGTTATTTTGAGGAAATGCACCCATATGTCAATAGGTGAAATGTAATATCAAAAAGGGTCACTAGTTCAAATTTTATCAATTTTTGTCATATGTTTACTTTTTGGACATTTATACCCTTATCTTTTATATTTTATTCCATCCTACAACACTCTCTCTTCTACTTTTTCACTTTTATTTTTTTATCTCTTTTTTCTCTCTCTTCTTCTCTCACCTCACGTGTTTCTTTCTCTCTTTTTTTTCTCTCTCTCTTCTTCCTCACCCAGCTCCCACCGCCGCCCCTAATCTCAAAATTGCCGCCCTTCAGCTCGCCGTCGAAGACTTGAAGTCGATTTTCTTCGTCGTCGTTGTACTCGATTTTGTGCTGCAAGTTGCTTCGTCGTCGTCGTCCTCGATTTTGTGCTGCAAGTTGCTTCGTCGTCGTCGTCGTCTCTCTCTCCTGCAATTTTTGCTGCAAGTTGCTTCGTTTTTTTTTTTCTGCAATTTGCTTAGTTATTTTCTTCTGCAATTTTGCTATGAATTTGTGCGATTTGGTGCGTTTTGGTGCAATTTGCAATTTTGCTGTGTTTTATGTTTGATCGAATCGTTTAGAAAGTGTTATGGTGGTTCAATTGTAATTTTCCGGCGATTTTTGGTTGCAGATCTGATGTTGCTGTAAATTTCCGGCGACTGAATTTGCTGGTTCAGGGTTGGTACATTTTCGTAATTGCGTACTGGTGCGTACCAAGTTTACCTGGTACGCAGTACGTATTTACCAGTACGTACCAAGTATACTTGGTACGCAATACACATTTATTAATGCGTACCAAGTTTACTGGGTACTCAGTACGCATTTATTAATGCGTACCAAGTTTACTCAGTGCAGGTAAGGCCATCTTCTTTAGTGGTTGCGGATGGAGGATACTGGAAAGAGAACATTTATGATGGTGGTAGGAAAGAGTATATTCCTATACCAACTAGTGGTATAAGCTTTGAATCTTTATTAGCAAAGCTTCAAGTTCGAATGAAGAAGGATAAGAGTATGTATATGTTTGATATAGAGTATATGTTCGTACCTATTTTACCAAAACTTCTTACTACACCTGGTACGCATTTGTAAATGCGTACTAAGTGTACCACATGAAAACTTGGTACGCAGGTACGCTTTGATCAATGCGTACCAAGTTTAGGAGTTCCGATATGGTACACTTGGTACGTAGTTACAATCATGTACCAAGTTTGCTCGTCAGAACTTGGTACGCCGGTACGCTTTGGCTAAAAACGTACCAGCGTACCAAGTTCTGATGAGCAAACTTGGTACGCATTTACAATTGTGTACCAAGTTTGCTCATCCGAACTTGGTACGCCGGTACGCATTACCCAATGCGTACCAAGTTTTCAAGTTTTGATGCGGTACACCTGGTACGCAGTTATAATTACGTACCATGTTTTCCTTCGACGAAGTTTTAATTTTTTACACATTTTTAAGTTTAAGAAGGAATCCCCACTGTCATATGTGCATGAATATTATTCTACTACGACTTGGCGTGAGATTTATGCTGATGATGTGATGTCTATTCCGGATAAAGATTCGTGGTGTGTGCCGCCACATGTTGCTTCAATGATTGTTCTTACACCAAAGGAACCTAAGCGTACAAAGAGGATTCCAACTGGATCTCATACAAACGCAGTCGAGGGTATTTGTAGTGTCATGAGAAAGGTCATTATATGAGTACATGCCCTCTAAGACATCGCTTGATTAATCCGGAAGAAGAAGAGAGTAGCAACCAACCAAGCATCAAAACGAGAACCCGCAAAACGAAGAAATGTGATATTTGTGGTGTTGCGGGTCATACTCGCCAAACATGTCAAGATCCACATAGATTTGGTTGATAATTGGAGATTTATTGAATTCTATTAGATGTGTACTGTTTGTCATGGTTTTTGTTTGAAATTTTTGACGTTTTTATTAATATTGTGTCAAATATTATTGTAAATATTGGTACGTTTTGTTTAATTACTTACTTTACGTACTAGAAAAACTGTTACGAACTTGACTAAAAACGTACCGTCGTACTAAGTTCGGATGTGGTACACGTGGTACGCATTTACAATTGCGTATCAAGTTTGCTTATCAGAAATTGGTACGCCAGTACGCATTACACATTGCGTACCAAGTGTTCGAATTAATCTTGGTACGTTTTATTTAATTGCTTACCATGCGTACTAGAAAAACTGTATCGAAATTACATTTGTGTACCGTTCGTACCATAATGCAAGTACATAGTTATCTTATGCATAATACCAATAAAGATAAAAAATATACATAGCTTCTGTAGCATATGCTAATAGTTATCCAAAATACACATTCAAAATATACAAATGTTTATGAATTCAGAAAATACTATCCATCATGGACAAAATATTAACACCAATTCACTGTTCATTCTTTGACTCCATCAAAATCCATGACTTCCGGTGTCTCCTCCTCCGCGTTATGGGCATAAATGGGCAGGACTGCTTTGTTGGGAAATTTATTAGTATGAGTTTTGATGAATTCCAAAACCAACTGACCCCAACCGAGTAGATGTTGTCAGCTCTTAATATTAGCAGTTAGGCTCGCTGTTTGAGCAATGTTAAGATTTTATCTTTACAAGTCTCCAGCTGAAGACGGAAACATAGCAACACTCGGATACAACCCAGGATGGAAGATCGGATGAGGAACATCAGTTGAAACCGAGAGTTCAAGTCAAACCGTTCAGATAGAACATCAGTTACAAGACTCTGACTGATGATGGAGTTATGCCAAAAAGGAGGAAGACTTTTTATACAACTGAGAGTTCAAGCCAACGGTTCAGCATCAGTTACAGAAAGCCATCCGACCAAGGGGGAAGGTATAACAGAGTGGTTACAAAAAGGATGAAGTTGAAAGTCAGCTGAGAAGATCAACGGTTCAGTCAGATAGAACATCAGCTGAAGACCACTCAGATGAAGATCAAGACTTTCAACTGACTAACTAAGGTTGACTGTCAGAAAGGTTTGAATTTGAAATTCAAAAAGGAAATCACGTGAGGGTTTGATCGTTCAGTCATTACCCCATTTGGCCCAACACAAGGTTGTCTCAGATGGAAAGTAGAAGAGCACAGATGCCATATCGGGAAAGTCTGCAGAGATGAGAGACAAGCCATCGCTATCAAAGAACAGAGATCAACGGCTCCTCCAACGGCTAGTTGATTCTCTTCGCCTATAAATAGAGGCATTCATTCATTCGACAGATTTAACGAGACAGAGAAAATTTGAAGTGCACCCACGAGAGAAACAAGAGCAAAGAAAATCTGCAAAATCATATTCTAAGAGCATCAGCAACTGAGAGTTCTGAGTGGTAGAACATTAGTAGCTGAGGGTTCATAGAATCATAATCTGTCTTAGATCTTAGTTTGAGTGTTCATTCGTTCAAGCCATAGATCCAGCTCACATTCGTGTTCGAGCTGCAGTTGGAAAACCCACCCACACACACACCCTAAAAAGTGTTTGTTAGGATCCTACTCTTCCTGTAACTGAGTAGATAGGTTGCCGAGTACCCGTAAACTTAGCATAGGTTGTCAAGTACCTGTAAACTTGACATAGGTTGTTAAGTACCCGTAAACTTAACTGTAAAGGTTGATAAGTACCCGTAAACTTATTGCAACGGTTGCACAGCCCGCGTAAGCTGTGTGGAACTGTCCAAAAGAACTTAGACTGAGGTGTGTGGACTCACATCTCCCCGTGGACGTAGGAGTTCTCTCCGAACCACGTAAATCCTGTGTGTCTGTGTTTATTTTTGTTCAGTTACTTATTGCATATTGAACTGACCAAACTAATCGGCATACAAACTGCATCTTTACATATCAACTGTCTTGGTTATTGACCAACCTTGCACAAAAGCGTGAGTTATTTTACGAGTATAATTTCCACCACATTCCGCACAGCACCACTCTCACAGCTGAGGTCTCTTACTCAGTTGTGAATCCAGCTGAGACTTTCTTTACTCAGTTGAAGTTTTTCGGGGGTTAAGCTTTCAAAGTTGAAAAATCCTAACTGGTGTATTCCCCCCCTCCCCCCATACACCAGTAACTCGTATCGGGACCATCAAGTGGTATCAGAGCAGTGGTTCAAAAAGACTACTGTCTCTGTTTCATGAGGTGTGAATCGAGGTGTTTTCTTCAGTGGTCAACTGAATAGATCCTTTTTCACACTAGTGCATATCTGCTTGCATTTGTTGTCTGTTATTGTGTGCAGATGGATATTAAAGATAAGATCGTGGTTATATTCTCGGTTGTGAATTATACAGCCTGGAGGACTCGGATGAAGAAGATGCTACTGTCCAAGCATCACAGAATGCAACAAGTACTCTCATCCGGACCTATCAAGATCACGGAAAAGGTCATCCGTACTCCTACAGATCCAACCCTTGGGGATGCAACTGAGGAGATAGTCGAGAAGAACCCAGAAGACTACACTTCTGAGGAAGCAAAAGTGAGTCAGCTGGATATCTGGGCTCAGAGCACTATCATGTCCACAGTTGGACAAGACTATCTTCCATAGATAGAGGAGTGCAACACTGCTAAAGAGATGTGGGACACTTTGGCATCTCTGAGTGAAGGAAGTGACGAAACCAAGGAGAACAAGTTCTCCCATGCATGTCAAGATTTTGACAACTTCACTCTGAAAGTGGACGAAACCATCGATCAGATGGAGCTTCGGTTCATGGAAATCGTCAGAAGGATCCAGTCTATCCGAAGAGAAAAGTATACTTTGAGAGAAATCAATCTCAAAGTGTTACAAGCACTTCCAGTTGAGTGGGATACCTTCACCAACATCCATGAAAGCCGAGCTGACCTAGGAGAAATGGGAACTGAAAGATTGTTCTCAATTCTGAAAGGAAATGAGTACAAAGTGAACCGACGAAAATCCCAGTCGATGGCTCAAACAAGTCGACATGAGGATGTTGGTTCAGCAACGAAGACTGTCGCCCTTCGAGCTGACTATTCCAAGCCGCGAACATCAAGAGCAACAAGATCTGCGGACACAACTGCAAAAGAGCCAAGCAGAGAAGAGCTGCAACAATGCATTGCCGCCATGTCAAAGAAGCTAGCTGACATGGACACTCGGTTCGGAAAGTTCAAACGGTTCTACAAATCCAACCGAACACGAGACAGCTCAAAGCCTGTGAACAACGGCTGCTTTGAGTGTGGCAAAGAGGGACATTTCAAGGCTGACTGTCCAGACCTCTCAAAGAAAGAAAGAGATGCGTTGAGGGCCAAGCAAAACGCAAAAGATAAGGCCATGGTTGCAGAGGAAGTAGCTGATGACGTGGACATCTTCACCGACACTGAAGATGAGGACGAGCTGACTCCCACCAACAACGCGAGCAGACAGGATCAATGTCTCATGGCGATTGGAACTGACCAAAATGAAGCTGAGGTAACTTCTAACCCAGCTAATTTAAATTCTTCTAATGTTGCTAACGTGCAGGATACTTTAGAAGATGAGTTGGAACCATCTTGGGATGATTTCCAAGAACTAAGTGAGCAACTGAATCAGCAAACGGTTGAGTTTAAGAAACTTCACAAACAGTTTGTAAAACTGGAAGAATCCTTTACCGAAAAGGACGATCTGATCAAGAGTCAAACAGAGGAGATTGACTATCTCAAAAGTCAACTGACCGCGGCCAACCAAACTGAGGCTTCAACCGATGAGCAGTTGAAGGAACAGATCAAGGCACATAATGAGCAGTTGAACAAGCAAGAGGCTCAGATCGACCAGCTGATGAAGACGTCGGACGCCCAGACCGAACACATAGCTGTTCTTCTCAAAGACCTTCAAACTGAGAAGGACAACCTGACAAAGCTATATCAGTCATCCGAGATTATCGAGAATCTTATCAGATACAGACGTCAAACGGATGACGTGTCTGGACTCGGATACGACGTGGCCAAGGACACTGGAATTCCACCAGCTACCTTGACCAAGGCTGAGGAGGTCACAGTTGCCAAACCAGACACAGTTGAGTCTGCAACTGAAGAACCACCCTTACAACCGGCTAAGGCAACTGCAGCTGAGAAAGGCAAAGGAGCTGCAGATGGAAAACCAAAGACTCAGTCGGATGGGCAGACAACCGAGGAGGAATGTTCAAAGACTCAGACGAGGAACCGGAGACGTCGAAGATACAACCGACCTCAAAGACAACCGCACAACCGACCAAGGAACCAACTGCAGTAGGGATGGAACCAACAGAACCAACAGAACTTCAACCGACAGAATCAGCCTCAGTTCCATCACCACAACAACCAGAGGTTCCAACCGAGTCAATCGATGTGGAACAGTTACGACAACTATGGATACTCATGCCACAACATGAATTAACATCCGGGCATGAACAGCTATCGTCAACAGCCAGGGCAATGGAATCAGAATCAACCACGACGATTCCACAATGACGGCCGACCTCATTGGCAAAATCAAAAGGGTCAGAGACGTCAACCGAATAGGAGGAACCCCACTCTTCCTAAAGCCCAACATAGGAGAAATCCATCTCCTCCAAAGAGACAGAACATCAATAATAACAACAAGCCTAAGGATAACCGAGGTGTTGTTATAGTTGATGAAAATGGGCAGATCATTTGGAATGACAAGGCTATTCGAGTCTACAGGGAAAAGCGACCCACAGTTCCAGGGGGAACTGGTTCTAACCCTCCAGGACCCAACTGAAATTGGGGACCTAAGCGTGTTTCTCCATGCAGGTACAGGAGGAACAACTGAGGAAGAATAAAGCATCACAGACAAAGTGGGTGATGGACAGTGGATGCTCGAAACACATGACAAATCTGAAGGATTTGCTTGGAAGTTTCGTGGAGCTGAACGGTCCAACTGTTACTTTTGGTGACAACTCAAAAGGTTACACCAAAGGCTACGGTACCCTTGAAACCGATCTCGTGTCAATTTCTAATGTTTCATATGTTGATGAATTGAAGCATAACCTGCTCTCCATCAGCCAATTCTGTGATAATGGTTTTTCTGTCAAGTTTGATGCTCAGGGTTGCAGAGTTAAAGACGTTCAAACAAAGCAGGTCATATTGTTGGGAAATAGATCTCCAACTGGGAATGTCTACTATGCTGACTGGAAAAGCAGCCCACCTGAAACCTGTCTGTTATCAAAGAGCAGTTCAGATGTGAGCTGGCTGTAGAACAAAAGGCTGAACCATCTGAATTTCAAGACAATGAACCGACTTGCCAGACAGGAACTCGCAAACGGCATTCCTAACCGTGTGTTTTCAACAACACATATCTGCAGTGCGTGTCAGCTGGGAAAGCTCGCCAGATCCTCGTTCCGGTTGAAATCCACACCCTCAACCAACCGAGTATTGCAGCTGATCCATATGGATCTCTTCGGGCCAGTTATACCAAAGAGCATAAATGGCAACGAGTATACACTGGTTGTAACTGATGATTACTCAAGGTACACGTGGACCATTTTCATGCGTCACAAGAGTGAAACCCGAGATGAGCTACCCAAGCTGATGGATAGGATATCGAACCAACAAGAGATGAAAATCATTTCTATCCGATTAGACCGTGGAACCGAGTTCCTCAATGAAACCATCATTGAGTACTGCGAGAAGCACAGAATCACTCATCAAACCTCAGCTGCGCAAACTCCACAACAGAACGGAGTAGCTGAGAGAAGGAACCGAACGCTGAAGGATGCAGCCACATCCATGTTGACAAGCTCAGCTCTACCAAAGAGATTTTGGGCTGAGGCAATCAACACAGCATGCTATACTCAGAACCGTTCTCTTCTGACCAAGCGGTTGGGAAAGACACCATATGAGCTATGGAGACGCAGGAAGCCTGATATTTCATATTTTCGCATTTTTGGCTCTAAGTGTTATATTCACAACAATGGAAAGACTCAGTTGAAAACTTTTGATGCCAAAGCTTTGAAAGGCATATTTCTTGGATATGCTGCTCGGATCAAAGCATATAGAGTTTTCAACAACAACTCTCGTGTTGTGGAGATAACACCTCATGTTAGTTTTGATGAATCTACCTTTGAGTGCAGGGAACAGGCTAAAGGACAACAAGCAGATCCAGCTATTTCACCAGTTCTCACCAGATCGCAGGTTCAAAGGTAGAAGAATTTGGCCAAACCGTTGGTATGGGCAACCGAGGATGATGATCCGTGTTCCTCAGAAGATGAATGTGAAGATCATCAAGCGGTAGCTGAGAACCCCAGCTCAAATCAAGGGGGAACTCCAGCTGATGTCACTCCAACTGCATCAGCAACCGAAGCCCAACCGAGCCCGGTTCGAAATATTGTCAACATTGAGGACCCAGACTCAACAGCTGACAAATCCCCAGTTATGAAGACTCCAACAGTTCAGGATTCTCCTTCAGTTGAAATCCCTGAACCAACACAGTTGGAAGAAGAAGGAAGACGCAACCGAAGATGGTATGAAGTTCATTCCACTGACGACATCATCGGAGATCCAACCGAAGGTGTGCGTACAAGAAGCAGAGTTGCGACGCAGGACTCAACTGAAGAAGAGACCAACACTTATGCCCAATATGCTGAGGAGTTGGCAGTTCTAGAAGAGTTCGAACAAGGTGGAGATGTTGCCATGATTTCTTGCTTTGTAGCTGATGTGCCAGAACCAAAGAACGTTGTGGAAGCTCTCAATTGTGTTCACTGGACAACAGCTATGCAAGAGGAGCTGAATGAATTTCTACGCAACTGTGTTTGGGAGTTGGTAGAAAGACCAACTGGTGTCAAGGTTATTGGACTTAAATGGATTTTCAAGAACAAGCGAGACGCCATTGGTTACATCGTGAGGAACAAGGCAAGGTTGGTAGTTCAGAGATACTGCCAACAAGAAGGAATTGACTTTGAAGATTCCTTCGCACCAGTTGCAAGGCTGGAAGCCATCCGAATATTTCTAGCCTATGCCGCACATCACAAGTTCAAGGTTTATCAGATGGACGTAAAGTGTGCCTTCCTCAATGGTGATATCAAGGAAGATGTTTATGTTGAACAGCCACCTGGTTCTGAAACTGGAGATGGAAGAGTGTACAAGCTGAAGAAAGCTATCTATGGACTAAAGCAAGCGCCGAGGGCCTGGTATGACACTCTTTGTGGTTTTCTTCTGAACTCGGGGTTCAAACGAGGGTCAGTTGACAAAACCCTGTTCACCATCAAAGTTGGAGATGATATACTTGTGGTGCAAATCTACGTGGATGACATCATATTCGGTTCCAAGTCAGAGGAGCTGTGCAAGAAATTCTCAGATCTTATGAAGGAGAAGTTCGAGATGTCAATGATGGGTGAGATGAATTATTTCCTTAGATTGCAAGTGAAGCAGTCGCCAGAAGGGATCTTCATCAATCAATCCAAGTATACAAAGGAGCTCATCACCAAGTTCAGATTGCAGACAAGTAAGACCACAAGGATCCCAATGAATACTAACTGGAAGATTGAACCTGGATCTGAAGGAAAGCTAGTGGATGCCAGCAAGTATAGAGGGATCATCGGTTCGTTGCTCTATCTAACTGCCAGCCGGCCAGACATATCCTACGCGGTTGGAGTGTGTGCTCGGTTCCAAGTTCAACCGAGGGAAGCACACATGTTGGCAGCAAAGAATATCATCAAGTACCTGAAGGGAACTGTTAATGTTGGATTGTGATATCCAACTGACGACAATATCCAACTGACTGGATACTCAGATGCAGATCTAGCAGGAGATCGGTTGGACAGGAAGTCCACATCTGGACACTGTCAGTTCATGGGAAGCAATCTGGTTTCATGGTTCTCCAAGAAATAGACATGTGTTGCTACTTCTACAACCGAGTCAAAGTATATGGCCGCCGGAAGCTGTTGCATGCAAGTGTTGTGGCTGAAGCAACAGCTGAGAGATTATGAAGTCGTAACTGGACAGGTTCCCATTCATTGTGATAGCTCAAATGCCATAGCTATCTCTTTGAATCCTGTTCACCACTCTCGGACAAAGCATATCGACATCCGTCATCATTTCATCCGAGATCATATTGAGAAGAAGGATGTGTCCATGGAAAAGATCCCAACTGAGATTCAGAGAGCTGATATCTTCACTAAACCTCTAGCCGAAGCGCGGTTCAAAATGCTTTGTTATCTACTTGGATTGTTAGATCCACTTGATAAGGAACCAGCTGAGGTAAAAAGACAGATATCCATCTGAGGGGGAAGCTCAGATGAAGGGGGAATTTCAGATACGGATTGCCAACTGAAGACATCAAACGTCAGCTGAACAGATGAACTCGAGTCAGCTGATGGTATGCTGCAACATTGAATCAGACGTCAGCTGAACAGACAAACTCGAGTCAGCTAATGGTATGCGGCAACTGAGGAACACAACTGAGGTATACAGCTGATTTCGACATCAGCTGGCAGGTAACATTTATGACTGAAGGTGTTATGTTCTTAAATGAGAATGTTTGAAATAAATTCAAACGTTTCTGAGCTAGTCAGTTACATTAAAAATAGCCATCATGTCGCATTTAATGTAAAGTACGGCTGAACATCCATAGCCTACTTTATAGTGCGACTAGGCTGACATGAAACTGTACACCTCCTCACGCGCTGGTTGGAACTCGGATCAAAACATCGAGTCAAAGCTAGTCAACAGTCGCGCAATCTCAGCCGTTAATGAATTCGCGCCATTTAACCCCAGCCGTCGATTTCAACCGAGTCAAGTCCTATATAAGGCAAAAAATCAGGAAGTTATCTCCTACTTTCCTCATTCGTACATATCAAAACAACTGTTCATCATCGTCTTCAATTCTGTCTCTCCAAATTTGGCTAATTTTCTCTTTCCTCTTTGCATATATATATATATATATCTTCACTGCAAATTACAATGGCACCCAAATCCTCCAAGAAGATGGTTTCCAAAGAACCAGCCACTTTCCAGGAGTCCTTCGATATGCTGATATCGAAGATACATTTTGAACACATTCTGTCGACGGACGCGCTGGAGTCACCGGAGCTCTCTCCCCTCGCCAGTCTTCTCTCTGTGCACGGCCTTCTTCAATGGGCGACTCTTTCTCCTTCCCTCATTCTCAGGAAACAGGTTGGAGAGTTCTATCTCAATCTGCATCACGATTCACAAGTCGGACTTGTGTCTACAGTTTCCTACAAATAGCGCGATGGAGTCTCCAGGACTGTCCATGATTCCGCCGTCAAGATTCATGTGTCTGAAGAACTCGCCAAAATCATCCCCAGAAATCTTCAGGCCACAGACATCGTCGACAACTTCACGGATAAAGAAGCGGATGAATTCCTTCAACAGGCACTGATCATTCCAGAGAAGATGAAGAGCAGCATGCAAAGTACGAAGTTGAAGCCTCAACATCGACTTCTGTTCGATGTTATTTCCAAATGTGCATTTGGCTACGGAGGAGCGTTTGGGGATATCAGCCGCCCAAAACTGAAGCAGCAGAAGGCTCTAGAAGAGAGACACAAGGTCAACTGGCTTCAGTACTTCGAACATCAGCTGCTGTTGGAGCAACAGAAGATCTCCGAGGTCACAACTGAGTCCGGAGAGCGATTGTTGAGTGTGAAAGGCTCACTCAACTTCGGCACCAAGATCTCTGCGCTGATCCTCAGTGCCACCAAGGACCAGAACCTGACCTGGGAAGACAACGAAGCAACTCCCCTGAAGAAGCTGTTGATGTTCCCATCAGCTAAGAAGGCTCAGGATGTCTTGTCTGCGGTGTACACTCCCAAGGACAAGAAGGGAGCTAGAAAACCAGCTGTGGAAGCAGACACAGCTGAGGCACAGTTGAAGTCTCAACCTCCTGCAACAGTTGGTCGCACAACCAGATCATCTTCCAAACGCCAGCTGAGGGATGAGTCTGATGAAGATGAAGAAGAAGAGGAGGAGGTACCGCTACTGAAGAGACCGAGGATTCGTTTCAAGCAACCAGCGGTACAGCCAGCTGCGAAGCCAGCTGTGGAAAAGCCAACGGAGGAGACACCAGCTAAGAAATCAACCGAATCCAGCCAGTCGGTTGATGCAGCTGCGTTTGTGATTCAACCATGCCAACAAGAAGAGATGGCTGAAGGGATGGAGACCGATGTGGAGGAGTCCAACTCGTCCTCAGATGACTCTTCTTCATCTGAGGAGTCCCACGACAGTCCACCCTCTCCACTGACCGGAGCTAATGCCAGCCAGGTAATCCCACTTGTGTCTGAGGAAACTATTGAGCCCGCCCTATCACCACCCAAAGAGGATCCAGTTCTCTCAACTGGTCCTCAGTCAAATATCCCGAGCCTCACGCTCGATGCCAACGTTGAGACCATTCCTTTGGCCAACGTTGAGGAAACCATTGAACCCATTGTCTTCGATATAGACCCCCCACAGATTGATGAAGAAGCCAACCGCCAGGCAATTCTGGCTGAGTATGAAGGGAGGCTGGTCTACTGCTTCAGAAAGCTGACAGGCATGTTTCTGGAGGCACGTTCCATGCCCATCTTTGCAATGTTCGGGACCGAACTTCTCTACCAGTTCAACATCATCTTCAGTTACTGGTACGTGAAGGAGGACACCCTGAGGATCCACGGCTGGGACAGGTTGAAAACTGAAGAATCCAACCTGAGGACATACTTCGATTACCAAAACCTCGAGATTTCTTACAATCAGAAGGTTGCCCTGCTACGACGCCGCCTGGATCAAAGCCGAGCAGAAGGAACTGACTTTAGGGAGCTGTGTAACAATGAATGAGTTGTTGCCTTCCTAGAGTCCATGCTAGCCAAGACTGCCGAACCCGTGGAGGACGTGGATACAGCTGAAGAGGCAGCTAAAGCAGAAGAAGAGAGGCTCAAATAATACCTGGAAAATCAAACAGCCATGGTCATTGTGGATCCACCAGCCACAACTCAACAGCACGAACAGTCTGGACCCTCTGATCAGCCAGCACTCTCCACTGATGCTATCTGTGAGCTGATATCTGAGAGGGTCAACCAGCTGAGGCATGAGCTGTTGTCCTCCATCGAGCTCAACAAAGAAGATCTATAGCATCTGGCTGAGGCTCAAAATTCCAAGATAGATCAGCTGATAGAGGAGAATGCCTCTCTGAGGAAGCAGCTAGATGAACTCTCCTCCTCAACCAGCACCGCTGACATTGCGCTGAAGAAAGAAGTTCGTGGACTCAGCTCAGCTTTCCACAGCTTCAAGTCTGTATCTGAAACCAATCTTGCCAAATCCCAGCAGACACAAGACCAGGAGTGGATGTCTCAGTTTGAAAATTATCGAGCTGAGTTCGTCACCCTTCACAAGGATGTCTCTGCAACCCTTGCCGCCATGAAGCAAGCCGAGCAAGAACGCCAAGACCTGGAGCTGGCGAAGAAGGTTGAAGAGAAAGATGCTGTGGAAGAACTCTTCTCTCGAGTTCAACAAGCAGAAGCCAAGCTGACCTCCCTGGACGGCTCAGTTGCCACCCTTTTGGATGATGCCAAAAAGGGGGAAGGAAAGGTGCCAGCAGCTGTTGCTGGACAAGGGAAAGATGGAACAGCTGAGAAGCAGGGGGAAGGAGTACTAGCTGGAGCTCAGGGGGAAGGAGCAGGAACTGAGTCTTAGCTGAAGGAGTCAGCAGGAAAAGAGCAGGAACTTGAAGTCTCCCAAGACCTCGTAGCTGAGCTTATAGCCGAACTGGATGCCAATCTTGACGGAATCTCAGTCAAAGATTGCATCGAAGCTGCAAAAGCTATGGGGGAGTCCAACAAGAACTACTTGAATCCCTCTTGGATCAAGAAGTTTGCTGCTGACCAAGCCAAGAAAGTGGGCAAGTTCGAAAAGGAACTGGCTAAAGTTGCAAAGAGTGTGGATAGGAACAAAGCCAGCCGGAGCGTCAAACGCATCAACAAACACCAAATGAAGGCTAAAGCTAGAGCAAAGACCAAGCAGCTACAGAGAAATGCCCCGCTCTAGTCACGGTTCCCACATATTGACAAGTGGATGAACATTGAGTGGAACGATGACTGGGAGCAGTTCAAGCATGAGTTCATCAACGACTTCTACTACAGGAAGGTCTACTCAACTGAAGACCCAAGGAAAGCCTTCAAGGAAGCCTTGTGGGAGCTCAGATCTGGGGATCCAGGTATGTTCAGGCAATTCCAACGAGCTATGCTAGAAGCTCAGCTCGATCCTAACACTATTCCGGTCCCCCAGAAGGTCAGATATCGCCCTCAGATGATCAAAGGCACAAGTACTCCTAACAGAAATGTAATCATGGCTGAGGCGAGACAAGTGTGCAAGGAACATGGAGTCAATACCGGGACTGAGTCAGCGGCGAAGAAAGAGATCTTTGACCGTATCTTCAGCAAGTAAGGCCAAGAGTATTTTTTGAGCTTATTTAGTTTTTGAGCAACTGTTGTAATTTAATGTTTTGTGCTTATCTTTGTAAACACAACAGTTGTAATGAAAACTTCAAGTATATATTCGATTCATCTTGACGTACAATATCTCATTGTCCAAGCCCTGAATCACAGTCTTTTAAATACCATGTTATAATTGTGCTAACCCTTTGATGTTATATCTTATAGACTGTCTAGAATTTCAGCTGAGATTTTAAGTTAGTTAGTAAGATTTAGATCAGTAGTGGTTTCAAGTTGTAAATGGTTTTGGCATCATCAAAAAGGAGAAAATTGTTGGGAAATTTATTATTATGAGTTTTGATGAATTCCAAAACCAACTGACCCCAACCGAGTAGATGTTGTCAGCTCTTAATATTAGCAGTTAGGCTCGCTGTTTGAGCAATGTTAAGATTTTATCTTTACAGGTCTCCAGCTGAAGACGGCAACATAGCAACACTCGGATACAACCCAGGATGGAAGATCGGATGAGGAACATCAGTTGAAACCGAGAGTTCAAGTCAAACCGTTCAGATGGAACATCAGTAACAAGACTCTGACTGATGATGGAGTTATGCCAAAAAGGAGGGAGACTTTTTATACAACTGAGAGTTCAAGCCAACGGCTCAGCATCAGTTACAGAAAGCCATCCGACCAAGGGGGAAGGTATAACAGAGTGGTTACAAAAAGGATGAAGTTGAAAGTCAGTTGAGAAGATCAACGATTCAGTCAGATAGAACATCAGCTGAAGACCACTCAGATGAAGATCAAGACTTTCAACCGACTAACTAGGTTGACTGTTCAGAAAGGTTTGAATTTGAAATTCAAAAAGGAAATCACATGAGGATTTGACCGTTCAGTCATTACCCCATTTGGCCCAGCACAAGGTTGTCTCAGATGGAAAGCAGAAGAGCACAGATGCCATATCGGGAAAGTCTGCAGAGATGAGAGACAAGCCATCGCTATCAAAGAACAGAGATCAACGGCTCCTCCAATGGCTAGTTGATTCTCTCCGCCTATAAATAGATGCATTCATTCATTCGACAGATTTAACGAGACAGAGAAAATTTGAAGTGCACCCACGAGAGAAACAAGAGCAAAGAAAATCTGCAAAATCATATTCTAAGAGCATCAGCAACTGAGAGTTCCGAGTGGTAGAACATTAGTAGCTGAGGGTTCATAGAATCATAATCTGTCTTAGATCTTAGTTTGAGTGTTCATTCGTTCAAGCCATAGATCCAGCTCACATTCGTGTTCGAGCTGCAGTTGGAAAACCCACCCACACACACACCCTAAAAAGTGTTTGTTAGGATCCTACTCTTCCTGTAACTGAGTAGATAGGTTGCTGAGTACCCGTAAACTTAGCATAGGTTGTCAAGTACCCGCAAACTTGACATAGGTTGTTAAGTACCCATAAACTTAACTGTAAACGTTGATAAGTACCCGTAAACTTATTGCAACGGTTGCACAGCCCGCGTAAGCTGTGTGGAACTGTCCAGAAGAACTTGGACTGAGGTGTGTGGACTCACATCTCCCCGTGGACGTAGGAGTTCTCTCCGAACCATGTAAATCCTGTGTGTCTGTGTTTATTTCTGTTCAGTTACTTATTGCATATTCAACTGACCAAACTAACCGGCATACAAACTGCATCTTTACATATCAACTGTCTTGGTTATTGACCAACCTTGCACAAAAGCGTGAGTTATTTTACGAGTATAATTTCCACCACATTCCGCACGGCACCACTCTCACAGCTGAGGTCTCTTACTCAGTTGTGAATCCAGCTGAGACTTTCTTTACTCAGTTGAAGTTTTTCGGGGGTTAAGCTTTCAAAGTTGAAAAATCCTAACTGGTGTATTCCCCCTCCCCCCTCCCATACACTAGTAACTCGTATCGGGACCATCATGCTTCAGCTTCTCCAAGGTTGAGTTGCCATATTCAACGAGGTATGCTCGAATGTCTAAAATAAGTGACTCATAACCATGAGTCATGACCTTGTTTTTCGAGGTGGCAAGCTCCAGCCGCTTGTATGTCCATTCATGCTGCAATAAGACAGAAAACAATTCAATAACAAATACATATTCACTATTTAGTCATAATCTGCTTGGTAAAAGTGGTAAACTTTTACAAATACGTACTAAAATTTCTCGGTACACTCGGTACGTTTTTTACAATGCGTACCAAGTTTACCAGTAAACTAGGTACGCTTTTGCAAATACGTACTTGAAAATAATGAAATACTGGTACACTCGGTACGTTTTTCACAATGCGTACCAAGTGTACCAGTAAAGTAGGTATGCTTTTGTAAATACGTACCTACATTTCAATGAAATACTGGTACACTCGGTACATTTTTCACAATGCGTACCGAGTGTACTAGAAACACACTAGTTTTCTTGGTACGTATTTGCGAAAATCGTACCAATTTTAAGCATACAATGCCATATTCAAATGGACCGAAAGCAAAATACATCATGCATAAATAATTTCAGAAATTCAACAAGAAGCTACCCACAATTCCAGAAATTACAGATCTGGAATTACCGGTACGTATTTCTCAAAACTTACCTGGTGTACCAGTACAATTTTCCCCCAAATCTGCAAATCGTACCCTAATTTCCATTCTACTCAACAAACTGGGTACGCAATCGACATTCAAAACATAGTAAACCCGCGAAATCGAAGAAATCAAGTGATAATTAAACATAGTACCTGTATTTTACTTGACAACTCTTTACGTATTTACAAAAATGTAATAAGTTTATTAGGTACGCAGTACACATTTACAAATACGTACGTATTTGTAAATGTGTACTGCGTACTGAGTAAACTTGGTACGCATTAATAAATGTGTACTGTGTACCCAGTAAACTTGGTACGCATTAATAAATACGTACTGCGTACCAAGTACACTTGGTACATACTAGTAAATACGTACTGCGTACCAGGTAAACTTGGTACGCACCAGTACACAATTACGAAAACGTACCAACCCTGAACCAGAAAATTCAGTCGCCGGAAATTTACAGCAACATCAGATATGCTCGGAATCTACCCAAATACATCGAAATCGCTCGGAATTCAACCCGAATACACTAGAAATCATCAGAAACTCAACGAAAAACCTATAAATGAGTAAAAATAAGGCTAAAAAAAATCATGAATTGAAAAAAAAATTCTTAAAAACTCATTACCCCAATTTTAGATCTATGACTTTCCGGCGAGATCTATGGATTTCCGGCGACAATAGTTGGTGTAGTGGTACTGGATGTTGCAGACGATAGCGGAAAAAATGAGCGGGGATGAACAGAGCTTCGCTCGTCGTCGCGGTGGTTATTTTCTCCTTCACCGCTTCGGCGGTTTTTGCTTTCTTCGAGCGCGGCGCCATCTAGGTTGGTGGTTACAAGAGGTTGACGGCGGAGTAGAGGTGGTTGACGGCGGAGTGAGGCGGAGAGGCGGAGAGAATTGAAATCTCCGCAGAGAAGAAATCGTGGAGAGAGAATAGGGGGAAGAGAGAATGAGAGGGAAGAGAGAGAAAATGGAGGAAATAAAACTGTACAACCCTATCTATAAGGGTATTTCAGTCAAATCGGGTACAATTTTACCCAATTTTTGTCAAAAGTGAACTTTTGACAAAATTTGTTATTACTATGTAGGGTAATGATATATTACCATTTGCCTCTAGTTATTTTATGTTTTTTGGAAATTTTTATTATTATTTTCAAATTTTCTATTCCACATCGTTTTTGTAATGAGACTTAAGATCATTAAAGATATTAAATAAATACTAAGAATTCTTATATATTTTTCATTTCACAATTATTTTGTAGCACTAACGTAATTTGATTAATTAATTAGTAAAAATAATAAATAGGTGTATATTAATTAAACTTTAAACCAAAAAATTAGTCTTATTGATATATTTAATTTTTTGAACTTTTTCCATCTCTTAATCATGGGTTTTAGAAGCTAGATGATTCCCTTACAAAATAGCATATACCGTCAAAAATTTAATTGAGTCATAAAATAAATAGATTGCGCTTGGAGGTGTCCCTTTAATATTAGGTACTACGACGCAACTTTCATTCAATATTTTTATTTATCTTAAATTTTTATTTTTATTATTTTTATTTATGTATATTCTATTATATTCACTATTTCTCAAAACTTTCATAATTAATATTAAATATTACATTTCTATTTAATACTATTTTATGTGTTAGACAATCTATATCTATATATATTATTAAAATCATTACGGATTCGAGATCTCCCTCTATCTATTTGAGATTTTTTTTATCTTAAATCCTCAAATTATGTGTTTTAACTCATACTCCATTATTCAATATTAAAATATGGATACAAATCCTCATATTATGTATTTTAACTCATACTTCATTATTCAATATTCAAATATGGATACAAATCTGTCGCGAATATATCACTCAATTTAATAATTTAATATTATACTATTCCCCCTGACCCATTGATAATGTCCTCTTCTAATATTAAGGAAGTAGAAATAATAAACCATGTGGATTAAAATGAAACTAAAAAGATCATAAATACTAAATGAAGATGGGAGAATCGCGGAATAATTTTTTTGAATTTAATAATATACAAAAGATCAAATGATTTTTTATAACTACCAAGCAAATTGCGGATAATATTTTTTATAATATGTGGATTATTAATTCTGATAAGAATTAATTCGGACAAATAAATAATTTATCCATAAGTCTTACACAATTAATGTGGGACGAGATGATCAAAGCTTAATATGGTTAGTAATACGTAGCAATCTCACAAGTACACTAGCGAAAAAAGATCTCAAATTTTAATTTATGACGAGATGATCAAACGTACACAACAATTAAAGTTTGAAATCTTACAGCTAAAGAAAGTGGAATAAAATCAAAGTTTTTTTTTTTGATTAATTATTGAAAATATCACTCCAAAATAATATTCAATTATTTCTAGTGTTCATGCTTATTTATTGCAAAATAATATGATAAAAATAGGAAAAAAAATATTCAAAGAAGTACAGTAAAGTTGAAGAAACGATCTTATTGGTTGTAAACTTTCTTATACTAAATTGTTGAAATAATATTACTTGTAATGTATATTTGTTACTGACAATACTTCTACTTAATTTTTCATGAGTGGATGTTGATGATGTTAGTGTAGTTGTAGTTGTTGTAAGAAGATAAACTAACAATGAGATTTTAAAATTTATCGAAAAGATATATAAATAGTAATTCCATGAAATTGGTGTTGTGTTTAAAATGAAACCTACTAAAATTTATTTTCTATTTATTGATTTTTTCTTGAAGTTAAATAAAGCAGAATATATATATATATTATAATTTTATTAGTTTTACTGGTACATACTTATAAATTTAAAGCATAATGTGATTCCCCGTCGATTTTCGACGGTTACACACTAGTTTATCAAAATAAGGATATACATGTTGTGGAGTTTGTTTTTGAATTTATTAAAATAAGAGGAAAAGCCACGTGTATAATACTTTAAGTTGTTTATATGGATGTTGAGATTAAGTTGTTTATAATACTTTAAGCCGGTGCCTACCGTTACTTCCGCGGCAGGTCCTCGAACGGCTCGTCGTCGTCGCTGTTGTCGGTGCAAGTCGACCTAGAAGGCTCGGCTACAACTTGCATGGAAGAGCAGGCGCTGTCCCGCGCATGAACGCCTCTAACTCGTCATGCGAATGAGGCAAGAATCGGAAGGGGTCGTACGAACCATCGTGTTGCGTAGCTACGGAGCTAGACGAGGCAGAGAAGTCGGGAGGGAAAGAGTTGATCAGAAAGACAGCTTCTGAGTACTCGCTAAACTGGAAGGCGGCACTCGACACGGGGCGAGGGGGACGAGGGATAAGAAACAAAATGAGATCGTCCTGAGGCTGGGGCTCAGAACCGAGTCCATTAATCGAGGCAGAGGGTCAAACGGTCCTGGGGGCGGAGCACCCTCTCGGATGAATTGACTCGAGATCATCGCGATAAACCCGTTGCAATCGTCGTAGAGGTAGACACCAAGGTACTGATGTCCGATGTGGGTCGGCACTAAGGAGGCTACCCACTCGTGCCACTCCTCTGGGTGAGCGTAAATCAGATGCACCATGTCGTCGAATGCACTCACGTCGAGATATTTGACTATCTCCCAGACCTTGTTATACCGTGCTAGGAATTCGGCCAATGTCTCATGATAACTCTTCCGCATGTGCAAGTACTCTTGCATCATCGCCCTGTTTCCTTCTTCATCCATCCTATATTATTCAAACGAGTTAAGCACACCAAAACAGGTAACAACACGTTTGAAATTCCAACCACCACATACTCGTTCTTGCTTTCTAGTACAAGTGATTTTATGCTCAGGATACTCAGTAATTCCATATCACGAAAATGTTTGCACAAACGTTCCATCCCTTTGATTTCCAACACCAAAACATGATATTTTAGGGAGAGAACTCTAAAAAATTCTAGTTATTCAAGCTACTTACCAAGCTCTTTTACTCTAGATAAGCACAAATAGCAATAACTGAATAACTTGAAATAAAATTGAAAACTCGGAAAGCTCTTGAAAAATTCGTACCTGGTTGCCGAATGAGATGAGGTGTTTGGCTCGTTATTAACTCAAATAAGTCTAGGAAATTAAATCAAGACTCGACTCTCAAGAAAGTTTAAACTTAAGAGCAGATGAGCTGCTCTACTACCACTGTGGCACAACCCAATTTCTAACGTATAAAACGACTAGAAAATGAGGGGTAGTGTTGAAAGCGATAATAAATAAAATGTTCTTTCAATACTCATCTCAAAAAGTTCCTTACTGGGAACGTAGCGCGGGACGTGAGTCCAACAGTGTTGGATACGCGCGCGTGAGGCGTGTCGAAGCGTACATGTCAGCCCACTCGTGGTCTCAAAATCATAGTCTATTAATTATAACTATCTTTGCATTAAATTCAACCGCATGGCATATTAATTTGTGATCATTACTTGAGAGGATGTTTTGAATTTATTTCAAATCACCTACCTTAATGACTAAGGGATGAATTGATACAAATGAACCTCACAGTCGGCGTAGAACACGACTGTCTTTCTCAATTCAGCATACACTCGACTGACTTAAAGTCGTCTGTTCAGTCGAGGTTTGACTCATCTATGCCATCGAATTGTGGGGTAGGTACGAACTTGCACAGTCCTCCTCAAATTGAGATTCCCCCTCAACTTGTGATCTCTATCTTCATGCGTCTTATTGAGTTAGTATAAATTTTTCCAACAATGATATTCATACCTACTTTGTAGGTGTTCTTCTTCATTAATTCATCATGTTCCTGCAAAACACAGAATGAACTTTTGGTATCCAAGCTCAGTTGGGTCTAGGGAGGTTAGTAACAGGAGATTCCTTGAAGACTCGAACTGTCTTATCAGTTTAAATAACTTTCCCTTCTTCATCCACATAGACTGCTAACTGAGTAGGCTTGGGAGCACGAGCAATCCAATTCTTTGGTGGATATCCTTGTCTCTAAGGAGCTTAATTTTGACCTGACTAACTTGGTCAATTTCTTCGTGGTAAGAACCGTCTTGGAGGGGACCCAAGCTGTCTAGCTCCTGGTGCATATCCGTACTATAGAAAACCCGGACCATGATACCGATCGCTGAATTTTCCATGACCTTGATATGCCTGCTGGTATTGGTGTTGAACTGGTTATATTTGATGATAGAAGTTCGGATTGTCCCATTCAGATGCCTTTGCGGCTGATGTTTGATGTTGAGCTCTATTATTTGGCCTACGCCTGGGCTTATTGTGCCTTGGTTGCGAAGGTCCTTCATGTCTGTTCCCCCTTGCTCTGCGACCTCGGGGTCTGGACTTCTTTGAAGGCTTCTCAACATCCTTCGAAGTACCAGCTTTATCCTTCTTTGGTTCTTCAAGTTGAACCTTCTTGCCCTTGTCATTCACAGGAGTCTCAACAGACTGAGGAATGACTGGAGTCTCTGGAACTGTGACTTCAACTGAGTCAGGTTCGACTTGAAGTGTCTCAGTTGGGGACTGAATGGCTTTGACAAACTATCCTAACTGAGATTCAGTATCCGTCTCCGGGTTGTAATCAAAACTTTCTACGCAGTTGGGAGGTTTCTAGTTGCTGATCATGCTCTCTACAGCTGCGCTCGAGGCATGAATGGACACTATCTTCTCATTTGCATGTTTGAGCTTTAATTACAACTGAGAGATGTATTCAGCTTGTGTCCTTGTCATGTTGGTCAGATTTATGACCTAGAGGTTCGTCGACTGAGCAATTTCTTCATGGAGCTTTCTATTTTCCTCCATGAGCTTCTCTATCTCTTAATCCTTCATGATCAGTTCATTGCTCATCACATTGATCTCTGGCTGAAGTGCCTTGTACTGAGTTGCTTGAGCATCACACATTCTGCTCAGTTGTTCTATCTCATCCCCTGACGGATTTATGTCTTCGTCAAGTTCTCATGCACATTGGTTAGCAAAAGGGATAATACGAGATGGATAGGGAGAAGAATTTACCTCGCCAGTAGACTTTTCTGGCAGTGCCATGAGACACTTGTCATGTCCTCCGGAACTTGCTGGAGAGTCAGCTTCCTCTTCTTCGGAGTCTGTGTATGCGTCCATGTCTTCGACATCTTCCTCTACGATCATAACCTTGGACTTCTCCTTAGACTTTACACGGAGGGCATCTCGATCGTTTTTGTAGAGGTCAGGACAATCAATCTTGAAGTGTCCCGGTTTTCCGCAATTGAACCATCCATCACCTTGAGACTTTGTGGGTGCATCAGTTGAGCTCCGCATGATATTGTTCACCCTTTTGTATTTCTATCTTGGAGTTCATCTCTTCAAGCTGCTTGGTCATTTCTTCGACCTCTATCTGAAGTTTGGATCTGCTCAGTCGATCCCTAGCTGATGAGTCAGCAGACCGTGAGGGTCTGGCGAACTTTGATTTTCCTAAGTCAGCTCGAAGCGCCACAGTCTTGGTCGATGAGCTTTGCTCGGTCTGTTCTGGCTTCTGAAGCTTGGCCTGCTTCAGTTAGAGGTTATCATACTCATTCGCCTTGAGCATGGAGAACAACTTCTTAATCTTCATCGAACTGAGGTAACTCCGATTTTGATGGACAACTCTGTAAACTGCCCAATCTTCGCCAAGCGCTGAGAGAACTTTTAAGTTCATCTCACGCTGAGAGTATTTCCATTTTTCTGAAACTCTCAATATCCATTATGACCTCTGTGAATCTCAGCTCCATTTTATCGATGGACTCGTTTGCGAGCTGAGCGAAGTTCTCGTACTTCTGACAAGCCAAGGTGAATTTGTTCTCCTTGATCACAAAAGATCCTTCACAGAGTGATGCTAAGGCATCCCACATCTCTTTGGTTGTCTCGCAAGAGATGATCTTCGGCAGGTAAGCTTTGCCGGTGGTGGCTGAGATGACACTTTTTGCAATGTCATCGAGCTGAGCTATGTTTCTCTCTTCCTCGGTGTATCCTTCAGGATCCTTCACATCTAACTTCGTTATCAGCATTCCATCTCATAGAGTGGTGGAGGGAACTATGACTGACTGAGTCACACAGATGGGACCGTTCTCAATGATCTCTCACATCCGGTGATGTCTGGCTGTTAGCGCCATCTTCAGTCGAAACTTTCACGTGGAGTAGTCATCCACGGCGAACTCCGTTAAGCTTACTAGCAACGTCGGGTTCATATTTCCTGCACACTCACAAGAGAGAAACAAGTAGAAATGCAATAGAATGCACTAAGGAGGTTTTCAAAGATCTGTTTAGTTAACCACTGAAAAATCTCGACTCACACCTCTTGAACTAGTGTCAGCAGTCTTTTGAACCACTGCTCTGATACCACTGTATGGTCCCTATAACGAGTAACTGATGTATGGGGAGGATGAATACACCAGTAGAGATTTTTAAATGAAAAACCTTATCTTTTTATGAACTGCACAGTTCGGTTGGCTCGACGACTGAAAAGGACAGTCGAAGATGATCACTCAGTTAGCTGAGCAATTATCTTCTTTGACTGAGGGTCAGCTGTGTAACCCAAACTGAGGTTTTAAAAGAGTTTTGCAATGCGAAAGTTGGTGGAATTTAAACTCGTTGCCTAAACTGAAACCTTTGAAGGGAAGGTCAAATTCCCAAACACTTAGTGCAGTATTAGAAAACTATTTTGTGCATAGTTAGTGGGTTAGTAAACTGAAAGTAAATACTGATATAAAGAACACAATATTTTTACTTGGTTCAGAGATCGACCTCCTACGTCCACGACTTGTTTTTCGAAGAAGTAATCCACTAGATAAGCTTACGCATGCTTATCAAACGTTCCGTTTGGTTTATAGGTACTAAACAACTTAACCAGTTCGATTGTGGGTTTGAACAAGACTTTACAATACTTTTGCCGATAAGTGTACAGCCTAGTATTAGATTGCGGGCTCTAAGAGACATAATTTTCTTAGATTGCGGGTTCAAAGAAAGACCTAAAGTGTGGGTTGGGGTTTTTCCAACTATGAAGCCTTCAACACTAAGAACAATGGAGGTTTCTTCCTAAGGCTTAGAGACACAATCTGCAAGAGAGAATCTGCTTAACTAGGCAACAAACTTAGATTCTAGACTCAATCAAAGAATAACGATTCTAAGAGACTAGAGGGAATAACAGGAGGAGGAATAGACTCTCTACTTCTACTGGTTCTTCAGCTCATTTGTTCTTGCTTGGCGAAAGAGATTCTGCTTGAATTCTTTATCTGCTTCTTTGCACATTTATGCTCTCTTTTTTCTCGCAATAGGGAGACTTCTATTTATCGAGAGGGATGTAAAATAGCCGTTGAAAGGAATCGTTTGACCTCTACCAAAAGGTATGACACTCCACCTACTCCACTAGAATCTTTCCTAAAATGGTAACTTCAACCCTTGCTTTATGCAAGTCTTCGTGGTCGGTCCATTTATAAAAAGTTACAAGTTGTCTTGTACTTTCGAGTAGATTTGAATTTGAAATTCAACTCTTCTTCTTTCACCGTCTTCAAAGTCTTCTCTTCTTGGCTTTGCGACGTCTAACTTTGATACAACTGCTTGACATGCATGAGCTGCATGGTTCAGTCATGGAGTCAGTCGAGTTGTGGTCCGACTGACCAACTATCTTCTCAGTCTCGCTGACTTCTTCTGCTTGAGCCTGTAAAAATAAAATCCCTACGCTCAAACAGTGAGCTCTAGCTAAGTTCAAACTAATGGCTTCATCTACTTGGTTGGGGTCAGTTGGGTTGGGATAAATCAAAATCTTTACTAATTTTCCCAACATTAACTATTTTTTAATAATTTATTATTATTATTTTAATTTAATTTGGCTAATTTTTTAGTTGGCCGAATATATTGTTATTTTTTGTAGGGAATTAATTTTTTATTGGCCGAATAAATAGTTGCAACATAATTTGATAATTTATTAGTTGGAAGAATTAAATTTTGAATAGTCTAATATTTTTTTTATTTAATTTGGTAAAAGAAATAAATAATTTTTTATTTATCAATTAATTAGGTAAACAGACCAATTCCCCACTTACTGGTACCTCAACTCGGGATCGCACGTGGCACATTTCTATTATTTATTTTAATTTTTTTATTTTATTCATGTTTTACATATATTTTCTAAAATCTAGAATCGTCATCTATGAATTGATTTTTACATTCTTTAGGTTTCCAACTTTACATAATTTACAATCATAATTAATAAATATTACTATACAGTTAAGATGAGAATGAATTGTTCAATCATTTTTTTTAAGGTTTTGAGTCTATATATATTTTAAACGAGTTTTATAAATTACGCACTTATAAATTAAAAACGGGGTCAATGGGCCGATTCCGACCTGCAACCGTGGCGGTAGACGGGATAATTCCTAACCGACGGTTATATCAACTGGGAAAATTTTTCATTTTATGCATTTTTTCATGTATTTTCTAAAATCTACAAGCATCATACATGAATTAATTTTTACGTAATTTGTAGTTGGGTTTCAACTTTGCAGAATCTATAATTGTAATTAGCAAAGATTACTATACAGCTAAGGAAAGAATAGTACAATTTATAAATTAGAGTCGTGGTTAACGGTTTGGTTCCGACGCAGAACTGTGGTGGTAGACTGACAAATTCTCAATCGACGGGTATTGATATACAAATTTTTTTTCGAAAGGAACACAAATGACTAATTTTTTAATCGAGTTTCAAACAAGTACGAGTATATAAATTTCAAACAAGTTTGAATAATCCTATACACCGTCTCAAATTGTTTGATTAATCGTCTCCGTTGGAAAACGTCGGATATATAGGAAAATGGACAAAAATATTACTAATGATTTGTCAACGAGTCAATTCCAACCAAGAATTGTGTGCGTAGAGGGGCCAATACAGTACTAGCGGGAGAACCTTTTGTTATACATATATAATTTTGAACTCATAAAATTAAGGATATTTATTGTCAACTTTTATCTAATATCATTGACTAAATAATTTTCTAAATCACAATCTCCCTAAATAAAAGGTTTGTAAAAAGGAAAAACTACCAAGTGCATAATGAAACAATTCTTGAAGTTCTATTCTCAGTTAAAAAAGTTCTTCTCGAAGATGGTAAAAAAGAAAACGAATGTCATCATTTATTTTTCTGTAAATGTATTTAGAAGATGATTATTTATATATGACTACTATTTATAATGTGAATTTTTATTTGTTAAACATTGTGTGAATATTTAAGATATATATTTATATAATTAAATATTAATTTCAAGTAAAAAAAGAAAACAAATGTCATCGTTATTTTTTTAATATATTTAGAAGATGATTATTCATAATATAAATCAGTATTGTAGTTAATGAGCCGCTTCCAGATCGTTACCGTCGGGGTAGACAGGATGATTGTGAAGCGGTGGTTCAATTTTTTTTTCTTAATCTCATGTTGAACTTATAATGTCACAGCCCCAAATCCCGAGGGACGGCAGAAGCCGGGGTGCAACTGGGGTTGGATTAAAGAAGCGGGGAAGAAGGGGGCTAACTGACTAAACATACATGAAAGGCATCAATAAACCATGAACAAGACTTGAATATAAATAAGAAAGAGTTAATCGCTAAGGATTACTCGAAAAAAGTACACAGTCGAAACTAAGTTCATATTTACAGACTTAAACTACAGTGTATTGTTCAAAAGATACATCTCAAAAGATTTAGAGTTCTGCAGCGGAAGAGTTCTAACTAAAGCATCCTATCTTTCAACTCAATATCAACCGTCGCCGCTCACCGTCGCTTCAACCTGCACATTTAGAAAATAATGCAGGGCTAAGTACAAACGTACTTAGTGGGCACGATGCCGAAATCATAATCATAAGTATAGATAATTATGGCATTTCATATTCATAGCACGTCGGGGTTTTATTCAAAAGGACCCGCGTCTACTAAACATTTTCTTTTCTCATAAATCACTCGCGCGAGCATTTTCTGACTAATGTTACGTTCAATCTTGACCAATTCTCATTCACCGTGGCTGGTACCCCTCAACAGGATATCACATACACCACAGGTTACAAAGTGCACTAACTCTGGAAAGCACTTAGCAGCTAACTCAGAGCCGATCGTTAGTTAACCTAGTTAGATTAACTCTAAATCAGGAAAACACGAATGTTGACTCAGATAGGTACAAGAGAACTCACATAAAAACATAAAACAGTTCATGCCATAATATCACTTTGAAAACACAGATATCAAAGCGATAAAGAAAGATTTTCCAAGCATTGCTCGTTTTATTTTGTATATAAAAGCCCACCTCGATATACAGAACTAAAAGCACTAGCTTCCAATCTTCGGATCTTCCGTCCTTTCTTTACAGTTGGCTTCCTCCTTCATCGTAAAATAAAAATACTTAAAAACGGGTCGTAACAGATAATCGATCAAAGAGAATCGAAATAAGTTTTAGTCGTTTCATTCTTTAGGCATTTGCATGGTTACTAGTTTCATTTTACTTAAACGGGAACGAGAATCGTACTAATCTCGTTAAGAACTCGGAAGGTCTCATACTCGACTCTTAGGTCAGTAGAGAGGGTAGTCGATAACTTAATATGACTTAAAAGATTATAAGGATCTAAGTTGGAAAGAATCAACTTAGGAGAATTACGCTTTAGTTCATTTAAACGACTTATGAAATTTCTCGCTTACTACATCTTTATTTGAAAGGATAAGAGATAAGATCTCGACTGGTTTTCATCACTCAAAGCCCTGTACTTGACTCTAGGGTCAGTAGGGAGATATTCGTTAGTTATTACGGCTTAAACGATCGAAAGAAACTAAGTTGTGAACGAAACAACTTAGGAGAATTGAAACTGAAATTTTACTGCACAATACAGTGACTCTGGAGGCTGTCCAGAACAGAGGATTTGGAAACAGGGGATGAGCCTTGTACCATTGGAAATTTTGGGATGTCTAGTTTACGCTCCAATTTACGGATCACAAATCCGATAAACGAGCTAAAAGTTATTACAGTTTCCGGCGAGGGTCGCAAAACTGCCGCGAAAACCCTAGTTGCTCGATAGATTCGACGTATAACGTCTTAGGTTCGTTCTAAGTTCTTGTATTCGATTTCTTTAGAAACTGGACCCTCAAGGCAGTCATCACGTACTCCCGTACGTGACGAACTCCTTCTCAAAACTCGTTCAATAGCACGACGTTCTAAACGTCGCCTTTCAACTAACAATTACTAAACTAACAAGATTATTCAAATTCGCGTTCTAGTTCTCGACTATAACCATAGCTCATATTATACTAGCTCGAAAGCTCATGACATCAACTACAAAGTCGTTCTCAAGTTCATCATAGACAATAATATCAAATTAGAATTCTCATTCGACTTCTCGGTTACTAGTTACGTCTAGTTGTTCGTCTCTTATGAAATTTTCAAAGTTGTCGGATTCCGTTCAAATTTTACGTCATTAAACTACATCTAACGAGAAATATTTTCATGCATACAATCATTTCATAACATCACTATATTTCAACTTATGACGAGTTCCTCGTCTCTTACATTCTGATAAATATTTTTAGAAAAATCTAATTAAATTCCCATAATCAATTAACATCAACTACAACATAATTCCATCATCAATTCATCAATTAAATTCAACACATGAAAACCCCTAATTGTCTAGTAATTTTCGGTATTGACACAAGGGATAAGAGGGTGATTTTCTTCTCTAATTAACACTATTTACTCATTAATCAACCTACTATAACATCAATTGAACAATTGCAATCCAATTTCATACAAACATGCATAAATCCCCAAATTCAAACTCAAACCCTAATCGAATTTTCACAAAACATGGGGCTTCCGATTACTCTTTGTTCTAATCACCAATTAAACACCTCTTAGGCATGAATCTATCATCAATTTAAGAAATCCAAAAATCCTACCATTTTCCCTAAATTTTCGGTATTAACAAAGAGATTAGGGTTCTTGGTTTTGTTCAATTCTAAACCCTAATTAACCTATCTAACATATCCAATTTCATTAATCCAAGATCCAATCATCTATTTCAATACTCTAATTTTCGATCAAAAAGAAAAAAAATGAAAAGAAGAGGATGATGGATGGATAGAAGTATAGAGGAGAGGATTACCTTGCTAATTAATGAAGAAAGTATTAAGTTTGGATGGATGAATCAAGACTTGTGTGTTTCTCCTTCAAGTTCTTGAAGCTTTCTTCAATGGAGTATAAAAGATGAAGATGGGAGAGAGAGGTATAGTGGCAGCCGATTTTGGTGTGTTGGGAGGGAGAGGTGGTGTTTTAATTTGTATTAAACATTAGTTATAAGGTTGAAAGGTGTAAAGTATGAATAGGAACTACATTAGGTGTCCTCATTAAATTATATAAAACATAAAAATCTAACAAAAAGGGGGAATGAAGTCGGTTGGGTGAGGGAGAGAAAAGAAAATACGCGCTTTTCCGGCGCGATCCGACGTTACGGAAAACGTTCGACGAAAAACGTAGCTCGGCACAAAATCGTCACGATCCGATTCGACCGAAAATTCTAACGTACGAAACCTAATCGAAAAATAAATTTACAAAATTTATTTTGACAAAAACTCGGGACGACACAGTCCGAGTTTCGTCCGAAAAATCATAAAAACGAACTTTCTCGGGCGAGTTCGTATCGCGATTTCGTGAATGTAAAAATCAGACGGTTTTCCGTTCTGAGTTCACGAACTAAAAAATTTTCGCACGCGCTAAACCTAAATACAGTAGTCGTCTAGCTGACTTCCGTAATTTATTTTCAGAAACGGATTCGACCGTTAGTCTTAGAATTCAAAATCGTAAACTTAGGCGTGCAAAGCCATTTATTTAATTAACTTTAAAATTTTAAGATCGTAAGGAATTTACGGGGCATTACATCCTACCCCCCTTACGAAAAATTTCATCCCGAAATTTGCTTACCTTCAAAAAGATGAGGATATCGCTCCTTCATCTTCTCCTCAAGTTCCCACGTGGCTTCTTCTTGCCCGTGGTGGTTCCACAGCACTTTAACTATTGGTATCGACTTGGTTCTTAATTCTTGGACTTTTCTATCCAAAATCGATATCGGCTTCTCTTCATAGCTTAGGTCAGATTCAAGAACTACGTCTTGCTGATTAATGACGTGCTTAGGATCGTAAACATATTTTCTCAACTGAGAAACGTGAAAAACGTTATGAACGCTTCCTAGACTTGGCGGTAAGGCCAATCTATAAGCGACGGGTCCTATTCTCTCGAGGATTTCATAAGGTCCTATAAACCTGGGTCTTAGCTTACCCTTAACTCCGAACCTAAGGATTCCTTTGGTCGGTGATATCTTAAGAAAAACTTTATCTCCTATTTCAAACTCAAGATTGGTTCGACGATCGTCGGCATAAGACTTCTGTTGGCTCTGTGCTTCTTTCATTCTATCTCGAATCTGCCGAACTATCTCAATCATCTCATTAATTGCGTCTGGGCCTAGGTTCTTCCTCTCACCTACTTCATCCCAATAAAGCGGTGATCTACATTTCCTCCCATACAAAGCCTCAAACGGCGCCATTCCTATCGTGGCCTGATAGCTGTTGTTGTAAGCGAATTCAACTAAGTGTAGAATTTCTTCCCAATTCGCGCCTCGGTCCAAAACCACTGTTCTTAACATATCAACCAAATCTGAATCGTTCTCTCTGACTGCCCATCTGTCTGTGGGTGAAACGCTGTACTGAAATTAAGCTCTGTCCCCAATTCTTTCTGCATCGAAATCCAAAATCTCGAGGTAAACTTGGCGTCTCTATCTGATATTATGACCTTCGGTACTCCATGCAGACGTACAATCTCCCTGACATATAACTGGGCTAGTCTCTCTGATCCGTACGTAATCTTAATCGGTAAGAAGTGAGCTGACTTCGTAAACCTATCTATTATCACCCAAATTGCTGTGTTTCCTCTTCTCGACTTAGGCAAGCCCGTGACAAAGTCCATAGCTATGCCTTCCCATTTCCAATCTGGGACATCCAACGGTTGTAGCAATCCATACGGTCGTCGGTGTAAGGCCTTGACTTGCTGACATGCTAGGCATCTTTCTACAAACAAGGCAACGTCTCGTTTCATTCCATTCCACCAAAAGTTTCTTCTCAAATCTTGGTACATCTTCGTACTTCTTGGGTGCGCTATGTAAGGCGTATCGTGAGCCTCACTCAAGATCTTGTTCTTCAAATTGCTGTCGTCGTCAGGAATAGAAACCCTGCCTTCAAAAAGTATCACATTGTCTGGAGCTTCAGAATATCCTTCTGGTTTTTCTGTTCTTATCTTCACTCGTAACTTTTCCATTGACTCGTCTTTTCTCTGAGCACTGATGATTCTCTCTCTCAAATCTGGCGTAGCTTCTAATGCTGCGATCTGACTTGTTATCGTAGCTGGCGTATCAAGCACTCTGATGTCCATCTTCTCGAATTCTCGCACTAAAGTTCCTTCTTCTACAAAAAGACATCCTAGCTTCATTGGAGCCTTGCGACTCAATGCGTCTGCTATCACATTAGCCTTTCCTGGATGATAGTTTATTCCACAGTCATAATCTTTGACTAATTCGAGCCATCTTCTTTGCCTCATATTCAGTTCCTTCTGCTCGAAAAAGTACTTCAGGCTCTTGTGATTGGTTAATATCTCAACTCTTACACCATAGAGATGGTGTCTCCAAATCTTTAATGCATGCACTACGGCTACGAGTTCTAAATCGTGGGTTGGGTACTCAACTTCGTGAGGTCGAAGTTGTCGCGAAGCATAAGCTATTATTCGTCCGTCTTGCATCAAGACACAACCTAATCCATTTTTCAATGCATCTGTGTACACCACATACTCTTTGCTTGCGTCTGGGAGTGCTAGTACTGCTGCTGTAGTTAACTTCTCCTTAAGAGTTTGGAAACTCTTCTCACACTCATCCGTCCATTTGAATTTGGTATCCTTCCTGAGTAGCTGCGTCATCGGGCGAGCGATCGTAGAGAATCCCTCAATAAATCTTCTGTAATAACCGGCTAAACCCAAGAAACTTCTGATCTCGTTCTGACTTGTTGGCGACTTCCAATTGTGCACTACTTCTACCTTGGCTGGATCCACCTTGATTCCTTCTGCCGATACTATGTGCCCAAGGAACATTACTTCCTTCAGCCAAAATTCGCATTTACTGAATTTGGCGTAGAGTTTCTCAGCTCTTAGTGTTTCCAACACTATCCGTAGATGTTCCTCGTGCTCCGTCTCATTCTTAGAGTAAACGAGGATGTCGTCGATGAATACTAAAACAAATTTGTCCAAATAGGGGTGGAAGACTCTATTCATAAGGTCCATGAATACGGCTGGAGCGTTGGTTAAACCAAATGGCATTACTAGAAATTCGTAATGGCCATATTGGGTTCTAAAAGCGGTCTTCGGTACATCTTCAGGTTTGATCTTGAGCTGATTGTACCCTGAACTCAAATCTATCTTGGAAAAGACTCTTGCACCCTTGAGCTGATCGAACAGATCCTCGATCCTTGGTAGAGGATATTTGTTCTTGAGCGTTATCTTGTTCAGTTCTCGGTAATCGGTGCACATTCTCATCGATCCGTCCTTTTTCCTAACAAATAGCACTGGTGCTCCCCAACGTGAGACGTTTGGCCTTATAAAACCAAGGTCTAGTAATTCCTATAACTGGATTTTGAGCTCTTCCAGTTCCTTCGGTGCCATCTTGTATGGGGGCTTTAGACTTAGGAGCTGCTCCTAGTTCTAAATCGATCGTGAAGTCCACATGACGATCTGGTGGCAATCCTGGTAGCACTTCTGGAAAAACATCTTCATATTCATTCACGACTTTTACGTCCTGAATGGTCTTCTCGGCTCCTGGCTCTCCGACTAGGTACACAAGATAGGCTGTGGTACCTTTTTTCTTCATGAGTTTGGTGGCTTGAAGGGTTGATATAATTGGTACGCCTCTACCCATGGAAATTCCGTGGAATTCGGTTGGTTCTTTTCCCGGGGGTTTAAAAGAGATTTTTCTCTCGTTGCAGAGAATTGTGGCGTAATTCTCTGACAACCAATCCATTCCTAGGATTATATCTACGTCCCACATTATCATAACATTTAAGTTGTTCGCTATAACCTTATGAGTTCTGATTTCTAGTTCTAGGTTAGAGCAAACATGAGTGGAAGTAGTGATCTCTCCTGAAGGTGTAGCTACTCTCATAGATTGTGCAGCTCTTACAGGTCTGATGTCTAAGTTATCGGCACACGAGCCATCAATGAAAGAATGCGATGCGCCAGTATCAAACAGTATCTTAATGGGGATGTTGTGGAGTTTTCCCATACCTGCTAGATTGCCTTTTCCTTTGCGCTGACCACCCTGTTTGATAGCGCATGCCCTCACATTCTGTTGCTGTTGTGCATGCTGCTGAAACTGTTGTTGGTTCATTGACGGCTGCTGCGGCTGTGCTTGAATGGCTCGGAGGGGTACTGCTTGAAGCGGTTTAGGGAAGTCCTTTTTCATGTGCCCCTTCTGTCCACAGTTGAAACAGTTGGGGGTGCCTATCTGGCAGACTCCGGGATGGGCTCGGTTGCATTTCGGGCAGACAGGGACGGTAACCCTCCCTGGGTTATTCGCTCCCTGATTGTAGTTTCTCTATTGCCCCTGTGGCTGGTTCTGCTGATTATTTCCCTTCCATGGCGAGTTCTACTTATTCCCCTGAATGAACAACCCCGATTGGTTGTTTCCCTGCCACGGCCTCTTGCTGTTGTTGTTGTTGCTGTTGTTGTTGTTGTTGCCAGGCTGCTGATAGCCCTTCCTCGGACCTCCCTGGTTGTTGTAACCCTGATTGTAACCTCCGCTACCTCCTCCGTTCCATTTTCTCTTGCCCTGGTAGTTGCTACTATTGTTGTTGTAGTAGCCTCGGTTCTGACTCTGCGCTGGTGCTGACGCAGTTGGTACTATCTTTTTCTCATCAGGCACGACGACCTCCATTTCCAGTGCTCTTCCCAGTATATCTATATAGCCTAGTCCTCCATGACTAGCCAAAGCGATTCCCAATTCATGTCGTAAACCCCCTTGAAATTTCTTTGATAGCTTCTCATTAGTGTCGACTAATGTCGGCGCATACCTTGACAGTTCGCAGAACTTGGCGTCATATTCCATCACAGTCAGCTTTCCCTGCTTCAGATTATAAAACTCGGTTTCCTTCTGTGCCCTATACGTCTTGGGGACGTACTTGTCAAAGAAGATCTCCTTAAACTCTTCCCATGAAAAATGAGCCAGATGCTCTGCAGGTATCACTTTTTGTCTTGCTTCCCACCAGTAATCTGCCGATCCCATCAGCTAGAATGCGACACAAAGCATTCTCTCCTCATCAGTGCATCTGAGGAGCTTGAAAATTTTCTCAGTCGATCTCACCCATAGCTCAGCATCGCTAGGGCTACCAGTTCCATTGAACAATGGAGGGTTCCTCTTGAGGAAAAGATCCTCAATATCTCTACGGGGCAGTGGTGGAGATGGGGGTGATGGGGGTGGAGATGGGGATGGAGATGGGGATGGGGTGACATTCCGCTCATATTCTTGTTCTTGGTTATTTTCCGGCTGACGTCTACCACGTCCTCTAGGCCTTCCAGGTCCTCGACCTCTTCTGTTGTTAACATTTCTCAGCGGCATTTTCTTTAGTCTAAGGAAAAATTGAAATTCTCATTAGTTTTCTTCTGTTAATTACTCTTAGTACTTACTAGCTCGTTCTCAACTTAAACAAGTTCACAGAATAACATATCGAACATAATTTCGATATTAACTTCATTAATCTTTTAACTTCAAGTTAAACTCATTTCCTCGCTACACGAGTTCATTTGACATTCTGATTTTTTTATTACTCGATTCCTAAGAGATTTTGCTTGTGATTAAAAACCCTCTTCATGGGTCATGTATATATATATATACATCAAAAAAAGAACATTAATTCTGCCTCCAACGAGGACTTATACAAAAAGGGTTAGACTACTATTAGTCTAAACTAGGCTGACTGCCTACTATTTACCGGGTGCACTAACAAGCTGCACTCCGTACCTACTAGAAGTACTAAAACAGAAACGATTCATAAAATTTCGTATCCGCTAGAGTACTACAAAATCTAACTAGTTACTGATCCGACTCTATACAGGACAAAGAGTTACTACTACTACTACTACTGATATTTACCCGCGTCTACAATGCACTGCTCAACTAAACTGCAGTCGAGTCCAAAACTATCCCCTAAGGTCTGCAAAAACCCTAACAACCCTCCTCTGGGTCCCCCTCCGGATCCTCGTCCGGGTCCTCCTCAGGGTCCTCCTCCGGATCCTCCTCCGGGTCCTCCTCCTCGGACTCTGAACCAAAAACCAGCTGAAGTGCCTCGTCCACCCTCAGAGTAGAACCGTCAGAAAGTGTAAGCAGGGTGGGTGAGGGTGCCTCTGAAACGGTCTCCTCCAAGTCGGAAACCAAGTAGTCCTCGCTGACCTCTACCACACGCTTCTTCAGGAGAAGAAGGTGCTCGGGAACTGAACCTGAGTCCGACTCGAACTCCTCCCTAGAACGGACCCTGGACGGTCCTGCCTCCATCTGCTCTCGTACTACTCCTCACTTCGCACAGATCTCCTCGAGTGGCGTAAGTGAAGAAGGCAGCTCTAACATGGCGGCGAGTTCCACGTCGATCTCTCGGTGGTTTGGCTCCTCCCTGTACAGTCTCGTCTCTAACGGTCCCCTGACCTTAACACAAACGTCTGGCACAAAAGGTGAAGACAACCCCAACAGCGCGGCTGTCTCAGCGTCAACCTCCACGAATCCCGGCCCTGGGATCAACTCCTCGATCTGCTGTCCCACTGGTGGTGACTCTGGTGTAACTACTGTCTCCTCGTCCTCCTCTGGCTGCTCTAACTCAGCGTCAGACTCCTCAACCAGTACACCGTCTGGTGGCAACTCCAACAGGGTAGAGTACTCAGGGTCTAAGTCGAGCTGCTCAAGCTCCGTCTCGGCTGGAAAGTGACTGTAGGAAAGGTGCGGCTCAAAAGGGACTGGGAACATAAACCTGCTCTCGAAGAACCTCCTGTGTACGAACAGGGGAAATCCGGCGTAGTTGTCGGTCGGCTCAGTGTCGTCGCCTAGGATCCCTAAAAAGTACCACGCTACCCGGTGCGCCCATCCGCGCCACTCCTCCGGTAAGTGTACGATCAGGTCTGTGATTGCATGACTCTCCCGGATCAAGTGTCGTACTGGGTAGTAGGCTGAAGAAAAGTTGCTGACAATCTGTCCTACGTCTTCCTCTCCATAGTCTACCTCAAACTCGTAGTACTCGTCCTGCAACATGTCAACTATGGTGCGCTCGCACGAGGCCAAAGGCTGGCTCTTCCGAGCCGTAACGCGAACCCTAGCCATCCTACAAAAGTTTTAAGGAAACACGGATCAGTAACAGGTAGGGAAAAATAACTTATCTCAACGAAAACATAAATTACAAAATGAATATCCCTTATTCAATTGTAACATCATCACTTAAGTCAACCACTTATCGAGACTTCTAGCAATTCAAGAAATTGCACTCAACAACATATATATATACATTCATAAAATTAAAGATTTTATTTTCATTCTTTTATTTCACCACATTATTACTCATTTTAATTCTTCTTTGATTTCTCAACTCATTAATTCTTAACGACTTTCACTTATTAAAACAAAGTATATTTACTTCGTTCATGTTACTTATTCAAAAGTAACATCCATTTACAAAAGAATTTGTCATTTACGACTCTTGATATTCGTACTAGTTGTAGTCGTCGCTCAAGACGAAATATGGAATTAAATTCCAAAAGAAAAATGGAATATAACTTAAGAATAATTTCCTGGAAAACTAAGTTCCAGTTGTCGTCGCTAGAATCGGGCGATCGATGGAAAAATTAATCAAGCTTCGCGCTCGACTCCTAATAATCTCTATGATTTTTTCTTTATAGAGTTCGATCAAGGCGAACCCTATTGAAACACGAAACGAGAAGAAACAAAAAAGAAATGACGTGTCACGAACTGACGTCATTTACATTACTTACACGCAAGTAATGTTCACTTATTTCACTTAACTTTGATTCCAATTTACTCGATCTTCGTCGTTTCATTCATATATTTCTTAACTCGAAGCCGAAAGCTTCTCAAACGTGTACTTGCTCCCTTCGATTACTAACACGATTTATTGAATCATTTTTATTCATTTTCCTCGCATGAAATTCTTAGAAAACAAGTTCGACTTTGCCGAACCTTTATTCATGTCACTCAACGCACGTGACATTCATCAGTAGAAGTCCTTCTCACGTTGGGGATCTCCTTTCGAAATCATTCCAAAACAACGTTTCTTAAAAACGTCTAAATTCTCGAAGAACCGGAAAGTTCTTAGGTTTCAAGTCTACGTTCTCATTGAACCGGGAAAAATCCCTAAAAACCGACTATATTCTTGTGTTCGCATAACTTTTCATAAAAAGGAAATCATTGTGCAAATAATTTCACATAAGATAGCACTTGTACTATCGCATAATCACATAGAGTATAAAAATTATACTTCTGTAAAATTCTTATTTTAAAACATAACTCATTCTCATTCTCAGTTTTACTGAATACTTGTTCAATAAATTTCTTATTTAAAAGAAATCACATCATAAAATTCTTTCATTTTCCTCGTTGAGTCGACGTAGCGGGCGGTTGAGTTGACTTCTACGTTCTCAATCTTAGTATTAGAGTCTAACTCTTATCTTACACTTGGAAAGGCGACTCTGATCCAGAGTATATACAAATACCGTGTCTTATGACTCGAAAGAAGACTCGATATAGAGTACAAACAAATATTCTATACTATTTCTCGAAGGAAGACTTGTATACGAATACCACTTGGTGACATTACTAGAAGGAATGGTTCATACTAGAAAGAATGACTCATACTAACTCGTACTAGAAGATTGACTCAGAAGCAGAGCAGAATACCACTCTGTGGTATCACTAAAAAGAATGACTCATACTAGAGAAATGACTTATGACCAGAGCAGGAATGACTGCTCTGATACCACTCTGTCACAGCCTCAAATCCCGAGAGATGGCAGAAGCCGGGGTGCGACTGGGGTTGGATTAAAGAAGAGGGAAGAAGGGGGCTAACTGACTAAACATACATGAAAGGCATCAATAAACCATGAACAAGACTTGAATATAAATAAGATAGAGTTAATCGCTAAGGATTACTCGACAAAAGTACACAGTCGAAACTAAGTTCATATTTACAGACTTAAACTACAGTGTATTGTTCAAAAGATACATCTCAAAAGATTTAGAGTTCTGCAGCGGAAGAGTTCTAACTAAAGCATCCTATCTTTCAACTCAACATCAACCGTCGCCGCTCACCGTCGCTTCAACCTGCACATTTAGAAAATAATGCAGGGCTACGTACAAACGTACTTAGTGGGCACGATGCCGAAATCATAATCATAAGTATAGATAATTATGGCATTTCATATTCATAGCACGTCGGGGTTTTATTTAAAAGGACCCGCGTCTACTAAACATTTTCTTTTCTCATAAATCACTCGCACGAGCATTTTCTGACTAATGTTACGTTCAATCTTGACCAATTCTCATTCACCGTGGCTGGTACCCCTCAACAGGATATCACATACACCACAGGTTACAAAGTGCACTAACTCTGGAAAGCACTTAGCAGCTAACTCAGAGCCGATCGTTAGTTAACCTAGTTAGATTAACTCTAAATCAGGAAAACACGAATGTTGACTCAGATAGGTACAAGAGAACTCACATAAAAACATAAAACAGTTCATGCCATAATATCACTTTGAAAACACAGATATCAAAGCGATAAAGAAAGATTTTCCGAGCATTGCTCGTTTTATTTTGTATATAAAAGCCCACCTCGATATACAGAACTAAAAGCACTAGCTTCCAATCTTCGGATCTTCCGTCCTTTCTTTACAGTTGGCTTCCTCCTTCATCGTAAAATAAAAATACTTAAAAACGGGTCGTAACAGATAATCGATCAAAGAGAATCGAAATAAGTTTTAGTCGTTTCATTCTTTAGGCATTTGCATGGTTACTAGTTTCATTTTACTTAAACGGGAACGAGAATCGTACTAATCTCGTTAAGAACTCGGAAGGTCTCATACTCGACTCTTAGGTCAGTAGAGAGGGTAGTCGATAACTTAATACGACTTAAAAGATTATAAGGATCTAAGTTGGAAAGAATCAACTTAGGAGAATTACGCTTTAGTTCATTTAAACGACTTATGAAATTTCTCGCTTACTACATCTTTATTTGAAAGGATAAGAGATAAGATCTCGACTGGTTTTCATCACTCAAAGCCCTGTACTTGACTCTAGGGTCAGTAGGGAGATATTCGTTAGTTATTACGGCTTAAACGATCGAAAGAAACTAAGTTGTGAACGAAACAACTTAGGAGAATTGAAACTGAAATTTTACTGCACAATACAGTGACTCTGGAGGCTGTCCAGAACAGAGGATTTGGAAACAGGGGATGAGCCTTGTACCATTGGAAATTTTGGGATGTCTAGTTTACGCTCCAATTTACGGATCACAAATCCGATAAACGAGCTAAAAGTTATTACAGTTTCCGGCGAGGGTCGCAACACTGCCGCGAAAACCCTAGTTGCTCGATAGATTCGACGTATAACGTCTTAGGTTCGTTCTAAGTTCTCGTATTCGATTTCTTTAGAAACTGGACCCTCAAGGCAGTCATCACGTACTCCCGTACGTGACGAACTCCTTCTCAAAACTCGTTCAATAGCACGACGTTCTAAACGTCGCCTTTCAACTAACAATTACTAAACTAACAAGATTATTCAAATTCGCGTTCTAGTTCTCGACTATAACCATAGCTCATATTATACTAGCCCGAAAGCTCATGACATCAACTACAAAGTTGTTCTCAAGTTCATCATAGACAATAATATCAAATTAGAATTCTCATTCGACTTCTCAGTTACTAGTTACGTCTAGTTGTTCGTCTCTTATGAAATTTTCAAAGTTGTCGGATTCCGTTCAAATTTTACGTCATTAAACTACATCTAACGAGAAATATTTTCATGCATACAATCATTTCATAACATCATTATATTTCAACTTATGACGAGTTCCTCGTCTCTTACATTCCGATAAATATTTTTAGAAAAATCTAATTAAATTCCCATAATCAATTAACATCAACTACAACATAATTCCATCATCAATTCATCAATTAAATTCAACACATGAAAACCCCTAATTGTCTAGTAATTTTCGGTATTGACACAAGGGATAAGAGGGTGATTTTCTTCTCTAATTAACACTATTTACTCATTAATCAACCTACTATAACATCAATTGAACAATTGCAATCCAATTTCATACAAACATGCATAAATCCCCAAATTCAAACTCAAACCCTAATCGAATTTTCACAAAACATGGGGCTTCCGATTACTCTTTGTTCTAATCACCAATTAAACACCTCTTAGGCATGAATCTATCATCAATTTAAGAAATCCAAAAATCCTACCATTTTCCCTAAATTTTCGGTATTAACAAAGAGATTAGGGTTCTTGGTTTTGTTCAATTCTAAACCCTAATTAACCTATCTAACATATCCAATTTCATTAATCCAAGATCCAATCATCTATTTCAATACTCTAATTTTCGATCAAAAAGAAAAAAAATGAAAAGAAGAGGATGATGGATGGATAGAAGTATAGAGGAGAGGATTACCTTGCTAATTAATGAAGAAAGTATTAAGTTTGGATGGATGAATCAAGACTTGTGTGTTTCTCCTTCAAGTTCTTGAAGCTTTCTTCAATGGAGTATAAAAGATGAAGATGGGAGAGAGAGGTATGGTGGCAGCCGATTTTGGTGTGTTGGGAGGGAGAGGTGGTGTTTTAATTTGTATTAAACATTAGTTATAAGGTTGAAAGGTGTAAAGTATGAATAGGAACTACATTAGGTGTCCTCATTAAATTATATAAAACATAAAAATCTAACAAAAAGGGGGAATGAAGTCGGTTGGGTGAGGGAGAGAAAAGAAAATACGCGCTTTTCCGGCGCGATCCGACGTTACGGAAAACGTTCGACGAAAAACGTAGCTCGGCACAAAATCGTCACGATCTGATTCGACCGAAAATTCTAACGTACGAAACCTAATCGAAAAATAAATTTACAAAATTTATTTTGACAAAAACTCGGGACGACACAGTCCGAGTTTCGTCCGAAAAATCATAAAAACGAACTTTCTCGGGCGAGTTCGTATCGCGATTTCGTGAATGTAAAAATCAGACGGTTTTCCGTTCTGAGTTCACGAACTAAAAAATTTTCGCACGCGCTAACCCTAAATACGAAAAGTTTTTAGTTCGTGAACTCAGAACGGAAAACCGTCTGATTTTTACATTCACGAAATTGCGATACAAACTCGCCCGAGAAAGTTCGTTTTTATGATTTTTCGGACGAAACTCGGACTGTGTCGTCCCGAGTTTTTGTCAGAATAAATTTTATAAATATTATTTTCCGATTAAGTTTAGTACGTTAGAATTTTTGGACGAATCGGATCGTGACGATTTTGTGCCGAGCTACGTTTTTCGTCGTTCGTTTTCCGTAACGTCGTATCATGCCAGAAAAGCGCGTAATTTCTTTCTTTTTCCCTCCTATGACCGACTTCTCTCTCTCACAAGGATGAGATATTTCATTTTTATATAGTTTTTACTTTACACCTATTACTATTACTATTCAACCTTTACACCTTAAGTAGTAACTATTCAAAATGTGTTAGTCATCACCATCCTCCCTTTTCTTCCCTCCCATAACCGAACACACACACATTGCATACACCATCTTCATTTCATTTTCTCCATTGAAGAAGCTTCAAGATCTTGAGCAAGAAATCACACAAGTCTTCATCCTTCCATCAAACTTCATTCCTTCCTTCATTAAACTTCAAGGTAATCCTCTCCTCTATGTTTCTATCCATCCAAAATCCTTTTCTTTTTATTTTCTTTTTGGATCGAAAATTTAGGAATGATGAACTAGATGTTTTGATCTTGGATTAGTGAAATTAGAAGTGTTTGGATATGAATTATAGGATTAAAATTGAAGAAAACCCAAGAACCCTAACTTCTATGTAATTACCGAAATTTAGGGGTTTGTGTAGGATTTTTGGAATTCTTCGATTGATGTTATAATCATGCTTAGGAAGTGTTCGATTAGGGTTTAAAACAAAAAGAAATCGAAAGCCCTTTGATTTGTTGAAACCGAGTTCTAGGGTTTAGGGTTTGGAATTGGGGGTTTTGCATTTTAATGTGTAATTGGACTTCTTTTGATCATTTGATGATATAATAGTATGATTAAGAGTTAAATGATGTTGATTAATGAAGAAAATCACTCTCTTAATCCATGATTTAATACCGAAAATTATTGGAAAATTAGGGGTTTTCATGTAGTTGTTTTAGATGATGATTTGATGATGAAATAATGTTCCTAATGATGTTAGTTGATAATAAGATTTATTTGAGAATTTTCTAAAATTATTTTGTGGGATGTAGAGACGAAGAACTCGTCGTAAGTTGAGATATAGTATTGATATGAAGTGTTTATATGCATGAAAATGAATCTTGTTAGATGATGTTTGATGACGTAGAAAATGAATGAAATCAGACAACTTTTAAAATTGTGTAAGAGACGAACAATTAGTTGTAATTAATAACCGAAAAGTCGAACGAGAATTCTAACTTGATAATATCGTTTATGATGGACTTGAGAACGACTTTGTAGTTGATGTCATGAGCTTTAGAGCTATTATAATACGAGTTATAGTGATAGTCGAGAACTATAACGAGAATTGATAACTTGTTTGGTTTAGTACTTGATAGTTGGAAGCCGACGTTTAGAACGTCGTGCTATTGGACGAGTTTTGAGAAGGATTTCATCATGTACGAGAGTACGTGTTGACTGCCTTGAGAGTCCAATTTCTTAAGAAATTGAATTCGAGAACTTAGAACGAACCTAAGAAGTTATACGTCGATTCCATCGAGCAACTAGGGTTTGCGCGGCAGTTTTACGACCCTCGCCGGAAACTATAATAACTTTTAGCTCGTTTATCGGATTTGCGATCCGTAAATTGGAGCGTAAACTAGACATCCCAAGCTTTCCAACGATACAGGGATCATCCCCTGTTTCCAGTTCCCCTGTTCTGGGCAGCCCCCAGAGTTACTGCCTTGCGCAGTGAATTTTTAGTTTTCATTCTTCTAAGTTGTTTCGTTCGCAACTTAGTTTCTTTTGATCGTTAAGCCGTGATAAATTGCCGACTATCTTCCTACTGACCTCAGTGTTGAATAAGGAGCCTTGAGTGCTAAACGAAACGAGATCTCATCTCGTATCCGTTCAAGTAAAGAAATCTAGATAAGCGTGAAAATGTCTAAATCGTCTAAAGAATTAAAACTTATTTTCCTAAGTTGATTTCATTTCCAACTTAGTTCCTTTTGATCTTTTAAGTCGTATTAAGCTATCGACTACCCTCTCTACTGACCTAAGAGTCGAGTATGAGACCTTTCAAGTTCTAAACGAGATTTGTTCGAGTCTCGTTCCCGTTTAATTAAAATGAAACTAGTAAGCGTGCAATTGCCTAAAGAAATGAAACGACTATAACCTTTTTCGAGTTTCAATGATCGATTATCTTTTACGACCCGATTTTAAGTGTTGTTATTTTACGATGAAGGAGGAAGCCAGCAGTGAAGAAAGGACGGAAGATCAGAAGATCGGAAGCTAGTGCTTTTTAAGTTCTGTATTACAAGGTGGGCTTTTATATATAAAATAAAACGAGCAATGCTCGGAAAATCTTTCTTTATCGCTTTGATAATTGTGTTTTCAAAGTGATGATTATGGCATGAACTGTTTTATGTTTTATGTGAGTTCTCTTGTACCTATCTGAGTTAACATTCGTGTTTTCCAGATTTAGAGTTAATCTAACTAGGTTAACTAACGATCGGCTCTGAGTTAGCTGCTAAGTGCTTTCCAAAGTTAGTGCACTTTGTAACCTGTGGTGTATGTGATATCCTGTTGAGGGGTACCAGCCACGATGAACGAGATTTGGTCAAGATTGAACGTAACATACCAGAAAAATGCTTGCAAGCTAAATTGAGAAAAAGAGTCAGAAAATGTTTAGTAGACACGGGTCTCTTTTCAATAAAACCCCGATGTGCTACAATTATGAAATGCCATATTATCTATACTTATGATTATGATTTCGGCATCGTGCCCACTAAGTACCTTCGTACTTAGCCCTGCATTGTTTTCTAAATGTGCAGGTTGAAGCGACGTGAGCGGCAGTGGTTGAAGTTGGGTTGAGAAGTTAGGAAGCTTTAGTTATGACTCTTCCGCTGCAAAACTCTAGAATCTTTTTGAGAATATGTTTATTGAACAAACCAATGTAGTATAAGTCTGTAATCGTGAACTTAGATACCTTTGTGTACTTTTGTCGAGTAATCACTCGTGATTAACTCTTTCTTTATAATAGTCAAGTCTTGTTCATTGAATGTATGATGTCTTTTATGTATGTTTAGTCAGTTAGCCCCCTTCTTCCCCACTTCTTTAATCCAACCCCAGTCGCACCCCGGCTTCTGCCGTCCCTCGGGATTTGGGGCTGTGACAAGCAGCCTCCGTCTTGAGCCTGTCTCGCCCGCTCGAGTCCGTCTCGATTCGGCGTGTGCATTGCACGTCCCGAACTTTTTTTTTTAATTTCGGCATGTGCGTTGCATACACCTAACCGAAAAAAATTATGCAGCAACGACTCAATTTTCGAATCCAACGGCTATGTGCCGATTTTTCTTTCTTTTTTTTAATTCATTTTCTACCTATAAATACTACCTTATTTCTACGTTATTTCAATTCACACCATTTATCACATAATCACTTCTATTTTTCCACAAATTTTCCTTCAATCACCTCTCATACTTCATAAAAAATGGATCCAAATAATTCGTGGTCGTCGGCGTGGTGTCCTCCTGAAATGGCGGACAAAGCACACAACGCATACACGTCGACGAAGCTTGATTCCATCAATCTAAAGTCGTTTGTCGGCGAGTCCTTTCAAAATATTATCGGCGACGAGGAGAGTCCCTCGTCCGAGCTGGCACCGGCCACCGCGAGTTGCAAGAGGGCGGCCAAAGGCAAAGGCAAGGCACGAGCTGATCTCACCCTCGCTGCCGTCACCCTCCAGCCGGCTGACGTCGCCTCCAAACCAACGACGAAGCAGCGCAATTACACGGTTGAACAGTCAACCGCCGTCACCCAGATCTGGGTGGAGAAGACGTGCAATTTCATTCTCGGCAAAGATCAACACTCTGAGAAATATTGGGAAAAAGTGGCAGTCAGGTTCAATGCCATGTTCAACGACGACCTGAACTCGAAGACAATGAAGAGCTCTTTTTGGACGCGTCTCCGGCTGGGTGGAGGAATGGATGATCGCTTACGGCAAGGCGACGAAGAAAAGACCCAGCAGCGCCAGTGACAGCATGGTGATCAGGCTGCCCAACAGATGTACTCGGCCCATCATGGTAACTAACGCTTCAAGCATTTTGATGCTTGGGAAATCTTGCAGAACTATCCCAAATTCCTCCACCAAGAATTTCCCGACATTCACTTTATGAAGCAGACGAAGAATACGAAGAAAGACGCCTACACTTCATCCGGAACGGCGCCTACAACCCACGGCTCGAGCGAGGCGACCGAAGGGGAAAGCATGCCCCCCTCCCCCCATCCAGAAGGGCAAGACGTGGCGAAGGCGGAGGTGAGGGAGGCCAAAGGAAAGGGGAAGAAAAGGCGAGCAAGGATACGGAGATCGGGTCATTAGTCGACTCGATGAATGCCCGACTAAGCAGCATGATCGAGGCAAAGCAAAACCTAGCCAAGGCAATGATGACGCGTGCTCGGGCGAAGCAAGATGCTACCGACCTGAAGATCATCTCCACCGATATGTTGCACAAGACGCCGGAATAGTACCAACTGTATATGATGATGGTTGCCGAGGTCAAGCAACGTCGAGGATGGAGTTAGTTTTTTCCCCTAACAATGTATTGTCTTTTTTCTAGTAATGTATTTTTTTTAATTTCTAGTAATGTATTACTTTTAGTTTGTTTAAATTAATGAAATTATCGAATTTTCTAATTAAAATTAATGCAAATACATTTTCAGAAATTAGATAGAGACACCGCATAGAGACAGTTCCACTGCCGCTCACTGTCTCTATCTCTATCACACTCTATAAAGACACCCTATAAAAACATCCCAATGTTGATAGTCTTATAGTTGCACATTATATATTTTCTTTTAATCAACTCGTCTGAACAGGAAACAAATATATTTATTTGTGCCGTCATCGGTGAAAACACTATGAGAAACATGTTTAGTGATCATTGTGTTTTCCAATTTGCAACACCGACTTCACACATCTTTATCAAACAAGACCACGAACTTTTGATCTACATATATCATTAATAAAAATTACTAGTTTCAGTAACAATGTACTATGGATATGGATAAATGACAGTATTTTTTTATTTTTTTTTTGAGAAAGATAAATGACAGTATTGATAAAGATTATAGTTGAGGTTGAAAGTCAACTGCATGCATTGATGAGGTTGAGATGGTCATTTTTGGACCATGCAAACGTGACAGCACATGCGGGTGGTGGACCATGCAACTATATACTCTTCCTGTAATGTGCTTTGAATTATTTTATTTCTAGGGTTTACCTGTATTTGCAGAAAAGAAACAAAAAAAAAGTCGTTTTTTCAATATTTTTGACATGGCTGCATTACTTTTTAAATGAAATTTCCTATCCATGGAATATCTAATGACTCTTCCTCCAACAACAGGGCCCATTGCACTAGTAAATAAAATATTATTCTCCTTCGGATTCCTTTTCCGTGTGTTAGAAGTCAGTTTGTCCGTGTTCTACACAAACATACTACTGCTACTAATTAATAAATACTCATTCCGTACCGACGAACACGGTCTTTTTTTAATTTTGGAACATCTCATTATATTTGATTTGTTTCCTTTAAAGAAAATAATTAGTTTATATATATGGTCAATCATTTTATTTAAACTCCACTAACCTACTCCCACCACACACTCATCTATAACTTTATTAACATTATAAACTATTGCATTCACACTACACTAAATACTTTCTTTATACCGAATACCGTTTTTCTTTGTATCCGTACACATATGAACTAGGCCGTATTCGTCGGGATGGAGAGAGTATATTGGAAAACTCAAAACTATTATACTCACACTCTCATGTTCAAATTGACCATTTTTTATCGGTTCGAAAATTAAAAATAAAGGAATTAGATGTAAAGTATGTTTAGTGTAGTTGGTATAACTAGTATATTTTATTATTGATAATGAGATAATGCTTTTTTACTGGTCTCTATAAATAATGTGTTTTATGTAGTTGATATAGAATATTGTATTTAATAATAAAGTATTTTTTGCCGAAAAAAAAAAACAAGCTAAATTGAGTGAGACGCCCATAAAGTAATAGGAATCAAGTTGAACGGGATAGAAGGAATAATACTTAGGGGTCGTTTGATATGCATATACGTATATCAGGTACGTGTATCAATATGACCTATATCCATACCTTGCATTTAGTGTATCAGTATATGTGTATCAAATTGATATACTTGATATACTTGATATCTTATTTTTCAATATTTTCATATACCAATTTTTGCTAGTATATTACTCATACCTCTACTTTCATTCTCACTTGATATCAATCGATATCTTCTACATATCAAATACGAATATCAAGTATAAATCTGATACTCATACCTGATATCTTATGCTCATACCCATACCTGATATATGATATACTAATATATAAATACCAAACCAATCTTTATTGTTTTCTTCCCATCGCTATTCGAGATATACATTAAATATATTTTGTTTTTTGTGTCTGCAAATATACATGAGAGATAAATTATACAAAAAAATCTCAATGCAATAGACTTGACTTATGAAGCCTCAAATTATAATCGATAATTGAACATAGGACCTTCGATCACAAGAAACTACTTTGCTAGTCATTCCCCATGATGAAGAAAAAATGTATTAACACAATCTTATTGCCCTTTACATTTTATAGTACTTAAATTGTTTTAATCCTCTTGAGAATGATCTAATAATAAAAGTGGACGTCTGAAACTGAAAGGTCTCAAATTGAAACTCTATGAAGTGTTTTTATAAGTCAAGTCTTTTACACCAGTACTTAGAAAGTGTAATGTACCTCCAGCCCAGTGCAAGTTAATAAGCTTTTTAAATATTTTTGTGATTCTACATTAATATATACAATTTAGCCTAGTGGTAAAAGTACTCGAGCCCTCCTCAACCGCCATAGATCGAATCGTGAGGCCAACATTTCAATTAATATTCTAAGCTTTTTTGCTCTTCACCGCAAAGAGTTGCACGCTTTTAAAGTTGATGCGAGGTGAGGTTCTAATGACAAAGGGTAATAATAATTTAAAAATAGAGAAGGTAGTGTTGCACAAAAAAATAAACCGAACATCTGTATGCGAATATGATTACTATTCCAAACTGGACATCTTTATATGAATGGAGAGAGTAACTCTTTGTTGCCTACCATATGGGCCTAATAGATAAAAGGGCGTAAAAGAATTTCTCACTAAATTACTTTACAATAAATATAAACTATTGAAAAATATTATATTTTATTTGAATTTTAAAATTTTATTTCTCATTAAAAGAATATATAATAAATTCGGTGTCTTTATAAGAAAATATCATAAGTTTTGAACATAGTAATTTAATAATCAATTTTTTTTAAATATAATACTCCCTCCGTCCACGAAATGGTTGTCACTTTTGCTACTTTACTCACATTTATTGTGGGACCCTTATTCCACTCACAACAATACTCACTATAATTCACTATTACCTACCACTTTCTTAAAATCCGTGTCGGTTACAATGTGACAACCATTTCGTGGACAGATGGAGTATATAATTATGAGATCTATTTTTAATGCAAAAATTGACTATTTCTCAAAATTCATCAACATGCCTATATGCAAAACGATCCCTTTAGATCGTTAGTTTTATTTTCCTCAGGGAAAAAAGGGAAAACAAAAGATAGGAAATGATTTCAATTTTTCTCTATTTCATTAAGTCGATGTTATGTTATGTAGGTCTAACCCTCTTAAAGCTAGATCCGTTCATTTGTTTTAATGCATTGAAATGTTTCATCTCAATATAAAATAATTATATATATATATATATATATATATATATATATATATATATAAACACTGCAGGCATGTCTACTTATCAGTCCATCCCATTAACAAATCCTAAATACACTCCTGTTGTGTGGTTTGCAGACTACTGCACAAGAATGGAAGTTTACTTAGTACATACCGAAAGTAGCAGCTGCGAGTTCCCATAACATAAAAAAAAATGTATTGTGTTATTTTTATTTTGATAACTCGCAACAACTAGTTAGAGGTGAATATTTGAAAAGGCTAGGTAAAACGGCAGTTATTATGTAATAATCACTAGACACATTAAAAAAACTTTGTATATGTGCAATATTTTCAAATATAAGAGATAAACTGCATCAGAAAAATCATATTCACAGGTTCGATCTGTAAGGTGTTAATGAGATTGAACTTTGAAATTTTTTAACAGAAGAATGTATCCTCACTTTATAGACTATTTCGAGGACAAAATAAAATAACATACGTACTTTTGTTTTATCTTAAATCTGGTGGTTTGATGTGAATTGCCTTCTTTTAGTAATATCATCAGAAAGAGCATTCGCACATAACAATATCGCAAAAACTTGAATAAGACCTGCCGCATCCTATACAACGGCGCTTGGGGTACATGTGCCTAATAATTTTTTATTTTTTTATTTTTTCGATTTTTTTTTAATTTTTTAGATTTTTTTTAAATCTTTTAGATTTTTTCCTTTTTTTTGTTTGCATCTTCGTTTTTTTTTTGCCGCTTCTTGTTTGGTCAAAATTTGAGCGAGGGGGGCCGAAAGCATCGGAGCGAGCCGAATAAATCCAAACTATTACTCGATGATGATCCTTATATTAATAATCGGAGCGAAAGCGGAGCCGTAAAATTGGAGCCGAAGACGGAGTCGAAAAAAAAATAAAATTAAAATAATTTAAAAGAAAATTTTAATTGAATCAACCCGACTCGAATCTGATTGCAGGACCCATACAGCAGGTCGCATGGAAGATTGCCTCTAACAATATATGATATCAAAAAAAAAAAGGAAAAAAAAATATCGTGGCCGACTAGGATTTAGCGACGCAGGTCCATTTGGTTTTGTCAAAGAATATGGTTAGACAAATATATTTTATTTATTTATTGAAGAGCAAATATAATTAAGCATTTCACTTTGGATAAAGTTGAGTTGGTTGGGGGGAAAAGTATTAATTAAATGAGTTTGAAAATCTGAAATGTGAGGTGCTGCACAAACTAGTAACTACCACTTGTTGTCGGCTGATAAGTGTCTTAAATAACATCAAAATCATTATACACGCGTCACTTTGTAACCAACAAATATACTTCCTCCGTTCCTAAGTATGATTACTTTTATTTTTTACCTCCCAACATATTATCGTGTTTCTTTTTTAGGATATACTCCCTCCATTCATCAAAATGCCCATTTTTAAATAGTAAATATGTTCATTAAAATATGTTTATTTTACTTTTTTATATAATATTACTTTCAATACTTTCCAAATATTATTACCTTTTATAATTTAGGACCCCACTTCACATTAATTTTATTTTTACTTTTTTATCATCTCAACAACTTTATTCTTACTTTTTGGTCAATACCATCTTTTTTGTCATTACTACTATTTTTTTGTCATTATCTTACTACCCCTATTTTCTAATTTTTACCCTACTAATTTTCACTTTATCAGCTTTCTTAAATTTCGTGCCCAGAACAAAGTGGACATATTTTGGTGAACGGAGGGAGTAGTATTTTTTACTCTCTCCATCCGGTTGAACTTGTCTCATTTGAGATCGATATGGAGATTAAGAACAAGAGTATTATATGATAAGAGTGTGTTTAGTGTAGTAAATAAAGTGATATAAAATATTTTTTTAATTGCTAAAGTGATATAAAGTGTTTTTGAAGTGACATAATGTAATAGCCCGGCTTCTGGATTGACGGCTGACCCCACAAACCATCACAAGTCCTTTTTAGCGTGCTTTGTCCTCACTCACACGCTTTCCAAGAAAATTTCCCAGGAGGTTATCCATCCTAGTACTACTACAAGTCAAGCACGCTTAACTTTAGAGTTCTTCCAAGATAAGCACCAGAAAAGAAGATGCATCTTGATGGTATGAGTAGACCTATCAATTCCTTTATGCTCTCCTTGAAAGTGTCGTCCCATTCCGACATATTCTTGGAATCCCTTTCGTTCAGGTGTGTTCCGGTTCATCCCTGCCCCCTCCGCTTGGAAGTCTTATCGGAGCCGCTCGTTGTCTGTGCCATGTGCACCGGCGTTCACTCTGTACTTATCAGAGTCGCTCCTTGTCCGTGCCTTGTGCACCGGCGATCACTACGTACTTCAGCCCCGGGCGTCACAGGCCCACCAGCTTCCGCTTGGTTCGTCCCCGAACCACACCGTAACTGGAAGAGGTTCGGCTCTGATACCAACTGTAACAGCCCAACTTCCGGATTGACGGCTGACCCCACAAACTATCACAAATTCTTTCTAGCGTGCTTTGTCCTCACTCACACGCTTCGCAGGAAAACTTCCCAGGAGGTTACCCATCTTAGTACTACTCCAAGTCAAGCACGCTTAACTTTGGAGTTCTTCCAAGATAGGCACCAGAAAAGAAGATGCATCTTGATGGTATGAGTAGACTTATCAATTCCTTTATGCTCTCCTTGAATATGTCGTCTCATTCCGACATATTCTCGGAATTCCTTTCGTTTGGGTATGTTCCGGTTTATCCCTGCCCCCTCCGCTTGGAAGTCTTATTGGAGCCGCTAGTTGTTTGTGCCATGTGCACCGGCGATCACTCTATACTTATCATAGCTGCTCCTTGTCCGTGCCTTATGCACCGGCGACACCGGCGATCACTCCGTACTTCAGTCCCGGGTGTCACATATAAAGTGATATAAAGTGATTTTGAAGTGATATAAAGTGAATAAAGTGATTTCTTAATTATTCCTTCAAAGAAAATGAGACAAGTTGAACGCGACACCCAAAATGGCAAAATGGAACAAGTTGAACGGGACGGAGGGAGTACTTTTCTATCCTTAAAAGTTTAATATACTTACTTATTTACTAAATGGGTCTCATCTTCCACTTAAATTATCCCTACCAAACATTAATCTATTTTTCATTAAAACTTGTGCACAGTCCCCGCATTATACTAAGTGAGGACGGAGGAGTATAAATTACGAAAGCCTCGGAATTTAACTTTAGGCGTGTTTTTCCCTCCGACCTGTTCGTATTGTCATCCTTTCCTTATTCAGGTGTTCACTCATATTGTCATCTTTCAAATAAAAAAAGTTTTAACCCTTCAAAATCCTTAAAAAATGATGTAACCTACCAACCTTTTATTTTTCTACCCTTATTCTTAATTTCGTCATAAACAATAACATGACAATGTCAATGGGTGAAGGGAATATTATATTTCAAGAAAAGAGACCAAATACAAATAAATACTCCCTCTGTCCACGAAATGGTTGTAACTTTAACCATTTAAATCTGTTCACGAAATGGTTGTCACTTTCATTTATAATAGTAGAGCTCACATGATACATTATATTTAACCTTATATCTCTCACTGCCTCACTGATATTTATCGTGAGACCCTTACTCCACTAATAACAATATCCACTATTATTCACCACTACCTACCATTTTCTTAAAACTCGTGCCTCCACAATATGACAACTATTTCGTGAACGGAGAAAGTACGTGTCAATTAGAAGTGCATTTGAGTATTATATTATTACTGGCCTAAGATTAAAGAGTTGACTTTTAATATTATTGTTGCTTAAATTAATCTATATCTATGGTATATAACAATAAAGTTTGCGTTCATATTATGCGGCACGCTCACGGTTCTTCATTCCTATTTATCTTTGTTCTCGTATTTTTGGCATTCTTAATTAAATATAATCAATATATCTATATAAAAAAGTATAAAATATCAAAATAAATGCCATGTATATATATCATATTTATCCTTTCAATGCATTATATCCCCTCAATTCATGTATCAACGTATATGTACTATTAATAATCCAAAATGCAACTGGTCCCAATCGAGTAGATGTGCCTTAGAGTCTTTTTAGTTAGAGCTCACTGTTTGAATGTAAAGATTTTATCTTTAGTGGACTCGAACTGAAGAAGCGACTAAAGACAAAGCTCAACTTGATCAAGTCAGATGAAGTCACAGTTGACTCCAGACAACACAGTTAGCCATCCAACTGTGCTCTGAACAGTGGCAGATATAAGTATAAAGAAGACTGAAGAGAAGACTTGAACTGGAGTTCAAATTCAAACAGCACAAGGTCACGTGAAAGCAAGACAAACTGTTTATTTTCTTATTTGGGCAGACAGTGAAGAGTTACAGTTTAAAAGCAAGGTTCATAGTTAACATTTTAGGAAAGTCTGCAGAAGTGAGAAAGAAGCCCATCGTTTTTATGGCCGAGGTCAAACGGCTCTTTCCAACGGCTAGTTCGACTTCTCCGCCTATAAATAGATGCTCTCTCCAAGTGTGAAGACTACTAATGCTATACGAAGTGGTCACAAGAAATTCAAGAGAAAATTCACCAGTGTTCGAAGCCCAAGTCTGAGAATTCATCCATTTTCTTGTGCTCTCTTCCTACTCTCGAGAGCTTGTTCTTAGATCGAGTCTTAGAAGATATACAATCACTTTCCTAAGTTCTCACTTCAAAAGAGCTAGAGTTTTCAGCCTTAGAAGAGAAAATCTCAACTTCCAGTGTAATAGGTGTTCTTTGTTGGAAAAATCTCCCAAAAACCCCTTTCCACACCTTAACCAGGTTTACAAGGTTGCTAGGTTTCTTTGTACCCATAAACAAAGATAAGTTGTCTGAACCCGTGATCAGATTGTCTAGATCTTGTTGCATCCGGAATTAAGTGTAAAGGTTGCTTGATACCCGCAAACTAACACTACAAGAAAACTGGACAAATGCGACATATAGACACACAACATTACATGTACATGTCATAAAATTGCGACACGTATACTCTTTATGTTGTATATTTGCATAAATTGTGCAACACTTACCAAATACATTACTCATGTCAAATACATTACTCGTGTACACATGACCAAATTGCTATTCCCACATTGGGTGCATCGTTTCATGTAGGTGCACTTGGAATAGTAGTTGACCTTCAACTCGTTATGTGTTTTGTTCGTGATAGCAATCTCATATTGCATAACAAACGACTTCAACGTGCTTCTTGTGTTAATATATATATATATATATATATATATATATATATATATATATTCACTCATTTACGTAGAAAACATTCTACCCCAAAACATATGATTTAGGTATATTGATACCTAACGATCTCTCACAGCATAGAGGTCTTAAAGCCACTGGTTGGTGCTCATTTAATATTTAGTAAATAATTTGACCACCTTATTTCAATTCAATAATGCCTAGGGTGTCCTATTTAATGTTTTTGAAAGTCAGTGGCCGTCTTGTTATATGTGATATGCATCCCTTTGTACTAGTCGGGTAACTTGAATTGAATATGCTAAATAAAGTAGTGATTGATGGTATTTGGCATAGCTCATTTCAAAGCGTTCTTAATGTTGTCACAATAGTTAGAATTGTTATAGGCTCCACCCTTTTCATAGCCTTCAACCATTTATAGAAAAATCACTTGAAAAATTCTGATTACTCATTCTTCAATAGAGCAAATTCTAATAGCATAGACTGATGGTGCTGATTAATGCAAACCAAGTTGCAAACAACATTTGGTATCGGTTCACAAGATACGTCTTGTCAAAACTGACATCCTCAATATGACATTGCAAGACCTATGATCATCATCAATATCTATTAATGAAAGAAATTTGAATCTTTTTGTTGCAATCTCAAGAAAAGGTTATGTATCATCATAGCCATCTTAATCACCGAGTCTCAATCTTCGTCTTGCAATGATGAAATTTTTGCAATATTTGCTTGAGCATCCTCAATTTCTAGGGTCGCCAGCTTCAATTTGTAACCATAATATATTTCTGCTCATCGGTACGCCAGATATATAACATTCTTTAAATGTTTTTTTGGTCGATTGTGAATGTTATATGACCGGCCATGAACAATAACATATATGGATCCAACTTGTGATTTGTGCATGGACTCAACTTTGGTAACCATTTTGTCTTCTCCATTGTCAATAATTTTTATTGACAATCTTTCTTTTTGAAGGCTTATTTGCGACGTCACCGATCAGAATCATGTGTAATACTGACATAGTTATTCAGACATTTTCGAATGTTCACACTAAACCCTAATTTCTAGTGTTTTTTGCTCAGACGTTGAATTACTATCGTTCCAAATTTTGTAGTCGTTGGAATTATAATACGATGGCAATTCGTATCACTCTAAATTTTAAATTAGAATATTCCATTTTGTCGAAATAAACACATAAATAAAATATAAATAATAGCTATTTAAAAATTTTCTTTCTAAGACTTTCTGACGTAGAAATACAAATATACAATTTTAGAAAGCGATAACTTTTTTAAATTATTTTGAAAATACAAGACATAAATATTCTACAGAGAATCCAACAAATTAAAATCACGACCTCAAAACATTTATATCAACTAGCTTTAAGACCATTAAATTAAGAGTATTGATATTTGGACAACAGTTGTTCGGACAACGGTGACATATTTGTAGTTAAATACTTTTTCAACTTTTTCCAATTAAATAATTAGTGTTTTGTCTATAATACCCTTTTTTCACTTAATTGTATGCTAAATTTAATATTGATTAAAATAAATTAATATCATGCACAAATTTTTGAAAACTCAAAATATTAATTAAATTTAAAGATTAACATATAATTAGGTGGGAAAGAGTATTATAGACAAAACACTAATTGTATTAATTATTAAAAAAATTAAAAGACTATTTAATTACGAATATTAGACCGTTGTCCGGACAATTGTTGTCCAAATATCTTTATTCTTAATTTAATTCGAAGAATAAACTTACAGCTTCTAGCATTATATTGAGCAACTTTCAAAATAACATTTCATTTGACAAACAAATAAAGCTGCTTTAGTTTAAACTCAAAACTTAAATATAGTTAACCTTTTTTGATATTATACTCCTATCTATTATTAATAAGTATTTAAAAATTTAAACATAAGAATTTATTACCTTTACTTCCTCCACGCTGCTCCAAGCTCATAAACCTAAAATCAGTTGAAAACATGGACATCAGTACTCTTAAAACGTAGTCAGTGATGGTTGATTATAATATCATTTTACTTTCTTGTATGCAATAGTTCATATCCCAACACGTGAAACATAATTCTTCAACCTATGCACATAACTCTTAGTATCAAGGTATGTGCATAACATTCTTCAATCATAACAAGCACATGACTCTCGATATCAAAATCGTTATAAAAACATATTCTTATCATTGTGCACAGGACATCCATATACATATAATTCACAAGAGTTCGATGCATTTAAGGCCATCATATGCATTCATTATCATATCAAATAACACACTCCATACGAATAACATGTTTAGACATGAAGTATTTCGCAAACATTATTTTTTTTCTCATATTAAATCAATTTAATTCATAAAGAATGATAAAATACTTTCTTGAGTTTAGAATAATTTTACCGACATAAGAAAGAGCACAAACGGTAAATGAATGAAATAACCACTTAGTGAGTCTTAGTTGCGCCTCACTTAATTAAATGAATAATTTACTCAATAAGGAAATAAGAACAAAAACCTTTTAAAATTGTTAAAATAATCAAATATCTTAATATTGGGTCCGAATTCGATTCACCAAAATTTGACCTATCTGAAGTCAATAAGTCTACTAATTCTTTTAAAGTTTTTATAAAAATTTTCTTGATCCTTAAATTTAAACTTGATTATCGAACACAATACTATATTAAACATAAAAGTAATGGTCATTTACGAATTTCAATCCATAAATAAAATTTGGGTGCAACTGTTCCACCGTAGAATACCCGCCCATTTGACCGACCCGCCCAGTTTGACTCGGTCAAACCCCCTTTGACCATTTTTTTTTAAATTTTTAAATTTTTCAGTTTTTTTTTCAATTTTTTTTTATTGTTTGCCGCTTCTTCTATGGTCAAGATTCGAGCGAGGGGAGCTAAAGGCCTCAGAGCGAGCCGAAAAAGTCTAAATTGTTGCCCGCCGATTATCCTTATTTTATTAATCGAAGCGAAGGCGGAGCCGTAAAATCGGAGCCGAAGTCGGAGCCAGGGAAAATAATCTGGAAATTATAAAAAAAAAGAAAAAATTATAATAAAAAAAAGGAGCGTGAGACCCACGCGCGGCGCGTGGATCTCACACACCGGGTCGGAATGACGCATGGCGGGTCGGGGTGGGTCGGGTTGTGTGCAGACTTATGCACCGAAGTCCTTCTCTAAATAAATATCCTTAACTATTTACATGCAAAATAATTACAACTACAACCAATTGATGATAGAAACAAAAATAAATATACATTCGTAAGTTCTTTAAAAGAAATCACCAAAATCCCCTTAGAGGGATAAGGCTAAAATTTATTCAATATTAGTATATACTTATGAAGCAATCATATTAACTGTTTATAGATCCTTAAGCTTTAACAACTCGATCTGAAATATGGATTTTAAATTGTTAAAGATATTATACTTAGCCAACATATCTTAAATAATGATCAGTTCTAAAACCATATATCTTTAATCTCCCAAAATGAAAATTAATCAATTGAAAATTTTTTAATCAATTGATATTATAAATTCAACTTTTGAAACTCTAATATCTAAAACTTATCATTGGTACAGTACCAAGAAGAAAATGATTTGGCAACTAATGTTAAGAGATTACTATATTTGAAAACTCCTATATAACCGATGCGCTCATGTAATAACAAAGCAAGAAATTTAATTGGATAAAAACTCACCCTTAAGAAAATTGTCAGCCCGATCGTAACTTCAAAGCCTTGCAAAAAAGATTAGATACTGTACTTGTATTCTCGAGTTTACTTTTTTGTATAGTTTGTGAGAATGTAGGGATGGAGACTGAAACTGCGTTTTTATTTTAAAGGGTTCGAGCGTGTTTTTGAAATCATACAGGAAATTATGACCTAGTTTGCGTAGAAATCGGTTCCTATTATAAGTTTTACAAGTAAAAATCATAATTTTTTTTTTTTTTAAATATAGGGTTTGCTGCCCAAGAAGGAGTAATAAGGAGGTAAAGAGATAGTTTGGTTGTGGAGAGGAGAAAGGTGTAAGAGAAGGGAGGACATGCATTGGTGGAATTCAAAATGAGGTTGAATTATGGTGTTTAGGCAATGATGGTGTGAGTAAAATAGTACTTACTTATATTAATATACCCACTTGCAAGTAATTACTTACACACTCAAGCACATAATCACATATTATTTATCTTGTAATTTTATTAGGGTACGATTCCTTGAGCGACACGTATTCTATTTTATCGAGCTTAATAAATTAGCTTGTAAAAAATGCTCATGCTCTAATAAAATGCAATGTATAAGATTAAACTTCTTATTTATTCAAGTAACGTGACATACTCATGCTTGCGTGAAAATATGATGTTCGAAACATATAAAATATTTGTTTAAGACTCATAAATAAAGTCTTCATCTTTTTGAGAAAGAGGCTTTTCTTTTTAAACTTCCGGGAATAAGAGACCTATTTATCTAGTTAGGGAAACATTTTTATTAATCCCGTTTTTCCTAGGGTCGGGTTTGCGGGATATTACATTTATATTCTATATTATATATGACATGGAAATAAAATCTATTATATATGAAAACATTTAAATTAGAAAAATTATAAGATTGACCAAATTGCAAAAATAGAAAAATAATGACATTATATACCCAATGGGTAATGACATTTGGCCACATGCATAAAAAAAGGAAAATTAACTGTAAAAATGGAAATAATTATATTTCTCCCTCAGGGTTTATGCTTCCCAATTAGGGTATATTTCCATTTTCCCAATCTATATTACCATTTTTAACTTGTGTGGTCAGCTACAGTGTGACCGAATATCATTACCCATACCAAATATCTATTATTATTATTATTATTATTATTATTATTATTATTATTATTATTATTATTATTATTATTATTATATATTTTGTATGATTTGGTCAGATTGTCACTTTTGAAACGACTCTACATAAAGAAAAATCATATGTGTCACCTTATAATTCTCCGTTTCTATTTATCTAAATTTTTAAATTCTTTAAATTAAAAATTAATATTTATTATATTTATATTCTATATTATATATGATATGGAAGCAAAATCTATTATATATGAAAACCGTTGAATTAGAAAAATTATAAAGATTGACCAAATTACAAAAATAGAAAAGGAATGACGTTATATACCCAATATCTATTATTATTATTATTATTATTAGAATAATGATGTGTGGCCGACCACACAAGCTAAAAATAGTATTATTATTATTATTATTATTATTATTATTATTATTATTATTATTTTTATATATTTTGTATGATTTTGTTAGATTATCACTTTTCCAACGTTTTTAAGTTTATGTTTAGGTTTTAATATTTTTTATTTTCTTTGTAATATATATCACTAAGCAAAAACGTGGCTTTGAGTATTATATATTCTTGACGGCTTTGATTATTTCCCTACTCTGTAGTTCTTTTTTTTTTTTTTTTTTTCTGCAAGTAAGATTTTCATTCTCTCCATTTATATCATATTCGTAATAATGGAAGAATTATGTTCGTAAGAACGAAGAGAAGTGTCACAGCCCCAAATCCCAAGGGATGGCAAAGTCGGGGTGCGACTAGGGGTTGGATTAAAGAAACGGGGAAGAAGGGGGATTGAACAGATAGACAGACAATTATAACAGTTTATTTCTATGAACTTGATACCATTATATTAAAGGAGAGTCGATCTCGAAGGATCGCTCGAAAGTTGTTCTCAAAATATAACTAAGTTAAAGTACGAAACTTAGATTTCAAAATTATACATTAATAGAAATTGTTTGGCAGCGGAAATGTAAACTAGCATACTAGTCTTCTTCTTCAATTAAAGCCTACTCAACCACCACCGCCTTCGTCTCTCAACATGCACATTTAAAAACAAACATGCAGGGCTAAGTACACGAAGTACTTAGTGGGCACGTTGCCGAAAACATAGTATAATAGTATTGATTATCAGGCATCATAAACAATAACGCTCCGGGGGTTTTTCATTAAAGACCCGAGCTTACTAAACATTTTATTTCTTTCACGAATCACAATAGCTTGGGCAAGCATTTTATACATGTTACGTTCAATTTGCCCAACTTCTGTTTCAACGCTGGGGGAGAGTATACTTCTCCCGCGTACGTTCAACTCACCGCGGCATGGCTACCCCTCAACAGAGTACCACACACTCCGGCTACCGTGTACACTTAATTCTGGAAAATCCCGTACGGTTAACTCAGAGTCCGATCGATTTAGTTAATCCCAGTTGACTAACTCAGAAAGGCACAAACAAACTCACATAAAACAAATCATTTCATGCCTCGATAATCATTTCAAATCACAGTTATCAAAGCTGTAAATAAATATTTTGGAGCATTGCTCATTTTGTTTTTATATAGAAAGCCCACCTTGAACGTTTACAGAACTAAACTCGAGCTTCTGTCTTCCGTCCTGTCTTCTAAACTCGACCTCCTCCTTTAACGCAAATAATAAGACTTCGATAAGTGGTCGATTCGATTAAAGAAGAAGGATTATTGAAATCGGTTAAAGTCTTTTAGGTCTTTGCACCCTTAACTAGTTACTTTTGATTAAAAAGGGAACGAGACTTGAACTCATCTCGATTAGGATTAACTCGGATCCTTACTCGACACTTAGGTCAGTAAATAATAAGAGTCGAGAACTTATAACGACTTAAAGTTCAAGAGAATTTAAGTTGGAAAGAGTTCAACTTAAGAAATTAGGTTTTTGAAACTTCCTGCACAAGACAGTAGTTCTGGAGTTCATACAGAACAGAGTACTAAGAAACAGGGGACGTGCCCTATACCAAAAGAAAGCTACGAATGCCTAGTTTACTCTCCAATTTACGGATCTCGATTTCGTTAAGCGACCTAAGAGTTATGACAGTTTCCGTAAAAGGTTGCAAAACTGCCTGAGCTAACCCTAGACTCGTTAAAACACGACGTATAATTCTCTATGTTCGATCAATGCTACGCCACTTTACACTCACGAAATTTTACTCTTAGGACACTCATCATACTTAATCATTACTCGAGAATACTTTATCCTTTCTTGGTTTAATAATACGACAAATATTCCCTCGTTGTTTCACTAGTCGATTACTAAACCAATTTTATTTCATTTCCAACTTAATCAAACAATTTCTAATTTATAATTCATTTCATATCCTTATCATTATCTAACAATAATACTCATTACTACTCATTAACTAATTAAATTCAATTAAGAATTAACCTTTTACACTTAATATTAATCAATTAATTCCTTAAATAAAATTCCAATTTTCATGAATAAAATATTATTATTATTTTTATTTAATTTAATTTAATATTATTTAATATTAATATAATATTATTTAATATTTTATTTTATTATTATTATTATTATTTAATTTCGAAATTAATTAATTAATTAATTTAATAATTAATTAATTTATTTTATCATTAATTTTAATCATATTTAAATCTTCATGTTCTTGGTCAAGAACACCAAGAACACCTAGAACACACACTAAACTACTATGAACTAATTTCCATCGATTTTCATGTGTATTTAATTTATTTCATTCATTCTTGATTTCATACCTTATAATTAATCATCAATTTCACTAATACCAAGTTATAACACAATCTAACAACATAATCCAAAATTATAGAATCAAACCCTATTACTTCATAAATTTCGGTCCTTACTAATAATTATAGGAAATTATTTTCACTCGATTCTAATCCGTAGAATCCACTTATAATTCTTCCAATAACAAGAAAATCAACTTGAATCATAAATCCTACTACTTAGTAAAATTTCGAAAATTACAAAATTAAAAGAAAAGAATTTTAATTGGATGAAATTAAAGCTAGAAGTATTACCTTGATAATTATGGATCAAGATTTAAGATTGAATGGATGGAGAACAAGCTATGATGATCCTTGGATGAACTTTGATGAACAAATGAAGAACAAAATCACTAAGGAAATGCAAGAGAGGGTGGCGGCTAGAGGAGAGAAAAATGAGAGGAAAATGTGACATTGGGGGGATATTTATACTACTAGGTTGGAAGAATAAGGACATGAGTCATATAGTGAGTCATAAGGTGATATTTAGCATAAAGTATAAAATAAATAAATATCCTAGGATGACTAAGGAGGGTGGCGGTTTTGGGGCTTAAATTTTAAGCAAAATATTTCATTTTCCGGGTCTAATACCGCGTATTAATAATCGAGAAATAAATTCCTAGACGGGTACATTTCCGGCGGAAACTAATTTGACCAATAAATCTGGAATCATTAATATACTTGAAAAGTATATTTCAAACTTAAAAATCTAAAAAGATGTTTGGGACATCACAGTCCGGAATTTAGTTTTTGTACGCGAAAACTCTAATACAGTAGTCGTTTAACCGACTTCTGGAATTGATTTTTAGAAACGGATTTCACCGTTGATTTTAGAATTGAAATTCATTATTTTAGGCGTGCAAAGCCATATTAAATTTTTAAATTTTATTTTATGACTGAAGAGAAATCCGGGGTATTACATCCTACCCCTCTAACAACAAATTTCGTCCCGAAATTTGCATACCTTCTTCAAAAAGGTAAGGATATCGCTCCCTCATCTTTTCCTCGAGTTCCCACGTGGCTTCTTCTTGCCCGTGGTGATTCCACAGCACTTTAACCAACGGTATCGACTTATTTCTAACACTTGGTCCTTTCGATCCAAGATTGACAACGGCCTCCCTTCATAACTTAAGTCGGACTCAAGAACAACGTCTTGTTGGTTAATTACGTGCTTAGGGTCAAAGACGTATTTTCGCAATTGTGAGACGTGGAAAACGTTATGAACACCTTCTAGACTTGGCGGTAAAGCCAATCTATAAGCAACGGGTCCTATGCTCTCCAAAATCTCATAAGGATCTATAAATCTGGGTCTAAGCTTACCCTTCACACCAAATCTAACGATTCCCTTCGACGGGGAAATCTTAAGAAAAACCTTATCTCCGATTTCAAAACTTAAATCGGATCGATGCACGTCGGCATAGGATTTTTGTCTACTCTGGGCCTCTTTCATTCGAACTCGAATCTGTCGAATGATCTCAACCATCTCGTCTATTGCATCCGGTCCTAAATTTTTCCTTTTCCCCACTTCATCCCAGTAAAGTGGTGACCTACACTTCCGTCCGTATAAAGCCTTGTAAGGCGCCATTCCTATGGTGGCTTGGTAACTGTTGTTGTATGCGAATTCAACCAACGGTAATAGATTTTCCCAATTCGCACTTCCACCTTCATCCAATACTAACGTTCTTAACATATCCTCGAGTATTTGGATAGTTCTCTCGGATTGTCCGTCCGTTTGGAGGTGAAAAGCCGTACTGAAGTTTAGTTCAGTACCTAGCTCCTTTTGCATCGTGATCTAAAACCTAGAAGTGAACTTAGCATCTCTATCCGATGTTATCGACTTTGGTACTCCGTGTAGACGTACAATCTCACGGACATACAGTTGTGCTAATTTCTCTGATCCATAGGTCGTCGGTATTGGTATAAAATGGGCTGATTTTGTGAGTCTGTCTATAATTACCCAAATGGCAGTGTTTCCTCTTTTTGATCTAGGCAGTCCTGTCACAAAATCCATGGCTATACCTTCCCATTTCTATTCTGGGACATCCAAAGGTTGTAACAATCCATGTGGTCGTCGATGTAAAGCTTTCACTTGTTGACAAGCCAAACATCGTTCTACAAACAAAGCTACGTCTCGTTTTAATCCATTCCACCAAAAATTCCTTCTCAAATCTTAGTACATCTTCGTACTCCCTGGGTGTGCTGTGTATGGCGTATCGTGAGCCTCACTCATGATATCATTCTTTAATTCGTCATCGTCGGGAATACAAAGTCTACCCTCAAATAGAATCGCATCGTATTGAATTAATAGAAGTCTAGAAGAATCTTAAAACAGATATTACAATTTATGCTTTTTAAAATTTTCATTTCATGCTTTTTTTTTCATATATTTTCTGAAATTTTGAATCTTATTTCATTAATTAAATTTTCCGATATTAGTATATACTTATGAAGCAATTATATTCACTGTTTATAGATCCTTAAGTTTTAACAACTCGTTCTGAAATGTGGAATTTAAATTGTTAAAGATATTATACATAGCCAACAAATCTTAAATAATAATCAGTTCTAAAACCATATACTCCCTTCGTAATAAATTAAATACCATATTTCACTGTACTTGATCAAATCCTACCATATTTCACTGTACTTGATCAAATCATTTGTTTCAGTTTATAGACTTATATACCCTTTAAAAATACAATATTTACATCCTTTATCATTACCTTTACCAAACCCATTTAAATTAACCCACACTAATTAACACCCTAATCCAATACTAATAACCCAACCCAAAATTTAAAAAGTTAATTTTTGTATTCTTGTGTCAGTTTTTTTTTTCTTTTTTTTTGTTGTTATTCTTTTTTTTTAATCTGGAATTGAAACATTACTCCTCAAGATCGTGAGGTAATTTCTAAGGCATTAAAATGCATGAAACAAAATAAACATCTCAAAGAACACAAATTTAATTTTTGTTCTAAGGCATTAGAAAAAAGACTTCAAGAATCACACTCTCAATTTAATTGTAAGTGATGCAAATTGTTTTAAATAAGAGGAGAGAGAGTTTGAATACACAAGTGTTAATTGCAATTAAAAGCCAAGATTAACACTACCCCTCAAGTCTTTTTACACCACTTTATTCAACTTTACCAGCTTTCTTAAACTCCGCGCAGGACAGTAACTGAGGCATTATATCAATTACGGAGAGCAGTATCTTTAATATCCCAAAATGAAAATTAATCAATTGAAATTTTTTTAATCAATTGATATTATAAATTCAACTTTTGAAACTCTGGTTGGTATGCTGTAATGGAATGAGAATGAAATGGTCATTACTGTTTCTATTCCTAATTCCACGGCTAGTATATTTTTTTTGTAATGAATGACCATTCCTTAAGGAATGACTAATCCCATGAGTATGAGTTTAGCCATTCCTTCCCTTCCCCTGGTATTAGCTATTCCACATCTTCAGCAATGAATTTTATTATTATTATTATTATTATTATTATTATTATTATTATTATTATTATTATTATTATTATTATTATTATTATTATTATTATTAAAAATTTTAATAATTCTAATTAAATAATATTTATTAATATTATATTAAATATTATTATTAATATAAAATAATAATATTAATATTACTTTAATGATAATTAAATAATTTTTATATTATTGAATTATAATTTTAATAATATTAAGATTATTATAATTTTAATAATATTAATATTATAGTAATAATATTAAATCAATAATAAATAATATTTATTATTTTTATTATTATGTATTATCATCGTTTTTTTGTAGTTAGCAAAAAAAATATAATTATTACTATTATTAATATTGAGTAATGATATTCGGCCATACTGTGGCCAATCACACAAACTAAAAATAGTAATATATGTTTTGAAAATGGAAATATAACATAATTAGAAAGTATAAACCTTAAGGGGGAAATATAATTATTTCCATTTTTACAGTGAACTTTCCTTTTTTTCACGCGTGTGGCCGAATATCATTACCCTATTAATATTATTATTATAAATATCAATTATTAAAATGATAAAAAATATTAAAGTAATAATTCAATGTTATTTATTTAATGTTACAGTTATTATTAAACTAATTATTAATTATGAAAAAATAATTAAAAAAAAATCATTCCATTACTTTTGTATACCAGCTATAGGAATATCACTTTTCATTCCATTTCATTCCCATCTTCATTCCATTACAAGGACATTCTATTCCCACTTCATGCCATTCATGTATACCAACCATCACCTAATATTTAAAACTTATCATCGGTACATTACCAAGAAAAAAATGATTTGGCAACTAATGTTAAAAGAATTAATGTATTTGAAAACTCATATATAACCGATGCGCTTATGTAATAACAAAGCAAGAAATTTAATTGGATAAAAACTCACCCTTAAGAAAATTGTCAGCCTGATCGTAACTTCAAAGCCTTGCAAAAAATATTAGATACTTGTATCCTCGAGTTTACTTTTTTGTATAGTTTGTGAGAATGTAGGGATGAAGACTGAAACTGCGTTTTTATTTTAAAGGGTTCGAGCGTGTTTTTGAAATCAAAAGGGAGATTATGACCTAGTTTGCGTAGAAATTGGTTCCTATTATAAGTTTTACAAGTAAAAATCATAAAAATATTTGTTTCTTTAAATCAAATCAAATCAAATCAAATCAAATCGTGTATATCTTCCCACTAATTTAGGATATGATCGAATAGTTGTTGTTGTTGTTTTTTTTTTTTTTTTTTTTTTTTTTTTTTTTTTTTTTTTAAATATAATCAAATCAAATCGTGTATATCTTTCTACTAATTTAGTGTATGATCGTGATTTGTGGGAGGAAAATATAATTTTACACATAATACCATTAATTTAGGATAAGATCGTGATTTGTGAGGAGCAAATATACTCCTAAAACAATACCACTACTTTTGGAACTGATAGTGTTTAGCGGGAGAAAAAAAACAGTGATTAGACGGAAACAAAAAATTAGGGAGGAAAATTTTTATGGTGTACAACAATTTCTTGAAAATTTTAAAAATATTTTTATCACTATGGTTAAAGTAATGAGGTCACAATTTAATTTTATTTTAACTCGAATATTATACTAGGGGTTGGAATATCATACTAATTGATTTAATCTTATTTTAATTGCATAATAGATATTAATTGAGAAAAAAATGATTCATTCATACATAAAAAACCTATAATTATTATAGTTTCTTTTAGATTGATACAATGTACATTCACATTATCACATTACAAATCATGCATGATATTATAAATAATTCTATATAAAGCACAATACCATCACAACACTAACAAACTAATACTCTAAATTAGACAAATACCATATGAAAATGGAAAGACAACCTACATTAGTGGGATTTGAATCATAGACCTCTTGAACAAGGAGAGTATTATACTGGTGTTGGAATATGATAAAATCAATTTCAATTTAAAATATAGCGGGTAATTACTATGTACACGTAGGTTTCAGTTTATAATTTTTTAATTGGAACAAAACATCAGGTAATTAGCAAACGTTACTACTATACATGTTTAAATTATACATGTAAAATTAGACCATTTACTTCTATAATAAGGAGTCAAGATGGGTTTCTTAAATGGTCTAAACACATTTAAACTATAAAATTCATTATTTAAATAATTTTGTTTAATGTTTTATTTGTATTATTTAGGGCTTTATCATGTATTACTATGCAAATTTGAAGATGATAACAAGATGTAAAATTATTTGTAATTGGATTTGAGATAAATAAGGAGTATATATATACACAATATATTATTAATGTTTACTTCGTGATATTAAGAGAATAGTATAATATATAGGGATAATTGTTTATAAAACCCAAACCTTTTTCAAATATCTAGAATTGTACACGAGCTTTTTTTTCGCACAACAAACCTAACCTCCCGTTTTTTTTTTCTAATTTTGCTCCCGATCACCGGTTTTCCCCAAATTAAATCCTACGTGGAAGGCGAAAATGACATGTTGGACACCCGAGTACGCAGAACGAAGTTGTTTTGATAAAATGGAACTTAAAAAATAAAAAAATAATCATATTATATTCCAACTCATTTTATAAAACAATAAAAAAATTAAAAATTCAAGAAAATCCTTCTTCATCTCTTGTTCTCTTTCTGTCTCCCTCCTCCCCCTTTCTTTATTATCTCCGCCATCGCCGCCGACTCTCTTCCATCCATTTTCTAAAATTTCATCCGACCTTGATCCCTCCACTCTCGCCGGAGGGGTGTGATACAACACATCGAGAAAGATTTCGAAGACCTGTTGCGTTCGGTGACGTAAATTAGATGGGTCTTCGGGTCGGGTAGATCTGGGGGGCAGAGGGAGCAGCGACAGCGATGCAGGCGAGGGAAATGACCGTTGAAATTGACGAAACGACTATCGGTGAGTCAGATTTCTTCGGGTAGGCCGGCTGCAGGGAGGGGAAGATGTCGAAAGCGGAGCTCGATCTTTCGAGAGTGGCGAATGATATGGAATTGACAGCGATGATATGGAGGATGAAAAGAAAATGGACGAGGAAGAGGAGGTGGCAGAAGATTTGGGGGTGAGTGATGTGGGTGAGGGAGGAGAGAGAGAGAGGGGGTAAAGATTCCATTTTCGATAGGGGGAAGAAGAGGAAGAAGGGATTGAGAGGGAAGGGATTGCGAGTGGCGGTGTCCCAACCTCAAATCCCTAAGGACGACACAACCGAGGCATAACTTGGGGTGGGAGTTAAGAAGCGTGGAAGAAAGGGGGTGAGAACTTTCCAATGAAGAGATAATATGGAATTCCATGAATAACATTGCATAATATAGATAAGGGAATTAATTAATGATTTAGAATTTAAGTGACTTACATATCATAATTAGTCGAGAAATACTTAGAATAGATTCCAAATATTTAGATAATAAGTCTTAACAAAAGGACTAGACAAAACTGAGTATTTGCAGCAGAAAGACATAGTTTGGTTACATATGTGAAGATATATAACTGGGACTTGACATCATTTCCTAATACAAAAGCTTCCACTCAACACTCGCCATCACGTCATCAGCTCAACCTACACAGTTTTAAAAGATCTGCAGGGCAGAGAACGAGGTACTCAGTGAACACGTGCATAAATATAAGAATATGCTTTCATATTTATTATCATGCATATAAAGCAGTAACACACAGGGATTTTAGGAAAAATCTGTGCTTACTAAATCATTTTATCTCATATTGCGCAATGTCATCATCATATAACCATATCCAAAGACGCCGGGGAAGGTGGCCACCTTCCGCGAAAGCTACTCCCCGAGATTGGCCAGTTCGAAGAGACAACTCACAATCTCGAGTACTGTGTACACTAACCCTGGCTAGCGACCTTTGTCTAGCTCGGGATCCGATCGTTTTTCATAAGTTGGCAAGCCAACGCAGATAGGCATATAGGAATCCACATAAAACACTTTATGCATGATAATCATTTTAAACATAACATTTTCAAAGCATTTCAAAATAACGAGTACGAGCTCGATTCATTTTCGTTAGAAAGCCCACCTAGTACAGCAAAAGAAAAGCCAAGCGATAATGTCCTTCAACTCTTCCTTAAGCTTCACTTCCTAGCTCCACCTTACATCGCAAACAACTAAGCTTTAGAGGGCGATCGAGCCTATTGAATTCTATGAACAACGAACTCGATAAACAAGCTTTGGACTTTAGGACTTTGCATTCAATCTAAGTCTTTTAAAGAAATTAAGAAATTAATCAAGAACTTATTTTGACCACATAAGACATTGAGACATCACTCAAATATCAAACGATAATTATACTTTACTTCCCACACCTCTTGGTTCGAAACCAAACCTTATACACTTAGCATTTTCTCAAACAAACCAAAAAAAGAAATCTGTGCACATGTACTGGACATAGGTGCAGTTCTGGAATTTCTCAGAAGGAGTTAGGGAGCTTAATTCATATCATTAGAAAGCTATGAATGTCTATTTTTCAACCAAACTTGCGGATCTAAAAAATGTTAAACGAGCAAAAAGATATGACTGGTTTTCTAAAATGTGGCAGAGCTGCAGACTGCTGCGAAAATGATGAAGAAAACACGAGTTCTAGATTTCAAATTCAGCTATAATGACTGTAATCCTTATTCATCCACAACATATATATATATATATATATATATATATATATATATATATATATATATACTCACATATACAACCACCATGTTCTTCTTCAATCAAAGCTTGATTATTCAAGGAAACAACAAACATAATAGTTTATCACCAAATCTCATTAACCAAGTTCTTCAACAATTGAGTAAGCAAATCATATTACATAGTTACAAAAATCCCAACATACTCTTGACTAATAACACAACACCATTGTTAACTCATATTCAATATATAGACAAAATTCATCCCTACACTTAAATCCTCAACAAACGAAAATTGTTTATCCCAAGGTTCCTATGACTACAATATCTTCCACACTCATCATCATATATGTATATAAGATTAAAATGTATTTGTCTTTCTCCTAAATAGGAATGCATAGGAAAATATATTCATCTACATAACAAGTTATAGTAATTAAAGTGAAATAAGACGAGACCCCACATGCTTAGACTTATCCAAATCATCTACATAACAAGTTATAAAATTAGTAATTAAAGTGAAATAAGATCAGACCTCACATGCTTAGACTTATCCAAAAAGCTCATCAGTTAATCATTCCAAGTCCTATACAACTAAGCAAGATTTAGCTAATATCACCATAATTGATAACCAACATATATTATTGCTCTAGCCTCTGTAGAATTCGACCTTTCTCACAAACAACTATACATTTTGCAGAAATTTCAATCAAGTTATAAAACATGCTGCGTACATAATCTAGAATATCTAAATCAAATAAGGTTCACAAGAAACCAAGACTTATGTAAGCTACAAATGCACAGACCAAACTCAAAAGAAGTAGACACACCAGGGCACCCAAGCTTCCGCATTTTCGGTTTTAGCAGACCCTAGGTCTAACATGGGTCAAATTCATTTTAATCACTCACAACATCATAAAAAGAACACCATAAGAACATTTTATAAAAGATTGGACACCAGCCCTAATTATTTCTAAATATATGGAATTATAGGGGCTCCGAAAAACGAATTTCTTTTGGATAGATATGAAGAGGAGGTGCTCACTTACTTGAATATGGAGTTGGAATGGAATTTCAACCAAACTAGGAGCTTGAAATTGAATTCCAATGGAAGAAGAAAAAGAAAACTCTCCTCTCTCTTCTTCTCTCAAAATTCACGGTAGGAAGGTGAATGAGAGAGAGAATGTGTTGCCCTTTATTTTACTTAGCAGATGGAAGGTAAATTAGGGGGGAGGGGGTTAGTTGTAGACTAGGTGAGTTGTCTAATGGTGAGTGGTGGTAGGAAAAGTAGATAGTTTTTACTTTATTTTAATTAGATAAAAATGCATGGGATTCCTTTTCCACACAGATATAAACATCCGGACGACGTGGGGATATCGTAATAATTAAATTCTCGAGTTGAAACTTAAAATTATTAGTTGAGCAAAATATTACGCGATTTACGGAACGAGAATTATTGAGAAAAATGACTCGACTAGTAATCAAATAATAAATTTATAAATTAGAAATCCGAGACTTACATACGAGAATAAATTTAGACTCATCACTTTAACTCGATTTAAATTTCTTAAGAATGCAAAAGCCCTATTTACGACCTTAAGTTTTAATTAATTCTGGATTAAAAGACCAGGACGTTACATCCTACCCCTCTAAAAAGAAATTTTGTCCCGAAATTTACATACCTCTCCAAAGAGTTCAGGGTATTTCTCTCTTATCTTGCTTTCGAGCTCCCACGTGACTTCTTCTTGTCCGTGGTGACTCCATTGAACTTTTACTAAAAAAATCTATTTATTCCTCAGCTCTTGCACCTTTTTATCTAATATCGCTTGTGGTCTCTCTTCATAGCTTAAATCGGGACTAAGGACTATGTTGTGCTGATGGATCACGTGCTTAGGGTCAAATACATACTTTCTCAATTGAAAAATGTGAAAAACATTGTGAACACTTCCGAGACTCGGCGGCAAAGCCAATCTATAAGCGACTGGACCAATTCTCTCTAAAATTTCATATGGACCTATAAAACGAGGTCTAAGCTTTCATTTGACGCCAAATCTAACTATCCCTTTTGAAGGAGAAACCTTAAAAAACTTTATCTCCTCTTCTGAATTCAAGTTCAGTTCGGCGCGTATCAGCATATGACTTCTGTCGAGTCTGGGCCTCTAGTATTCTTTGTCGTATCTTTTGGACGATCTCGATCATATCATTGACTGCATTTGGCCCTAGAACCTTTCTCACACCTACTTCATCCCAATAAAGTGGTGATTTACACTTCTTCCCGTTTAATGCTTCATAAGGGGCCATACCTATCGTTGTTTGGTAGCTGTTGTTGTATGCAAACTCTATCAATGGTAAAATATGCTCCCAATTTTCACTATGATCTAACACCACAGTTCTCATCATGTCTTCTAGAGTTGAATCATCATCTCAGACTGACCATTTGTTTGTGGGTGGAAAGCTGCGCTGAAATCCAATTGCGCGCCTAATTCCTTTTGAAAGCTAGTCCAAAACCTAGAAGTGAATTTCACATCTCTATCTGATATGATTGACTCTGGCACCCCATGCACCCTAGAAGTGAATTTCACATCTCTATCTGATATGATTGTCGGAATTCGCAAAAACTGAGCTGATTTGGTAAGTCTATCTACTATAACCCACATAACAGTGTTCCCTCGTTTAAACTTTGGCAAACCTGTCACAAAATCTATCGTGATGCCTTCCCATTTCCATTTCGGAATCGTCAACCGTTGTAACGTTCCATATGGTAGTTGGTGCAAAGCTTTTACTAGTTGACATGCCAAGCATCGCTCAACAAATAAAGCTACATCCCGTTTCAATCCTTCCCACCAGAACATGTTCTTTAGATCCTGATACATCTTGGTACTTCCCGGATAGGTAGTATAGAGGGTATCATGAGCTTCACTCATGATCTCATTCTTTAGCTCTTCATCATTTGGGACACATCGCCTTCATTCAAATGTGATCGCGTTATCGGCTGCTTCCTGGTAGCTTCCAGGATTATCAGATATGATTTTCAAAAGCAGTTTCTCAAAAGCTTCGTCTTTTCTTTGCGCATTAATTATCCTTTCCCTCAAGTCTGGAGTTGCTACGAGCACTGCAACACGACTTGTTATCCTTTCTGGTGGTTGAATAATCTCCAAACTCATTCTTTCTAAATCTTGGATGAGTTCCTCTTCTTGAGTTATGAGACATCCCAATTGTGGTTGAGCCTTACGACTCAAGGCATCAACTACTACATTAGCCTTGCCGGGATGATAGTTGATGCTACAATCATAATGTTTCACTAGCTCAAGCTATCTTCTCTGTCTTATATTCAACTCTTTCTGTTTGAAAAAGTATTTTAGACTCTTGTGATTAATGAAGATCTCACACTTTACTCGATAAAGATGATGTCTCCAGATCTTCAGTGCATGCAAGACTGCAGCTAGTTCTAGATCATGTGTAGGGTAATTCTCCTACCATCTTCTCGATTCCAGCTTCTTCATTCAAGTAAACAAGAAAATCTTGGCAATTCTTCTTTCTCATTATTTTCTTGGCTTGCAAGACAGAAATAACAGGAATTTTTCTACCCATTCTAATACCGTGGAAGTCTGTAGGCTCATTTTCTGGTGGTTGGAAAGAAATTTTTCTCTCGTTGCAAAGGATTGTGGCATAGTTCTCAACTAACCAATCCATGCCTAGGATTATATCCACATCCCACATTACCATAACGTTCAATTTATTCGCTACTAACTTAAGTTTTTTGAATTCTAGTTCTAGGTTCGAACAAACATGCGTGGTAGTCATAATTTCTCCTGATGGTGTAGCTACTTTCATAGCATGATTAGTACGTTCAGGTCTAATATATAGATTATCCACGCAAGAACTAGCAATGAAAGAATGCGAAGCTCCAGTATCAAACAAAATAATCACAGGTTGGTTAAGAAGTTTGCCCATACCTGCCAAGTTGCCCTTGTTCTTCTCGGGCTGCTTTGGATTGAGACCAAAAGCTCTAGCACCTTGATTTTGCTGATTAGGTGGTAGTGCCGGTCGCGGCTGTCCTTGCAGAGCTCTCAGAGGAAGGATTTAACCTTGTTGTCTAGGGCAATTTCTCGTGAGATGGCCCTTTTGACCATAAGTGTAACAATTTTCGGTGCCTACCAGGCAAGCGCCGAGATGTTTCTTGTTACATTTAGGACATACAGGATTTGCAGCACGTCCCTAGTTATTGCCTCCTTGAGCATGAGCCATTGGTCGATCCTGACCTTGCCTTTGGGCTTGGTGCTGTCTTTGGTGCGCAATTCCTTGCCATGGCTTCCTATTAGCTTGGTTGTTTCCGTGGTGGTTGCTATTGCCACCATTGTTTCCTCCCTCCCACTCACGTTTCCCTTTGTAGCCATGTGATAGAGTTTGAGTGGGTGGTGGTGGTGCAACTATAGGTGCTTGTTTCTCCTCTGGCATTGCTGCCTCAATATCTAGATCTCTGTTTAGCGATTCGGTGTAGCTTAGTCCTCCATGACTAGCCAATGTCTTGCCAATCTCGTACCTCAGTCCAGATCTAAACTTTATTGCCATCTTTTCATCGGTATCAACTTGGTCTGGAGCATATCTCGACAATTCACAAAACATTTTATCATAATCAGTCACTGACATCTTTCCTTGCTTAAGGTTGTAGAATTTAGCCTCTTTCCTGATTTTGAAAGTCCTCGAAATATACTTATCATACAACGCTTCGTTGAATTCTTCCCAAGTGTAGTCGCTCGTGGTCAGTACATCTTAAAAAGTTGAAAATTCGTTCCATAGCTCTAATCCAGAGTTCAGCATCTGCTGGGTTTCCCGATCCATTGAAAGTAGGAGGGTTTTGTTTGAGGAAGAGTTCCTCAATTGCTGGTTGCGGTGGAGGCGGTGGGGGTGGCATGTGCTCGCGCTCACGTTCTTCTTCTCTTTCGTTTCCCTGTCGTCCACCACAACCACTTCCACCTCTTCGTTCTGGTCTTCGTCCTCTTCATTCTCCATTGACACCGGGTTCTCTCCTAGGCAGCATTATGAGGTTTACATAGTCATCATTAGCACAATCTTAACATTTTGCAAACATGAAAATATTAATGCCGACATTTACTTATCGTAATCTTGCATATCTTTACTGGAACCACACTCATATCATAATCGTAAAATAGAAATGAATCAATAAATTTGTACTCATCAAACCACAAATAGCCCAACAAGGGTCTAGATATATAAATAAGCATCATAATCGTAAAATTACCTTCAACGAGGTCTGAACTGGCTATCAAGCTAAGCTAGCTGATCTAGGCTACCTGCCTACAAATATACCAAGATACGAGATGCTCTAACAGATAGCATTGCCGTCTACAACAAAAAAATAGTGCTAAACTTGGGACGGTACAAGATAAGCATGAAAAACGTCCTGTCTACTACATACAAAAAAGACACCTAGGCTGTCTCACTCGGCCCTCGACTCAGCGGTCGAGCAACCTCTCTCTGATTCCTCCTCCGGATCCTCATCTGGTTCCTCCTCTGACTCATCTCCAAAGACCTCGACGACTCTGTCACGAACTCCTGTAGTCGCTGGTACTGGTGGGACCGCATCTCGGTCCGGATCTACTCGAGGTAAGCCTCCAACTAACTCACTGAGGTCCTCCACAGCAGCATGCTTCTTTGGGAAAAACGGATAGTCGGTCTCGGTAGTCGGACGTGGGTGCACCGGCTCGGCGATAGTTAAAGGTCGCAGATGTGTAGCCATCTGCATAAGGTATGGCGAGTTGGTCACGACACCCTCGTGACGAACTCCTGAAGGTCTTGCCTCAGAGTCAAACCTACCCGTAACACGGGGTAGAGTAGTAGGGACCGTCTGGCTCGGTGCATGTAAACCTGACTCCTCCACAACAACATGCTGCCTAGCATAAGGTCTCTACTAGTACGGTCCTAGGGGACCGGTACGGTGCTGGTAGAACTGAGCGGTGATCCTCGCTGCTAAGGATGGGAAATCTCCAGTCGGCATAAAAGTGGGGCAACGTAGGTAGACAAATTGCCGATGAGACGGATGATGCCCTCGAAGTTTGAGACACAGTGTGGAGCAGCTAGGCACCAGCTCGCCTCAAAGTCAGCCACAAATTGGCCTACAGTAGAACCTGGTGCTCGGTAAGTCGCACAGCTAAAAGCTGCAACAAGCTCAGCAGGTGTTCGACGCCTAAACACCGCCTTCCGCGCTATCTTCCTAGTCGCAACCATCCTAAGAAAGAAGTTTACAAAATAACATCAACATCTCAACAATAAAACAACTTAATCTTAAAAGGATTCTTAAAGCACTAGAAGTAAAAGAGCTCAAAGATAAACACAAAACTCAACTTAAGTTCTCAAACTCGAATTAGACTCCAAGAAACAACCATCACAATCTTATATACTACTCAACTAGTGTAACTAACTTGATGCGTCAAGTAAGTCATTCGGGTTTCTACAAGGGAAAGCAAAGTCAATTCGGTGTTTTGACGAGAATGAACATCTGATTGATGATACCTATGCTCATGTCACTTACTCACAAGCGACATCCGTTTCAAGACATCATCTCAACTTGGGTACATGTCGTTTCACCATCATTGTTCATCTTTTGTGTTCGTGCAGTTGCATCATTTTACTTGGAGAATTTTAAGTTCTTGATCACATGGAGAGGAATCCTAATTAGGAATCTAAATTCTCTTCCTTCATACATCTTCATAACATAATAACCATGTGCCTTTATAAAAAGAAATTCATATATTTCATGCTAATTTGCATACATTATCGCATGATTTCTCATAAATATCATGGCACAATAAAACTTGAATCAATAAAACTTTTGGAACATTTACCCTTTTCTTCGGTTGAGCACGACGCGACGAGGTATTCAGCTATTAACTGACTCTTATTGAGTTTAGTGATTTAAACTAAACTCTACATGAAAGAACATAGGCTCAGAGTAAACGAACTGCTCTGATACCATTCTATCATAGCCTCAAATCCCTTAGGACAGCACAACCAAGGCATAACTTGGGGTGGGAGTTAAGAAGCGGGGAAGAAAGGGGGTAAGAACTTTCCAATGAAGTGATAATATGAAATTCCATGAATAACATTGCATAATATAGATAAGGGAATTAATTCCGAAGAAATGGTTTAGAATTTAAGTGACTTACATATCATAAATAGTGGAGTACTTAGAATATATTCCAAATATTTAGATAATAAGTCTTAACAAAAGGACTAGAAAAAACAGAGTGTTTGCAGCGGAAGGACATAGTTCGGTTACATATGTGAAGATATATAACCGGGGTTTGACATCGTTTCCTAATACAAAAGCTTCCGCTCAATACTCGCCATCACGTCATCAGCTAAACATGCACGGTTTTAAAAGATATGCAGGGCTAAGTGAACACGTACCAAAATATAAAAACATGCTTTCATATTTATTATCATGCATGTAAAGCAGTAACACACAGGGGTTTTAGGAAAAACCTGTGCTTACTAAATCATTTTATCTCATATTGTGCAATGTCATCATCATATAACCATATTTAAATACGTCGGGGAAGGTGGCCACCTTCCGCGAACGCTACTCCCCGAGATTGGCCACTCCGAAGAGACAGCTCACAATCTCGAGTACTGTGAACACTAACCCCGACTAGCGATCTTTGTCTAGCTCGGGATCCGATCATTTTTCATAAGTTGGCAAGCCAATGCAGATAGGTATATAAGAATCCACATAAAACACTTTTTTCTTGATAATAATTTTAAACTTAACATTTTCAAAGCATTTCAAAATAACGAGTACGAGCTCGATTCATTTTCGTTATAAAGCCCACGTAGTACAACAAAAGAAAAGCTAAGCGATAACGTCCTTCAACTCTTCCTTAAGCTTCACTTCCTAGCTCCACCTTACATCGCAAACAACTAAACTTTAGAGGGCGATCGAGCCTCTTGAATTCTACGAACAACGGACTCGATAAACAAGTTTTGGACTTTAGGGCTTTGCATTCAATCTAAGTTTTTTAAAGAAACTAAGAAATTAATCAAGAACTCATTTTGACCACATAAGACATTGATACATCACTCAAATATCAAACGATAATTATACTTTACTTCCCACACCTCTTGGTTCGAAACCAAACCTTATACACTTAGCATTTTCTCAAACAAAACAAAAAGAGAAATCTGTGCACATGTACTGGACAGAGGTGCAGTTATGGAATTGCTCAGAAGGAATTAGGGGATTTAACTCATATCATTAGAAAGCTACGGATGTCTATTTTCCAACTCAATTTGCAGATCACAAAAATATTAAACGAGCAAAAAGCTATTACTGGTTTTCTAAAATGTGGTAGAGCTGTAGACAGCTGCGAAAATGAGGAGGAAAACACGAGTTCTAGATTTCAAATTCAGCTATAATGACTAATCGTTATTCATCCACAATATATATATATATATATATACTCACACATACAACCATCATGTTCTTCTTTAATCAAAGCTTGATTATTCAAGGAAACAACAAACATAATAGTTTATCACCAAATCTCATTCACCAAGTTCTTCAACAATTGAGTAAGCAAATCATATTACACAGTTACAAAAATCCCAACATACTCTTGACTAATAATACAACACCATTGTTAACTCATATTCAATATATAGACAAAATTCATCCCTACACTTAAACCCTTAACAAACGAAAATTGTTTATCCCAAGGTTCCTACGACTGCAATATCTTCCACACTCATCATCATATATGTATGTAAGATTAACACTTATTTGTCTTTCTCTTAAATAGGAATGCACAGGAAAATATATTCATCTACATAACAAGTTATAAAATTAGTAATTAAAGTGAAATAAGATCAGACCTTACATGCTTAGACTTATCCAAAAAGCTCATCAGTTAATCATTCCAAGTCCTATACAATATACTAAGCAAGATTTAGCTAATATCACCACAATTGATAACCAAAATATATTATTACTCTAGCCTCTATAGGATTCGACCTTTCTCAAAAACAACTACATTTTGCAGAAATTTCAGTCAAGTTATAAAACATGCTGCGTACATACTCTAGAATATCTAAATCAAATAAGGTTCACAAGAAACCAAGACTTATTGAGCCAATATAATCCATCATTTTGGAAATTACAACAAATATACGTTTGTAAGCTACAAATGCACAGACCAAACTCAAAAGAAGTAGACACACCAGGGCACCCAAGCTTCCTCATTTTCGGTTTTAGTAGACCCTAGGTCTAACATGTGTCAAATTCATTTTAACCACTCACAACATCATAAAAAGAACACCAAAAGAACATTTTATAAAAGATTGGACATCAGCCCTAATTATTTCTAATTTTTCGGAATTATAGGGGCTCCAAAAAACGAATTTCTTTTGGATAGATATGAAGAGGAGGTGCTCACTTACTTGAATATGGAGTTGGAATGGAATTTCGACCAAACTAGGAGCTCGAAATTTAATTCCAATGTAAGAAGAAAAAAGAAAACTCTCCTCTCTCTTCCTCTCTTAAAATTCACGGTAGGAAGGTGAATGGGAGAGAGAATGTGTTGCCCTTTATTTTACTTAGCAGATGGAAGGTAAATTAGAGAGAGGGCGCGGGGGGGGGGGGGGGGGGGTAGTTGTAGACTAGGTGAGTTGTCTAATGGTGAGTGGTGATAGGAAAAGTAGATAGTTTTTACTTTATTTTAATTAGAGAAAAATGCATGGGATTCCTTTTTCACACAGATATAAACATTCGGACGACATGGAGATATCATAATAATTAAATTCTCGAGTTGAAACTTAAAATTATTAGTTGAGCAAAAATATTACGCGATTTACGGAACGAGAATTATTGAGAAAAATGACTCAACTAGTAGTCAAATTTAAAAATTCTAAATCCGAGACTTACATACGAGAATAAATTTAGACTCATCACTTTAGCTCGATTTTAATTTCTTAAGAATGCAAAAGCCCTATTTACGACCTTAAGTTTTAACCAATTCCGGATTAAAAAATCGGGACGTTACATCCTACCCCTCTAAAAAGAAATTTCGTCCCGAAATTTACATACCTCTCCAAAGAGTTTAGGGTATTGCTCTCTCATCTTGCTTTCGAGCTCCCACGTGGCTTCTTCTTGTCCATGGTGACTCCATTGAACTTTTACTAAGGAAATCGATTTATTTCTCAGCTCTTGCACCGTTTTATCTAATATCGCTTGTGGTCTCTCTTCATAGCTTAAACCGGGACTAAGGACTACGTCGTGCTGATGGATCACGATCTTATGGTCAAATACATACTTACTCCATTAAGAAAGGTGAAAAATATTGTGAACACTTCCGAGACTCGGCGGAAAAGCCAATCTATAAGCAACTGGACCAATTCTCTCTAAAATTTCATATGGACCTATAAAACGAGGTCTAAGCTTTCATTTGACGCCAAATCTAACTATCCCCTTTGAAGCAGAAACCTTGAGAAAAATTTTATCTCCACTTTGGAATTCAAGTTCAGTTCGGCGCGTATCAGCATATAACTTTTGTCGAGTCTAGGCCTCTAGTATCCTTTGTCGTATCTTATGGACGATCTCGATCATATCATTGACTGCATCTGGCCCTAGAACCTTTCTCTCACCTACTTCATCCCAATAAAGTAGGGATTTACACTTCTTCCCGTTTAATGCTTCATAAGAGGTCATACCTATCGTTGCTTGGTAGCTGTTGTTGTATGCAAACTCAATCAATGGTAAAATATGCTCCCAATTTTCACTATGATCTAACACCACAGTTCTCAACATGTTTTCTAGAGTTTGAATCGTCCTCTCAGACTGTCCGTTTATTTGTGGGTGTAAAGCTGTGCTGAAATCCAATTGTGTGCTTAATTCCTTTTGAAAGCTAGTCCAAAACCTAGAGGTGAATTTCACATCTCTATCTGATATGATTGACTCTGGCACCCCATGCAGACGCATAATCTCATGGACGTATAATTGAGCTAGCTTCTCAGCTCCATAGGTTGTCGGAATTGGCAAAAAGTGAGCTGATTTGGTAAGTCTATCTACTATAACCCACATAGCAGTGTTCCCTCGTTTAGACTTTGGCAAACCTGTCACAAAATCCATCGTGATGCCTTCTTATTTCCATTTCGGAATCATCAACCGTTGTAAGGTTCCATATGGTCGTTGGTGCAAAGCTTTTACTTGTTGACATGCCAAGCATCGCTCAACAAATAAAGCTACATCTCGTTTCAATTCTTCCCACAAGAATATTTTCTTTAGATCCTGATACATCTTGGTACTTCTCGGGTAGGCAGTATAGGGGGTATCATGAGCTTCACTCATGATTTCATTCTTTAGCTCTTCATCATTTGGGACACATAACCTTCCTTCAAATGTGATCGCGTTATCGGCTGCTTCACGGTAGCTTCCAGGATTATCAGATCTGATTTTCAAACGTAGTTTCTCAAAAGCTTCGTGTTTTCTTTGCGCACTAATTATCCTTTCCCTCAAGTCTGGAGTTGCTACAAGCACTGCAACACGACTTGTTATTGTTTCTGGTGGTTGAATAATCTCCAAACTCATTTTTTCTTAATCTTGGATGAGTTCCTCTTCTTGAGTTATGAGATATCCCAATTGTGGTTGAGCCTTACGACTCAAGGCATCAGCTACTACATTAGCCTTGCCGGGATGATAGTTGATGCTACAATCATAATCTTTCACTAGCTCAAGCCATCTTCTCTGTCTCATATTCAACTCTTTTTGTTCGAAAAAGTATTTTAGACTCTTGTGATCCGTGAAGATCTCACACTTTACTCAATAAAGATGATGTCTCCAGATCTTCAGTGGATGCACGACTGTAGCTAGTTCCAGATCATGTGTGGAGTAATTCTTCTCGTGTGGCCTTAGTTGTCTTGACGCGTACGCTATCACCTTCCCATATTGCATTAAAACACAACCTAGTCCATTCTTGGATGCGTCAGTATAAACTACATACCCTTTGTTCGCTTCTAGCACTGCTAATATCGGCGCTGTAGTCAACCTTTTCTTGAGTTCTTGAAAACTCGCTTCACACTCATCCGTCCACGTATACTTGACTGTCTTCTTGAGCAGTTGTGTCATAGGTTTAGCAATTTTAAAAAATCCCTCGATGAACCTCCGGTAATATCTAGCTAGTCCCAAGAAACTCCTAATCTTATTAGGGTTGGTTGGTGACTTCCAATCTCGTACTGCTTCCACTTTTGCGGGGTCCACTTTAATTCCATCTGCTAACATAATATGCCCAAGAAACATTACTTCCTTTAGCCAAAATTCGCATTTACTGAATTTAGAATAAAGCTTTTCAGTCATGAGAGTCTCCAACAATATTCTCAAGTGTTCTTCATGCTCCTTCTCGTTCTTAGAATAAATGAGAATGTCGTCTATAAACACCAAGACAAACTTGTCCAAGTAAGGATGGAAAACTCTATTCATGAGGTCCATCAATACGGTGGGAGTGTTGGTCAATCTGAATGGCATTACTACAAATTTATAGTGGCCATATCTCGTTTTGAAAGCTGTTTTGGGTATATCTTCTTCGCGGATCTTCAGTTGGTGATACCCAGATCTAAGGTCTATCTTAGAAAACACACTGGCTCCCTTGAGTTGGTCGAACAAGTCATCTATTCTTGGCAAAGGATATTTGTTCTTGAATGTGAGCTTGTTCAACTCTCTGTAGTCGATATACATTCTCATCGTATCATCTTTCTTTTTTACGAAAAGGACATGGGCTCTCCAGAGGGAAACACTTGGCCGAATGAAACCTAGATCCAAAAGCTCTTGTAGCTGAATCTTGAGTTCTTGCAGCTCCTTTGGTGCCACTCTGTATGGTGCCTTGGACACAGGGGCTGATCCTGGTTCTAAGTCAATGTTGAAATCTACTTGTTGGTCTGGTGACAATCTTGGTAACATCTCAGGAAACACATCTTTAAACTCTCGCACGATCGACACATCTCCTACCGTCTTTTCGGTTCCAGCTTCTTCATTCAAGTAAACAAGAAAAGCTTGGCAATTCTTTTTTCTCATCATTTTCTTGGCTTGCAAGGCAGAAATAACAGGAATTTTTCTATCCATTCTAATAGTGTGGAAGTCTGTAGGCTCATTTCCCGGTGGTTGGAAAGAAAATTTTCTCACGTTTCAAAGGATTGTGGCATAGTTCTCAGCTAACCAATCCATGCCTGTGATTATATCCACATCCCACATTACCATAACGTTCAAGTTGTTTGCTACTAACTTAAGATTTCTGAATTCTAGTTCTAGGTTCGAGCAAACATGCGTGGTAGTCGTAATTTCTCCTGATGGTATAGCTACTTTCATAGCATGATTAGCACGTTCAGGTCTAATATATAGATTATCCACACAAGAACCAGCAATGAAAGAATGCGAAGCTCCAGTATCAAACAAAATAATCACAGGTTGGTTAAGAAGTTTGCCCATACCTGCCAAGTTGCCCTTGTTCTTCTCAGGCTGCTTTGGGTTGAGGCCAAAAGCTCTAGCACCTTAATTTTGCAGATTAGGTGGTAGCGCCGATCGTGGCTGTCCTTGCAGAGCTCTCAGAGGAAGGATTTGACCTTGCTAATTCGGCCTCGCTCCTTGCTGCTGTTTAGGGCAATTTCTCATGAGATGGCCCCTTTGACCATAATTGTAACAATTTCCGGTGCCTACAAGGCAAGCGCTGAGATGTTGCTTGTTACATTTAGGACATACGGGATTTGCAGCACGTCCCTGGTTATTTCCTCCTTGAGTATAAGCCATTGGTCGATCCTAACCTTGCCTTTGGGCTTGGTGCTATCCTTGGTGCGCATTTCCTTGCCACGACTTCCTATTAGCTTGGTTGTTGCCGTGGTGGTTGCTATTGCCACCATTGTTTCCTCCCTCCCACTCATGTTTCCCTTTGTAGCCATGTGAGTGAGTTTGAGTGGGTGGTGGTGGTGCAACTACGTGTGCTTGTTTCTCCTCTAGCATTGCTATCTCAATATCTAGAGCTCTATTTAGCAATTCGGTGTAGCTTAGTCTTCCATGACTAGCCAATGTCATGCCAATCTCGTACTTCAGTCCAGATCTAAAATTTATTGCCATCTTTTCATCGGTATCAACTTGGTCTGGAGCATACCTCGATAATTCACAAAACATTCTATCATAATCAGTCACTGACATCTTTCCTTGCTTAAGGTTGTAGAATTCAGCCTCTTTCTTGATTTTGAAAGTCCTCGGAATATACTTATCGTACAATGCTTCCTTGAATTCTTTCCAAGTGTAGTTCTCTAGACTTTCAGCTGGTATAATCTTCCGGCGTGCCTCCCACCAGAAATCTGCGGGTCCAATGAGTTGAAACATCACACAAGAAAGTCGCTCATGTTCAGTACATCTTAGAAAGTTGAAAATTTGTTCCATAGCTCTAATACAGATATTAGCATCTGCTGGGTTTCCCGATCTATTGAAAGTAGGAGGGTTTTGTTTGAGAAAGAGTTCCTCAATTGCTCGTTGCGGTGGAGGCGGTTGGGGTGGCGTGTGCTCGCGCTCACGTTCTTCTTCTCTTTTGTTTCCTTGTCGTCCACCATGACCTCTTCCACCTCCTCATCCTGGTCTTCGTCCTCTTCGTCCTCCATTAACACCGGGTTCTTTTCTAGGCGGCAATATGAGGTTTACACTGTCATCGTTAGCACAATCTTAACATTTTTCAAAACAATGATCAACTTAAACACAAAAACATTAACGCCGACGTAGACTTATCGTAATCTTGCACATCTTTACTGGAACCACACTCGTATCATAATCGTAAAATAGAAATGAAACAATAAATTTGTACTTGTCGAACCACAAATAGCCCAGCAAGGGTCTAGATATATAAATAAGCATCATAATCGTACAATTGTCTTCAACGAGGTTTGAACTAGCTATCTAGCTAAGCTAGCTGATCTAGGATACCTGCCTACACATATACCAAAATATGGGATGCTCTAATAGATAGCATTGCCGTCTACAAAATAAAAGTGCTAAACCTGGGTTAGTACAAGATAAGCATGAAAAACAACGTCCTGTCTACTACATACAAAAAAGACACGGCTAGCACTGTCCTAGACTGTCTCACTCGGCCCTCGACTCAGCGGTCGAGCTACCTCCCTCTAAGTCCTTCTCTGGATCCTCGTCTGGATCTTCCTCTGACTCGTCCCCAAAGACCTCGGCAACTCTATCATGAACTTCTGTAGTCACTGGCATCGGTGGGACCGCAGCTCGGTCCGGCTCTACTCGAGGTAAGCCTTCAACTAACTCCCTGAGTTCCTCCATAGCAGCATGCTTCTTTGGAAGAAGCGGGTAGTTGGTCTCGATAGTCGGACGTAGGTGCACCGGCTTGGCAATAGTCAAAGGTCGCAGACGTGGAGCCATCTACACAAGGTAGGGAGAGTTGGTCACGACACCCTCGTGACGAACTCCTGAAGGTCCTGCCTTAGAGTCAAACCTACCCGTAACACGGGGTAGAGTAGTAGGAACCGTCTGGCTCGGTGCAGGTAAAGCTGGCTCCTCCACAACAATACGCTCCCTAGTGTAAGGTCTCTACTGGTACGGTCCTAGGAAAGAGGTACAGTGCTGGTAGAACTGAGCGGGGATCCTCGCTACAAAGGCGGGAAAATCTCCAGCCGGCACAAAAGTGGGGCAACGTAGGTAGACAAAGTGCCAAGAGAGCTCGGTCGCCCACCCCTACCGCTCAATCGGCAGGCGGTCGATAAGACGGATGATGCCCTCAAATTCTGCGATGTCGTGTGGAGCAGCTAGGCGCTAGCTTGCCTCAAAGTTAGCCACAAACTGGCCTACAATAGAACCTAGTGCTCGGTAAGTCACATAACGAAAAGCCGCAACAAGCTCAGCAGGTGTCCGACGCCTAAACACCGCCTTCCGCGCTGTCTTCCTAGTCGCAGCCATCCTAAGAAAGAAGTTTACAAAATAACTTCAGCATCTCACCAATAAAACAACTTTATCTTAAAGGGATTCTTAAAGCACTAGAAGTAAAAGAGCTCAAAGATAAACACAAAACTCAACTGAAGTTCTCAAACTCGAATCTTAGACTCCAACAAACAACCATCACAATCTTATATACTATTCAACTAGTGTAACTAACTTGATGCGTCAAGTAAGTCATTCGAGTTTCTACAAGGGAAAGCAAAGTAAATTCGGTGTTCCGACGAGAACAAACATCCGATTGATGATAAATATGCTCATGTCACTTACCCGCAAGCGACATTCGTTTCAAGACATCATGGCATCTTTGGTACTTGTCGTTTCACCATCATTGTTCATCTTTCGTGTTCGTGCAGTTGCATCATTCTACTTGGAGCATTTTAAGTTCTTGATCACATGGAGAGGAATCCTAATTAGGCATCTAAATTCTCTTCCTTCATACATCTTCATAACATAATAACCATGGGCCTTTATAAAAAGAAATTCATATATTTCATGCTTATTTGCATACATTATCTCATGCTTTCTCATAAATATCATATTGTAAATATGCAAAATATGTATTTCATGGCACAATAAAATTTGAATCAATAAAACTTTTGAAACATTTACCCTTTTCTTCGGTTGAGCACGATGCGACGAGGTGTTGAGCTATTAACTGACTCTTGTTGAGTTTAGTGATTCAAACTAAACTCTACATGCAAGAACATAGGCTCAAAGCAAAGGAACTGCTCTGATACCATTCTGTCAAAGCCTCAAATCCCTAAGGACGGCACAACCTAGGCAAGACTTGGAGTGGAAGTTAAGAAACGGGGAAAAAAGGGGGTGAAAACTTTCCAATGAAGAGATAATATGGAATTCCCTGAATAACATTGCATAGTATAGATAACGTAATTAATTTCGAAGAAATGATTTAGAATTTAATTGACTTACATATCATAAATAGTCGAGAAATACTTAGAATAGATTCCAAATATTTAGATAATAAGTCTTAACAAAAGGACTAGACAAAACAAAGTGTTTGCAAGGGAAAAAGACATAGTTTGGTTACATATGTAAAGATATATAACCGGGGCTTGACATCATTTCCTAATACAAAAGCTTCCACTCAACACTCGCCATCACGTCATTAGCTCAACCTGTACAATTTTAAAAGATATGCAGGGTTGAGTACGAGGTACACAGTGAACACGTGCTAAAATATGAAAACATGCTTTCATATTTATTATCATGCATATAAAGCAGTAACACACAGGGGTTTTAGGAAAAACCTGTGCTTACTAAATCATTTTATCTCATATTGTGCAATGTCATTATCATATAACAATATCAAAATACGCTGGGAAAGGCCGCGAATGCTACTCCCTGAGATCGGCCACTCCGAAGAGACAACTCACAATCTCGAGCACTGCGTACACTAACCCCGGCTAGTGACCTTTGTCTAGCTCAGGATCCAATCGTTTTTCAAAAGTTGGCAAGCCAACACAGATAGGTATATAAGAATCCACATAAAACACTTTATGGATGATAATCATTTTAAACATAACATTTTCAAAGCATTTCAAAATAGCGAGTACGAGCTCGATTCTTCGTTAGAAAGCCCACCTGGTACATCAAAAGAAAAGCAAAGAGATAACGTCCTTCAACTCTTCCTTAAGCTTCACTTCCTAGCTCCACCTTACATCGCAAACAACTAAACTTTAGAGGGCGATCGAGCCTATTGAATTCTACGAACAACGGACTCGATAAACAAGCTTTGGACTTTAGGGCTTTGCATTCAATCTAAGTCTTTTAAAGAAACTAAGAAATTAATCAAGAACTCATTTTGACCACATAAGACATTGAGACATCACTCAAATATCAAACGATAATTATACTTTACTTCCCACACCTCTTGGTTCGAAACCAAACCTTATACACTTACAATTTTCTCAAACAAAACAAAAAAAGAAATCTGTGCACATGTACTGGATAGAGGTGAAGTTCTGGAATTTCTCAAAAGGAATTAGGGGGCTTAGTTCATATCATTAGAAAGCTACGGATGCCTATTTTCCAACCCAACTTGCAGATCTCAAAAATGTTGAACGAACAAAAAGATATGACTGGTTTTCTAAAATATGGCAGAGTTGCAGACTGCTGCAAAAATGAGGAAGAAAGCACGATTTCAAATTCAGCTATAATGACTCTAATCCTTATTCATCCACAACATACACACAATATATATATAGGGAAGGGATGTCGTGAGAATTGATTTTATATGAGAACGTGAGAATGATACATTTTAATGCATTTTTATTATATTGGTAATGCATATATTGCAGAAACGTAACGCATACACATTCTAATGCGTAAACATTGTAATGCATAAATTAGTACAACATAATCCATTGTTAAATCTGAACCATTGATCTATAAAAATCAAGGGACAAGATTTATTCTCATTTCTCACCTAAGATGGCATTCTCATATGATCCTCTTCCTATATATATATATATATATATATATATATACACACACTCACACATATAGCCATCATGTTCTTCTTCAATCAAAGTTTGATTATTCAAGCAAACAACAAACGTAGTAGTTTATCACCAAATCTCATTCACCAAGTTTTTCAACAATATACTAAGCAAGATTTAGCTAATATCACCACAATTGATAACCAACATATATTATTGCTCTAGCCTCTGTAGGGTTCGACCTTTCTCACAAACAACTATACATTTTGCCGAAATTTCAATCAAGTTATAAAACATGCTGCATACATACTCTAGAATATCTAAATCAAATAAGGTTCACAAGAAACCAAGACTTATTGAGCCAATATAATGCATCATTTTGGAAATAACAACAAATATACGTTTGTAAGCTACAAATGCACAAACCAAACTCAAAAGAAGTAGACACACCAGGGCACCCAAGCTTCCTCATTTTCGGTTTTATCAGACCCTAGGTGTAACATTGGTCAAATGCATTTTAACCACTCATAACATCATAAAAAGAACACCATAAGAATATTTTATAAAAGATTGGACACCAGCCCTAATTATTTCTAAATTTTTGGAATTATAGGGGCTCCAAAAAACAAATTTCTTTTGGATAGATATGAAGATGATGGTGCTCACTTACTTGACTATGGAGATGGAATGGAATTTCGACCAAACTAGGAGCTTGAAATTGAATTCCAATGGAAGAAGAAAAAAAAAACTCTCCTCTCTCTTCTTCTCTCAAAATTCACGGTAGGAAGGTGAATGGGAGAGAGAATGTGTTTCCCTTTATTTTAGTTAGCAGATGGAAGGTAAATTAGGGGGAGGGGGGAGGGGGGTTAGTTGTAGACTAGGTGAGTTGTCTAACGGTGAGTGGTGGTAGGAAAAGTAGATAGTTTTTACTTTATTTTAATTAGATAAAAATGCATGGGATTCCTTTTTCACACAGATATAAATATCCGGATGACGTGAGGATATCGTAATAATTAAATTCTCGAGTTGAAACTTAAAATTATTAGTTGAGCAAAAATATTACGTGATTTACGGAACTAGAATTATTGAGAAAAACGACTCGACTAGTAATCAAATAATAAATTAAAAAATTCTAAATCCGAGACTTATACGAGAATAAATTTAGACTCATTACTTTAACTCGATTTTAATTTCTTAAGAATGCAAAAGCCCTATTTACGACCTTAAGTTTTAATTAATTCCGGATTAAAAGACCGGGACGTTACAGGCGGTAAGTTGTTGGAATTGATGGATGTAGTTTTGAGGAGAGAAGAGAAAACGAGGGAGAGAGAATAGATCAGAGAGGTGGGGGAAATGGAGGATGAGAATGAGAGGAAATAGAGGGATTGGCGGTTGATGGAGAGGGAATGAGGCATAGGATGAAGTTGAAAGAGAAGTGGGAGGAAGAAAAGAAGTGGGAGCAGGAGAGCTGGTCTTCCACGAGTCGGGCTCGTCGACCGGACTGCCGCACAGGTCTGACAAGCAATTTGGTAATCAGGGAGAGAGGTGGACATCAGCGTTTGCTGGGAGGTGGCGGCGGCGGCAGAAGGAGGCCAAGGTTTAAGGCAGAAATAAAGAAACGTCGTTATGTATACTCCGGCGTCCTACGTGTCATTTCCAGTTTCCATGTAAGATTTAATTTGGGAAAACCGGTGATCGGGAGCAAAATCAGAAAAAAATGGCAGGTTAAGTTTGCTGTGCGAAAATAAAAAGCTGGTGTACAATTATAGAATTCGGAAAAAGGTTTGGATTTTACAATTACACTATGTTGAAATCTAATTCACCCTCGTTTCTATCAATAATTTTCAAAATTCTATTCTTTTGAAAATTAACGTGGACAAAAGCATATTTGACTCTCAAAGAGATTGTCCTAACAACGATTTTGTATGAGAATCGAGTTGGATCATTTTCGTAATAAATTCATCTCTTTATCCCACACTAATTTTGAAGAAAATTAACTTTTAAAATTGTCAATAAGAGTGATGATGACCATAAACATTATGAGTTCAACATAAAATTTAAAAGAAAAAATTAAACCACCACTTTGGAATCGGCCCGTTTACCCCCACAGTTTCGGGTCGGAATCGGCCCATTGATTGGAGTTCTAATTTTGTGGTCAAAGTTCACCATGAATCCAAAATATCATTGCTTTTGGTCCCATGTGATTGTATGCGTTTTGTATCTAAAATCATTAAAATCATTTTTAGGGGTTTGCTACTTATACCTATACTAAACCCGTAAAATTTGACAATATAAATTAAAATTAATTATAAATGATAGAAATAACAAAAGATTGTAATCATTCTCATAATTTGTTAATGTCCATGTATGGTATGTATATAAGTTAATTAATTTTTTATATGTATCCATATTATCAATTGACTATTTATTTGATAAGCACATTTATTCTATCAAATTAAAGTTAAAATTATTTTGGCTAAGAAAATATATACTTGATGATTATATAAGTTATCCATTTAGCAAAAATAACTAAAAATCTGACGTTGCATCAATCTTTTGTATATGTTCTCCTATCATGATTAAGTATTTATTTAATTAAACTTATTTATTTGGCAAAAAAACAAATAAGAAAGAATTTTAGTTGGAGAAATATGTATTATATCTAATTTCTTTATATAACTTTTTTTAATAATGAAGTTTACTAAAAATTTAATTTTGAAATAATACTTCAACTGTTCTACATATGGTCTTGAATCAATAAAAACTACAAAAAAATCGATGCGAGATGATATTTTTGCTATTGGATATTTTCTTTATGAGGTGGTGCCTAGAATATTGGAAAAATAAAGTTACATGTGTATGTAATGTATGTAAAGTTGTAAACGGTTAGTTAAATAATTGACTAACACCTGAATTCAAAATAATCAATCCAATAAACTCAAAGAATTGTCACTTTAAATGCAGCTCTAATTAGTTAAATAAACGTCATTAGCTAGATTAAACTAACTCTAAATCTTGGTAGCGGATTATAATCGACAATTAAAAGCCCTAATACATAAATCCGAACTAATAATACAAAACAAAAAAAAAAATCAAAACTTTACATAAATCTTCATTTGATCACAACTCTTCAATACATACAACGCACACTTCACCTATGCAATTAATCAATTTACTTTACACATCTCCATATTCTTAAACTTCCTGAATTCAAAAACCACCAATCCAATAAATTCAAAACGAATTGTCACTATAATTGCAGCTCTAATTAATTAATTAAAGAAACGTCTTTAGTTGGAACATTAAACTAACTCTAGATCTCGATAGCAGATTATAATCGACAATTAAAAATCCTAATACATCACAAAAACTTCCCTGCAAATGGTTGCATTCTATGCAACCGGTCTTGACCCGGCTGACCCGACTCGGAACCCGACCCGCTCCATAAAATATATAAGCCATTTTCTATTTTTTTCTCAGAAAAATTCCTTAGGTTTTTCTCTCTCGTTTCTCCGCCTCCTCTCTTGTTCTCTCCTTCTTCTCTATTTTCTTGTCTGATTCTCCATCGATTCTTCCTTGATTTGACGTTGGTTAGCCGTTTCCAGTCATCATCTGTGGTCTTTTTTTGTTTGTAGTTGTTCAATTCTGGCATCGTGTCAAGGTTTGTGCGAACCCTAGTTTTCAACGTGAAGGTCTTCGTTATTTTCCCTCGATTGTCCTCCGATTTACAAGTTTCTGATTTTCAATTTTCCGATCTACAAGAGTTCTGTATTTTCCCTATTTTTGTGTGTTTATTTTATACTTTGTCATTGTTTCTTTTTTACCTTTGTAGTTCTAGAAACTGTATTTCTTACTATTGGCGATTAAATCTGTGTCCCTTTGCGCTTTTAGGCCTTTCTTTGCCGTCAATTTGGCCGTTATTGTGTTTGTTTTTTTTTTCAATTTCAAGTATTACATTTTGTTTTAATCTGATTTTAGGTTTGGGGTTTTTTCTTCTTTGAACTTATAACTTGATCTTCCTATTTGAGCTATCTTGTTGTTTGTTTTGAAGTTATCATCATCTGGGCTGGATTCTCAAAAGTAATATTCATATTTACTAAAAATAAACGTTACTCTGATGAAATGTATAATTGGTTTCTGTGACTGTGTTTTGTTGTTTTTATGCTCTTTTTCCTTCAAACATGTGTGTTTTAGTTTATAGTTTGATGATTTTGGAGTTTAGTAAATTGATATTATGAAGATTAATACTTATAATAAATAAAAGTAGTGCTCTGTTATGAAATAAATTATAATTTCTATCTGTGACTGTGCTTTTTTGTGTTTTTGCTCTCTTTCATGCAAACATGTTTGTTTAAGTTTACAATTTCATGAGTCCTCAGCTTTGTAATTTTATGTTATCAAAAGTATTACTTATATGGAATAAAAGTAATCTTCCCTCTGAAGTAAAATATCATTTCTGATTCATATAGAGTGATATATAGATTTTCAATGATCATGCCTTTTATTTTAATTGCCTTTACAGATTTGATATCATGGTTAAGAAGAGATCTAGTAAGGGGAAAGAGATTGTTTTATCTTCCTTCAGGATGAGTCCTCGTGTTAGGTAATTATTTCCATATTTGTATCAAAGTATATATATGCTTACTGTTTCTTATTATTTCTTTCCAGTATTTTGTGTAGTGTGTTTAGTAAACCGAAGAGGGAAAGTGATGTTGTAATCAAAAAGAAGGAAGAGGTGCAGGATGTTATAAAAAAAGAAAGGTACATTTTGTTTTAATCATTTGTAGTTTTTAGTATTTTTGTTGTTGATTTTTTTTATAGAGCATCTTCAAATGTTTGAGGTCTATGTTGTTGTTTTTTTTGGCAGCTATTCTATTAAAACAAAAGCGTCGAAACTATGTGACTTGATTTCAGTGTTGACTGATGTACAGAAAGAATCAATTAGACGAGTAGGTTTTGGGGGTATTTTATTTTTGAGTGACTGGAAATGTGTGGGCTGGGCTAATGTCATGTGGTTCATCGAAAATTTTAACCCTTGTTCTCGTGTAATTAGATTTAAGGGTGGGCACAATCTTGTTGTTAGGCCTGCAGATATTCAGGATTTATTTCTTTTACCTAGGCCTTCTAATGGTGATTTTAAGGTTGTTTCTTATGAGAGGAATGATGAGTCTGACTCTATTTTGATTGAAAATTTTTAAGAGAAGAATTGGGTTGGTAGGTTAAGTTACTCACAAGTCAATCTATGATTTGTTGTCCAATGAAAATGATGCTAGATTCAGGGATGGGGGTGATGACTTTGTTATATTGTTCATCCTTTATGCTTTTTCTACATTTCTTGCCCCTACTGTAAATACTTCTATTGAATTCAGTCTTTTGAAGTCTCTTTTTGAAGTCTCTTTTCGAAGTTGGTAACATTCCAAATCTTGATTGGTGTTCATTTGTTCTTGACAAACTCTGTAAAGCACTGGATTCTTATAAACTGAGTCGTTATAGTGCATTAAGGAGGTGTGTGTTGGTTCTTCCATTGCTTGATTTTCACCAATTCCAGTGGAAAGGTATTCCTGAGCCTTACACCTTGCCACTTATAAGCCATTGGACAAGTTCAAAATTTAACAAAAGAATGAAGGATGAGTGTAGTAGTAAGAGTGATTTTGGTAGTGACGATTGGCTTTTAGGTGTCTTTGCAGCTAGTTCTCATGTTAGAGTAGAAGACGATCTTTTTGATAAAAAACCAGGGCTTTCTATGAAAAAAGATCGAGTTCATGATGATGATGAACGTGTTGCTCGAGAAATTGGTTCTGAGTATATCATGTATAAGATTCCTGCTAGTGAGAAATCTGGTCAAGATATCAGCTCCATTTCAAACAATGTAAGTTTATTTACTTTTGTAATAATTCTGCTGTTATTTCTATACTTTTTATATTTAACTCAATTACTTCCTTCACTTATGTAGGACCTGAAAAGATCATTTTTGATCTTGCAGCGTGATATAAATGTGGTTGTTTACAAGCACAAAGAGAGAATTGAAGCATTTAAGAGAGACAATTCTCAGGAAAATAATCAATTTGGAGTAGCTGGCTCGTTTGTAAGTTCTTACTCTTGTGATAACGATCCGTATTAGAATGATGAAACGCTTAAAATTTGTGATGAATTAGTTTCCCAACTGGATAATGTTAGGAAGGAGAAGATGATGAAGAATGACAATGAGATGTCTGAGATTCCTCATGTGCAGTCTGCAGAACCAGCACCTATGGATGAGGTGTTGGTTGAGGATGTTAGCATAAATACTGAGGAATGTTTAACTAGTAAGTTGATATTGTATTCTTTTTAAATTTTGTGCTTCTTATTTATCTATAAATTTATGTTTACATCTTTTTGCAATAGGAGATGTTGATAATGTGCAAAATCATGCTGTTGTTGATGATCAACATCTGGATGCTGAGGAGGAACAAAAAAATGTGAAGAACAAGAAGAAAAGGATGAAGGATGCTGACATGCCGAGTTTTGAACTCCAATTGGTATATTTTTCCTCCAATTGGTATTATTCATCTTCATGCTCTGATTCAGAGTCCGATGTTCCTCCAATTGGTATATTTTTTATGCTTCTTTATTATGTTTTATAATATTTTTTGGAACTTATATAATTCATATAAATTTTTTATTACAGTTGATCAGTCCATTCAAACTGAAATTCATGAGAAGTGTGAAGAATTATCGAAGAATGATGATCACAGTTTGTGCCCCTAACTTTCAGCTTACTTTTTGTATTATTGTTTTCAAATTATATTTATATGACTTTTTAAAATTAGCTATGATGTTCCTTGAACCTGAAATTGCAGATCAAAGTGAAATTGATGACCAAGACTTTGAAAAATTTGATAAGCTTATTGATTCAATTACTGTTGAACATGAAGATGTTTCTGTTTGTCGTGGTTATGAGAAAGTTTGTCCGCATTATAAGGAATTCTATGCAGATGATGGTATGCTTCTTAAATTTATATTGTAATTGACACTACAAAAAAACAAGTAAATTACTGAGGGTAAATGCCGTCGGTATCTCAGCGCATGCCGTCGGTAATTTCATTACCGACGGCACAAAACTGCCGTTGATATTGTCGTTGGTGATGATATTACCTACGACGTTGATGACCGACGGCAATTACCGACGACATTGCTGTCGGTAAACATTATCGGTAATCCGCAGTGGATCACCAGATTATTTTCTGCAGAAATACTGACGGCACTGCCGTCGGTAATTACCGAGGGGGTGCGTGCCGTCGGTGAATTCACGGGTTTTCTAAAAGAGTTTACCGACGGTAACGCCGTCGGTAATTATTGAGGGCGGCTCTACCCTCGGTAATTGTATTTATTTTTTAATTTGTTTTTATTTTTATTTCTTTTTTTTTAATACCTGCTTAACGATTCAATTACACAACCCACAATATAACAAAGCAAATACCAAAACCGCAAATCACAATATCCCAAATCATATAAACAAATATAATATACGAGTATAAATGTAAAACACGAGTGCAATGATGTACGAAGTGTATAAATAACTGCTGTATAAGACGAACGACCTAATCAACTAGGGGGAGGACGAGGAGGTAGCTGAGCCGACCGCATAAACTGCTCGAACTGGGTCATGCCCTCCTCCATGGCTGCACGTGTTGCTCGTTCTGCAGCACGTTCTACCTCAGCCTGCTCGAACTGGGCCATGCGCTCCTCCATGGCTGCACGTGCTGCTCGTTCTGCAGCATGTTCCTGCTCAGTCTGCTGCAGTCTCTCCTCCAACGTGGAGATCCGAGTCTCGTACATCTCCTGCATCATGGCTGAAGTACCAGTGCTACCATTAGACCCCTTATTGATCTGGCTCGCACAGGCACTTCCAGTGCCATACCTCCGTGACCTCTCGGGATGTACGAGCTCGAAGTAGATCTCGTTCAGGTCCGTTCGTCCTGTAGTGTCTGCAATGCGATGAATTTCTGCCTAATTGATACATAACATTGCATAATTGTTAGAAATTAAATACATTTTAACACATTTAACTAATATTTGAATAAACTTAAATACTTACATCAAGCTGTTGATCCCTCTTTGTCACATAAGTGCCATCCTCCTTTGTGTGGATTCTGAGGAAAGTTTCATAGTTCAAGGCAGACGGCGGCACTCCACTCTGCAAGCTCTGTTAATACATGTATAGAAGATAAATAAATTATTAACAAAGATATAATATATATATATATATATATATATATATATATATATTACTTATGAAATGAATTGATAATTACTAACCAAACTCTGCTGCAGGATACGAGTGGACTGAGACCCTCCAACATGTTTGTTGATCCCTGTACCTGGTCCGTCGGGCTCAGACAACCGGTTTCGGCTGTGTCGCTGGAAAACCGTCTGAACATCCTCCTGCTGCTAGTACGACTAGATCCCTATCCAGTACTCCTCAGTGAAACCGTCGGGTCTGGCCATCGTCTGCCCCGCAGCAGTTTTCAACCTCAGCTTCTTCTTAATGTCGCTCAAGTTGTCACTGAACCTGGTACGTGCTTTGGCCTCCCACATCCTCTTGACCTCCACCTCATCCTCAGGCTCTCAACAATATTCTTTCTGTTTTTTTAAAATGATTAAATCATTAGATAATATTAATTAATAATAATTACTAATTTTATTTGTAATAAAAATTTGATTACCCCATATTCAAGATTTTTGTTCTCGATTTCGGTTCTGGTGGATTCACTCTTCATATCTTATTCTTCAATAATGAAGTTTTATTTCTTCTAAATACATGGTCAGGAGGCAAGAACTTCCAATGATTGTCAAACCACAGTTGTTTTCCACTTCTCGGTAGAGTGAATGCTTCTGTATCCTCCATACAATGTGGACAGGCCAATCTTCTAGATGTGCCCCACCCAGACAACATAACGTACGCTGGAAAATCACTAATAGTCCATATAAGAGCTTTCCGCATCTGAAAATTTTGCTTTAAAGATATGTTATAAGTATTCATTCCTACCTCCCACAAAGATTTCAACTCTTTTATCAGCGGCTGCAAGAAGATGTCCAACTTCATCTTCGGGTTAGATGGCCTAGGCACTAGAACTGTGAGGAACATGACTTGTTCTTTCAAGCATAACCACAGGGGCAAGTTATACGGTGTGACAATAACTGGCCAAGAAGAATACTAACGTCCTGATTGTGCAAACAGGGCAAAACCATATGTACAGAGGCCCAATCTCACATTTCTCGTCTCCTGAGCGAAATCAGGATGAATAGAATTCAAGTGTTTCCATGCCGGAGAGTCTGTCGGGTGGTGCATAACCCCATCGTCTGTAGAAGTCGCATGCCAACACATTTCTTTGGCTGTTGCTGGAGATGCAAACAACCTCTGCAGTCGAGGCGTCAAAGGAAAGTAATGCATCTGCTTTGCCACCACACGTTTTTTTCGGCGGCTTTCAGATGCACGCAAGTTCTCCTTATATCATGATTCACCACATAATTTACAACTCTCCAACTCACTATCATCTCCCCAATACAACATGCAATTATAAACACAACAATTGATTTTCTCTACTGGCAAACCCAAACCACGCAGATGTCTCTTCGTACTATAGAAGTCGTCAAGACACTTGTTATCCTTGGGTAATGCCGATTTAATAAACGAAGACAACTGATTGAAGCATCTCTCTGATATGTGGTTTTCAACCTTTGTGCTCATGAATTGCGTCATAAAGGATAACTGGGAGTAAGCATCAAACCCAGGGTACAACGGATTTGTCACAGCCCCAACTCCCGAAGGACGGCAAAGTCGGGGTGCGACTAGGGATTGGAATAAAGAAACGGGAAAGAAAGGGAAAACTACTGAATAAACGATACTTGTAACATAAACTACTATGAATTTGACTTCATTGAATAAAAAGGGAGTCGATCTCGGAAGATCGCTCGACAAGTTTGATCAGTGAAAGCTAGGTTTAAAGTGTAAACAACTTAAACTGAAAGGATTTACATTAATAAGAGAACCGACTTTACTTAGTGAAAGAAAGAGTAAATCACGGAGGATCACTCGACATAACCACTCTAAAAAGGGACTAAGTTCAAAGGATGAAACTTAGTTCTAAGTTATACTTTAACTGAAACTAGTTTACAGAATTGGCAGCGGAAAACGTAGAAATGATATCACATATCGAATGTGAAATCGAGGCTCAACTAAACTTCTTTCCTGAGAAAAGACCTTTACTCAACCTCCTCCGCCTTCGTCACTCAACCTGCACATTCAAAGAAAACAAACATGCAGGGCTAAGTACAAAAGTACTTAGTGGGCACAATGCCGAAAACAACTCACAAGAGTTTTTATTATAAATTAATCATACATCTTTTCATAAACACTTGTATAAAACTTTTACTGACATATATATATATATATATATATATATACATTTAATTTCTGAATGACACACTGTGGGTTTTAAACTCACATCCGATCATCTGGAAAGCACCTGAGGGCTAACTCAGAAACTGTCCCTCTGGATAGCACCTGTGGGCTATCTCAGAATCTGATCGTTTAGTTGGAATTATCTGGATAGCAGCCTGAGGGCTATCTCAGATTCCAATACTCTAGTTAGCACCTGAGGGCTAACGCAGAGAGACATAATAGAATTCACATAAACAATTCATTAAAGCACTGATAGAACTTTAATACTCACTTATTAAAACAATACGTAATCACTTTCGAGCAACGCTCGCATATAAATAATTTAATATTCATTTATTAAAGCAAAGCGTAAACACCTTCGAGCAACGCTCGCATATAAATAAGGCAGTAATTGATACACTTTTGAAAAGCCCACCTCGTTCGTTTACAGAACTATTACTCGTGCTTTCGTCTCTGATCTTCCGTCCTGTCTTCTAACCTCAACATCCTCCTTTGAACGCAAGTAATAAAACAACGATAAGTTGTCGAGTCGATAGGAGAAAATGGAATTCGAAACTAAAATCGAATTAATCTTTTAAGTTCTTAAGCTTTAGGCATTTGCACGCTTAACTAGATTCTTTTAGTTAATCTAGAACGAGACTCGAACACTTCTCGTTTAAAACTCGCTCGGGTTCTTACTCGACATTGAGGTCAGTCATTAATGATAGTCGATAGCTTATAATGACTTAGAAGATCAAAAGAAATCAAGTTGAGAAGAATTCAACTTAGGAAACTAGATTCTTAACATTACTGTACAGATCAGTAAGTTCACCCAGAAAAGGGGATTTCGAAACAGGGGACGTTCCCTGTACCAAAAGAAAGCCACGGATGTCTAGTTTACTCTCCAATTTACGGATCTCGATTTCGTTAAGCGAGCTAGGAGTTATGACAGTTTCCGTGAAACGTCGCAAAACAGTCCGAGTGTAACCCTAGGGCTCGATAACTCGGCGCACGGCTTCCTAGGTTCGATTTATGATAATCCTCTGTTTTTCACAGGAAATTATTGTCTCATGATAGTCAACACGTATTTCCATATGTGGTGATCTCCTTTTCAATTCTCGGTTACAAAAATACGACGATCAAAATCTCATCGTTCGAACTATCAATTACTAAACCAATTCAAGCTCTTAAATCAAATTCCAACTTCTCGATTTCAATTAAAACCTATCATTCCATAACTCGAATTAACACGTCGCCAACTACAAATTCGATCACTTATCGATAACATTTATTAACCTCCTATTATTTTCTTTATTCAACATTTCTATCAACAATTACGTTCATTCGTTTGTCTCTTACGAGAAATCCTACATCATCGGAATTCGATCAAATTTTACCACCTTATCCAACATCTATCAAGATTCATTAGTACGTATAACATTACCTCAAAACATTAACCAAGCTCGATCTATTTCCAAATCTTCGTCTCTTACGATTTCCATTATATTTTTAGAAAAATTTCAATTAAATTGTATAATGATCCATCATCATACTACATCTCATTTCCATTATCATTTCATGTAAATCACATCAATTACTACACCAATTCCTCATTTATTTCATTTACTACTTACTACATTTTCCAAATTCACACATACTTAGCCTATTTCTTCAATTATCGATTTCAAACCTCATAATCTATCACCAATTTCATCAATTACTAGATTATAACATCATCTAATACCTCCAACATCATAAATTGAAATCCAAACTCAAACCCTAACCTAAATTTAGGTCATCATCAATTTATAGGGGAATTAATCTCTTCTTTGCCTTAATCAACAATCAAACCCTTCCTAAGCTTAATTATCCAACTAATTAAACTCAAATCATCCACCCTCTAAAACCCCTAAAAATCGGTCCTCAATAGAAATTTAGGGCTTTTGATTTTTCTTCATTGATTAACCATAGGGATTAATTACTAATCATCAAATAACATGAATTAAGATTTAAGTATCATCCTAATTCATCTACCAATTTTCGGTCCATACATGAAAATGGAAGAAAAGGAAATCCAATTGGATAGAAAGGTGGAGGTGGTGATTACCTTGAGATTTATGAAAGTAGAAATGGAATTGGATGAAAGTTGATCAAGATGGATGAAAATCCTTGCCTAAGCTTCAAGCTTCTTCAGTGGAGAATGGAGAAAAATTGAGAGAGGAATATGTATGTGTGTGTTTCGTGAGTTAGAGAGAGGGAGAGAAGAAAGATGACAACATCTGATATTTTAATTAACTTAGCTTAGGTGTCTAGTATTTTATTATAAGAACTAATTGGAAAGATGAGTCATAAAGTTTGATACTATTAAAAATTGAAATATCTATGTAAAGTAGTAGTAGAAGTCGGCCAAGACATAGAAACTAGGGGAAAAATACGCGTTTTTCCGGCGCGATACGACGTTATAAAAAATCGCATAAATAAAAATGTATTCGGCTCGTTTTTGGCGAATTCCGATTTAACCAATAAATCCGGAATATTTTTGTTACTCGGAAAATAATATTTAAAACCTAAATTCCGACAAAACCTCGGGACGTCACAGTCCAAGTTTCGTCCGGAAAAATCATAAAAACAAACTTTCTCGGGCGAACTCGTATCGCAATTTCGTGAATGTAAAAATCAGACGGTTTCCTGATCTGAGTTCTAGAATTTAAATTTTTATCGCCCGTGAAAACCCTAATACAGTATTCGTTTCACTGATTTTCGGAATTCATTTTTAAAAACGGATTTCACCGTTAGTCTTAGAATTGAAAATCAAGAGCTTAGGCGTGCAAAGCCATAATTATTATTAACTTTAAATTTTTAACGCAGAAGAAATTTTCCGGGGTATTACAAGATTATCGGCTGAGTTCAACATGTCATAAATTTGTTGAGCAACAGGATTGGGCGGTTCTTCCATATTTGGAGGATATTCAAAATTACTAGGACCAGCATGATCATACACCATCCTTTGATAGTTATTGTATGACACATCATCCTCATCCATTCTAGTATGTTCTAGCCGCCTAGCCACTGGTGTTTCCACATGATAAACCCATGTTGTGTAATTGTGGACAAACCCATGCCTAGTAACATGTTCTCTAACTGTAGGCACACATAAAAAGACCACGTGCTTGCACTTCTTACACGGACACCTAATGTTACCTACTCCAACTGTGTAAGCTGTTTGATTTATCGCATACTCAAGGAAACCCTCAAGTCCAATTTCAAATGCAGAACGATCATTATATCTCGCATACATCCACTGATGATTATCATTCATTGTTATAATTTCTAATTAAAAAAAGAAAGAACATCAGTCATAAATCAGACGAAATTTCGACAGCATAACCCCACTATCCTAATTATCAAGGGCCCAATCTACCAACTATGTTAACCATAATGGTTCTAATTTACTAAGTCTACCCTGCCCCCAATTGTTCAAGCAATACAATATAAAATAAAAAATACAATAATTAATCAAATTAAAAATAGTCATTTGTTGGGAGAAGATCCTTAAGAAGTGTCACAGCCCCAAATCCCGAGGGACGGCAGAAGCCGGGGTGCGACTGGGATTGGATTAAAGAAGCGGGGAAGAAAGGGGATGAATGAATAAACATAACATTAAAGACAGAAATTCTATGAACGAGACTTCATTAACAAGAGACAGAGTTGATCTCGAAGGATCACTCGAACAAGATCTTAAAAGATTCCAAGTTATAAGTACAGAACATAAACCAAAAGTGATATTCATAATTATATAAGTGAGTCTAGAGTTTGGCAGCGGAATTGTAATCTATATACTACAGTCTTCCCTATCGACAACTCTTAACTCAACCCTCGCCACTTCCGTCGCTTCAACCTGCACATTTAGAAAACATATGCAGGGCTAAGTACAATAGTACTTAGTGGGCACGTTGCCGAAAACATAATCATAAGTAAGATAATTAGGCATTTCATTTCTGTAGTACATCGGGGTTTTTCATTAAATTTCCGTGTCTACTAAATATTTTCTTTCTCATTTTCATAACTTAGCTTATACAAGCATTTTTCATAGATGTTACATTCAAATCTTGACCAGCCATAATTCACCGTGGCTGGCTACCCCTCAACAGGATACCACTTACACCATAGGCTACAAAGTGCACTAACTTTGGATAGCTAGTCTCAAAGTCCGATCGTTTAGTTAACACCTAATGGTTAACTCATAATTCTGGAAAGCACGATGGCTAACTCAGAAAGGTACAAGAGAACTCACATAAAACACAAAACAGTTCATGCCATAATTATCACTTTGAAAACACGATTATCAAAGCGATAAAGAAAAGGTTTTCGAGCATTGCTTGTTTTGTTTCATATATAAAAGCCCACCTTGATAGATTACAGAACTAATACACGTGCTTCCGTCTTCTGATCTTCCGTCCTATCCTTGGTGTCGACTTTCTCCTTCATCGTAAATAATCATACTTTAAAACTCGGTCGCAGACGATAAACGAAAATGGAAAATCGAATTAAGTTTCAGTCTTTTAGACTTTTTAGGCATTTGCACGCTAAACTAAACTCTTTTAATTAAACAGAAACGAGATACGAACACATCTCGTTTGACACTCACTCGGTTCTGCACTCGACTCTTAGGTCAGTAGAAAGAAGGTAGTCGTTAACTTGAAACGACTTAAAAGATCGAAAGAACGAAGTTGAAAAGAATTCAACTTGCAAAACTAGCTTTGACCATTCACTGCACAAGATCAGTAAGTTTGAACGGAATAGGGAATTTCGAAACAGGGGACGAATCTTATACCAAAAGAAAGGTACGGGTGTCTAGTTTACTCTCCAATTTTCGGATCTCAATTCCGATAAACGAGCTAAAAGATATGGCAGTTTCCGTGAAGGGTCGCCAAAACTGCCGAGTGAAACCCTAAGCTCGATAAAATCAACGCACGATTTTCTAGGTTCGTTTTATGTTATTCCACCTTATTTTTCACGAAAATACTAACTCAAGGCAGTCACTACGTATCATCATACGTGATGAACTCCTTTTCATTTCTCGATTATAAGCACGACGATTTAAAACCTTGTCTTTTCAAACTAAACAATTACTATACCAAAACAAATTCCAACTTCTCGTTTCTACTTCTCGTTCACAACTATAACTTATCATTTCATAACTCGAATTTTATTTTTAGAAAATCTAAAACAATTCATATAGTCAATTAACATCAAGAGGAACACTAATCTATCGATCAAACATTAAAGAAAACGAGCTACGATCAAAACCCCAATTTCCCCAAAATTTCGGTCATAACCCTAAGACAAGGAGGTGTGATTTTCCTCATGATTCAATCCATAGAACTCGATTCTAATCATCCTAGAACATGATTCGATCCAAGGACAACATGTCTCTTACTCTCATAATTTTTGAAAAAAAAATAAAATGAGGGAACAAAGATTTGTTCGGTTCAAATGGTAGATGAAGTTCTTACCTTTCGTAATATGGATTCGGAATTGAAAATGATCGGTAGATGGAAGATCTTACGAGCTTGTGAAGAGCTTGGAGTGGAGTTTTAATGGAGGATGAAGAAGAAAATGAGAGAGAGAGGGAGGTGTAGTGATGGCGGTAATGAGGAGGTGGGAGAGAGAGAGTGGTGACTCATGGTATAAGACATTAAGTTAAGAAAATATCCTACAAAAGTATATGACTCGCTAGGGGTTGTTTGGTGCGAAAAATTAGACGATAATATCTCGTTTCCGGCTCTCAAACGTCGATTTAAAAGTCGAAAAATACTTTCCTAGATAGTTTCGATTTCGACGAAATCTAATTCGTCCGTTAGATTGGAAATAATTTACGTACTCGGAAAACCTAATTCGTTTTCAAAAATCCGAGAAAAAGTCGGGACATCACAGTCCAAATTTCGCCCGGAAAAGTCATAAAAACTAACTTTCTCCGGTGAACTCGTATCGAAGAAAAAGTGAATGTAAATTCTGACGGAATTTAATTCTGAGCTTTCGGACGAAAAATCAATCGGACGCGAAAACCCTAATACAGTAGTCGTTCGTCCGATTTCTGGAATTTATTTTCAGAAACGGATTTCACCATAAATTTTAGAATCGAAAATCCTTAACTTAGGCGTGCAAAGCCTTAATTATTAATAACTTTAAATTTTTAAGGCAGTAGAAATTATCCGGGGTATTACAAGAAGTAATCAAAATCTATGGCAAATGGAGAAGATCCTTAAGAAATTGATTAAATCTATCCCACAATGCAGTAGCATATATGTAATCATATTTCTTATCACATAAATTAATATGTAATATGCATGTATCAAGTGAAAAGATGTATCAAATACAAACAATCAACATACTTATCAAACATATTTATCAAACATGAATAATCCACATACTTATCAAACACGTATCCAATATACTTATCAAACATATTTATCAAACATGAATAATCAATAAACTTATCAAACACGTATCCAACATACTTATCAAACATACATCAACATACTTATCACATAATTTAATTTGTAATACCAACATACAAATCAACATACAAACATGAACAATCATGCATTCTAGTTCATACACTAGCAAACAAATATGCGTACAAATATATATAACAAAAAATTGAGAGAGAACAAATGTAATTACCGGCAGCGGTAGCGGCGGCGGCGGCAGTGGCGGACGGCTGAGAGAGAGAGAGAGAGATAAGAGTTAGAAAGAGAGAGAGAGAGAGAGAGAGAGAGAGAGAGTTAGAAAGAGAGAGAGAGAGAGAGAGAACTGACGTGAGAGAGATAGGGAGGGAACTTACCGGCGGAGAACATCAATGACCGGCAAGGCAGCAGGGGCAGCGGCGGCAGCGGCGGAAGACTGACAGTAGAGAGAGAGAGAGAGAGAGAGAGAGAGAGAGAGAGAGAGAGAGAGAACTGACGTGAGAGAGAGAGAGAGAGAACTTACCGGCGGCGAAGCGATGGTAATGAGTGGAGCAGAAATGGCGAATTAGGGCTGGAAGCCCCAATTTGATTTAAACAATTACCTACGGAACCCGCCCTCGGTGAATCCCGCATAATTACCGACGACGACGTGTGCCTTCGGTAATCACCGACGACAGGCTTGCCCTCGGTAATTACCGAGGGACACCTCTGTCGGTAATTGTATTTAATATTATACATTTTATTATTTAATATATTACCGAGGGCACCTTGCCATCGGTAATGTACCAAGGGCTGTTTCCCTCGGTAATCCTGTCGGTGTTTCTAGCGGAAATCATCCCACCAAATTGTCTTCGGTAAACCGTTGGCAATTTGATCAAAACCGACTCGTGTTTTGCACCGTCGGTAAATGGTTGGTAATTACCGAGGGCAAGCTTGCCCTCGGTAATTTTCTCGGTATTTTGGCTTATTTTTGTAGTGTAAGTTTATGTTGTTTTTTTAATTGCAATGTAATACTGCTATGCTCAATTTTTGATAATTTATCCTTTGCAGACCCCAGTTTGCCTGTTATTGATCTCATGGTATTGGATTCTAGTATTGAATGGCCTTCTGGGAAAGCTATATTCAAGACTAGATTTACGATCCATAATGTTAGACACTTTAAGGAAATTTCTACGATAGATTAGGACATTGTTGACTTCTGTTTTCATCAACATCGTACTTGTCACAACCCAAATTCAAGTGTGTAGGAACGACTAGAATCCATTGGAATGAGAAGGTGAACCATGAAACAGTACTCAACTCAACAAAGGAACATGCTCAGGAACAATGGAGATATAGATTGAAAGTGGTAAAAAATAATGACATGTTTTCAAATCTTAAACTCAAATAAATGAGCATTAATAAACAATTTAAGTGTCGTAAACAAAACAAATATCTCGATTCCAAGTTAAGTAGAAATTAAGGAAAACAGGAAATAGTTTCGAGCACAAGGCTCATTGTATCGACACCAATATTAGAGCATAAGTTTTAAAACACAAATAAATATTATTTTTTATACAGCGAAATCTCAACTCAAGTCCCAACAATTACATAAGCCCTTGAGGGTAAATCCGCTATAGTTTTCGTAAGTTTCCTCGAGTTTAAAATTCAAATCGGAAAATCCCCAATTAATCACTAAGCCTCTCCATCCAAAATAAATAAGGGAACTTGAATACAATTCTAAGAATGAGGTTAATTAACCAAGAATTTTATGATTTGTTTTAACTTTCCGATGAAGACCAACGATAGTTTACGATGTTGAGAACGAAAGGAGAAGAAGCTCGTTGATTATTTCAATGATGAGGATAGAGAAATAAATGAAACATAAAGACACACTCATGTATCGAGGCAAAGACAAAAAGCAAAAGTGGAATAGCAAGTGCGTATCAATAGACTTTAAAAAATGTCTTTCTAGAAGTCTTACCGAGAATTGTCATCTGTTAGGTAATCAAAGTTTCCATCGAATTAAAGCTTAGAGTAATCGCGATTTCCGAAGCTCCAAAGAAACTCCAAAAGTTGTAAGAATTTTCGGATTTACAACCAAGTGTATTTCCTTGGAATACACTAAATCCTTTATAACAAAGACAACGATAGTTGAAAATATATGTTGTCTATGAGAAATCAAATAAGAATTGAGTCATATTTACAAGTTGAGGACAAAGGAGTGAACAAGAAGATGTTTCTAAAATAATACCTAGAGAGTAAAGTAGCATTGTCTTGAGATTATAAAATAAAGTTGATATTTAGTTAGACAAACACTCTAGTAGTGTTAACGAATGAATTTTTTTTTCCATAAATACTTGGAAGAGTACGTGATCGAGTTTATCGATGATGTTTTCGTTAGTTCAAAGGAGTAAGGTTGAGTACTATCAGCATCGCAAAAATGCGTCAGAGAAATTGGGAACGGAGAAAATTATTTCTTAGAAAACGTTTTGTTTCGTCCGAAGGAATAGAAGTAAAACCGCCAGAAGAGTGAATTATGTGAAGATAGAAAACGTTTATCTCACCAGGGGAGATTCATAATTTTCCAAAGTATAATAGTCTATTTATTAAAGAGTCACGAAAGGATTGTCAAAGCGAATGAATTTTCAAAATTTCCGTGGATGCAATAATCGTGAACGTCTAGAGTGTTTGACGTATCAGTTTAAAGGAGCCGCCGACTATGTTTCACCTTTATTTGGTTGTGATTTGCCTAGTCTAAGTAGCACATTTTCGATGGTTTTTTTATTGCAAAATGATTGTATTTTGTTATGGGAATTGTACTAATTTCTTGGACCGAGTGTTGTGTGGATTTTGGTTGTTTTGGTATTGAATTGTAGGTATTTAGATCAAGAAAGGAAGAAGAAGAATTTGAGATGAGCAGGAGTCAAAGTTTGAGAAGAGTTTGATCGTAGAGCCTACCCAAGCGATCGCTCGGAGCAAGAGGCGCTCGCTTGGTGAGGCCAGAAGAGACAACAGAGGAAAGGGCCAAGCGATCGCTTGACCTATAGGCGATCGCTTAGCATGGCAATTTAACTAACAGAGAAGGTGGCCAGACGATCGCTCAGCACCTAAGCGATCACTTGGAAAGGTGTATCGACGGACAGGGCAATGGCCAAGCAATCGCTCAGCCTCTAGGTGATTGCTTGGCGAGGCGCATTGATGGACAGAGACGAGGGCCAAGCGATCGTTTGGCCTATGGCGGCGAGAATTTGCAGACTTGCTATAAATAGGGCTTATTTATTCCCTTCCGCCTCCCTTCTCCTTGTACGTCATTTTTACCTAGTTTTTGAGCATTCAAGACACTTTTTACATAGTTCTTAGTTTATTGCTTCCATAGTTTAGTATTTTTCTTTCCGGATTAACGAACATCAACACCACGGATTCAATTGCAACTTCAGGTTTTATTTCAATTCAAGTTTGTGTGTTTATTTGTTTTACTTTGTGCGTATGGATTCTTGTTATGATTTATGTCTTTATGATCATTAGATTAGATTTTCATTCTTGCCTAGGATTAATCTATGTTTAATTTATCTTATTGACTAGTTATAAACAAACAATCCAATTTGATTTACTGTTTTATTTTTCTTTTCTTTTCTTTTTGCAATACTAACGTAGCCCTATTAAGTCTTCCTCGAGAGATACGATATTCGGGTTTAACTTGTTAATTCTATTTCGACCACGTTTAATTGCGTGCAATCTAGAATTTTTAGGTTGGACAGACTACTGGTAGGAATCCCGTCAATGCATGATTAGCCCTGAGCAACGTGCGAATTTAACTTGGGATTAGTTTAAGGAAATCCTGTTTGAGAAATACGTTCCTAGAAGTTATAGGAAGCAGAAGGCGAATGAATTCACTAACCTACGTCGAGGAAAGAGAACTGTAGAACTAGTCCGTTCCACACTTAACCAAGTGGAGACGGATGAGAAAATGTGTGAGCTCTCTTATTCCAGTTTATGGCAAGAAATTCGCATAATCCTAGCAAATTAGAGTGGTTTGATCTATGCTAAAGCCCTCAACCAAGCACTTGACATGGAATTGGCTATGCAGCAAGATGAAGTAAGTAAATACGTTCTTTATAGATATTTCGAAGATGAGACCTTAAGTTATCAATGTTTGAGAAAAAGATAATAGAAGATTCGAAGTTTAGAGCCCAAAGAAAGACCTTGAGATTTTTGAGAAAGAAACGACTATGTTTGAAGTACCGTGAGTAAATTCGTGTGTTAATTGATGAAGAGTTGAAAGGAGTTACGAACTAAACTCGTGATATTCCCTATATTGCGTGTCCCTAAAATACAAAATGTACCAGAATCGAGAATAGCACTTCTGAAGGAACGAAAGGAAGAAGACGAAGTGACATACGTACACAAGATAGTATAATTTCGTAAAAATCTTAAGTGTGATTTCGATTATTCAAAACCTCGAAATTCTATCAGCAATTCGGAAAGAGTTATCTAGAACTTGGAAGAATACGATGATAGACAATAGAGAGCAATTTTACCTTTTTATTAAAGAGCCAATGATGACAACCGTTAGAGTACGATGAGAATGATGCCCTCTGAAGTTGTAGTTAAAGAGAAGCTACGTACGTTGTTTGTTTGAGCTAAAGTAAGACGAGAGAAGAGTTATAGCACCTAAAGAAGTTAAGGAAGCAATGGAGTCTGTTCATCAGATTCAAGACAACGAGAAGAAGTTTAGAGTCAATGAAAATTACGCAGAAAAATAGAGTTAAATTTTGAGACAAAGATATTCTGAAGATAATCCCTTCAAGCGGAATTCAACTTGTTGAAGCCAAAGAAGGCCTAAGCCTGAATACGTCAGTCAGAAATTGATATTTAGCTTCACCTCCGAAATTCAGAAATCTTCCTAATACTTTTACGAAGCGTGTTGATGATCCAAAAGACTTACTTCGTCGTAAAAATGAGACCTCGAACCTAATATTAGTCGCAAGAGATGAATCAAAATAATCCTGATTTGTAGAGATCCAACAACTTAGAATTAAGTAAATTTACCAGACAAGAATGTAGTGATTCTTAGATGAGTAATGAGAAAGTCTTAGAACGAGATGAAAGACATATTTCCCGAATCATTTTCTGAGGACTAGCAAATTTCGGGACAAAATTTATTTAAAGGGGAGATGATGTAATACCCCGAATCTTTATAATCCTAATTAATCATCTTAAATGTGATTATGCATGCCTAAGTGCTTGTTAAATGATATTATATGTGATTATATGTGATTAAAAATTTCCGAAAATAAATTTTCTCATGAAATTACAAAAATACCCCTGAAGGGTAAAATTGTAATTTTCTCATTTCAGCAACTTGAAAAGAATAGGTGAAGAGTTATATTAGTAACTTTAAGAATGCAAGATTTAGTACGAGTTCGAATTTCGGATAATTTCGAGACAGCCGACTTTTAATAAATAGTAACTTTGACCGGAAAAGTCAATCCTCGGTCAACGAACCCCGAATTTAGTTTAATCATTGTCATTGGAATCTAAAATTTATTTTAAGACCAATGAAACAAGCTTGAAAATTTTCTGAGGTCATTCGAGTCGAGTTTGAAGTTATTTTGAAAATGCAACTAAGATGAATAGTAACTTGTCACGACTTTTTCATTAAACGGAAATTACCTATAAAAGTTAGGTGTTTCCGAATCTAAATTTTATTTCGTGACTGATGACTCATGTTAGAGAGAAAACCGAGATCAACAAATCAAGTTTTGAGCCATAGCTAAACTGGAGACGAAGACGCATAGTAGAGATTTCCGACTTTCTTCGTTATTGGAATTTATATATGGAAGTTGGGTGTTTTAGAATCTATAAATTATTTCGTGAGTAATGGTGCAAACTAGAGTGAAATCCGAAGTCGAGAGACTGCGGAAAAGTGGGATTAAAGTTCAACGTTTGAGAGGGATATATTGTGCGGATAAAATATTTTCTTCCGGGGATTTTTATCTGATAAAATTTGATTTATTCCTCCCAAAGCCAGCCGACATCTCCCTCTCCCCCTACAAATTTTTCCCCCCACTCTCACTTGAGCAAGTGAGTTCACTCTCCATTTCCCCCATTTATCACACGATGGATTTCATCTCTCCACCTCTCTCTCTCTTCGATCTCCATCATCACCATCCTCACCATCTCTCTCTTCTTCAACCTCCTCCATGGCAGCAGCACCTCACCATCTCCAAGTCTTCATTTCTTCTTCCATCGAGTTCAAGAATTGAAGCTAGATATTCAAGAGTTCAAGGGTTGATCACCAACATCATCTCTCTCCTTCATCTCCTCCCATGGCAGCCATCACACCTCCATAGCTGCTGGTTTTTGAAGCTCCAAAGCTTCCATTTCTTCATCAATAAATCGCAAGAAAGGAGATAGAAACTGTAGAGAATCGAGCTTTCACCTTTCATTTTCTTCCATGGATAGCCGCTGCTCTTCACCTCCCTAATCACTATGTTTTTCCTTGATTCAAGCTTTAAAAGGATCAATAAGTATCGAGGAGTTAAGCTCTAATCCTTGTTTCTTCCAACTACAAAGTAAGATCGATAATTTCCTCCCCTTTTTCTTCCTTCAAACTGCCGAGTTCTTCATGCCATCATAAGTTTCGATTTTTCTTCAAGGAAATCAAGGAGGGAAAGCTAGAGTTGCAAGGAGTAAAGCGGTGATTACCGATTAAAGAAGAAATAGTAAGAACCAATCTTTTAAGCTTAAAAACTTCAAGATTTTCATCCTTGCCATGATCGAAATATATGAGTATGTTAAGGGATAAATTGAGTTTTGTGTTTTTGAGTATGAATCCATGAATATGCATGCCTTCCATGCTAGAGAAATAAGAATAAAAGTTCCATGATGTATATATATAAAACCTATGGTTTTATGAAGGAAAAAAATAGGATTTTTCATGTCTTGAGTGATTAATTGATTTTAATGATCTCTATGTATTCTAAGAATATATCTAAGAATGTTAAGATGATTAAATGAAGAAAATAAATATATGTGCTTGAAAATGTGAGATATTCGAAGTTTATGCCTTAAGAGTGAATTTTTGTGTTTTGAATGATTTCTTGAGTTTGATGCTTGATATGAAGTACATGATAATATATAAGTATGCTTGAGTGATTAAAATGAAGAAATAAGCATGTTACTAAGAAAAGTTAAGTTGGAGAAGATGATGAATAGTGAAAAATAAAATTATTGATATATATGTTTTATGATTAATTTGAAGATGGATTATCAATTTGAGAGTTGAGAAGCATGATTCTATGAATTAAATTGAAGCTTGAAATTATTTGACGGATGTATGTATGAAAAACCGTGTATATATATGATGGTCCCGATACGAGTTCTGGTGTATGGGGGGGGGAATACACCAGATAGAAAATTTAAAACAACTCTCTGAAAATTTCACAACTGAGTAAAAAGACTCAACTGGATTTACAACCGAGTACGAGAACTCAGTTGAAAGAGTGGTGATGTGCGGAATGTGGTGGATAAAAACTCGAATAAAATAACTCACGCTTTTATGCAAGGTCGGTCAATAACCAAGTCAGTTGAGAGTGTAAAAGTGCAGTTTGAGTGCTGGTTAATCGGTCAGATGAATATGTAATAAATAACTGAATTGAAAACACAAACACACAAAGATTTACGTGGTTCGGAGAAAACTCCTACGTCCACGGGGTGTTGTGAGTCCACACAACTCAGTCCAAGTTCTTCTGGACAAAAACCACAAAGCTTACGCGGGCTTTGCAACCGTTAAGATAAGTTTACGGGTACTTATCAACCTTACAGATAAGTTTACGGGTACTTATCAACCTATCTACTTAATTCCGGGAAGAGTAGGGTCCTAACAATCCTATTGAGAGGATGTGTGAAAGGGTGGGTTTCCAACTAATAGCTCAAACAAGAAAGTGAGCTATGATCTAACACTCTATGAACTCTCAACTAGTGATGTTCTCAAGGTTGGATCGAAAAAACACCAAGATAGAATCTGACACTCTAGAACTCTCAACTAGTGATGTTCTTAGAGATTGAATTCAGTTTAGCTCGTTTGCGATATGAACTCTCAACTGGTGATGTTCGCTCGTCTAACTCTTTTTCTCTTGGACTTGTCTGTCTCGTTCGATCTTGTCAGTCTTGGTGAATGAATGAAGGCCTCTATTTATAGGCGGAGAGAATCAACTAGCCGTTGGAGGAGCCATTGATCTCTGTTCTTTGAAAGCGATGGCTTGTCTCTCATCTCTGCAGATTTTCCGGATTTGGCAACTGTGGACTTTTGCTTTCCATCTGAGACAGCCTTGTGTTGGGCCAAATGAGGTAATGACAGAGAGTCAAACCTTCACGTGACTTCCTTATTTGAATTTCAAATCTCAACATTAGTCTTTCAACATTGGATGGTCGGTTGAGAAGTTTGATCTTCATCTAATTTGTCTTCAGCTGATGTTCTATCTGAATGCTATCTCCAGTTGAACCCTCAGCTGACTTGAACTTCATTTTGTTGATCTTACTGATTGAGTCTTACAACTGATGTTCCATCTCTTGAACGCTCAGTTGTCTTTCTGATGTTTTGAATCTGATCAGTTGGCTTCGAACGCTCAGATGACTTTCTTCCATCTGATGTTCTCTTACAACTTCCCCCTTTTTAACTCTCGTCTGATGAACGCTCAGTTGTCTTTCTTACAACTGATGTTCTATCCGAGTGAAGCCTTGTTGCCGTCTTCAACTGGAGTCCTGTAAAGATAAAATCTCAACATTGCTCAAACAGCGAGCCTAAAAGCTAACATTAGGATATGGCAACATCTACTCGGTTGGGGTCAGTTGGTTTTGGAATCAATCAAAACTTTACTTAAATTTCTCAACAATTTCCCCCTTTTTGATGATGCCAAAACCCTTATAAAATCCTTACAGATCAAACTGATTTAAACCCTACTGACCTATCTAAAATCTCAGCTGAAATTCTAGACAGTCTATAAGATTAAAATATCAAAGGGTTAGCACAGTTATAACATGGTATTGAAATAACTTTGCGATTTAGATCTTGGACAACTAGAGATTGTACGTCAAGTTGAATCGGATAACTGATGAAAGTTTTCGTTACAATTAATGGTTACAAAATAAGCACAACAGACAAAAGTTACATCAGTTGCTCAAAAACTAACTGAGCTAATACTTTAGCCTAACTTGCTAAACATTCTAACAAAAATTTCTCTTTTTGCTTCTTACTCCTTCGCGATGTCAACCCCGTGCTCTCGGCAAACTTGTCTTGTTTCAGCTGCTATCTTCGTTCGGTTGGGGTTTCTTGAGTCTGGGAGGAAGGGAGGTTGATATGTGACTTTCTGAGGGACCGGAACTGTGTTCATATCCAGTTTTGCATCTATTATGGCTCGCCTGAACTGGCTAAACATGCCCGGATCCCTAGAGTGAAGCTCGGTCAGGGCTTCCTTGAAAGCCTTCCTCGGATCCTCAGTAGTGAATACCTTCCTATAATAGAAATCGTTCACAAATTCCTGCTTGAACGATTCCCAGTCTTCATTCCACTCGGCTGGCATCCACTTGTCTACGTGCCTGAACCGACTTTGTATCTTAACATTCCCTGGCAGCCTCTGTTGTTTCCGCCTTGCCTCAGCCTTTACTTGATGTTTATCTATTCGTCGTCGGCTGCGGGAGGCAACATTCCTGTCCAGGTTCTTGGTGACCTTGTCAAGCTCCTCCTCGAACTGGTTGACTCGTTTAGCTTGGCTGGCAGCAAACTTCTTAATCCAGTCGGGATTCATGTAGTCTTTTTCAGCAACATCCATAGCCTTGGCAGCAGCAATACACTCTTCGGTTGTGATACCGTCGAGTTCCGCATCAAGCTTGGCTGGTATCTCAGCTATGGAGTTGTAAGAAACTCCATACTGCTCGGCCTGCTCCAAGTCCTTTGCCATTTCAGCTCCGCCGACGTCGGTTGGCTTAGGAGTGGACTTCTTCTTCTGGGTCTTCTGCGATCACCTAGAGACTTCTTCTTTGTCAGTTGGCATCTCTTCCTCAGCCTGGGTCTCATCTTCCCCCTGCATCTCAACTTTCCCAGTCTTCTCTTCCCCCTTTTTGGCATCAGCAACAAGGTTTGCGACTGAGCCATCCAGAGAGGTGAGTTGTTGTTCAGCTTGTTGGATGCGGTTGAAGAGTTCATTGACCGCGCACTCTACTCCAACCTTCTTCGCCAGTTCAGTGTCTAGGCGCTCTTGTTCGGCTTTCTTAAGTGTAGCGAGGTTTTCATTGACTTCGGTCTAGAAAGCAACGAACTCAGCCCATCTTGACTCGAACCGAGACTCTCATTCTTGGTCTTGAGTCTGTTGAAATTTGGCGAGGTTGGAATTAGATATGGATTTGAAGACGTTCAGATCGGATCGGATTCCATGGACGGTTGTCTTCAGGTCAGAGATGTCTTGGCTGTTGGATGTTGAGAATTCATCCAGTTTTATCTTCAGTGAAACATTCTCCTCCAACAGCTGCTTGTTCTTCTCCTCCTATGCTTCCAACATCCTCAGCTGATCTTCTTTGTTGTGCTGGAAGTTGGCAAGCATCTCCATCCTTAGCTGGTTCACCCTCTCAGCGATCAGCTCGCAAATTTCTTCAGTTGAAGGTGCTGGCTGATTAGCTGGAGCTTGGTGTTCAGATTGTGCTGGCTGGTCAACTATAACCATGGCTTGACGGTTGGCCAAGTACAGCTGAAGCTCTTCTTCTTCCTTCTTGGCTGCTGCGGCTGCTGCGTCCAGGTCATTGATGAACTCAGCCGACTGGACAAGCATGTTGTCAAGGAAGGCAATGCAGACTTGATCAGCCGTCTCCCTTGTATCTCTGCCTTCTGCCTTGCTGAGGTCCAGACGACGCGTCAGCAGTGCCACCTTGTTGTTGTAGGCAACCTCAAGGTTGGTGTAGTTGAAATAGTCTCTGATGCGTGACTCATCGGCCTTGAGCTGGTCCCAACTGTGTATGCGGATGGTGTCTTCCTTGACATACCAGTGGCTGAAGATTATGCTGAATTGATACAACAGCTCAGTTTCGAGAGTGGCAAAAACCGGCATGTCGCGCGCTTCTGGGAACATCCCGATCAGCTTCTGGAAGCAGTAGGCCAGCTTGCCTTCATGTTCCTGTGCGACAGCTTGACGATCAGCTTCGTCATCGATGGAGGAGGGAGATAGATTCTCGTATGGAATCGGTTCAAAAGTTTCATCAATGTTGGCCAAAGAAGTGGTCTCAACGTTGGCATCGAGCTGGGAGCTCAGAATTTCGGACTCTGTGGGGATGTTGGTATCAATAGGTTCATCAACATTGGCCGAAGAAATGGTCTCAATGTTGGCATCGAGCAGTGAGCTCGGAATTTCTAGCTGTGAGTCGGTTGTGAGAGTGAGAGGCTTTATGGGCGGTACGACATCAGCTCCTGCCGTGGGGGAGGTTAGATTATCTTCAGTTTCCTCAGAGGAGGAAGAAGCATCCGAGGGGATGTTCGGCTCGTCCTCTAGGTCAGTCCCCATCCCTTCAACCACATCTGTTCCAGCAGCGCGAGGAGCAATCTCGAAGGCATCCTTGTCAACTGAGTGACTCGACTCAGATAGCTCCGCCTCAGCTGGTATCTCCTCCTCAGCTGATGCATCCTCAGCTGGCACATCCTCAACTAGCACATCCTCAGCTGGCGCATCCTCAGCTGGCACATCCTCAGCTGGAACCTCCTCAGCTGGTACTGCAACTGTCTTCTTGATGCGAACTCTCAGCTTCTTCTTAGCTGGTTCTTCAGCTTTTTCCTTCTCCGACTCAGCTCTTTGTCGTCGAGCAGCTTTCGATTTTCAGGGGCGGCTGATAGCTGGTGGCAGCTCCTCAGCTATATCCTTTTCTTCAGCTGTCTTCCCAGCTTCCTTCTTCTCCTTAGGAGTATAAACACTCCTAATCACATCCTGAGCCTTCTTTGCTGTTGGGAACATCATCAGCTTCTTCACCAGGGTCTCCTCACAGTCATTCCAGACCATGTTCTGACCCTTTGTTGCGTAAAGGATCAGAGCAGAAATTTTGCAACCAAAGTTGAGAGTTCCCTTGACACTCAGCAACTTCTTGCCAGATTCGGTTGTGGATTCGGAGATCTTCTGCTTCTCCAATGTCAATTAGTTTTCAAAATACTGGAACCAGTTGATCTCATGCTTGTGTTCCAAGGCTAGAAACTGTTTGAGCTTCGGTCGGCTGATGTCTCCGAAAGCGCCGCTGTATCTGAACACAACCTTGGATACAACATCGAACAAAAGTCGATGTTCTGGCTTCAACTTAGTTCTCTGCATATTGCTCCTCAGTTTTTCTGGGGTGATCAGAGCACTTTCCAGAAATTGATCGGCTTCCGCATCGGAGATGTTGTCGACGGTGTCCGTGGCGGAATGATTTAGAGGAATGATTTGGCGAAGTATATCAGAAACTGGAATGGGGACGGTGACCCTGCGGATGGTTCTGGCCGGAACGTCGCGTTGATGACAAGTAACTTTTGTAATGAGCCCGTCTCGGCTGTCGATGGGAAGTTGCAGGTTCCGATAAAACTCTCTGACTTGACGCCTGAGAAGGTGGGACGGGAAGAGCGTTGCCCAGTCCAGTAGGCCGTTCTCCCTGAGAGTGTTGGCGAGGGGAGACAGAACCGGCGATTCTAGTTCATCCTCTAACAGGATCTGTTCGAAGTGTATTTTTGAGACCAGCAGATCAAAGGATTCCTCGTATGATGTGGGGACTAGGGAAGGTTCGGAGGATGCCATCTTCTTTCCTTTTGGTGCCATTTAATGTTCTGTGAAGATATATATAAGAAGGAAAGAAAAACTTGCAGAAAATGGTTAGACAAAATCTGAGAAGACGATGAACAGTTACTGCAGATAATCACAAATGTAGAAGGTAAGAGATCACTTCCTGATTTTCCGCCTTTTATAGGTTAGTGACTCGGTTGAAATCGACGGCTAGGGTTGAATGGCGCGAATCCATCAACGGCTGAGATTTCGCGACTGTTGACTAGCTTTGACTTGACGTCACAATCCGAGTTCCAACCATCGCGTGAGAAGGTGAACTGTTTTTCATGTCAGCCCACTCACACTATAAAGTAGGCTATTGATGTTCAGCCACACTTTACATTAAATGCGCTATGATGGCTATTTTAGTCTAACTGACATGCTCAGGAATGTTTGAATTTATTTCAAACATTCTCATTTAAGACACAAACACCTTCAGCCATAAATGTTACCTGCCAGCTGATGTCGGAATCAGCTGTGTACTACCTCCCAGCTGATGTCGGAATCAGCTGTGTTTCAATGTTGCGGCATACCATCAGCTGACTCGAGTTCGTCTGTTCAGCTGACGTCTGATCCAATGTTGCGGCATACCATCAGCTAACTCGAGTTCGTCTGTTCAGCTGACGTCTGATGTCTTCGGTTGGCGATCCGCATCTGATGTCTTCGGTTGGCAATCTGCATCTGAGATTCCCCCTCTATCTGAGCTTCCCCCTCAGATGGATATCTATCTCTTCACCTCAGCTGGTTCCTCATCTGATGGATCTAACAATCCAAGGAGATTACATAGCATCTTGAACCGCGCTTCGGCTAGAGGTTTGGTGAAGATATCAGCTCTCTGAATCTCAGTTGGAATCTTCTCCATGGAAATGTCCTTCTTCTCAATATGATCTTCGGATACCACTTGATGATGGTTTTATTTAGAAACTCAGTTCCGCGATCTGATCGGATAGAAATGATTTTCATCTATTGTTGGTTCGATATCCGATCCATCAACTTGGGTAGCTCATCTCGGGTTTCACTTTTGTGACGCATGAAAATGGTCCACGTGTATCTGGAGAAATCATCAGTAACAACAAGGGTATACTCGTTACCGTTCATGCTCTTTGGTCTAACTGGCCCGAAGAGATCCATATGGATCAGCTGTAACACTCGGTCGGTTGAGAGAGTTTTTTTCAACCGGAAGGAGGATCTAGCGAGCTTTCCCAACTGACATACACTGCAGATATGTGTTGTTGAAAACACTCGGTTCGGAATGCCTTTTGCATGTTTCTGTCTGGCAAGTCGGTTCATTGTCTTCAAATTCAGATGGTTGACCCTTTTGTGCCACAACCAGCTCACATTTGAACTGCTCTTTGATAACAGACAAGTTTCAGGAGGACTACTGTTCTAATCTGCATAGTAGACATTCCCGGTTGGGGATTGATTTCCCAACAATAAGACCTGCTTTGATTCAACATTTTTAACTCTGCAGCCCTACGCATCAAACGTAACTTGATGGTCCTTCCTTCTCCACGAAACTCCCAAGCAAATCCTTCAGACTTGTCATGTGTTTCGAGCATCCACTATCCATCACCCACATGGTCTGTGATGCTTTATTCTTCCTCAGCTGTTTCTCCTGTTCCTGCACAGAGAAACTCGCTTAGGTCCCCAATTTCAGTTGGGTCCTGGAGGGTTAGAACCAGTTCCTCCTTGAACTGTGAGTCGCTTTTCCCTGTATACTCGGATAGATTTATCATTCCAAATCACTTTTCCTTCTCCATCAACTATAACAACACCTCGGTTATCCTTAGGCTTGTTGTTAGTAGTGATGTTCTGTTTCTTGGGAGGAGATGGATTTCTCCCATTGTGAGCTTTAGGAGGAGAGGCTTTCCCCCTGTTTTGATGGCGATTCTTATCCTGTTGGTTTTGTCGATGAGGTCGGACGCCATGTTGGAATCTGTGTGGCTGTGTCGGATTCCACTTTCCTGACTGTCGATGATAGCTGTTCATGCCCTGTTGTTGGTTCATGTTGTGGCATGAATATCTCCAGCTGTTCGAACTGTTCCTCATCGGTTGACTCGGTTGGAACCTCTGGTTGAACTGATGATGGAACCGCTGTTGATTCAGATGGTTGGATCCTTGTCGGTTCTGCGGTCGGTTCCATTCTTTCTGATGTTGGCTCTAAGGTCGGTTCAGAGGTTGGTTCTAAATTCAGTTTTGATTGTATCTTCGACGCCTCTGATTCCTCTTCTGAGACTTGGAACATTCCCCCTCGATTGATGTCCCAACCGATGGAATGTTCTGTTCTCCATCCACCACTCCTTTTCCTTTCTCAGTTGAAGTTTCCTTAGTCGGTTGAGCTTGCTGAGAAGTGGAGGTTGGATTAATTTGGGGAGATTTAGACTCAACTGTGTTAGGTTCGACAACCTTGACCTCCACAGCTTTGATGAAGGTTGCTGGAGGAATTCCAGTATCCTTGATCACGTCATAACCGAGTCCAGACACGTCATCCATTTGTCTTTGATAACTGATAAGATTCTCGATGATTTTGGATGATTGATATAGCTTTATCAGGTTGTCCTTCTCAGTTTGAAACTCCTTGAGGAGGACAACTATATGCTCGGTCTGTGCAACTGACTTCTTCATCAACTGGTCGATCTGAGCCTTTTGCTTGTTCAACTAATCATGCTGCTCCTGGATCTGCTTCTTCAACTCCCCATTGGTTGGAGCATTAGTTCGGTTGGCCACATTCAGTTGACTCTTGAGATTATCAATCTCTTTGGTTTGACTTTTAATCAGATCGTCCTTTTCGGTTAAGGATTCTTCAAGTCTGGCAAACTGTTCTTGAAGACTCTTAAACTCAACCGATTGCTGATGCAGTTCTTCACTGAGTTCTTGAAAGTCACCCCAGGAGGGTTCCAACTCTTCCTCTACTGTTTCCTGCATGTTAGAAATATTGGAAGAATCTAAATTAGTAGGACTAGAGTGTACCTCAGCGTCATCCTGATCGGTTCCAAATGCCATGAGGCATTGATCCTGACCGATAGCGTTGTTGGTGGAAGTCAGCTCATCCTCATCTTCAGTGTCGGTGAAGATGTCCATGTCATCAGCTGCTTCTTCTGCAACCATGGCCTTGTTCTTTCCACTTTGCTTGGCCCTCAACGCTTCTTTTTCTTTCTTCGAAAGGTCTGGACAATCAGCTTTGAAATGTCCCTCCTTGCCGCATTCAAAGCAACTGTTGGTCATAGGCTTTGAGTTCTCTCGAGTTCGGTTGGATTTATAGAATCGTTTGTATTTTCCGAACCGAGTATCCATGTCAGCTAGCTTCTTTGACAGGGCGGCTATATTCTGTTGCAGCTCTTCTCTGCTTGGCTCCTTCGTAGCTGTGTCCGCAGATCGTGTTGGCCTTGATGTTCGCAGCTTGGAGTAGTCAGCTCGGAGTGCTACTATTTTTGTGGCTGAACCAACATCCCCATGTCAACTCGTCTGAACCGAGGATTGAGATCTTCGTCGGTTTACCTTATACTCGTTTCTTTTTAAAATTGAGAACAATCTTTCAGTTCCCATCTCTCCAAGATCAGCTCGGCTCTCATGGATATTGGTGAAGGTACCCCACTCAGCTGGTAGAGCTTGTAATACTTTGAGGTTGATTTCTCTCAAAGTATATTTTCCTCTTCAGATAGACTGGATTCTTCTGATGATATCCATGAACCGAAGTTCCAACTGATCTATGGTTTCATCAGCTCTTAGACAGAAGTTGTCGAAGTATTGACAGGCATGTGAGAACTTGTTCTCCTTTGTTTCGTCACTTCCTTCACTCAGAGATGCCAAGATATCCAACATCTCTTTAGCTGTATTGCACTCTTCTATCCAAGGAAGATAGTCTTATCCAACTGTGGACATGATATTGCTCTGAGCCCAGATATCCAGCTGGCTCACTTTAGCTTCCTCTGGAGTGAAGTCTTCCGGCTTCTTCTCAACTAACTCCTCAGTTGCATCCCCATTATTGGGATTTGTAGGAGTGCGAGTGACTTTTTCTCTGATGATGATCGGTCCGGATGTGAGTACTTGTTGCATTCGATGATGCTTTGACAGTAGGACCTTCTTCATCCGAGTTCTCCAGGATGTATAGTTCACAACCGAGAACATGACCACGATCTTGTCTTTAACATCCATCTACACACACAAACAAAAGACAACAAATGCAAGCAGATATGCACTAGCGTGAAAAAGATCTGTTCACCACTGAAGAAAACACCTCGAATTCACACCTCATGAAACAGAGTCAGCAGTCTTTTGAACCACTGCTCTGATACCACTTGATGGTCTCGATACGAGTTCTGGTGTATGAGGGGGGGGAGGGGAGGAATACACCAGATAGAAAATTTAAAACAACTCTCTGAAAATTTCACAACCGAGTAAAAAGACTCAGCTGGATTTACAACCGAGTACGAGAACTCAGTTGAAAGAGTGGTGCTGTGCGGAATGTGGTGGATAAAAACTCGAATAAAATAACTCACGCTTTTATGCAAGGTCGGTCAATAACCAAGTCAGTTGAGAATGTAAAAGTGCAGTTTGAGTGCTGGTTAATCGGTCAGATGAATATGCAATAAATAACTGAATTGAAAACACAAACACACAAAGATTTACGTGGTTCGGAGAAAACTCCTACGTCCACGGGGAGTTGTGAGTCCACACAACTCAGTCCAAGTTCTTCTGGACAAAAACCACAAAGCTTACGCGGGCTTTGCAACCGTTAAGATAAGTTTACGGGTACTTATCAACCTTACAGATAAGTTTACGGGTACTTATCAACCTATCTACTCCATTCCGAGAAGAGTAGGGTCCTAACAATCCTATTGAGAGGATGTGTGAAAGGGTGGGTTTCCAACTAATAGCTCAAACAAGAAAGTGAGCTATGATCTAACACTCTATGAACTCTCAACTAGTGATGTTCTCAAGGTTGGATCGAAAAACACCAAGATAGAATCTGACACTCTAGAACTCTCAACTAGTGATGTTCTTAGAGATTGAATTCAGTTTAGCTCGTTTGCGATATGAACTCTCAACTGGTGATGTTCGCTCGTCTAACTCTTTTTCTCTTGGACTTGTCTGTCTCGTTCGATCTTGTCAGTCTTGGTGAATGAATGAAGGCCTCTATTTATAGGCGGAGAGAATCAACTAGCCGTTGGAGGAGCCGTTGATCTCTGTTGTTTGAAAGTGATGGCTTGTCTCTCATCTCTGTAGACTTTCCGGATTTGGCAACTGTGGAGTTTTGCTTTCCATCTGAGACAGCCTTGTGTTGGGCCAAATGAGGTAATGACAGAGAGTCAAACCTTCACGTGACTTCCTTATTTGAATTTCAAATCACAACATTAGTCTTTCAACATTGGATGGTCGGTTGAGAAGTTTGATCTTCATCTGATTTGTCTTCAGCTGATGTTCTATCTGAATGCTATCTCCAGTTGAACCCTCAGCTGACTTGAACTTCATTTTGTTGATCTTACTGATTGAGTCCTACAACTGATGTTCCATCTCTTGAACGCTCAGTTGTCTTTCTGATGTTCTGAATCTGATCAGTTGGCTTCGAACGCTCAGATGACTTTCTTCCATCTGATGTTCTCTTACAACTTCCCCCTTTTTAACTCTCGTCTGATGAACGCTCAGTTGTCTTTCTTACAACTGATGTTCTATCCGAGTGAAGCCTTGTTGCCGTCTTCAGCTGGAGTCCTGTAAAGATAAAATCTCAACATTGCTCAAACAGCGAGCCTAAAAGCTAACATTAGGATCTGGCAACATCTACTCGGTTGGGGTCAGTTGGTTTTGGAATCAATCAAAACTTTACTTAAATTTCCCAACAATATATATACATACATATATATATATATGTAAATATATATATATATATATATATATGTATGATTTATTGATTTTATGAGTTATTTGATAAATTGGTGGCTTGGAAATGAAATTCAATAAAAATTATGGATAAAAAAAGACCACCAAAAGAAAGAAATGAGTTTATATAATCATACTTATAATTTTTGCAATATATATATGTTGGGAATTTTAATTTCTATAATAAGATTAAATTTATTTGGAGTGCAACTATATAATAACATTAAGAGTTTAATCATCAAAGGGGAAATGTAATACCCCGGATAATTATTCCGTCATTAAAATAAAAATTTAATTAATAATTAAGGCTTTGCACGCCTAAGTTAAGGATTTTCGATTCTAAGATTAACGGTGAAATCCGTTTATGAAAATAAATTCCAGAAGTCGGTCGAACGACTATTGTATTAGGGTTTTCGCGTCCGATAGAATTTTCGTCCGAAAACTCCGATCGAAAAACCGTCAGGATTTGCATTCACTTTTTCTTCGATACGAGTTCACCGGAGAATGTCAGTTTTTATGATTTTTCCAGGCGAATTTTAGACTGTCTTATCTCGACTTTATATCGGATTTTGAAAAACGAATTAGGTTTTCCGAGTATGTGATTTATTTCTAATCTAACGGACGAATTAGATTTTATCGAATACATAACCACCTAAGAAAGTTTTTCTCGACTTTTATATCGACGTTCTAGAACCGTAAACGCGATATTTCGGTTAATTAAAACACACCCAAACACCCCTTAATGAGTCACCACCCTTAATTAGATATTTAAACACCTTTATGCAATAGTATTAGCCTTAGTCATCACACTATTCTCTCTGTCCCTCACTCACCAATACCGCCACCACCTCCTCTCCCTCCTCTCTCTCATTTTCTTCCATTGTTCTTCATTCCTCAAGCTTTTCAAAGCTTCACAAGTCATTCATCTACCGATCGATCTTAGATCCGATTCCATATTCAACAAGGTAGGCACTTCGTCTACGTTATGAACCGAACAAAAATCATATTCCATCAACTTTGATTTTTTCGAAACATATAGGATGAAGAAGCATGCTGATTCTTGTTTAATACATGTTGTTAGATGCTTAGGAATAGATTTTATAGACCGAATCATGAAGAAATCATCCCTCCCCTTAAATATGATATTACCGAAATTTTTATTAAGATTTAGGGGTTTTTGCTAGCTCGATTTTCTTGATGTTTAATTGATGGATTAATGTTCTACATGATGTTAGATGTCTACATGAATTAAATTAGAATTTTCTAAAAATAAAAATCAAAATATAAGAGATAAAGAATAGATGATTTGAATGAGTTTATGTTATGATATGCATGAATTGTTAATGGAAATGAGATGTAGTATGTATGTAGATGGTTAGCAATCGTCGATAAGTCCAGCATGAATAATGATTTAGGTTTATGATTCGGACCTATGATAATCTTGTTAGTTAATGATCGTAACCTTAAAATTTGAATGAATTCTAAGAAGGTTCGATTTTTAGTAAGAGACGAAGAAACGAGTTAAAAAGCCGATAGAAAAGTCGAATAAGGAAAACCTTTTTGATAATTATGATTGTTATTGATAAATGAACAATATTGTAGTTGACGACATTTCCATCCGAGATACGAGATGTTTTGAGTTTTAAGTTAATAAACGAGAAGTCGAAGAATGAAATAAATATTGAAATTTGATTTGGTTTAGTAATTGGTTAGTTTAAAATGACGTGGAAATACTCGTCGTTTGTTTAATCAAAAGACGTGAATGTGAACCCAATTAAAGGACATTGCATGTAGACTGCATTGAGATGAAATTCTCGTAAAAATAAAAGTGGAATAGCATTAATCGAACCTAGAGAATCGTGCGTCGAGTTTTATCGAACATTAAGGTTTCGCGCGGACTGTTTTGCGATGTTGCACGGAAACTGTCATAACTTTTAGCTCGCTTAACAAATTCAAGATCCGTAAATTGGAGAGTAAACTAGACACCCATGGATTTCTTTTGGTATAAATTTCATCCCCTGTTTAAGAATGCTCTGTTCTGTGAGAACTCCAGAACCCCTGTATTGTGCAGAAAGTTTCCAAAACTTGATTTCTTAAGTTGAATCCTTTTCAACTTTGTTCCTTGTGAACTTTTAAGTCGTTATAAGTTATCGACATCCATTATCTACTGACCTAAGTGTCGAGTAATGAGCCGAGTCAGTTGGTAAATGAGAATTGATCGAAGTCTCGTTTAATAGTTTATCAAAAGAAAGTAGTAAAGTGCAAAAGCCTAAAAGACTAAAACCGATTTCGATTTCCTGTTTCTCTTATCGTTGCGATCAAGTTATTTAAGTTTGTTTATTTACAATAAAAGGAGGAAGTCAGCACCGAGGATAGGATGGAAGACCAGAGACGGAAGCTCGTATTATAGTTCTGTAATCAGTAAGGTGGGCTTTTCTATATATCAAATCAAATGAGCGATGCTCGAAAAATATTTACTTATCGCTTTATAACTGTGTTTTAAAGTGATTGTCAAGGCATGAAAATATTTGTTTTATGTGAGTTCATTTGTGCCATTCTGAGTTAGCCGACTGCTTTCTAGAAATTATGAGTTAGATATAATGGAGCTAACTAAATCGATCGTACTCTGAGTTAGTATACAAAGGGGACTTTTCAGTGTTTGTGTACACGGTAGCCGGTGTGTGTGGTACCCTGTTGAGGGGTAGCCAGTCACGGTGAGGAATGTTGGGCAAATCGAACGTAACATCTGTCAGAAAAATGCTTGCAAGCTATTTTGTGAAAAGTGAAAGAAAATGTTTAATAGGCACGGGCATTTGATGAAAAACCCCGATGCGCTATTTGTAAGATGCCTGATTAATCTATACTTATGATATGTTTTTGGCTATGTGCCCACTACGTGCTTTTGTACTTAGCCCTGCATGTTATTTCTAAAATGTGCAGGTTGAGTGACGGCGGCGGTGGTTGAAGTTGAGTTAAGAGTCGAACTAGAATAAAGAACTTGTATCAATGCTTTACGCTTTCCGCTGCCAATCTTTTTGAAGTTGATGTATCTATCTCTTGGGTCTAAACCCCGTACAATGAATTCAGTTCCTTTTGAACAACTTGTCGAGTGATCCTTCGAGATCAACTCTTTCTTTTAAATGAAGTCTTGTTCATAGTAGTTATTCTGTTATTAATTTCTGTTTATTCGTTTATTCTTATTCATCCCCCTTCTTCTCTGCTTCTTTAATCCAACTCCTAGTCGCACCCCGGTTTTGCCGTCCCTCGGGATTTGGGGCTGTGACAGAGTGGTATCAGAGCATTCATTTCTGCTCTGCATACGAATTTCATTCGAGTAGTCAAATAGAGTATTTGTATATACTCTATACCCGAGTCTCCTTTCAAGTAAAGTTAGGTCGTAACACTAAAGTTTAAGAGTGTAGACGATAACTCAACCTCCCGCTACATCGACTCAACCAAAGAAGAAAAGTAAGGAAAGAATTTCAGAAGTATGATTTCTTTTAAGAAGAAATTTTGATTAAGTATGAAAGTATGATGAGATTAAGTATGCCAAGTATGATTTGATTAAAGTATAAAGATTATACTTTGTGATATTACATGAACTATGTGAAAGCATGAATGCTATACTATGTGAAAGTATGTGAGTTATAATTTCTTTATTCAAGATGTTTGTTTATGAGAATTTAGACGAATTCTAAGGCCTTCCCGATTCTTTGAGAACATAGACGTTCTAAGAAGCGTTGGTTCCAAAATTTCCAAGAAACAATTGGATCAGAAAGGGCAAAATAAAGGGAATCAAAGCGATTAAACGAATGTCACGTGCGTAAAGTGACATGAACAACAGACTCGTTGGAGTCGACTTGTTTTTGAAAAAGAAAGCCGTAAGAATTTCCTTTGAAGGAAATAAAATAAAGAATAATAAGATGAATTAGAATAAATAAGTTGATAAGTTAAAAGAATGAAAAGAAATCATTAAGAAATTTTCTTCGAGAAAGAAATAAAGTGAGAAAGTAAAAAAATACTAAGCAAAAGGATGGAAATAAAATCTTGAAATTTTATTTTTTATATATATTATTTGAGTGCAATTTCTTGAAATTGCTAGATGATTAAGATAAGTTGTGATTAAGTGGTTAAGTATTGTAATTTTGAATAATGGAGTATTCTAATTGTAAATTTAAGAATTTCCTTTAGATAAGTTATTGTCCTACTAGTTACTGATCCGTATTTCTTAAAACCTTATAGGATAGCTTCTAGTAGTGACATGACTCAGGAGAATCAATCCCCGCCACAGCGTACTTGGGCAGATGAGATACTGGACGAGTATCGAGATTACGAGGCAGACCCGAAGGACGACATAGGACAGATAGTTAGTAACTTTTCCGTGCTTTACCATGCAGCCCGACACAGTATTACAGAGCGTCAGGCTATAGCAGACTTGATTGTTCGACTACCAGATGAGTGGCACGGATGGGCACATGATGCGTCTTGGTACTTCCTTGCACTGTTCGGCGATGACACTGAGCCGATAGGAGATTTCTCAGGATTCGCTCTCGCCATACATGAGCGTTTCTTTCAGAGCAGATTCATAGTGTCAGTTCCCATTTAGGAACACCACCCCTACCGTCATTTTTCAGAGCCAGAGCCAGAGTCTTTGAACATGAATCCCGAGATGGCCGCACAGTTAGAGTTGCCACTAGTCCTTTCACCCAGTGAGGAGTTAGTTCCAGAGACAGGATACCTGAAGATCAGCACGGAGCTTGCTACTATGATAGAATTTCCATTCCCATTTAGACCACTTGAGGAGATCTCCGCAGAGTTGGCGAGGGTCCGAGGAGAGTTTGAGGAAGGACCATCCAGGGTCCGTTCTATAGAGGAATACGAGTCTAGTTCACCTCCCGAGCACCTGCTACCTCCAAAGAAGAGGACAGTAGAGACCAGTTTGGACTACTTGGTTTCAGACTCGGGGAGGACAGTTTCAGATGTGCCTTCACCACCACCACTTACACTTTTGGACGGCACTACTTTGAGGCACTTCAGCTCGCCTTTGGTACAGATTCTGAGGAGGATCAGGATGAGGATCCGGAGAAGGACCCCGAGGAATTTCAGGCCGTAGAGGGCAGTAGTGACTCGACTACAACTTGTTGAGCAGAGCGTCTTAGACGCGTAGTAGCAGTAGAAGTTTCTTTTCGTCTTGTAAATAGTCGGATCAGTAACCATTCTTTTGTAGTACTCTAAGCGGATACGAAGTTTTTGGGATCATTTCCGTTCTAGTACTTCCAGTAAATACGGAGATGCAACTTGTTAGTGCACCCGGTATATAGATAGGCAGTTAGCCTAGTTTAGACTGGTCATAGTCTAACTTTTTGTATAAGTCCTCGTTGGAGGTAAAACTAATATTCTTTTTGACATATATATAATATATATATGATGACCCGAGAGTGGGCTTAAATCTTGTGAAAATTTCTTCTAAAAGCGCGATTAGAAGAAAAAGTTTAGATGAATATTCCAGTTTAACCGAGAAGTTAAAAGTTTAAAGAGTTAAGTATCGAAGCTATTATCAGTTTTCTTTTCCCAACATAAACAGGGAAAAGGGTTAGTAAGTAAAAGAAGGTTAAGTAAGTAAGTAAATGATTAAAAGCAAAAGTGCTAATGAGAATTTCTGTTTTCAATAGTTTCGAAATGCTGCCAAGAGTAGTAAACCGAAGAGGACCTGGTAGACCCAGGGGACGTGGTAGACGTCAAGCTCGAGTTGAAAGAGAAAGGGAACAGGAATATCATAAAACCCCTCCACCACTATCACCATCTCCACCACCACCCCGTCGTGATATTGAGGACTTATTCCTCAAACGAAACCCACTTGTGTTTAAAGGAACCGGTAACCCAAGCGATGCTGAGCTTTGGGTACAAACTATAGAGAAAATCTTTAAACTCCTCAGATGTACTGATGAGGAGCGTTTGTCGTGTGTCGCATACCAGCTTTCCGGACCAGCTGACTACTGGTGGGAGGCTAGGCAGAAAGTTATACCTGCAGAGCATCTAGCTCGTTTTACATGGAAAGAATTTAAGGAAGCATTGTACGATAAGTACGTACCTAAGACCTATAGAGCTCAGAAGGAGGCTGAGTTCTATAATTTAAAACAAGGAAAGATGACAGTAACCGAGTACGACGCCAAGTTATGTGAATTGTCAAGGTATGCACCTGCTCAGGTGGATACCGAAGAAAAGATAGCGAAGAAGTTCCGTGAGGGACTTAAGCATGAGTATGGAATAGCATTAGCTAGTCATTGAGGACTGAGCTACACCGAAGTTTTAGGACGAGCCCTAGAGATGGAGGCCGTAGTGCCTGATGAAAGCAAAGCTATAACACCCGCACCAGCCCTAACCCAAAATCGAGGCTATTACAATAACAACAATAATAACTACCAGGGAAAATGAAAATGAGAAGGAGGAAACAACAGTGGCTACTATCAGCACTCCAATAATCAAGGGAACCCGAGGAATGGAAACCAGCAAGGCTATCAGCAGCCTAACCTGAATAACAATTATGGCAAGAAGCCATGGCAAATAAATAATCAAACGGGACCATGGAAAGGAAATAATCAGCAAGGTCAGCCACAAGGGCAGCAAAGAAACAACCAAGGAAGAGCTACCATCCCTTCCTGTCCCAAGTGTAATAGGGTACACTTCGGGAACTGTCAAACAAACTCTGGAAGTTGCTTCAACTGTGGGCAGAAGAGGCACTTTAGGAGGGAATGCCCGAAACCGTTGCAAGCAGCAGGACAAAATCAGTATGGACAACCTCAACCTTTAAAGGTGATTCAGGCTCAGCCGCAGCAGCAGTTTCAACAGTACACCCAACAGCAACAGAACGTTAGGGCATTCGTGATCGAACAAGATGCGCGCAATAAGGGCAAAGGAAAATTAGCAGGTATAGGATGAACTTCTTGATTACCTTGTCATTATTCTGCCTCATACCAGAACTTTACATTCGTTATTTCTAGTGACGGTCAACACTATAAGAGTAGGACCAGAGTGTGCTAATCATAAAATAAGAATAACCAAGCCTTAGGAGAAATTATCGTCACTCCCTTAGTTTTTCTCGAACATAGAATTTAACTTAGGGTCTTTTAAAGATCATAGCAAGCAATCGGAACGAAATAAAATGTTGGACATAGATAAAATCCATGGGATGAATTAATTATCTATTAACTGCGCCATTCTATAAGGAGCATGCGCCGAAAGAATTAGAAGAGCTTAAGATCCAGCTGCAAGAGTTGTTAGACCTTGGATTCAGTAGAACGAGTGTTTCACCGTGGGAACACCTGCTTTGTTCATTATAAAGAAGAAGGGTTCTATGAGGATATGCATAGATTATCGAGAATTGAAAAAAATTACCCTAGAGAATAAGTATCCTCTGCCAAGGATAGAAGACCTCGTTGATCAACTTAAAGTCGTAAGTATCTTTTCGAAAATAGACTTAAGATCTGGGTATCACCAATTGAAAATCAAACCCTAGGATATACCTAAGACTGCATTCTGAACCAGATATGGCCATTACGAATTCCTAGTTATGCCATTTGGTTTGACTAACGCTCCCGTAGTATTCATGGATCTCATGAATCGAATTTTTCACCCGTACTTAGACAAATTCGTCTTAGTATTCATCAACGACATTCTCATTTACTCCAAGAATGAGAAGGAAAATGAGGAACACTTAAGAATAATATTAGAAACGCTTAGAACTGAGGAACTTTACACCAAATTCAATAAGTGCAAGTTTTGGCTGAAGGAAGTGATGTTCTTTGGACACATCGTATCAGCAGAAGGCATCAAAGCAGATCCCACCAAGATAGAGGCAGTACGCGATTGGAGATCACCAACAAGTCCGAACGAAATTAGGAGTTTCTTAGGTTTAGCTGGTTATTACAGAAGATTCATCGAAGGATTTTCAACGATTGCTAGATCTATGACGCAACTACTTCGGAAGGAAAATAAGTTCAGATAGACGGACGAATGCGAGAAAAGTTTTTCAGACACTCAAGGAGAAGTTAACTACATCACCAGTGTTGGCTTTGCCAAAAGCGAATAAGGAATACGTGGTCTATACGGATGCTTCAAAGAATGGATTAGGTTGGGTATTAATGCAAGACGGAAAGGTAATAGCTTATGCTTCACGATAACTTTGACCTCATGAAGTTGAGTATCCAACCCACGACTTAGAACTAGCAGCCGTTGTGCATGCGCTAAAGATTTGGAGACACCATCTCTATGGTGTTAGGGTTGAGATTTTTACGGACCATAAAAGTTTAAAGTACTTCTTCGAGCAAAAGAAATTGAACATGAGGCAATGGAGATGGCTCGAAACTAGTAAAGGACTGCGGAATCAATTACCATCCAGGAAAAAGCAAACGTTGTAGCTGACGCACTGAGTCGCAAGACTCCAACCAAGTTAGGATGTCTCTTAGTTGAGAAAGAAGCTCTTGTACGAAAATTTGAGAAAATGGACTTAGAAGTGGTCGATGCACCTGAAACGAAAACAAACCATATAGCAGCACTAGTAGCTACACTAGACTTACGAGAAAGAATTTTTAAGTGCGCAGAGAGAGGACGAGTCGATTGAGAAGCTTCGACTAAGGATAAGAACGGATAAACATACGGTTATTTCGAAGTACCAGATAATGCGATTTTATTTAAAGGTAAACCTTATATCCCTAATAACGACGAATTGGAGAACGATATATTGAGTGAGGTTCACGATATGCCATAAACAACATACCCAGAGAGTACGAAGATGTATCAAGATATAAGAAAGAATTTCTAGTGGAACGGTTTGAAACGAGACATTGCCTCGTTTGTAGAACGATGTTTTGGGCTTGTCAACAAGTGAAAGCTTTACGCCAATAACCGCAAGGAATGTTGCGACTATTAAGTATTCTAATATGGAAGTGTAACGTTCGATAAAGATGCTAAATTCACATCGAGATTTTGAATCATTATGCAGAAGAAGTTAGGTACCAAACTAAACTTTAGTACCGCTTTTCACCCCCAGACGGATGGACAATCCGAGAAGACGATTCAGATACGCGTTGATATGCTAAGAACGGTAGTATTGGATCCAAGTGAGAATTGGAAAAAGATTTTGCCTTGAATTGAATATGCGTACGACAATAGTTATAAGACTATGATAAGTATTGCGTTTTACGAGGCCTTGTATAGGAAGAAGTTTAGAATACTGCCTTATTGTAATAAGGTAGGTGAAAGAAAGAACCTAGGACCAGATACGGTCAGTAAAATGATCGAGATCATTCGGCAATTTCGAGTAAGAATGAAAGGAGTTTAGAGAAGACGAAAGTCTTATAAGATATACGCCGATCAGAACTTAAATTAGAAAAGGGAGATAAAGTTTTCTTAAAATTTCTCCGTTAAAATGAATCATTAATTTCATGTCAAGTATAAACTTAGACCAAGATTTGTGTGATTATTTGATATCTAAAAAAAAAGGATAGTTTTAATGTGTATAGATTGGCCGTGTTGCCAAGTCTATGGAATGTTTATTATATTTGCGTATCTCATTTGAGAAAGTACGTGTTCGATCTTAAACAGGTAATCCTTCAGCAAGACGTTGTTCTTGAGTAGGATAAGTTATGAAGAAAGGCCGCAATCGATCTTGGATCGAAAAATGCGAGAGTTAAGAAGCAAGTCAGTACGAGTAGTGAAAGTGACATGAAGTCACCACGAGCAAGAAAAAGCTACGTGAGAACTCGAAGAAGAGATGAGAAAGAAGAACCTCGAACAACTTAAAGAAGATATGCAAATTTCGGGACAAAATTTTTTCTTAGAGGGGTAGGATGTAATACTCCGGATAATTATTCCGTCGTTAAAATAAAAATTTAATTAATAATTAAGGCTTTGCACGCCTAAGTTAAGGATTTTCGATTCTAAGATTAATGGTGAAATCCGTATCTGAAAATAAATTCCAGAAGTCGGTCGAACGAATACTGTATTAGGGTTTTCGCGTCCAATAGAATTTTCGTCCGAAAACTCCGATCGAAAAACCGTCAGGATTTGCATTCACTTTTTCTTCGATACGAGTTCACCGGAAAAAGTCAGTTTTTATGATTTTTCCGGGCGAATTTTAGACTCTCTTATCTCGACTTTTTATCGGATTTTGAAAAACGAATTAGGTTTTCCGAGTATGTGAATTATTTCTAATCTAACGGACGAATTAGATTTCATTGAATACGTAACCACCTAAGAAAGTTTTTCTCGACTTTATATCGACGTTCTAGAACCATAAATGCGATATTTCGGTTAATTAAAACACACCCAAACACCCCTTAATGAGTTACCACCCTTAATTAGATATTTAAACACCTTTATGCAATAATATTAGCCTTAGTCATCACACTATTCTCTCTCTCCCTCACTCACCAATACCGCCACCACCTCATCTCCCTCCTCTCTCTCATTTTCTTCCATTGTTCTTCATTCCTCAAGCTTTTCAAAGCTTCACAAGTCATCCATCTACCGATCGATCTTAGATCCGATTCCATATTCAACAAGGTAGGCACTTCGTCTACGTTATGAACCGAACAAAAATCATATTCCATCAACTTTAATTTTTTCAAAACATATAGGATGAAGAAGCATGTTGATTCTTGTTTAATACATGTTGTTAGATGCTTAGGAATATATTTTATGGATCGAATCATGAAGAAATCATCCCTCCCCTTAAATATGATATTACCGAAATTTTTATTAAGATTTAGGGGTTTTTGCTAGCTCGAAATTCTTGATGTTTAATTGATGGATTAATGTTCTACATGATGTTAGATGTCTACATAAATTAAATTAGAATTTTCTAAAAATAAAAATCAAAATATAAGAGATGAATAATGGATGATTTGAATGAGTATATGTTATGATATGCATGAATTGTTAATGGAAAGGAGATGTAGTATGTATGTAGATGGTTATATAATTTATTAAGATTTTTCTGAAAATAAAATGAAAAACATAAGAGACGGAAACTCGTTGACAAGTTGAAGCTCGTTAATGTTTTTAGAATATGGTTTACATATTAGTGATGCTCGTTAGATAATGATCGTTGTGGTAAAATTTGAACGAAAACGGAGAACGTAGGATTTTTGTTAAGAGACGAGCAATCGTCGATAAGTCGAGCATGAATAATGATTTAGGTTTGTGATTCGAACCTATGATAATCTTGTTAGTTAATGATCGTAACCGTAAAATTTTAATGAATTCTAAGAAGGTTCGATTTTTAGTAAGAGACGAAGAAACGAGTTAAAAAGCCGATAGAAAAGTCGAATAAGGAAAACTTTTTTGATAATTATGATTGTTATTGATAAACGAACAATATTGTAGTTGACGACATTTCCATCCAAGATACGAGATGTTTTGTGTTTTAAGTTAATAAACGAGAAGTCGAAGAATGAAATAAATATTGAAATTTGATTTGGTTTAGTAATTGGTTAGTTTAAAATGACGTGGAAATACTCGTCGTTTGTTTAATCAAAAGACGTGAATGTGAATCCGATTAAGGGATATTGCATGTAGACTGCATTGAGATGAAATTTTCGTAAAAATAAAAGTGGAATAGCATTAATCGAACCTAGAGAATCGTGCGTCGAGTTTTATCGAACATTAGGGTTTCGCGCGGACTGTTTTGCGACGTTGCACGGAAACTGTCATAACTTTTAGCTCGCTTAACATAATCGAGATCCGTAAATTGGAGAGTAAACTAGACACCCATGGCTATCTTTTGGTATAAATTTTATCCCCTGTTTAAGAATTCTCTGTTCTGTGCGAACAACAGAACCCCTGTATTGTGCAGAAAGTTTCCAAAACTTGATTTCTTAAGTTGAATCCTTTTCAACATCGTTCCTTATGAACTTTTAAGTCGTTATAAGTTATCGACATCCATTATCTACTAACCTAAGTATCGAGTAATGAGCCGAGTCAGTTGGTAAACGAGAATTGATCGAAGTCTCGTTTAATAGTTAATCAAAAGAAAGTAGTAAAGTGCAAAAGCCTAAAAGACTAAAACCGATTTTGATTTCCTGTTTCTCTTATCGTTGCGATCAAGTTATTTAAATTTGTTTATTTACGATTAAAGGAGGAAGTCAGCATCGAGGATAGGACGGAAGACCAGAGACGGAAGTTCGTATTATAGTTCTGTAATCAGTAAGGTGGGCTTTTCTATATATCAAATCAAATGAGCGATGCTCGAAAATGTTTACTTATCGCTTTATAACTGTGTTTTAAAGTGATTGTCAAGGCATGAAAATATTTGTTTTATGTGAGTTCATTTGTGCCATTCTGAGTTAGCCGACTGCTTTCCAGAAATTATGAGTTAGATACAATGGGGCTAACTAAATCGATCGTACTCTGAGTTAGTATACAAGGGGGACTTTCCAGAGTTTGTGTACACGGTAGCCAGTGTGTGTGGTATCCTGTTGAGGGGTAGCTAGCCACGGTGAGGAATGTTGGGAAAATCGAACGTAACATCTATCAGAAAAATGCTTGCAAGCTATTTTGTGAAAAGTGAAAGAAAATATTTAATAGGCACGGGCAATTTGATGAAAAACCCCGATGCGCTATTTGTAAGATGCCTGATTAATCTATACTTATGATATGTTTTAGGCAATGTGCCCACTAAGTGCTTTTGTACTTAGCCCTCCATGTTATTTCTAAAATGTGCAGGTTGAGTGACGGGCGCGGCGGTGGTTGAAGTTGAGTTAAGAGTCTTAACTAGAATAAAGAACTTGTATCAATGCTTTATGATTTCCGCTGCCAATCTTTTTGAAGTTGATGTATCTATCTATTGGGTCTAAACTCCGTACAATGAATTCAGTTCCTTTTGAATAACTTGTCGAGTGATCCTTCGAGATCAACTCTTTCTTTTAAATGAAGTCTTGTTCATAATAGTTATTCTGTTATTAATGTCTGTTTATTCGTTTATTCTTATTCATCCCCCTTCTTCCCCGCTTCTTTAATCCAACCCCTAGTCGCACCCCGGCCTTGCCGTCTGATGGTCCCGATACGAGTTCTAGTGTATGGAGAGGGGGGGATTACACCAGATAGGAATTTTAAAAACAATCCCCAAAAAATACCACAACTGAGTAAGAAGACTCAGCTGGAAGAGTGGTGCTGTGCGGAATGTGGTGGATACAAAAACAACTCGTATAAAACAACTCACGCTCAAATGCAAGGTCGATCAACAACCAAATCAGTTGAAATGTAAAGATGTAGTTTTGAGTGCTGGTTAGTTGGAAAGTTAGATATGCAGAAAGTAACTGAACGGAAAACACAAAAGCACAAAGCAATTACGTGGTTCGGAGAGAACTCCTACGTCCACGAGGAGTTGTGAGTCCACACAACTCAGTCCAAATTCTTTAAGACAGCTACCACAAAGCTTACGCGGGCTTTGCAACCGTACAGATAAGTTTGCGGGTACTTATCAACCTTTCTACTCAATTTCGGGAAGAGCAGGATCCTAACAACCTTTTTAGGGGATGTGTATAAGGGTGAGTTTTCCAACTACTAGTTATAACAAAGAAGTAAGCTAGGATCTAAGCTTGAACAAATGAAGACTCAAACTAAGATTGAAAACACCAAGACAGATTCTAACTCTCTATGAACTCTCAGCTGGTGATGTTCTTAGAAAGAGAATAATTGCAGTTTTAGCTTGTGCGCAGTATATCGTCGTTCTTTTCGCTCTTCTGTCTCTTTTTTTGATGAATGAATGAATGCCTCTATTTATAGGCGGTGAGGATCAACTAGTCGTTGGAAGAGCCGTTGATCTCTGTTCTGTGAAAGCGATGGCTTGTCTCTCGTCTCTGCAGATTTTCCCGATTTGGCAACTGTGAACTTCTGCTTTCCTTCTGAGACAATCTAGTGGGCCAAATGAGGTAATGACAGAACGTCAAACCTTCACGTGACTTCCTATTTGAAATTCAAATTTCAACCTTTGTCTTTCAACATTGGTTAGTTGGTTGAGACGTTTGATCTTCATCCGAGTGGTCTTCAGCTGATGTTCCATCTGATCGCTGCCTTCATCTGACATTATGTCTGAAGAGGAATAGTTGAACCCTCAGCTGCCTTGAACTTCATGTTGTCGATTTGTTAGATTGAGTCCTGCAACTGATGTTCCATATCTGAGTTTCCATCTATAGTTCTATCCGGGTATAGCCATGTTGCCGTCTTCAGCTGGAGTCCTGTAAAGATAAAATCCGAACATTGCTCAAACAGCGAGCCTAAATACTAACATTAGGATATGGCAACATCTACTCGGTTGGGGTTAGTTGGTTTTGGAATCAATTTGCCCCTTTTTGATGATGCCAAAACCCTACTGATCAAAACCCTACTGACCTATCTATAATCTCAGCTGAAATTCTAGACAGTCTATAAGGTTTAAATATTAAAAGGTTAGCACAGTTATAACATGGTATTGAAATAACTTTGCGATTCAGAGCTTGGACAACTGGAAAATTGTACGTCAAGATGAATCGGATATATGATGAAAGTTTTCACTACAACTGATGTGTTTACACAGATATGCACAGAAATCAATTACATCAGTGGCTCAAAAACTCTATCTCGGCTAATACTTCAGCCCATACTTACCGAAAATCTTGACAAAAATTTCTCTCTTGGCATCTGATTCCTTCGAGATATCCACTCCATGTTCCTGACAGACCTTTCTGGCTTCAGCTGCAATCTTCTGCCTGTTAGGATTTCTTGTACCTGGAATAAATGGAGGAAGATATGTAACCTTCTGAGGGACAGGGACGGTATTTATTTCCAGCTTTGCATCAATCATAGCTCGTCTGAACTGGTTGAACATGCCCGGATCCCCAGAGTGAAGCTTGGTTAGGGCTTCTTTGAATGCTCTTCTTGAATCCTCAGTTGCGAACACCTTTCTGTAGTAGAAATCATTCACAAATTCTTGTTTGAATGATTCCCAATCATCATTCCATTCTTCCGGCATCCATTTATCAACATGCTTGAAGCATCCCTGGAGCTTGATCTTTCCTGGCAGTCTTTGCTGCTTCATTTTTGCTTCAGCCTTCACTTGATGTTTCTCAATGCGTCGTCGGCTTCGAGAGGTAATATTTCTATCCAAGTTATTTGTAACCTTGGCAAGCTCTTCCTCGAACTTGTTAACTCTTGTTGCTTGGTTGGCCGCGAATCTCTTCACCCATTCCGGATTCATGTAATCCTTCTCCGGAACATCCATAACTTTAGCAGCAACAATACACTCTTCGGTTGTAATACCGTCGAGTTCAACATCGATCTCGGCTATGGAGTTGTAGAAGACTCCATACTTCTTCGCCAGCTCCATGTCCTTAGCCATTTCTTCTCCTCCGACAATAATAGATTTCAGCTGTTCTTGTTTCTTGTCGGTTGCCTTCTTCGGAGCAGACTTCTTCGGAGCTGTCTTCTTCAGCTCGGTCTTCTTCAGCTAAGATTTCTTTCCGGCTGGCATATCTTCTTCAGCTTGCATCTCATCTTCCCCCTTTTTGGCATCAGCAATAAATCTTGCGACTGAGCCATCCAGAGAAGTGAGGTTTTGTTCAGCCTACTGGAGCCGATTGAAGAGTTCATCTACAGCACATTCCACATCAACCTTCTTCGCCAGTTCCTTATCACGATGCTCTTGATCAGCTTTCTTCATCGCAGCGAAGGATTCAGTGACTTCTGTTTGAAAAGCAACGAACTCAGCCCATTTTTGTTCGAACCGAGAATCCCATTCTTTGTCTTGCGTCTGTTGAGATTTTGCAAGATTGGATTCTGAGATGGACTTGAACACGTTCAGGTCTGATCTGATTCCAAGAATAGTTGTCTTCAAGTCATTGATGTCTTTGCTGGTGGATGTTAAGAAGTCATCCAGCTTCATCTTTATCGCAACATGTTCTTCCAGCAGCTTCCTATGTTTCTCATCCTGAGCTTCTATCATCCGCTGCCGTGCTTCGCGGTTGAGCTGGATGTTGGCTATCATCTCCTTCCTCAGCTGAATGACTCTTTCAACGATCAGCTCGCATATTTCATCCGAGGAGGGTGCTGGCTGATCAGATAGTGCTGGCTGTTCAGCTGGTGCTGGCTGTTTAGATGGTGCTGGCTGTTCAACAGCAACCATGACTTGGCGATTGGCCAGGTACTGTTGAAGTTCTTCTTCCTCCTGCTTTGCTGCTACTGCAGCTGCGTCAATATCATCCATGAAATCTGCAGACTTGGCCAGCATGTTGTCAAAGAAAGTGACACATTCTCGTAATGTTGGCATCGAGTGGGGAGCTCGGAATTTCTGACTGATAATCAGTCGTGAGAACCTCTCTGTGCTGTACAGCATCAGCTCCTGCCGTGAGGGAGGATAGAACATCTTCGGATTCCTTGGATGAAGAAGCTGCATCCGAGGACAAGTTCGGCTCATCTTCCGGATTGGTTTCCAGCCCTTCTATCCCATCTTTTCCACTTTCGGTAGGAACAATTACGAAAGCACCCGCATCAACTGAGTGACTCGACTCAGATGGTGCCTCCTCAACTGGTTTTGCAACTGACTTTTTGATACGAACCTTCAACTTCTTCTTAAGTGGCTCTTCCTCTTTATCTTTATCTGACTCATCTCTGAGTCGGCGTGCAGCTGTCGATTTTGAAGAGTGGCTGACAGCTGGAGGCGGCAGAGATTCCATCTGCTCCTCAGTTGTATCTTTCTCCACAGCTGATTTCACAGCTTCCCTTTTGTCATTTGGAGTATAGACACTCCGAATCACATCAAGAGCTTTCTTGGTTGTTGGGAACAACATCTGCCTTTAACTGGTGTCTCCTCACAGTCTTCCCACACCATGTTCTGATCCTTCGTGGCGAGAAGTATCAGGGCAGAGATTTTGACTCCAAAATTGAGAGTTCCCTTAACACTCAACAATTTTCCCCCGGAATCATTTGTAGTTTCTGAAATCTTCAGCTTCTCCATCGTCAACTGGTGTTCGAAGTACTTGAACCAGTTGATGTTGTGCTTGTGCTCCAAAGCTATCTACTACTTGAGCTTGGGTCGGCTGATATCTCCCAAAGCTCCATTGTATCCAAAGATAACCTTGGATATAACATCAAACAGAAGTCGATGCTCGGGTTTCAACTTTGTTCACTGCATGTTGCTCCTCAATCTTTCTGAGGTGATAAGAGCATTCTCAAGAAATTGATCTGCATCTGCATCTGAGATGTTCTCGACGGTGTCCGTGGCAGTCAGATTCGGTGGAATGATGGAGCGTAGTATCTCAGAAATCGGTAGGTGGAAGGTGACACGGCAGACAGTTCTGGCAGGGACGTCGCGCTGTCGACATGAGATTTCTGAAACGAGGCCTACTCCCTGTTCGTGTTGCAGGTTCATGTAAAATTCTCCGACCTGTCGCCTGAGTAAGTGGGTGGGAAAGAGCATTGCCCACTCAAGAAGACGATTATCCCTGAGAAGATCGGCGAGAGGGGATAACTCCGGTGAGTCCAGTGCTTCTTTTGACAGAATCTGCTCAAAGTGAATTCTAGATATCATCATATCATAAGATTCTTCGTATGTCGATGGGACAAGTGCTGGTCCTGATGATGCCATCTTCTTTCCTTGCAATGAAGCTTTTGGTGCCATTTTGTATTACAGTGAAGTTTATATATAGAGAGAAGAAAAGAAGAACTTAGCCAAAAATGGTGATACAAACTCAGAGACGAAGATGAACAGTTACTCAGATAAACACAAGTATAGAAGGTAAGAAATCACTTCTTGATGTTCCGCCTTTTATAGGTTAGTAGGTCGTTTGAAATAGATGGCCAAGATTGAATGGCATGAATCCATCAACGGCTGAGATCTCGCGACTGTTGACTAACTCTGACTGACGTCACATTTCGAGTTCCAACACACGCGCGTGAGAAGGTGAACTGTTTTTGTGTCAGCCCAGTCGCACTATAAAGTAAGGCTATTAATGTTCAGCCGTACTTTACATTAAATGCGCTATGATGGCTATTTTAATCTATCTGACATGCTCAGGAATGTTTACATTTATTTCAAACATTCACATTTAAGACCTAAACACCTGCAGACATCAATGATACCTGACAGCTGATGTTGGAATCAGCTGCGTTCCAATGTTACGGCATGCCATCAGCTGACTCGAGTTCGTCTGTTCAGCTGACGTCTGGTGTCTTCGGATGGCGATCCGCATCTGAGATTCCCCCTTCATTTGAGCTTCCGCCTCAGATGGATATCTATCTCTTCACCTCAGCTGATTCCTCATCTGATGGATCCAACAATCCAAGGAGATCACATAACATCTTGAATCGTGTTTCGGCTAGAGGTTTGATGAAGATATTGGCTCTCTGAATCTTAGTTGGAATCTTCTCCACAGATACATCCTTCTTCTCAATATGATCTCGGATAAAATGATGTCGGATGTCAATGTGCTTCGTCCGAGAATGGTGAACAGGATTCAAAGAGATTGCAATGGCACTTGAACTATCACAATGGATGGGAACCTGTCCAGTTGCTACTTCATAATCTCTCAGCTGTTTTTTGAGCCACAACACTTGCATGCAACAACTACCGGCAGCCATATACTCTGACTCGGTTGTAGAAGTGGCAACACATGCTTGTTTCTTGGAAAACCATGAAACTAGCTTGCTTCTCATGAACTGACAGTGTCCAGATGTGGACTTCCTGTCCAACCGATCTCTGGCTAGATCCGCATCTGAGTATCCGGACAGTTGGATATTGTCGTCAGTGGGGTACCACAACCCAACATTAACAGTACCCTTCAGATACTTAATGATGTTCTTTGCTGCCAACATGTGTGCTTCCCTCGACTGAACTTGAAACCGAGCACACACTCCAACTGCGTAAGATATATCTGGCGACTGGCGGTTAGATATAGCAAAGAACCAATAATCCCTCTATACTTACTAGCATCCATGGGTTTTCCCTCAGATTCGGGCTCAATCTTCCAGTTAGTATTCATCGGGATCCTTGTGGTTTTCCCTGCTGCAAACCGAACATTGCGATGAGCTCCTTTGTTTCTTAATTCTGCTTTCCTTCTGAGACAACCTTGTGTTGGGCCAAATGAGGTAATGACAGAACGTCAAACCTTCACGTGACTTCCTACTTGAAATTCAAATTTCAACCTTTGTTTTTCAACATTGGTTAGTCGGTTGAGACGTTTGATCTTCATCCGAGTGGTCTTCAGCTGATGTTCCATCTGATCACTGCCTTCATCTGACATTCTGTCTGAAGAGGAACAGTTGAACCCTCAGCTGCCTTGAACTTCATGTTGTCGATTTATCAGATTGAGTCCTGCAACTGTTGTTCCATATCCGAGTTTCCATCTGTAGTTCTATCCGAGTATAGCCATGTTGCCGTCTTCAGCTGGAGTCCTATAAAGATAAAATCTGAACATTGCTCAAACAGCGAGCCTAAATACTAACATTAGGATATGGCAACATCTACTTGGTTGGGGTCAGTTGGTTTTGGAATCAATCAAAACTTTACTAAATTCCCCAACACCGTCCCTCGGAATTTGGGGCTGTGACAGAAAAACCCCAATAAATTCGAAGCATTTGATGCTAAGAAGAAGAGTTTTTTGATGTTTTTGAGCTTCATAAGATGAATTGATCCAAGAATAATGAAATTAGAATTATTTAAGGCATTGAAATGCATTAAAAAGAAAGAAATAAAATTATATAAAGAAACCCCAAGATAAACGAAAGAAATAAGGTATAAAATATAATTTTTGAGTAATTGAGGTTAAAAGATGAAATAGATAAAGGAATTGAGCAATTGGAATTTTTATAAGTTCAATAGAACTAGAAATTCTTGAAAAAGAACAATAAAAAGAAAAATAAATTACAGCAGAAAATTTAACTGGAAAATTTATGAGATTTTGTTGAGTAAAAAATGTAATTGATGTTAATAACAGGAAGTTGAGAGAAAAACGAGTATATTAGCCACTTGAATCACTAGATTTAGAGTTCGTATGAGAAGGTTATGAAAAGTCAAAGAATTTCTAAATTAAAAGTTGACTTACGAGAATTAAAGTGTAAACGAATAAATTAAGAAGTATAAGAGCTAAAATAAATAAAGAGGAGTAATGGAACTTGAATCGAGCAAACAAACGAGCTTTAATGAATGAGTTATATTAAATGTCAAAAGTAAAATAAAAAGAGTTTCCTCAATGATAAATCGAGAATCGAAATTTAACGAAAAATCGTTCAATAAGTAAAATATAAGAAGATAAGAATTTTTCAACCAAGTTAAATTATTTTCTCGAGAAACGTGATAAAAAGTAACTCGAGAAATTTTATATGAAAAGTCAGAATAAAAAACAGAATTTAAATTTGAATTCCTTGAATTTTTCTCAGAAAATTGAAACTAAGTTTGATGAAAACTGAGAAATATATTTTTAAGTTGAAAAACGAGCAGTATGATGTATCTGAGATATTTGTCTGTGAATATTTGATGCGACTGCAAAATGATATAGTTATTATCAATGTGTGAAATAGGCGAACGAGAATAGATATCGTGCTTATTTGAAATTGTTTGATCGAGAAATTAGAGTTTAAAGGAATAATAAAATTTTAATCTAAATATTTGTGTCACAGCCCCAAATCCCGAGGGACGGCAGAAGCCGGGGTGCGACTAGGGGTTGGATTAAAGAAGCGGGAAAGAAGGGGGATGAATAAGAATGAAAGAATAAACAGACATTAATAACAGAATGGAATACTATGAACAAGACTTTAATATAATGGAAGAGTTGATCTCGAAGGATCACTCGACAAGGTTTTCTCAAAGAAACTAAGTTAATTGTACGGGGTTTAGACCCAACCGAAAGATACATTAACTTCAAAAAGAGATTGGAGTTTGGCAGCGGAAAAACGTAAATCTGAAAACAAGTTCTTATTCTAATCATGACTTCATAACTCAACATCAACCACCACCGCTCCCGTCGCTCAACTTGCACATTTTATAAAACATATGCAGGGCTAAGTACAAAAGCACTTAGTGGGCACGTTGTCGAAAACATATAATAAGTATAGATAATAAGGTTTCTTATTTCTGTAGCACACCGGGGTTTTTCATTAAAGGCCCGTGTCTACTAAACATTTTCTTTCTCATTTTCACGAAGTAGCTTGCGCAAGCATTTTTCATAAATGTTACGTTCAATCTTGACCATTTATTATCACCGCGGCAGGTCGTCCCCTCAACAGGGTTCCATACTTCAACGGCTACTGTGTACACTTAACTTTGGAAAGTCCCTTTTGACTAACTCAAAGCCGATCGTTTAGTTAACCCCTTTTGGCTAACTCATAAGGTACAAGAGAACTCACATAAAACAAATAGTTCATGCCAAGATTATCACTTTGAAAACACGATTATCAAAGCGATAAAGAAATGGTTTTCGAGCATTGCTCATTTTGTTTCATATATAAAAGCCCACCTGACTGATTACAGAACTATTTAACGAGCTTCCGTCTCTGGTCTTGCGTCCTATCCTCGGTGCTGACTTCCTCCTTTTATCATAAATAAACATACTTTAAGCAACTTGAACGCAATCGATAAAAGAAACAGGAAATCGAAACGGTTTTTAGTCTTTTAGGCATTTGCACTTTACTACTTCCTTTTGATTAACTAATAAACGAGACGTCGATCAATTCTCGTCTACAAACTGACTCGGCTCATTACTCGACACTTAGGTCAGTAGGTAAAAGGGTGTCGATAACTTAGAACGACTTAAAAGTTCACAAGGAACGAAGTTGAAAAGGATTCAACTTAGGAAACTAGGCTTTGGACACTCACTGCCCAAGTCAGTAAGTCTGTACAGAATAGAGCATACGAAAACAGGGGATGAATCTTATACCAAAATAAAGGTACGGGTGTCTAGTTTACTCTTCAATTTACGGATCTTCATTTCGTTAAGTGAGCTAAAAGTTATGACAGTTTCCGTGAAGCATCATAAAACAGTCGCGCGAAACCCTAGTGCTCGACAAAACTCGACGCACGATTCCCTAGGTTCGATCAATACTATTCCACTTTTATTTTCACGAAATTTTCATCTTAAGTCAGTCTACATACAGTATCCTTTAAACAGGTTCATATTCATGACTTTTGATTAACAAATGACGAGCATTTCCTCGTCATTTCCAACTAACCATTTACTATACCAAAACAAACTTCAATTTCTATTTCGTTCAACAACCTCTCGATTCTTAAGTAAATCTCATAACGTCTCGTTTCTCAGATGGAAAAGTCGTTAACTACAATATTGTTCGTTTATCAACAACAAACATTATTATTAAAAGGGATTTCCTTATTCGACTTTTCTACCGGCTTTTAAACTCGATTCTTCGTCTCTTATTCAAAATCGAAACTTCTTAGATTTCGTTGAAACTTTACGGTCACGATCATTAACTATCAAGATTATCAAAGGTTCGAATCACAAACCTAAAACATTATCTATTCTCGACTTATCGTCGATTGTTCGTCTCTTAATGAAAATCTTACGTTCTCCGTTTTCGTTCAAATTTTACAACAACGATCATCATCTAACGAGCATTACTAATATGCAAATCATATTATCAAAACATTATTGAGCTTCAACTTATCGACATGTTTCCGTCTCTTACGTTTTTCAATTTATTTTTAGAAAAATCCCAATTAAATATATAATCATCCTCATACATCGTATATCTCATTTCTATTAATCAATCGAGCACATCATAACATTTACTATACTAAATCATGCATTCTTCCTCTCTTATGTTTCAAATTTTATTTTTAGAAAAATCTAAATTAATTCATAGAGTCAATTAACAACATGTAGAACACTAATCTACCGATCAAACATCAAAGAAATCGAACTACGATCAAACCCCTAAAATTCTAGAAATTTTGGTAATGACCTAAAGGAATGGGGAGTGATTTTCTTCATGATTCGATCCGTAGAACTCGATTCTAAACATACTAGAACATAAATCGAACAAGAATTAACATACTTCTTTAACTCTCAAGTTTCGAAAAAAAATAGAAAAGGATGGAATCAAGACTTGTTCGGTTCAAAACGTAGGAGATGTTCTTACCTTGCGTAATACGAACTCGGAAAAGGAATTGATAGGTGGATTGAGGACTTGAGAGCTTGAGAAGAGCTTGGATGATGAAGCTTTAATGGAGGAGAATGAGAAGAAAAATGAGAGAGAGAGGGAGTGCTTGGGGGCCCTAAAGAGGAGAAGAAGAGAGGGAGAGATGACTCACCACATTAGATACATAAAGTGTTAAAAAAAATCTAACTAAGGGGTGAGTCATTAAGGGCATGTTTGGCGTGGGTTTGTTAGACGAAAATATCTCGTTTCCGGCTTTAAACGACGTTATAAAAAGTCGAGGAATATTTTCTTAGGTAGTTACGAATTCGACGAAATCTAACTCGTCCGTTAGATTGGAAATAATTTATGTACTCGGAAAACCTAATTCGTTTTCAAAATCCGAGAAAAAATCCGGATTAGACAGTCTAAAAATTCGCCCGGAAAATCATAAAAACTAACTTTCTCCGATGAACTCGTATCGAAGAAAAAGTGAATGTAAATTCTGACAGATTTTAATTCTGAGTTTTCGGACGAAAAATCTATCGGACGCGAAAACCCTAATACAATATTCGTTCGACCGACTTTTGGAATTTATTTTCTGAAACGGATTTCACCGTCAATCTTAGAATCGAAAATCCTTAACTTAGGCGTGCAAAGCCTTAATTATTAATTAACTTTTTATTTTAATGATGGATTAAACATCCGGGGTATTACAATTTGAATAAATGTTTCAGTGCTCGATTATATGTACAAGTGACGAAAATATATGTCGATAAGTTTGATTGGTATAGTACATGGGTAGAAATTAAGAATCGAGAGTTTAATAAGTCAAATCAAGAATTTAGGGCCCGAGTCGAGTAGAAGTCCGTCTAACGAGTTAAGATTTTGATGTTTCCCAAATACATTACACTCATCCTCATATAATATAGTTTTGAAGGCGCGAGTGGTGTGGAAAGTAGGACAGCGGGCAGGAAGAGAATAGTCGAGCTGAGCCACTTTCCAGGTGGGCTTTCTGAACTGAAACTCAACGATGAATGCACAATTTATTTTATGTATATGCGTTTTTATTTAAAGTTGATTGACTTGCCTAAGTTTGATGTTTTGGTATGTAATCCTCTATTTGATATTATGTGAGTATGTCCTGTGGATGCATGGGATTAAGTCCTGCACAAGATGGCAGTATGCATGCATTAGATTAGGTAACCGTAAGCCTTGTGACAGCCTAGCCAGTAGATAATTAACTGTGAGCCTTGCCTTGGTTGGGCCGGTTATGTAAATGCTGTGAGCTCTGCTTGATTGGGTCGGTCACGGTGCTCGAGGAGGAGGCCTACTTCTCGACATCACAAGAAGACAAAACGTGTAGATGGATTCGTACCAAGATAAATGGTTGCAACCGATTTCAGAAAATAGACGAAAAAGTTTTAAACTGCCACAAGTTGTAAATTCTTTTAAATAATTTATCTAACGCTTGTGATGCATCAGAAGAGGCAAGTTCAATTATATAGCTCTATTGAGCGAGTTTTCAAAATATTTTGGCATGTGTTCACTGCATGTGATTTCTAAAACGTGCAGGTTAGCTCGGATGAGGAGGATGCGGTGTGTGCTTGGGTGGCTCGTTGACAGTGTAACTCTAAATCGAAGTTTAAGCTTGAGGTTATGTGTCTCCACACATATAACCTTGGAATTTTAAGTCGATGTCTATATTCCGCTGCAACACTGTTATTCTAAAATAACCTTGCCTTGCATGCTCGGTCCCTAATTCAATGAGCTCGTGTGCTCGAACAAAGTCATTAAATCCTAATGGAATTCCATCTAACACATTGTTGGAATCATCTAACGATTCATCATGTCTGCTTCAGTACCATTCGACAAGTAAAAGTTAAAAGATGGCCCACTGTTTGAATGCAACACTTTTTAACAACCAAACCTAATCCCTTGATTAGGATCGATATCCAAATTCTTGACAACGTTCATTTTTCAGAAAACATTGAGTAATAACTCGCATTATTGTGAGCACGTTTTGGTTGTTGATGTTATTCTTCAATTATCGAGCATGTTTCTTGAGTAAAAGTTCAGTTGTTCCACCTCACTGCCCTTGCATTCTAGTCGTTTTAATACATTAGAAGTCGGGCTGTGACAGATGATATCTGACGACTCTTAAACATATCTTAAAGCTTCTAAAATAATTTTTATACTCAAAAGACACTAATTAGATGAAATTCAGAAAAGTTCGATGAATAGTCAAAAATCGGGAAAAGTTACTATTTATCTAAAAATGAAACTTATCATAATTCTTCGGAATTCGAACTCAGACTCAAACTCATATAATCATGCTCAATCAATTCATCACACATTCGATTCGGATAACCGAAACAAGAAAAATCGCATAAAGGCACTAAAGGGCATTTTAGTAATTTCACGAGAAAAATTTCTTTTCTCGAAAATTTTGATCACACACAAGCACATTATCAAGGCATATAAACTCAATCAAGACGAACTTAAAGACTTATAAAAGATCTGGGTATTACAATACTGCTGTCAACATGTATGTATTTCTGCTTATTTCCTTCTTCATATCCATGTGTTTTATTTTTTGCTATTATACTTTCTCTTTAACTCTTAATATTGATTTTCAGGATGAATGTATTTAGTCATGATCTTCATTGCTGGAAGTTCTATTTGAACTTCTAATCCATGAAAACTCTGAATGATGGTGTTTTTTTGGATTCTAATGTGATTGATTGTTGGTCTATATTGCTGAACAAATCCATCAAGTATCACTGTTCCAAACTATCAACTGTCACTAGGAAGTTCTATTTCAACAGTCAACATTCAGTATTTTTATCTTTTTAGATTTGAATTTTTTCATTTGATTCTTCCTTTTTATAGTAATCATTTAACTGTTCTTTTTTCTATTCATTTCGTTTTTTTAGTCATATGTTGAGAAATTGCTCGATGCCAAGCCTGGTGATGATCTTGAAGAAATAGGTTATTCTATGAGAAGTAGTTGGCATTTTTTCATGAAGCAAATGGTTCAACTCAATGATTTGTCATTTATTGAAACTGTAAGTAGTATTTTTTTATTTTACATATTATTGTGTAGTGTATTCTTTGTTCTTCTTTTATGTTAATATGTTTTTTTTTTCTTATTAATAGTTTATAATCCCGATTTGCTTTGATAAACATTTTATCGCTCTTGCTATCAATTTTTGTTCATCGAAGATTCAGTACCTCGACAATATTCTCGATCACTGTCCAAAAAACTCTCCGAATTGGAAAATGGTTCAAATTGTGGTAGTTTTTTTTTTATAAATATCTCATTTGCTGTACTTTTATATAATAATTATGTCACAGCCCCAAATCCCGAGGGACGGCCGAAGCTGGGGTGCGACTAGGGTTGGATTAAAGAAGCGGGGAAGAAGGGGGCTAACTGACTAACATACATAAAAGACATCAACCAATCAATGAACAAGACTTGAATATAACAAAGAAAGAGTTAATCACGAGTGATTACTCGACAAAAGTACAGGATAGTAACTAAGTTCAAGTTTATAGACTTATACTACAGAGTTTTGTTCAATAGACAAGTTCTCAAAAGACTTAGAGTTTGGCAGCGGAAGAGTCCTAACTAAAGCATCCTATCCTTTTAACTCAACTTCAACCGTTGCCGCTCACGTCGCTTCAACCTGCACATTTAGAAAACAATGCAGGGCTAAGTACAAACGTACTTAGTGGGCACGATGCCGAAATTATAATAATAAGTATAGATAAATATGGCATTACATAAAGGTAGCACATCGGGGTTATATTGAAAGAGGCCCGTGTCTACTAAACATTTTCTGACTCTTTTCTCAAGTTAGCTTGCAAGCATTTTTCTGGTATGTTACGTTCAATCTTGACCAAAACTCATTCACCGTGGCTGGTACCCCTCAACAGGATATCACATACACCACAGGTTACAAAGTGCACTAACTCTGGAAAGCACTTAGCAGCTAACTCAGAGTTGATCGTTAGTTAACCTAGTTAGATTAACTCTAAATCTGGAAAACACGAATGTTAACTCAGATAGGTACAAGAGAACTCACATAAAACATAAAACAGTTCATGCCATAATATCACTTTAAAAACACAGATATCAAAGCGATAAAGAAAGATTTTCCGAGCATTGCTCGTTTTATTTTGTATATAAAAGCCCACCTCGTAAAACAGAACTAAGAAGTACTAGCTTCCAATCTTCGGATCTTCCGTCCTATCTTTACTGCTGGCTTCCTCCTTCATCGTAAAATAATAATACTTAAACTCAGGTCGTAAAAGATAATCGATCAAAGAAAATCGAAAAAGGTTTTAGTCGTTTCATTCTTTAGGCATTTGCACGCTTACTAGATTCATTTTACTTAAACGGGAACGAGACTCGTACAAATCCCGTTTAGAACTCGAAAGGTCTCATACTCGACTCTTAGGTCAGTAGAGATGGTAGTCGGTAGCTCGATACGACTTAAAAGATCATAAGGAACTAAGTTGGAAAGAATCGACTTAGAAAAAATTACGTTTTAGTTCATTATACGACTTAAGCAATTTCTCGCTTAACTAAACTTCTTTGCTTGAACGGATAAGAGGTACCAACTCATCTCGGTTATCACTAAAGGCTCCTTTCTTGACTCTAGGGTCAGTAGGAAGATAGTCGTTAGTTATTACGGCTTAAACGATCGAAAGAAAACTAAGTTGCAAACGAAACAACTTAGAAGAATGAAAACTGAAATTTCACTGCGCATTACAGAAACTCTGGGGACTGCCCAGAACAGGGGATCTGGAAACAGGGGATGAGCCCTGTACCGTTGGAAAGTTTGGGATGTCTAGTTTACGCTCCAATTTACGGATCGTAAATCCGATAAACGAGCTAGAAGTTATTACAGTTTCCGGCGAGGGTCGCAAAACTGCCGCGCTAACCCTAGTTGCTCGATAGAATCGACGTATAACTTCTTAGGTTCGTTCTAAGTTCTAGTATTCGATTTCTTATGAAACTTGACCCTCAAGGCAGTCAACACGTACCCCCATACGTGATGAACTCCTTCTCAAAACTCGTCCAATAGCACGATGTTCTAAACGTCGGCTTTCAACTAACATGTACTAAACCAACAAGTTATAAATTTCCCGTTCTAGTTCTCGACTATCACTATAACTCATATTATATTAGCTCGAAAGCTCATGACATCAACTACAAAGTTATTCCCAAGTCCATCATAAATGATATTATCAAGTTAGAATTCTCATTCGACTTCTCGGTTATTAGTTACGATTAGTGGTTTGTCTCTTACACAATTTTCAAAGTTGCCGGATTTCGTCAAAATTTTTTCGTCATTAAACAACATCTAACTAGAATCACATTCATGCATATAATCATTTCATATCAACACTATATTTCAACTTACGACGAGTTCTTTGTCTCTTACATTGATGGTCCCGATACGAGTTACTGGTGTATGGGGGGGGGGGGGGAATACACCAGTTAGGATTATTCAACTTTCGAAAAACTTAATACTTGAAAACAACTTCAACTGAGTGAGAGGACTCAGTTGGGATCTCACAGCTGAGTAAGCAACCTCAGCTGGAAGATTGGTGTTGTGCGGAATGTGGTGGAAAATAAATTCGTAAAATCAAACTCATGCTTTTATGAATGGTTGGTCAAAACCAAAACTGTTGATGTGAAAGAATGCAGATTGTATGCGGTTAGATTGTCAGATGAGATATGCAAAATAATGACTTAACACAAAACAACACGACACACAAGATTTACGTGGTTCGGAGAGAACTCCTACGTCCACGGGGAGATGTCAGTCCACACACCTCAGTCCAAGTTCTTCTGGACAGTTCCACTCAACTTACGTGGGCTGAGCAACCGTTACAGTTTAGTTTGCGGGCACTAAACAGCCTAAGTCAAGTTTGCGGGTACTTGACGACCTAACTACTCAATTACAGGAAGAGTAAGGTCCTAGCACACTTTTTAGGGTGTGAGAAAGGGTATGATTTCCAACTACAGCTCGATCAATAATGAGAGCTGGATCTAAGGCTTGAACGAATAAACACTCAACCTAAGATAAAAAAAAAACGGTTTCGAATTCTAGGAACCCTCAGCTACTAATGTTCTCTCAAATTGGAACTCTCAGCTGCTGATGCTCTTAGATGATGATGTTGCAGATTTGCTTTGATTACTCTCGAGAAAGCTCTTGAATTTTTTTTTCGTCGTCTATGTGTCTATCTGCATATCTCTTTCTCGAATGAGAGGATGCCTCTATTTATAGGCGGAGAGAATCAACTAGCCGTTGGAGGAGCAGTTGATCTCTGATTGGTTGAAAGCGATGGCTTGTCTCTCATCTCTGCAGACTTTCCCGATATGGCATCTGTGCTCTTCTGCTTTCCATCTGAGACAGCCTTGTGTTGGGCCAGATGGGGTAATGACTGAACGGTCAAACCCTCATGTGACTTCCTTTTGAAATTCAAATCTTTGACAGTCAACTTCGGTTTATCGGTTGAACGTCTTGACCTTCATCTGAGTGATTTTCAGCTGATGTTCCGATCTGTCGAGTTCTCAGCTAACTTTGAACTTCAAAACAGTTGAACTCCTTGTTCAGATTCTATAACTGAGGTTCTGAAACTGAACCCTCAGTTGTCTTCCACTTCTTTACTCAGTTGGGTTTGAACCCTCAGATGATTTCCTTTTCATCTGATGTTCTCTTCCTCTCAACTGTTTCTCATCTGATGAACGCTCAGTTGGTTTCCTTCAACTGATGTTCTGAAGACTTCCCCTTGTTTGCATCTGAACAAATGAACTCTCAGTTGTCTTTCTTCACAACTGATGTTCTGTCTGAGTGACGCCTTGTTGCCATCTTCAGCTGGAGACCTGTAAAGATAGAATCTTAACTTTGCTCAAACAGCGAGCCTAAATTCCAACATTAGGTTCTGGCAACATCTACTCGGTTGGGGTCAGCCGGTTTTGGAATTCATCAAAACTTATACTAATAAATTTCCCAACAATTTCCCCCTTTTTGATGATGCCAAAACCACTTACAACTTGAAACCACTACTGATCTAAACCTCACTAACTTATCTAAAATCTCAGCTGAAATTCTAGACAGTCTATAAGATAAAACATGAAAGGGTTAGCACAGTTATAGCATGAAATTGAAAGACTTTGTGATTCAGAGCTTGGACAATGAGGAATTGTTCATCAAGGTGAATCGTATTATATACTTTGAAGTTTTTGTTACAACTGAAGGTTACAAAGTTAGGCGCAAAACATAGAAAGATACAACAGTTGCTTCAAAAACTACAACATCCAAAAACATTATCAGCTCAAAAACTTTGACAGCTCAGAAATACTGTTGACCGTACTTGTTGAAGATACGGTTGAAGATCTCCTTCTTCGCTTCCGACTCAATCCCAGTGTTGACGCCGTGTTCCTTGCATACTTGCCTCGCCTCAGCCAAGATCGTATTTCTATTTGGCGTGCTTGTGCCTTTGATCATCGGAGGGCGGTATATGCACTTCTTTGGAACTGGAACAGTGTTGGGATCAAGCTGAGCATTCAGCATAGCTCACTTGAACTGACTAAACATTCCAGGGTCTCCAGATCTGAGTTCCCACAGGGCTTCCTTGAAGGCTAGCCTTGGGTCTTCAGTCGAGTAGACTTTCCTGTAATAGAAGTCATTGACGAACTCATGCTTGAACTGTTCCCAGTCATCGTTCCACTCTGCATTCATCCACTTGTCAACATGTGGGTATCGAGACGGGATCGGAGCGTTCTTCTGCAGCTGATGTGTCGACTTTCTAGCCTCAGTCTTCATCTGGTGCTTGTTGATTCTTCGCACACTCCGGCTGGCTTTGTTTCTGTCAACGTTCTTCTCCACCTTGGCGAGCTTCTTCTCGAACTTGGCCACCTTCTTGGCCTGATCGGCAGCGAACTTCTTGATCCAAGAGGGATTCAAGTACTTCTCCTTAGGCACCTCCATAGCTTTGGCAGCTTCGATACAGTCTTCAACGGATATCCCGTCAAGTTCTGCATCGAGCTCGGCTGTGAGCTCGGCTACGAGGTCGTGGGAGACTTCCAGTTCGGGCTGCGACCCTTCAGCTTCAGCTTCAGCTGGCACTCCTTCTCCTTGCTGGAGAACAGCTTTCCCTTGTCCATCCCCAGCTGCCGGCTCCTTGTCTTCCCCAGCTGCTGGCTCCTTGTCTTCCCCCTTTTTGGCATCATCCAAAAGGGTGGCAACAGTGCTATCCAAAGAGGTCAACTTGGCTTCAGCTTGTTGAATGCGGGAAAACTGCTCATCAACAGCGTCCTTCTCTTCCACCTTCTTCGCCAACTCCAAGTCTTGGCGCTCCTGCTCAGCTCGCTGCACAGCTGCAAAGGTCGCAGAGACCTCTTTGTGGAGGGAGACGAACTCAGCTCGGAAAGAGGTGAACTGAGCCATCCACTCCTGGTCCTAAGTCTGCTGGGACTTTGCGAGGTCAGATTCAGCAACGGTCTTGAACACGTTGAAATCCGAGCTGAGGCTCTGAACGGCCTTCCTTAGAGCCGAGACCTCCGAGCTGGAAGAAGTGGAGAGATCTTCTAGCTTGTGCTGCAGAGAAGAGGAGAGGTGATCTAGCTGATTCTTCAGGCTAGCATTTTCTGCCATCAGCTGCTGCATCCTGTCAGCTTCTTCCTCCTTGCCCAGCTGGATCTTGGACAGCATCTCCGTCCTCAGCTAGTTGACCCTCTCCGAGATCAGCTCGCAGATGACGTCGGTTGAGAGAGCTGGCTGATCGGAGGGTCCGGGCAGGAGCGGTGGTTGTGGCTGGGCAGCAGACTCCAGGACAACCATGGCAGATCGGCTGGCGAGGTAGGCCTTGAGCTTGTCTTCTTCTCTCTTGGCCGCCTCATCAGCTGCGTCGACGTCGTCCATGCAGGAGGCATTTTTGGCGAGCATGTCATCAAGAAAGTGAACAGCTTCAGGGTTGTTGCACAGCTCCCTGGTGTCTGTCCCTTCTTGGATGCTTTTGTCCAGACGTCGTCGGAGCACAGCCACCTTTTGGTTGTAAGCCACCTCCAGGCTTTGGTAGTCGAAGTACTCCCTCAGGTTGGACTCTTCGACCTTTAACTTGTCCCAGCCATGGATCCTGAGGGTCTCCTCCTTCACGTACCAGTAGTTGAATATGACACTGAATTGGTATAGAAGCTCCGTCCCGAGAACAGAGAAAATGGGCATCGATGTTGCCTCGGGGAACATACCAATCAGCTTGCGGAAGCAGTAGCTGAGTCTTCCTTCATATTCAGCCAGGATCACCTGACGGTTGGCTTCTTCATCAATCTGAGGGGGGTCGATATCGAAGGTTAAGGGTTCGATGGTTTCATCAACGTTGGCCGAAGAAGTGGTCACAACGTTGGCATCGAGCGAGAGGCTCGGAATATCTGACTGAGGACCAGTTGAGAGAACCGGATCCTCTTTGGATGGAGAGTTGGCTGGCTGGAGGATTTCTTCAGTCACAGGTGGGTTAACCTGGCTGGCATAAGCTCTAGACCGACTGTTGTGGGACTCCTCAGATGAAGAAGAGTCATCTGAGGAGGAGCTGACATCCACCACTTGGATCTCCACGTCTCCACCTGCCTCCTCAGCCACGTCCTCCTGGCGAGGTTGAAGAATAAACCCAGCTGGGTCAACCGATTGACTAGATTCGGTTGACTCCTTCTCCTCAGCCGGCTTGACCACCACTGGACTTGTTGTGGATGGTTTAGCCGCTGGCTGGATGATTCTTATCCTTGGCCTCTTCTGCAGAGGTTCCTCCTCTTCGTCCTCTTCGTCTTCTTCCTCCTCAGCTACCTCTTCCAGCTGGCGCTTCGCCGACTTAGTCCTCGAAGGACGACGAGCAGCTGCCTCCACAGCTGGCTTGGGGACACCCTTGGGGGTGTAGACAGCTTCTACAACATCCCTGGCCTTCTTGGCTGAGGGGAACAGTGACAGCTTGCTGACTGGAGTGTCCTCACTCCCTTCCCATGTCAGCGGCAGACCCTTTGTGGCTTGGAGGATGAGGGCTGATATCTTTGTCTCGAAGTTGAGAGTCCCCTTGACACTCAACAGAACATCCCCGGACTCAGCTGTCGTCTCGGATATCTTCTGCTTCTCCGACACCAGCTGGCTCTCTATATATCCCAACCAGTCGACCTGGTGCATCTCTTCTAGGGCCTTCTGCTGCTTGAGCTTAGGACGGCTGATGTCCCCGAAGGCTCCACCATATGCGAAGATGCATTTGGAGATTACATTGAAAAGAAGTCGGTGCTCCGGCTTCAGCTTTGTCCTTTGCATGCTCCCCTTCAATGGTTCGGAAACAAGAAGAATGGTTTGAAGGAAGGCATCAGCTTCCTTGTCAGAAAAGTTCCCCACCACGTCTGTGGCTTCACGGTTTCTGGGGATGAGCTTCTCCAGCTCCTTCGACACCTTTATCTCCACAACGGAGTCTTCTACTGTTCTGGAGGTTCTGTGGCGTTGCTTGCACGGGATGATCATGACAAGCCCGTCATTTGCGACTCATTGCAGATTCCGGTAGAAATGTACGATCTGCTTCCTGAGCAACAGGGCCGGAGAGAGGGTGGCCCAATCAAGCAAATGGTGGTCGGAGAGGATGGTGGTGATTGGAGCGAGCTCAGGCGATGAGAGAGCCGCTTTGAATAAAATTTGTTCGAAATGAATCTTCGACATCACCATGTCGAACGATTCCTAGAACGTTGCAGGCTCTGAGGAAACCATCTTTTTAGAAGCTTTTGACTTGGGCGCCATCTCGAGGAGATATATATGCAAAGAAAGAGTGAAAGACTTTACTGGAAATGGCGAAACAAGATTTGAGAAGATGATGAATAGTGAGTAAAGATATGCACGAAAAGAGAAGGTAAGGATCACTTCCTGATTTGTCGTATTATATAATCTTTGACTCGGATAAAATAAACGGCTGGGGTTAAATCGCGCGAATCTATTAACGGCTGTGATTTCGCGACTGTTGAGTAATTTTGACTGATATACCACGCGCGCGAGTGAGAAGGTGAATAGTTTGAGGTGTCAGCCCAGTCGCACTATAAAGTAAGGCTATAGGTGTTCAGCCAAACTTTACATTAAATGCGATATGATGGCTTGTTTAGTCTAGCTGACATGTTCAGGAATGTTTGAATTTATTTCAAACATTCTCATTTAATATCATAACACCTTCAGTCATAAATGATACCTGCCAACTGATGTCTGAATCAGCTGTGTTCATTTGTTGAATTCCTCAGTTGCCGCATACCATCAGCTGACTCGAGTTCGTCTGTTCAGCTGACGTCTGTTCCATTGTTGCAGCATACCATCAGCTGACTCAAGTTCATCTCCTCAGCTGACATTTGATGTCCTCAGTTGGCAATTCGTATCTGATATTCCCCTTTCAGCTGAGCTTCCCCCTTCATCTGAGCTTCCCCCTTAAGTCGATATCCGATTCTTCAGTTCGGATGAATCCTTATCAGCTCGGATGACTCTTCTGCTCGGATGACTCTTCAGCTCGGATGAGTTTTTAGCTCGGATCCAAAAGTCCTAGAAGATCACACAGTATCTTGAACCGGGCTTCAGGAAGAGGTTTGGTGAGGATGTCAGCTCTCTGAATCTCAGTTGGGATCTTCTCCATGGACACATCCTTCTTCTCAATATGATCTCGGATGAAGTGATGACGAATATCGATATGCTTAGTCCGAGAGTGATGAACAGGGTTTAGAGAGATAGCTATGGCACTCGAGCTATCACAATGTATGGGAACCTGTCCAGTTGAGACTTCATAATCTCTCAGCTGCTGCTTCAGCCACAATACTTGCATGCAACAGCTTCCGGCAGCCATGTACTCTGACTCGGTTGTCGAAGTAGCAACACACGCTTGTTTCTTGGAGAACCATGAAACCAGCTTGCTTCCCATGAGCTGGCAGTGTCCAGAAGTAGACTTTCTGTCCAACCGATCTCCTGCTAGGTCGGCATCTGAGTATCCAGTCAGCTGGATATTGTCATCAGTTGGGTACCACAATCCAACATTGACAGTTCTTTTCAGATACTTAATGATGTTCTTTGCTGCCAACATGTGTGCTTCTCTTGGTTGGACTTGAAAACGAGCACACACTCCAACTGCGTATGAAATGTCTGGTCGGCTGGCAGTTAGGTAGAGCAGCGAACCGATGATCCCTCTATACTGGCTGGCATCAATGAGCTTTCCCTCAGCTCCTGGTTCGATCTTCCAGTTCGTGTTCATAGGGATCTTGATTGTCTTACTTGTCTGCAATCCGAACTTGGTGATGAGCTCCCTTGTATATTTGGACTGGTTGATGAAAATCCCTTCAGGTGACTGCTTTACTTGTAATCCAAGGAAATAATTCATCTCGCCCATCATTGACATCTCGAACTTTTCCTTCATAAGATCGGAGAATTTCTTGCACAGCTCCTCCGACTTGGACCCGAAAATGATGTCATCGACATAAATTTGCACGACAAGTATATCTTCTCCAACTTTGATGGTGAACAGAGTTTTATCAACTGAACCTCGTTTGAACCCCGAGTCCAGAAGAAATCCACAAAGAGTGTCATACCATGCTCTTGGTGCTTGCTTTAGACCATAGATAGCTTTCTTCAGCTTGTACACTCTTCCATCTCCAGTCTCAAAACCAGGAGGCTGTTCAACATATACATCTTCTTTTATATCTCCATTGAGGAATGCACACTTCACATCCATCTGATATACTTTGAACTTGTGATGTGCGGCATAAGCTAGAAAGATCCGGATGGCTTCAAGCCTTGCAACTGGTGCAAAGGAATCTTCAAAGTCAATTCCTTCTTGTTGGCAGTATCCTTGAGCTACCAACCTTGCTTTATTCCTCACAATGAATCCAATGGCGTCTCTCTTGTTTTTGAAGATCCACTTTAGTCCAATCACCTTGACACCATTTGGTCTTTCTACCAACTCCCATACACAGTTGCGTAGAAACTCATTCAATTCTTCTTGCATGGCTATTGTCCAGTGGACACAATTGAGAGCTTCCCCAACATTATTCAGTTCTGGAACATCAGCTACATAGCAAGAAATCATGGCAACATCTCCAGCTTGCTCGAACTCCTCTAGAACTGCCAATTCCTCAGCATATTGGGCATAAGTGTTGGATTCTTCCTCGGTTGATTCTGGATTTGCAACTCTGCTCCATGTGCGCACACCCTCGGTTGGATCTCCGATGATGTCGTTGGTGGAATGAACTTCATACCATCTTCGGTTGCGTCTTCCTTCTTCTTCCAACAGTGGTTGTTCAGACATCTGAGTTGGAGTCTTCAGAGCTGGTGATTGATCAGCTGTTGAGTTTGGATCCTCAACATTTACAATAGATTGAACTGAGTTCGGTTGGGCATCGGATGCTGATGCAGTTGGAGGGACATCAGCTGAAGTTCCCCCTAAGGACGAGCTGAGGTCTTCGCATTCATCTTCAGAGGAGTATGGGTCCTCATCCTCAGTTGCCCATACCAGTGGTTCAGCTCGGTTCTTTTCCCGAAGAGCTTGCGATCTGGTGAGAACTGGTAGAACAGCTGGATCTGCGTGTTGTTCCTTTACCTGTTCCCTGCACTCGAAGGTAGATTCATCAAAACTAACATGAGGTGTTATTTCCACAACACGAGAGCTGTTGTTGAAAACTCTATATGCCTTGATCCGAGCTGTATATCCAAGAAATATGCCCTTCGAAGCTTTGGCATCAAAAGTTTTCAACTGAGTCTTCCCATTGTTGTGAATATAACACTTAGATCCAAAAACACGAAAATAAGAAATATCTGGCTTTCTGCGTCTCCACAGCTCGTAGGGCGTCTTTCCCAACCGCTTGGTGAGAAGAGATCGATTCTGTGTGTAGCATGCTGTGTTGATCACTTCAGCCCAAAATCTCTTAGGCAGTGCTGAGCTCGCTAACATGGATGTGGCTGCATCCTTCAGAGTTCTATTTCTTCGCTCAGCTACGCCATTCTGTTGTGGAGTACGCGCGGCTGATGTCTGATGGGTTATACTATTCTTTTCGCAATACTTGATGATGGTTTCATTTAGAAACTCCGTTCCACGATCTGATCTGATAGATATGATCTTCATCTCTTATTGGTTTGATATCTTATCCATCAGCTTGGGCAGCTCATCTCGGGTCTCACTTTTGTGGTGCATGAAGATGGTCCACGTATATCTTGAGTAGTCATCAGTTACAACCAATGTATATTCGTTTCCATTAATGCTTTTTGGTGTAACTGGCCCGAAGAGATCCATGTGGATCAGCTGTAACACTCGGTCAGTTGAAGGAGTTGACTTCAACCGGAAGGAGGTTCTAGCGAGCTTTCCCAGCTGGCATGCACTGCAGATGTGTGTTGTTGAAACCACTCGGTTAGGTATGCCTCTTGCATGTTCTTGTCTGGCAAGTCGGTTCATCATCTTGAAGTTCAGATGGTTGAGCCTTTTGTGCCACAGCCAGCTCACATCCGAACTGCTCTTTGACAACAGGCAAGTGTCAGGGAGGCTGCTGTTCCAGTCAGCGTAGTATACATTCCCTGTTGGAGATCGATTTCCCAACAATATCACCTGCTTTGATCCGACATCTTTAACTCTGCAACCCTGTGCATCAAACTTGACAGAGAACCCATTATCACAGAATTGGCTGATGGAGAGCAGGTTATGCTTCAATCCATCAACAAAAGAGACATTAGAATTGAAATATGATTGGTTTCAAGGGTACCGTAACCTCTGGTATAACCTTTTGAGTTATCACCAAAAGTAACTGATGGACCTTCTTTCTCCACGAAACTTCCAAGCAAATCCTTCAGATTTGTCATGTGTTTCGAGCATCCACTATCCATCACCCACATTGTTGTAGACGCCTTCTTCTTTCTCAGCTGTTTCTCCTGTACCTGCAAGGAGAAACTCGCTTAGGTCCCCAATTTCAGTTGGGTCCTGGAGGGTTAGAACCAGTTCCCGTTGGAACCGTGCGTCGCTTTTCTCTGTACACTCGAATAGCCTTGTCATTCCAAATGATCTGCCCATTTTCATCAATTATAACAACACCCCGGTTATCCTTAGGCTTGTTGTTTGAAAAGATGCTCTGTTTCTTGGGAGGAGTTGGATTTCTCCCATGTTGGGATTTAGGAGGTGAGGCTTTCCCCCTGTTTTGATGGCGATTCTTATCCTGTTGAGTTTGTCTGTGACGTCAGACGCCATTGTGGAATCTTCTTGGCTGATTCTGATTCCATTGCCTTGGCTGTTGACGATAGTTGTTCATGCCCGGATGTTGATTCATGTTGTGGCATGAGTAACCATAGCTGTCGTAACTTTTCCACATAGGTTGACTCTGTTGGAACCTCTGATTGTTGTGGTGATGGAACCGTTGTTGATTATGTCGGTTCTGAGCTTGGATATGTTGTCGATTTTGAGCTTGATTGCGACTCCGACGTCTCCGGTTCCTCCGTTGAGTCTTGGAATATTCTCCCTCGGTTGTAGACTCCAGGGACTGTTTCGTTGGTGCTCCATCTACAACTCATTTGCCTTTCTCAGCCGTAGTTACCTTTATCGGTTGTGAGGGTGTTTGTTCAGTTGCATACTCAACTGTGTTAGGTTTGGCAGCCATGACTTCCTCAGCCCTGGTGAAGGTAGCTGGTGGAATTCCAGTGTCCTTTGCCACGTCGTATCCGAGTCCAGACACATCATCCGTTTGCCGTCTGTATTTGATGAGATTCTCGATGATCTCGGATGACTGATATAGCTTTGTCAGGTTGTCCTTCTCAGTTTGAAGATCCTTGAGAAGAACAGCTATATGCTCGGTCTGGGCATCTGATGTCTTCATCAGCTGGTCGATCTGAGCCTCCTTCTTGTTCAACTGTTCGTTCTATGCCTTGATCTGTTCCTTTAACTGTTCATCGGTTGAAGCCTCAGTTTGGTTGGCTGTACTCAGTTGACTTTTCAGCTGGTCAATTTCTTCAGCTTGTCTCTTGATCAGATCGTCCTTTTCGGTTAAGGAATCTTCAAGCTTGGCGAACTGGGCTTGAAGACTCTTAAACTCAACCGACTGTTGATGCAGTTCCTCACTGAGTTCTTGAAAATCATTCCAGGAGGGTTCCAACTCATCGTTCATAGATTCCTGCATGTTAGAAGTATTGGAAGAATTTAAGCGAGCAGGATTAGATTGTACCTCAATATCATCTTGGTCGGTTCCAAGTGCCATGAGGCATTGATCCGGACTGATGACTTTGTTGGTAGAGGTCAGGTCATCCTCATCTTCAGTGTCTGTGAAGATGTCCATATCGTCAGCTGCCTCTTCAGCTACCATGGCCTTATTCTTTGCAGTTTGCTTTGCCCTCAGTGCTTCTCTTTCCTTCTTTGAGAGGTCTGGGCAATCGGCTTTGAAGTGTCCTTCCTTGCCGCATTCGAAGCAACCATTGGTGACTGGCTTCGAACTGTCTCAAGTTCGGTTTGATTTATAGAAACGTTTATATTTGCCGAACCGAGTATCCATATCGGCTAACTTCTTTGACAATGCTGCAATATTCTGTTGCAGTTCTTCTCTGCTCGGCTCCTTTGCAGTCGTGTCAGCCGACCTGGTTGGCCTTGACGATCTCGACTTTGAGTAGTCAGCTCGGAGGGCAACTGACTTTGATGCTGAGTCGACGTCCTCAATTCTATTTGTCTGACTTGAGGGCTGCGACCTCCTTCTGTTGACCTTATACTCATTTCCTTTCAAGATTGAGAACAATCTTTCAGTTCCCATTTCACCTAGGTCAGCTCGGCTCTCGTGGATATTTGTGAAAGTATCCCACTCAGCCGGTAGAGCTTGCAACACTTTGAGGTTTATTTCTCTTAGAGTGTATTTTCCTTTCCGGATGGATTGGATTCTTCTGATGATGTCCATAAACCGGAGCTCTAGCTGATCTATAGTCTCATCAGGTCGCAGACTGAAATTGTCAAAATCTTGACATGCATGCGAGAACTTGTTTTCCTTTGTCTCGTCACTTCCTTCACTTAGCGAGGCCAGGATGTCCCACATCTCTTTTGCGGTCTCACACTCCTCTATCCAGGGCAGATAATCTTGTCCAACTGTGGACATTATTGTGCTCTGAGCCCAGATATCTAGCTGGCTCACCTTGGCCTCATCCGGAGTGTAGTCCTCTGGCTGTTTCTCCACATACTCCACCACTGCATCTCCATCGTTGGGATTTGTGGGAGTGCGAAGTATTCTGTCTCGTATGACGATTGGTCCAGATGTGAGAACTTATTGCATCCTATGATGCTTGGACAAAAGGATCTTCTTCATTCGAGTTCTCCATGATGTATAGTTGACAACGGAGAACATGACTGTGATCTTGTCCTTGACGTCCATCTGCACAAACAAAAACAGGACAACAAAAATGCGAGCAAGAATGCACTAGCGTGAAAAGATCTGTTCAGTTGACCACTGAAGAAAATTCTCGAATTCACACCTCGTGAAACAGAGTCAGCAGTCTTTTGAACCACTGCTCTGATACCACTTGATGGTCCCAATACGAGTTACTGGTGTATGGGGGGGGGGGGAATACACCAGTTAGGATTTTTCAACTTTCGAAAAACTTAATACTTGAAAACAACTTCAACTGAGTGAGAGGACTCAGTTGGAATACACCAGTAAGCAACCTCAGCTGGAAGATTGGTGTTGTGCGGAATGTGGTGGAAAATAAACTCGTAAAATCAAACTCACGCTTTTATGCACGGTTGGTAAAAACCAAAACTGTTGATGTGAAAGAATGCAGATTGTATGCGGTTAGATTGTCAGATGAGATATGCAAAATAATGACTTAACACAAAATAACACGACACACAAGATTTACGTGGTTCGGAGAGAACTCCTACGTCCACGGGGAGATGTGAGTCCACACACCTCAGTCCAAGTTCTTCTGGACAGTTCCACTCAACTTACGCGGGCTGAGCAACCGTTACAGTTTAGTTTGCGGGCACTAAACAGCCTAAGTCAAGTTTGCGGGTACGTGACGACCTAACTACTCAATTACAGGAAGAGTAAGGTCCTAGCACACTTTTTAGGGTGTGAGAAAGGGTAGGATTTCCAACTACAGCTCGATCAATAATGAGAGCTGGATCTAAGGCTTGAACGAATAAACACTCAACCTAAGATAAAAAAAAACGGTTTCGAATTCTAGGAACCCTCAGCTACTAATGTTCTCTCAAATTGGAACTCTCAGCTGCTGATGCTCTTAGATGATGATGTTGCAGGTTTGCTTTGATTACTCTCGAGAAAGCTCTTGAATTTTTTTTTCGTCGTCTATGTGTCTATCTGCATATCTCTTTCTCGAATGAGAGGATGCCTCTATTTATAGGCGGAGAGAATCAACTAGCTGTTGGAGGAGCAGTTGATCTCTGATCGGTTGAAAGCGATGGCTTGTCTCTCATCTCTGCAGACTTTCCCGATATGGCATCTGTGCTCTTCTGCTTTCCATCTGAGACAGCCTTGTGTTGGGCCAGATGGGGTAATGACTGAACGGTCAAACCCTCATGTGACTTCCTTTTGAAATTCAAATCTTTGACAGTCAACTTCGGTTTATCGGTTGAACGTCTTGACCTTCATCTGAGTGATTTTCAGCTGATGTTCCGATCTGTCGAGTTCTCAGCTAACTTTGAACTTCAAAACAGTTGAACTCCTTGTTCAGATTCTATAACTGAGGTTCTGAAACTGAACCCTCAGTTGTCTTCCACTTCTTTACTCAATTGGGTTTGAACCCTCAGATGATTTCCTTTTCATCTGATGTTCTCTTCCTCTCAACTGTTTCTCATCTGATGAACGCTCAGTTGGTTTCCTTCAACTGATGTTCTGAAGACTTCCCCTTGTTTGCATCTGAACAAATGAACTCTCAGTTGTCTTTCTTCACAACTGATGTTCTGTCTGAGTGACGCCTTGTTGCCATCTTCAGCTGGAGACCTGTAAAGATAGAATCTTAACTTTGCTCAAACAGCGAGCCTAAATTCTAACATTAGGTTCTGGCAACATCTACTCGGTTGGGGTCAGCCGGTTTTGGAATTCATCAAAACTTATACTAATAAATTTCCCAACATACATCCCACCAAATAATTTTAGAAAATTCTTAAATAAATTCCTATCAACAATTAATACCAATTACAACATTATTTCATCAACCAAACCTCATCTAAAACAACCACATGAAAACCCCTAATTTTCTACTTATTTTCGGTTTTAATACATAGATTAAGAGGGTGTTTTTCTTCATCAATTAACATCATTTAACTCTTAATCATCCTATTATAACATCAATTAATCAATTCAAGTCCAATTACACATCAACATGCAAAAACCCCCAATTTCAAACCCTAAACCCTAAATCGATTTCAAACAAAAAAAGGGCTTTCGATTTATCTTGGTTCTAATTACTAATTAAACACTTCCTAAGCATGAATTTAACATCAATTGAAGAATCCCAAAAATCCTACCAAAAGCCCTAAAATTTCGGTATTATGCAAGACTTAGGGTTCATGATTTTCAATCAATTTTAACCCTAGGATTCATATCCAAACACAACTAATTAAACTAATCGAAGATCAAAACATCTAGTTCTTCATCCCTATAATTTCGATAAAAAAAAAATAAAAAAAAGGATGTTGGATGGATAGAAACATAGAGGAGATGAATACCTTGATCTTTACTAAAGGAAGTAATAGGTTTTTGATGGATGAATGAGGACTTGTGTGATTTTCTTCTTCAAGAACTTGGAGATTCAACAATGGAGAAAAGGAATGAAGATGGGAGAGAGGGAGAGGGCAGCCGAAATTTTTGAGGGAGGGAGGAGATGTGATTTAGTTGATATAACAAGGTTATATACTTTAGGATAAATAGGTGTAAAGTGAATAGTGTTAGTAATAGTAGTAGGTAAAAAGTAAAAACTATATAAAAGATGAAATATCTTGCTAAAGTGAGAGAGAGATAGGCTATGAGAGGGAAAGGAGGGAAAATACGCGCTTTTCCGACGCGATACGATGTTACGGAAATCGAACGACGAAAAACGTAGCTCGGCACAAAAATCGTCACGATCCGATTCGTCCAAAAAATTCTAACGTATAAAACTTAATCGGAAAATAAAATTTATAAAATTAATTCCGACAAAAACTCGGGACGACACAGTCCGAGTTTCGTCCGGAAAATCATAAAAACGAACTTTCTTGGGCGAGTTCGTATCGCGATTTCGTGAATGTAAAAATCGGTCGATTTTCCGTTCTGAGTTCACGAACGAAAAACTTTTCGTACGCGCTAACCCTAAATACAGTAGTCGTCAAGCTGACTTCCGTAATTTATTTTCAGAAACGGAATCGACCGTTAGTCTTAGAATTCAAAATCATAAACTTAGGCGTGCAAAGCCATTTATTTAATTAACTTTAAGTTTTTGAGATCGTAAGGAATTTCTGGGGCATTACAAATTACATCTTTAAAAATTGTTTCTTGTTTCTGTGCTTATACAGAAAGATCAGTTTTCTATAATTCTCCATGATATGCAACATCCGAGAACTTCAGAGTTTACATCGTTTACCTTTGAAGAAGTTCCATTCGAATGGAGAAGTGACAAAATTAACATTGAATGTGGTGTTTTTCTTATGCATCACATGGAGCATTTTGATGGCAGTCCGTACATGCATGAAGATTTGTCACATGTTTGATATTTTGTATTTCTGTATTTTCATTAAAATTTACAAATGCATAATAGATTGTGCTGTCTTTATTTCTAAACTTGGCTTTGTCATCAATAAATTTGCGACCAGTTTTTAAGTTTTTTCACTTTGTTTTTTTTAAGGTTAATGAAAGGAAAAAGCTTAGAGTTCTCTATTGTTCAAGGATTATCCTGTCTTCTGTCAATAAATGCCAACAAGAAGTGGTGATTGAGGTTCTGATATGACATGTTGTCAATGCGTCATCTTTGTATTGGAACTGATATGTTGTTTTCGACATTTAAATACTTTAAATTTGTTCGGTACAACCAGGCGTCGAATATTGGTTATTTTCTTAGTATTGTGAACTGGTTATGAATGGTGGATTTTATTTTTGAACAACATAATTTGTTATGAAAATATTATTGATGTGTATGTGATTATTTTTGTTTACATGAATTTGTGTAGACTGTTTGTTTAAAGTTATTTGTTTAGTTTCATTTTTTTTTTAACATGATTCTATTTGTTGTTGATTAAATGGTGTGTTTGGTGTAGTTAGATTGATGTTATGCTTTGCGTTGTGTTTTACGCAACAAAGAACAACAGTATAATTTGCTGTAAACAAAATATGTATTGTTCCTCACACAAGTAATAGTTTGAAATATTACTTTTTGTAGAACTATAATTACTTTTGTTATTGCGAATTCTTATTGTGTAAAAGTGCCTAATTTGAGCTTATAATATAGTCGCTCAATCTTATAATAGATCATCCGATATCATTTCAAAACACTCACAATAAGCTAACACGTGAAATACTCTGCTTGGTTGGAATACTTCTTCAAATTGTTGCTCGTTGGCTTGCAATTCTACTTCTTAATATAATAATTTAATAATAGTGCAATTTATCGTGTGCAAATAATACACACTTCATAACAAAAACTAATTTTATGATTTCTCAAAAATTACTTTAATGTTCAACCAAAAGTATAAATTGTCATATTCAAATGTAGACATTTTTGTTATTAAAAGTAATTATTTATAAACATTACGTTTCGTAGTGACAATGTTTACTTTTTGAACAACAATAATTACTTTAACGTTAAACTAAAAGTACAATTTGCCATGCACAAAAGTGGGCATTCTTGTGATGAAATGTACTTATTGTTAAAGATTACATCTCTTTACTTTTTTCAATGACAAAAATTACTTTTAACTTTTATTAAAGATAGACTTGTGTGAGAGAGGTCTCTTACTAGAGACTGGCGCATCCGATGTATGGATTACATGCACACGCAATCACGTACGGCTCATCCATTCCATGCACTACTTTTTGTCAGATTTTTTTTAATACAAGAATTTTTTTCTCTTTTTATTTTTTATTTTTGTTTGCCTCTTCATTTTCTTGTTTGCCGCTTCTTCTTTGGTCAAGATTCGAGTGAGGGGAGCCGAAGGCCTCAGAACGAGCTGAAAAAATTTAAATTGTTGCCCGACTATTATCCTTATATTGGTAATCGGAGTGAAGGCGGAGCCGTAAACTCTGATTTCTCAAAAATTACTTTAACGTTTAACCAAAAGTATCAATTGTCATATTCAAATGTAGACATTTTTATTATTAAAAGTAATTATTTATAAACATTACGTTTCGTAGTGACAATGTTTACTTTTTGAACGACAACAATTACTTTAACGTTAAACAAAAAGTACAACATGCCATGCACAAAAGTGGGCATTGTTGTGATGATATGTACTTAATTAAAGATTACATCTCTTTACTTTTTTCAACGATAAAAATTACTTTTAACTTTTATTAAAGACAGACTTGCGTGAGAACGGTATCGTGCTAGAGACTGGCGCATCCAATGTATGGATTACATCCGCACGCATCCACGTACAGCTCATCTACCCCATGTGTTACTTTTTTTCAGATTTTTTTTCTCTTTTTATTTTTTATTTTTTATTTTTTTTGCGTCTACGTTTTCTTGTTTTCCGCTTTTTCTTTGGTCAAGATTCGAGCGAAGGGAGCCGAAGGCTGCAGAGCGAGCCGAAAAAATCTAAATTGATGTCCGATGATTATCTTTATATTAATAATTGGAGTGAAGGCAAAGCCGTAAACTCGGAGCCGAAGGCGGAGCCGTAAAGTTTGAGCCAAAGTTAGATAAAAAATATTAAGATTTGAAAAAAAAAATTAGAAATTAAAAAATAAATAGAGAAAATAATTGGTCAACGGTTTTGACTTTGTTTAACCTGGATTAACTCGTTCTGTAGTAAAGAAGTGGTGTCATAGGATACCAAATCTAAAGTACAAGTTGTCATGTTCAAAAGTAAATACTGTCATGATGAAATGTAATGATTTATAAACATTACGTTTCATAGTAACAATGTTTACTTTTTGAACGGTAATAATTACTTTAGCGTTTTAGTTATTCAGACAATCCAAATTGTTTCTACTACTATTATCTTTATATTAGAAATTAGTGGGAAACATTACATTTCTTTGTGTTAATAATTACTCAAAACAGGATATATTAAATCATACTTAGGATAATCCAAATATTACTCTTATTGTTAATAAATCTTAAAACATGATATATTAAATCATAATTAGGATATAATAAATTATTAATTAGTATGTATTTCTGATGAATAATTTAAGTGTTTTGAAAAGTAAATCATTGGAATTAAAGTTTCACATCTTGTGAAGAAAAGTAATGTTTAAAATCATTAAAATCATTCATAAAATGAAAACAGAAAAATAGGTAAGTTGACCATTAGTTCCTGTTCAATAATTAAATTAATAGATAAAGATCCTGTTTCACAATAAAAATTTGAAAGCGCAATAAAATTTGAGATCTTCCAACTGAATACAAAAGTAGTTAATCGTGCTAATACATAATTAAATATACGTTGCTTTCAATCCTGATTTCTTATAGATGTAAAATCAGTTCCCTGCACATTATAGTTAAGTGAAATTAGTATACATAAGAAACATATGCAAGATTATATGATGCAACATATCAATGATATAACGAAATTATTTTATAATTAAAATTTATAAATTTTACCTACCAATAAAAATGTATTTTGTCCCTGTCACAACCCCAAATCCCGAGGGATGGCAAAGCCGGGGTGCGACTAGGGGTTGGATTAAAGAAACGGGGAAGAAGGGGGATTGAACAGATAGACAGACAATTTATTTCTATGAACTTGATACCATTATTTGACGATATATTCCGTACCTTTCTAAATAACCGATCCTTGTTTACCAACCACACACTGTCTAACCAAATCAAATTCTCTCTTGATATTGATACGTTCCTCAAAAAATCCGATTCGTGCGGATTCTTCCCCCAACTAACGAAGAGATCTTGGCGAAATTGCCACATATGAAATTGAGCACAATTTTGCAAAGAAATAGCCCACTTCTTTCTCGAGAGGAGATGGGAAACATGCTCAATATCATTTGATTGAATAGTTGACCCAGCCCTTTGTTGTTTGAAGAAACCCTCCACTTCAATTGGTATTTTTTCACGAAAAGCAGACATGAGATAAGAAATCCAGCGTTTCACTAAGATTTCGAATAGCGGTCCCGAATTCAAGTTGATTCTATTTTGCCTCTTCCTCAGAGAAAGACGATCAAATAATTCCCAATCACGGTCCTTGCGGATCGGATCATCCATATAATATACAAAAAAAAAACTCCAGATATTGGATATCTTTCTCTTTGAATAAGATCTCCATTCCAGCGACGGTTTCATTAGATATCTTACAACTAGAATCCCTCTTTTTTCCGATCCAGTTCCTCCACCACCGCGAACCCCAGTTCGATTCAGGCATGCTACACTTTTTAGTTATTGGGAGAACCCAAGTACTCTCTTTCGGATTCAGGAAACAACTCTCAGAGATCTTTTTTCCTTTTGGAAGATACAGGAGCGAAACAATCAACCTATTGATATTGGAAGACCCAACCGATTCTTCCAAGGTATCATTTCTGGGTCCAATGGAATTCATAGGTATAGGAAGAAGCCCCCTCAAATAGAGATTTTTGCTTTCGACCATATTTCGATTGTTAATACGATATATAAGGACCGCTACTACAAATAGTATTACACCCTTGATCGTGAAATATCGATTGCTTGTTGAACCCTGTGAATTGCGTGAAAGTAGGATACTCAAAATTTGGGGGTCAAATAGTTTTAGAAAATGTTCTTGGTGAAAAAAAAATGTGAATGAAAGACCTCACTGAATTGAATTGGATCCATGAATCTAAGAAATGGTGAGAATTCTTGATCTCTCTCAATATCTCTCGCAATTCGAAAATCCAGGATTGAAATTGATGACCTTTCATTGATTCCTCCTAAATTGCATTGATTTATCCTAAAGATTTCATTTCAATTGGAATTCGGTTATTCACCATGTACGAGGATCCCCGCTAAGCATCCATGGCTGAATGGTTAAAGCGCCCAACTCATAATTGGCAAATTCGTAGGTTCAATTCCTACTGGATGCACGCCAATGGGACCCTCCAATAAGTCTATTGGAATTGGCTCTGCATCAATGGAATCTCATCACCCACACATAACGAATTGGTGTGGTATATTCATATCATAATATATGAACAGTAAGAAATAGCATTCTTATTGAGACTAGAACTCATAGGGAAGAAAATCGATTTATGGATGGAATCAAATATGCAGTATTTACAGGCAAATTCGGTTATTGGGGAAAAATAAATATACTTCTAATGTCGAATCAGGATCAACTAGGACAGAACTAAAGCATTGGGTCGAACTCTTCTTTGGTGTCAAGGTAATAGCTATGAATAGTCATCGACTTCTGGGAAAGGGTAGAAGAATGGGACTCATTATGGGACATACAATGCATTACAGACGTATGATCATTACGCTTCAACCGGGTTATTCTATTCCACCTCTTAGAAAGAAAAGAACTTAAATCAAAATACTTAATAGCATGGCGATACATTTATACAAAACTTCTACCCCGAGCACACGCAATGGAGCCGTAGACAATCAAGTGCAATCCAACCCACGAAATAATTTGATCCCGCACAAAAGTTAATAGGATACCACTTCTACGAATAGCTCGTAATGCGGCGTCTCTTCCGAGACCGGGGTCCTTTTATCATGACTTCTGCTCGTTGCATACCTTGATCTACTACCGTACAAATAGCATTTGCCGCTGTAGTTTGAGCGGCAAAGGGTGTTCCTCTTCTCCTCCCCTTGAATCCACAAGTACCGACCGAGGACCAGGAAACCACCCGACCCCGTACATCTATAACTGTGACAATGGTATTATTAAAACGTACCTTTTACACTTAATATTAATCAAATAATTCCTTAAATAAAATTCCAATTTTCATGAATAAAATATTTTTTTTTTTCATTTAATTTAATTTAATATTATTTAATATAACATTATTTAATATTTTATTTTATTAATATTATTATTATTATTATTTTATTTTTTTTTTCAATTAATTTCGAATTTAATTAATTAATTAATTTAATAATTAATTAATTTATTTTATCTTTAATTTTAATCATATTCAAATCTTCATGTTCTTGGTCAAGAACACCAAGAACACCTAGAACACACACTAAAATCCTATGAGCTAATTCTATCGATTTTTCATGTTTTAATCCATTTATTTCATTCATTCTTGAATTCATACCTTATAATTAATCATCAATTTAAATAGTACTAAGTTATAACATAATCTAACATCATAAATTAAAATCATAAAATCAATTCAAACCCTAACCTTATTTTTTCGGTTTTCATTTTAAATTAGGGGTTTTGATTTCTCTTTGATTATTAACCATATAATTTCATTTCTATACATAATAATCCAAGGATAAAAGCTTAAATCATCAAACCCTATCCTCCTAAATAAATCGGTCACCCATAAATAATTAGGGGAAATTATTTCTACTTGATTCTAATCCATAGAATCCATTTCTAATTATTCCATAATCATTAATTCAACTAAGAACATTAATTCTACATCCTTAAAATTTTCGGCCAAGACAAAATTAAAGAAATTGAAATTTAACTTGGATAGTACTGAAGCTAAGATCAATACCTTGTTGATTATGAACTTGGAACAAAAATAAAATGGAAGATGAACAATTAAGATGATTTTACCTTGAAGAACTTGATAAAGATTTGAAGAGAAAAAGAAGAACAAAGAACTAAGAGAGAAAGAGAGAAAGTGGCGGCACAAAGAGAAGGAAAAGAGAAGAAAAATGGGAGGTGTACATGATATTTATACTACTAGATTGGAAGAATAAGGACATGAGTCATATAGTGAGTCATGTAGGATACTTGCACACAAAGTAAGAAAAAGAAAATATCCTAGGATGACTAAGGGGGGGTAGGCGGTTGGGAGGGAGTTTTTAATTCAAAATATCCCGTTCTACGGGTCTAAAACCGCGTAGTAAAAATCGAGAAATAAATTCCTAGACGGGCACATTTCCGGCGGAAACTAATTCGACTACTAGTTCCGGAATATTTTTCTTATTCGGAAAGTACAATTCAATTTCTAAAAACTTTAAAAAGTTTTGGACATGATAGTCCAAATATTCGCCCGAAAAAATAATAAAACTGACTTTTCCTATCTTACTCGTATCGTAAAAATATTGAATGTAAAGTTCGACGCTTTTTCGATCTGAGTTTTCTAACAAAAAAGTTTTCGTACGCGAAAACCCTAATATAGTAGTCGTTTAACCGACTTCTGGAATTTATTTTTAGAAATGGATTTCACTGTTGATCTTAGAATTGAAATTCATTATTTTAGGTGTGCAAAGCCATATTTAATTTTTAAATTTTATTTTATGACGGAAGAGAAATCCGGGGTATTACATCCTACCCCTCTAACAACAAATTTCGTCCCGAAATTTGCATACCTTCTTCAAAAAGGTAAGGATATTGCTTCCTCATCTTTTCCTCGAGTTCCCACGTGGCTTCTTGTCCGTGGTGATTCCATAGCACTTTAACCAATGGTATCGAATTATTTCGTAACACTTGGTCTTTTCGATCCAAGATTGACAATGGCCTCTCTTCGTAACTTAAGTCGGACTCAAGAACAACGTCTTGTTGGTTAATTACGTGCTTAGGGTCAAAGACGTATTTTTGCAATTGTGAGATGTGGAAAACGTTATGAACACCTTCTAGACTTGGTGGTAAAGCCAATCTATAAGCAACGGGTCCTATTCTCTTCAAAACCTCGTAAGGACCTATAAATCTGGGTCTAACCTTACCCTTCACACCAAATCTAACGATTTCTTTAGATGGGGAAATCTTAAGAAAAACCTTATCTCCGATTTCAAAACATAAATCGGATCGATGCACATCGGCATAGGATTTTTGTCTACTCTGGGCCTCTTTCATTTGAACTCGAATCTGTCGAATGATCTCAACCATCTCGTCTATTGCATCCGGTCCTAAATTTTTCCTTTCGCCCACTTCATCCCAGTAAAGTGGTGACCTACACTTCCGTCCGTATAATGCCTCGTAAGGCGCCATTCCTATGGTAGCTTGGTAACTGTTGTTGTATGCGAATTCAACCAATGGTAATAGATTTTCCCAATTCGCACTTCCACCTTTATCCAATACTAACGTTCTTAACATATCCTAGAGTATTTGGATAGTTCTCTCGGATTGTGCGTCCATTTGGGGGTGAAAAGCCGTACTGAAGTTTAGTTCAGTACCTAGCTCCTTTTGCATCGTGATCCAAAACCTAGAAGTGAACTTAGCATCTCTATCCGATGTTATCGACTTTGGTACTCCGTGTAGACGTACAATCTCACGGACATACAGTTGTGCTAATTTCTCTGATCCATAGGTCGTCGGTATTGGTATAAAATGGGCTAATTTTGTGAGCCTGTCTATAATTACCCAAATGGCAGTGTTTCCTCTTTTTGATCTAGGCAGTCCTGTCACAAAATCCATGGCTATACTTTCCCATTTCCATTCTGGAACATCCAAAGGTTGTAACAATCCATGTGGTCGTCGATGTAAAGCTTTCACTTGTTGACAAGCCAAACATCATTCTACAAACAAAGCTACGTCTCGTTTTAATCCATTCCACTAGAAATTCCTTCTCAAATCTTGGTACATCTTCGTACTCCCTGGGTGTGTTGTGTATGGTGTATCGTGAGCCTCACTCATGATATCATTCTTTAATTCGTCATCGTCGGGAATACAAAGTCTACCCTCAAATAGAATCGCATTATCTGGTGCTTCGGAAAAGTCATCCGGTTTATCCGTTCTTATCCTAAGTCGAAGCTTTTCAATCGATTCGTCACTTCACTGAGCACTTATGATTCCCTCTCGTAAGTCTAGAGTAGCTACGAGTGCGGCTATTTGGCTTGTTATCGTCTCAGGTATATCGAGTACTTTTAAGTCCATTTTCTCAAATTCTCGTACAAGGGTTTCTTTTTCGACAAGAAGGCATCCTAACTTGGTTAGAGTCTTACGACTGAGCGCGTCTGCTACCATATTTGCCTTTCCGGGGTGATAGTTGATCCCAAAATCGTAATCCTTTACTAATTCTAGCCAACGTCTTTGCCTCATATTCAATTCCTTTTGCTCGAAAAAGTACTTCAAACTTTTATGGTCCGTGAAAATCTCAACCCTTACACCATAGAGATGGTGTCTCCAAATCTTTAACGCATGCACAACGGCTGCGAGTTCTAAGTCATGGGTTGGGTATTCAACTTCATGAGGTCGAAGTTGTCGTGAAGCATAAGCTATCACCTTTCCATCCTGCATTAGTACGCACCCTAATCCATTCTTCGACGCGTCCGTATAGACCATGTATTCCTTATTGGCTTCCGGAAGAGCTAACACAGGTGATGTGATTAACTTTTCCTTGAGGGTTTGGAAACTCTTCTCACACTCGTCTGTCCATTTGAATTTGATTTCTTTCTTAAGTAGTTGCGTCATAGGTCTAGCTATGGTAGAAAATCCCTCGATGAATCTTCTATAATAACCGGCTAAACCTAAGAAGCTCCTAATCTCGTTAGGATTGGTTGGCGACTTCCAATTGCGCACTGCCTCTACCTTGGCAGGGTCTACCTTGATACCTTCGGCTGACACAATGTGTCCAAGGAACATTACTTCCTTCTGCCAGAATTCGCACTTACTGAATTTGGCATAGTGTTTCTCGGCTCTAAGTATTTCCAATACTATCCGTAAATGTTCTTCTTGTTCCTTCTCATTTTTGGAGTAAATGAGAATGTCGTCGATGAATACTAAGACAAATTTGTCTAAGTATAGGTGGAAGATTCTATTCATAAGGTCCATGAACACTGCGGGGGCGTTTGTCAAACCAAATGGCATCACTAGGAATTCGTAATGACCATATCGGGTTCTGAAGGCAGTCTTGGGTATGTCCTCGGGTTTGATTTTCAGTTGGTGATACCCAGACCTTAAATCTATCTTAGAGAATACACCTGCACCCTTAAGCTGGTCAAAGAGGTCTTCTATCCTTGGCAAAGGGTATTTATTCTTAAGGGTAATCTTATTCAACTCTCTATAGTCTATGCACAATCTCATAGAATCATCCTTCTTCCTAACGAACAAAACGGGCGCTCCCCAAGGTGAAACGCTCGGTCTGATGAAACCAACATCCAATAATTCTTGGAGTTGTATCTTAAGCTCTTCTAACTCCTTAGGCGCCATCCTATATGGGGCTTTTGATTTAGGGGCTGATCCTGGTTCTAAGTCGATTGTAAAGTCTACATGACGATCTGGTGGTAAACCTGGTAGTGTTTCTTGGAAGACATCCTCGTACTCATTAACCACCTTCACGTCTTGTACTTTCCTTTCGGTTCCCGGTTCCCCATTCAGGTACACAAGATAGGCTGTGGTACCTTTCTTCTTCATCAACTTCTTGGCTTGATGTGCAGATATGATCGGTATTTTCCTACCCATTGAAATCCCATGGAATTCGGTTGGCTCTCTACCCGGGGGTTGGAAAGAGATTTTTCTCTCGTTGCAGAGAATTGTGGCATGATTCTCAGATAACCAGTCCATTCCTAAGATTATATCTACATCCCACATTATCATAACACGTAAGTCATTCGCTTTAACCTTAAGTGTTCCGATTTCTAGTTCTAGGTTAGAGCAAACATGCGTAGAGGTAGTGATCTCTCCTAAAGGTGTAGTGACTCTCATAGGGTGATTAGCTCTTACAGGTCTGATATCTAGGTTATCCGCACATGAGCCAGCAATAAAGGAATGCGATGCGCCAGTATCAAACAATATCTTAATGGGGGTGTTAAGGAGTTTACCCATTCCTGCTAGGTTTCCCTTTCATTTATTCTGCGCGTTCTGGTTGCTAGCACATGCCCTAGCATCCTGCTGCTGTCGGGCGTGTTGCTGGAATTGTTGCTGGGTCATCTGCTGCTGTGGCTGTGCCTGGATTGCCCTTCGAGGTTGAGGCTGACCTACCCGGTTTGGCCCTACTGCTTGTAAAGGTTTCGGGCATTCATTCTTAAAGTGTCCCTTTTGCCCACAATTAAAGCAAACTCCCAAGTTTGCTCGATAGACACCGTGGTGCATCTTATTGCATTGAGGACAGGCAGGAATGTTAACCCTTCCTTGGTTATATCCTCCTTGGTTGTTGTTTCTTTGTTGACCCTGAAACTGGTCCTGCTGGTTGTGGTTCCTCTGCTGCCCTTGCTGGTTATTTCCCTTCCATGGCTCGGTTTGATTATTCCCCTGTAAGTACAGTCCCGACTGACTGTTCCCTTGCCATGGCCTCTTGCCATTGTTGTTATTGTTCTGGTTTCCTTGGTTATCATTGTACTGACGGTAGCCACTACCGTTTCCCCCTTCCCATTTCCTCTTGCCTTGATAGTTACTATTGTTGTTATTGTGGAAATAGCCTCAATTCTGGTTCGGGGCTGGGGTGGGTACTATGGCTTTCTTCTCCTCGGGCATTACGGCCTCCATTTCTAGGGCTCGTCCTCAGTGTAGCTCAGTCCTCCATGACTGGCTAGCGCTACCCCTAATTCGTGCCTAAGTCCCCCTCGGAACTTTCTAGAAATTTTCTCCTCGGTATCCACCTGCTCGGGTGCATACCTTGACAGTTCACAGAATTTTGCATCATATTCTGTGACCGTCATCTTACCCTGTTTTAAATTATAGAACTCAGTCTCCTTCTGAGCCCTATACATCCTAGGCACGTACTTATCATACAGTGCCTCCTTAAATTCTTCCCAAGTAAAGCGAGCCAGATGTTCGGCTGGTATGACTTTCTGCCTAGCCTCCCACCAGTAGTCAGCTGAATCGGAGAGTTGGAATGCTAGACATAACATACGCTCCTCATCAGTACATCTGAGGAGTTTGAAAATCTTCTCAGTAGATCGTACCCAGAGCTCAGCATCGCTCGGGTTTCCCGATCCGTTAAACATGGGTGGGTTTCTCTTGAGAAACAAGTCCTTGATATCACGGCGGGGTGAGGGTGGAGGTGGTGGAGATGGTGATGGTGGTGGAGGGGTTTCGTTATGTTCATGCTCTTCCTCTCGATCATTCTGTGCTTGACGTCGACCTGGCCTTCCAGGCCTACCGCATCCTCTACCCCTTCGATTGTTCACTCTCGGCGGCATTATGAAACTATAGAAATGGGAATTATTATTAGCATCTTTGCCTTTAATCTTTACTTTAAAAAATTTCCTCCAACTTTACACAAGTTTTTCGGAAGAAAAATCGATGACGGTATCAATATGGTTTCTATGAGACCCTTTCAACTTCATACGTTAAATAAGTGCAACCGACTACTCATGGTACGAAACAAACGTCACTGGATCACAACCCACTCACAATCTATATATATATATATATATATATATATATATATATATATATATATATATATACATCAAAAAGAGTAATACTTTTACCTCCGACGAGGACTTATACAAAACTAGACTACAACTAGTCTAGACTAGGCTAACTGCCTATCTACGTACAGAATGTGCTAACAAAATGCATTCCTGTACCTACTGGAAATTTTAGAACGGAAATGATTCGTAAAATTTCATAACCGACTAGAGTACTATGAAAGAAAATTTACTGATCCAACTATATACAAGGCTTTTACTATACTACTACATATCCAAGGCTCTGAACTGCCCTCTATAGCCTAAACTCTTCGGAGTCCTCCTCCTAATCCTCCTCATAATCATCCTCCGAATCCTCCTCCATCGGATCCTCATCCTCTGAGCCTGAACCGTTGACTAACTGTAGCATCTCGTCCATTGTGAAGTCGTCCCAAGGTACCAAGAGTGGGGGTGAAGGCTCGTCCGAAACTGTCTTCTCTAAGTGTGGGACCCAGTTGTCACCACTGTTCATTGCTGTCCGTTTCTTTGGAGAAAGTAAGTGTTCTGGAATTGTACTGGGATTGTACTCCTCACTAGATCAGACTCGGGACGGTCCTGCCTCATACACTGCTTTAATTATGGTCAAGTCTGCACAAATCCAGTCCAGTAATCTGTGTGGATTTAGTACTTGTAACAGGGCGATATGCTCTGCGTCTGTCCCTAAGTACCCTGATCCTGTCTCAAACGGTCCCCATAAACTCACAGAAGGCTCGGGTATACTTGGAGATGGTAACCCTAACATAGTAGCTACCTCCGTGTCAATCTCTATATCTTCTAGTTCTGGAATCAACTCCTCAATGGGTGTAAGAACTAGTGGCATCTCTAGCATTGCGGCCAATTCTGCAAGCGAGATAGTAGGCTCTGTCTTCTGGTCCTGCTCCAGTGAATAATGGAGGTAAGGGGGGTGCTCTCGAATAGGAACTGCTACCATGGGTCTTCTTTGAAAGAAACGCTCATGTATAGCATAAGCGAATCCCTTGTAATCCCCTGTCGGCTCGGTGTCATTTCCAACTAACGCAAGACTGTACCAAGCTCTATCATGCGCCCAACCACGCCATTCCTCTGGCAAACGTGTGGTCAAATCAGCTATGGCCTGTCGATCCGTAACAGATCGCCGTATTGAATTGAACTTTGCTGAGAAGTTACTGACTATCTGTCCTATATCATGTTTCGGGCCTACCTCAAAATCATAGTACTCATCTACTTTCATGTCTGGCCAGGTACGTTGCGGTGGAGATTGGCTCTCCTGAGCTGAGTCATAACTAGTATCCATCCTACAAGGTTTTTAGGGAATACGCAGTAAACGCAAAATCCTATTCATAACATTATCTTAACCGACAACTTATCCCAAGCACTTAGCAATTCTAGGTAATTGCTCTCAAGTACTTAAAATTAATAAACAAATTCCTGAGACTTTCCCAACGCTTTAACTTATCGCATAATTATTCATTTTGCTTCCTCGAAAGATATTCGTACCGGTTCTCAATTATTAAAACAAGATAGAGTCAACCTTGTTCATGTCACTATACGTAAGTGACATTCGTATGCAGAAGTCCTTCTCGTTTCACGATCTCCTTTCGAAATCATTTGGAACCAACATTTCTTAAAAACGTCTATGTTCTCCGGGAATCTTAGATCAACCGTCTAAGTTCTCATAGAATCGGGCGAAGCCTTAGAGCACGTCTAAGTTCTCATTTCAAAATACTTTCCAAAATAAATGACATTATAACTCAAATAATGTCACAAACTTTCACATAATTCACATTTGGCATACTTGATTCACAAATCAATCACATACTGTGTTCCATAATACTTTCCATGAAATTAATTTATACTCACAAACCTTACTTTCTTTCCTTGCTCGGTTGAGTCGACGAAGCGGGAGGTTGAGTTGTTACTACATTCTTAGACTTAGTGATACGACCTATCTTACTTGAAAGAAAAAGACTCAAGTGTAGAGAATATGCAAATGTTCTACCACACTACTTGAAAGAAGACTTGTATACAGAGCAGAAACGACTGCTCTGATACCACTCTGTCACAGCCCCAAATCCCGAGGGATGGCAAAGCTGGGGTGCGACTAGGGTTGGATTAAAGAAACGGGGAAGAAGGGGGATTGAACAGATAGACAGACAATTATAACAGTTTATTTCTATGAACTTGATACCATTATAATAAAGGAGAGTCGATCTCGAAGGATTGCTCGAAAGTTGTTCTCAAAATATAACTAAGTTAAAATACGGAACTTAGACTTCAAAATTATACATTAATAGAAATTGTTTGGCAGCGGAAATGTAAACTAGCATACTAGTCTTCTTCTACAATTATAGCCTACTCAACCACCACCGCCTTCGTCTCTCAACCTGCACATTTAAAAACAAACATGCAGGGCTAAGTACACGAAGTACTTAGTGGGCACGTTGCCGAAAACATAGTATAATAGTATTGATATCAGGCATCATAAACAGTAACGCTCCGGGGGTTTTTAAATAAAGACCCGAGCTTACTAAACATTTTATTTCTTTCACAAATCGCAATAGCTTGGCCAAGCATTTTATACATGTTACGTTCAATTTGCCCAACTTCTGTTTCAACGCCGGGGGAGAGTATACTTCTCCCGCATACGTTCAACTCACCGCGGCATGGCTACCCCTCAACAGAGTACCACACACTCCGGCTACCGTGTACACTTAAGTCTGGAAAACCCTGTACGGTTAACTCAGAGTCCGATCGATTTAGTTAATCCCAGTTGACTAACTCAGAAAGGCACAAATGAACTCACATAAAACAAATCATTTAATGCCATGATAATCATTTCAAATTGCAGTTATCAAAGCTGTAAACAAAAGTTTTCGAGCATTGCTCATTTTGTTTTTATATAGAAAGCCCACCTTGAACGTTTACAGAACTAAACTCGAGCTTCCGTCTTCCGTCCTGTCTTCTAAACTCGACCTCCTCCTTTAACACAAATAATAAGACTTCGATAAGTGGTCGAGTCGATTAAAGAAAAAGGATTATTGAAATCGGTTAAAGTCTTTTAGGTCTTTGCACGCTTAACTAGTTACTTTTGAATAATAAGGAACGAGACTTGAACTCATCTCGATTAGGATTAACTCGGATCCTTACTCGACACTTAGGTCAGTAAATAATAAGAGTCGAGAACTTATAACGACTTAAAAGTTCAAGAGAAATTAAGTTGGAAAGAGTTCAACTTAAGAAATTAGGTTTTAGAAACTTCCTGCACAAGGCAATAGTTCTGGAGTTCATACAGAACAGAGTACTAAGAAACAGGGGATGTGCCTTGTACCAAAACAAAGCTACGGATGTCTAGTTTACTCTTCAATTTACGGATCTTGATTTCGTTAAGAGAGCTAAGAGTTATGGTAGTTTCCGTAAAAGGTTGCAAAACTGCCCGAGCTAACCCTAGACTCGTTAAAACACGACGTATAATTCTCTATGTTCGATCAATGCTACGCCACTTTACACTCACGAAATTTTACTCTTAGGACAGTCATCATACTTAATCATTACTCGAGAATACTTTATCCTTTCTCGGTTTAATAATATGACAAATATTCCCTCGTTGTTTCACTAGTCGATTACTAAACCAATTTTATTTCATTTCCAACTTAATCAAACAATTTCTAATTTATAATTCATTTCATATCCTTATCATTATCTAACTCTTATACTCATTACTACTCATTAACTACTTAAATTCAATTAAGAATTAACCTTTTACACTTAATATTAATCAATTAATTCCTTAAATAAAATTCCAATTTTCATGAATAAAATATTTTTTTTTTCATTTAATTTAATTTAATATTATTTAATATAACATTATTTAATATTTTATTTTATTAATATTATTATTATTATTTTATTTTTTCAATTAATTTCGAATTTAATTAATTAATTAATTTAATAATTAATTAATTTATTTTATCTTTAATTTTAATCATATTCAAATCTTCATGTTCTTGGTCAAGAACACCAAGAACACCTAGAACACACACTAAAATCCTATGAGCTAATTCTATCGATTTTTCATGTTTTAATCCATTTATTTCATTCATTCTTGATTTCATACCTTATAATTAATCATCAATTTAACTAGTACTAAGTTATAACATAATCTAACATCATAAATTAAAATCATAAAATCAATTCAAACCCTAACCTTATTTTTTCGGTTTTCATTTTAAATTAGGGGTTTTGATTTCTCTTTGATTATTAACCATATAATTTCATTTCTATAAATAATAATCCAAGGATCAAAGCTTAAATCATCAAACCCTATCCTCCTAAATAAATCGGTCACCCATAAATAATTAGGGGAAATTATTTCTACTTGATTCTAATCCATAGAATCCATTTCTAATTATTCCATAATCATGAATTCAACTAAGAACATTAATTCTACATCCTTAAAATTTTCGGCCAAGACAAAATTAAAGAAATTGAAATTTAACTTGGATAGTATTGAAGCTAAGATCAATACCTTGTTGATTATGAACTTGGAATAAAAATAAAATGGAAGATGAACAATTAAGATGATTTTACCTTGAAGAACTTGATGAAGATTTGAAGAGAAAAAGAAGAACAAAGAACTAAGAGAGAAAGAGAGAAAGTGGCGGCACAAAGAGAAGGAAAAGAGAAGAAAAATGGGAGGTGTACATGATATTTATACTACTAGATTGGAAGAATAAGGACATGAGTCATATAGTGAGTCATGTAGGATACTTGCACACAAAGTAAGAAAAAGAAAATATCCTAGGATGACTAAGGGGGGGTAGGCGGTTGGGAGGGAGTTTTTAATTCAAAATATCCCGTTCTACGGGTCTAAAACCGCGTAGTAAAAATCAAGAAATAAATTCCTAGACGGGTACATTTCCGACGGAAACTAATTCGACCACTAGTTCCGGAATAAAGTACAATTCAATTTCTAAAAACTTTAAAAAGTTTTGGACATGACAGTCCAAATATTCACCCGGAAAAATAATAAAACTTACTTTTCCTATCTTACTCGTATCGTAAAAATAGTGAATGTAAAGTTCGACGCTTTTTCGATCTGAGTTTTCTAACGAAAAAGTTTTCGTATGCAAAAACCCTAATACAGTAGTCGTTTAACCAACTTCTGGAATTTATTTTTAGAAACGGATTTCACCATTGATCTTAGAATTGAAATTCATTATTTTAGGCGTGCGAAGCCATATTTAATTTTTAAATTTTATTTTATGACGGAAGAGAAATCCGGGGTATTATAGTCCCGATTTCTAGAATAAATGTGGATTTGGAGTTTTAGAACCAAACTCGTTTGGCCTAATTGAATTTGATTCCCCTGAACTCTTCTTTTTCTTCCCTTTATTTCCTTCAATCTGTCTTTTTATTCTTTTCTTCCTCCCCTTGTTCATTGATTTTAAAGGATCTTTCACACTAACACCCGATACAGATGACCCGACATCCTCTTCGCTTTCATTTATTTCAGTCAATGCAGTGTTTAACTGTACAATTGTTGTTGATTTTGTAGCTTGGAAACTATCTTCAAAGATTCTCCTTGCCTTTTCATTTTCCTGCACTTGTAGAATCAGATCCAAGCAGTATCTCATCATTTCATGCCTCCAAGGTCGAACACTTGTACTTTGCTGCTCAAAACTTTTATCCTACAGAGCTTCTTTTGCACTTTTAGTCCACCTTTTGTTTATGTAGCAATCTGGTATTATGTTTATGGAATGAATGTGTAATATCCTCAAACAATGACTACACAGTATTCCACATTCCTCAAACATCTTGCAGTTATAAGTTACCAAATGATCTACTACATAATAACTGACTTGGTAACTACCCTCAGTATCACTGACGTCATATCGCTTGAAATCATATTCATTCGCTTAAAAGAGAAGATGATTGAAATAGACATTTCATGAACTGATTCTCAAAGTCATTGAAAAGGATAAGTGTGTATACCTCAGCAGCCTGTTTGATCATTCCATTCATGGGTAATGAAGAGGCAGGTTGTGCTCTTGAAAATTGGAACTCATCATTCAATTCGGTGCTTCTCCAACGCTAGACTGTCTGCTTGAATATTTCATAGAACTCGGCCAAGCTTGTTGTTTTCTTTGCTTTGAAGCTCAGAGATTGGTTAGTACTTTCACTGCTATGTGATAATAGAATCCCTGCAGAGAAGTACTCTTTATTGAATGCATTTGACCACTTTTGTCTCAAATCATACAGCCTTTGAATCCATGAGTTGTTTTCCAATTTATGTTCTGTAACCATTTTGCTCCAAAACTGCTTAAATTCATCTGCACTTTTGCAACCTGTTATGCATTTCTAAAATGCATCACCAAAAGTATTATCACTTTTCATTTTGCCCAAATGTGCCTGTGCATTTTGGTATAAATTCCAAATGCACAGCCTATGTCTTGTCTGTGGAAAGACCTTTTCGATAGCTTTTGTCATTGCCAAATCTTGATCTGTGAAACAGAGATGAAGGAGTTTGACCACCCATGCATTTCTTGAAAGTCTCAAATAACCACATAAATGTTTCAATCTTCTTATTTGATAGGAATGCACACGCAAACATTACATTCTTATGATGATTATTGAGACCAACAAATGGAGCACATATCAAGTTATACTTATTTGTTCTATATGTTGTGTCAAATACCATGACATCTCCAAAAATCATGTAATCATCTTTCATCATCGAATCTCTCCAAAAAACGTTACTTAATCTGTCATCTTCATCTAATTTAACCATATAAAAGAAGTCAGGTTGTTTAGCAACCTGGTCTTCTAATATATCCATGAGTGTTTGTGCATCCCCCTCTCCTATAGCTAAAATTTTCAACCGATTTACACAATTTAGTTGGTCTTTTTTTGTATGACCAACCATATCATCACCCCCTGTTTCTTGTGTTATATATCTATAAACATCGGTGGGTCTCAATCCAGATGACACCATATCTTCTATAATGGTTGCATCTTCAATGCTAATTTTTCTTTTAGATAGATGCATGTAACTTAATTCTTGTCTACAAAGTGGATGGTTGTGCTCTAAAACATGTTCTGTAACTTCATAAACTCCATCATTAGATTTAAAGTTAATCTTCAAACATGCTTTACAATCCATCCTAGTGTTATGTCTTTTTATCTTTGCAGATTCATTCACATTTCAAACTCCTTGACATGCACAAACCAACATTCTATAAACCAACAACCCAACAACATTGCATCTTGTGTTTGATTTTCTAACACTAAATCCCACTTTTAGAGAGTGTCTTTTGTACAAATCATAGAAATCTTCAATTTTCTCTCTTTTTATACCAATCAAAGAACCAGAAATGCAATCAAGATCACCTACATATATTAAGCTCAGTTTAGACAACAGTATATAACATTCTCACAATTTATACTTTCGTTAAGACTAACATTTGCTTTCATTCACTGCAATTATTACTTTTCAAGATCATTTTTTTTATGAAATAAATAAGAACATATTCCATCCATACACACACAAAACTGTATAAAATGGAAACAGAAATACGCATTAAAACACTCCAATAACCAATTCCGTCATGAATATCAACCAACAACCCAGCAACACTGCATCTTGTGTTTGATTTTCTAACACTAAATCCAACTTTTATACTAAGTTCAGTTTACACTATAGCATATATCATTCTCACAATTTATACTTTCGTTAAGACCAGCATTTACTTTCATTCACTGCAATTATTACTTTTCAAGATCATTTTTTTATGAAATACATAAGAACATATTCCATCCATACACACACAAAACTGTATAAAATGGAAACAGAAATATGCATTAAAACACTCCAATAACCAATTCCGTCATGAATATCAACCAATAACCCAGCAACACTGCATCTTGTGTTTGATTTTCTAACACTAAATCCAACTTTTATACTAAGTTCAGTTTACACTATAGCATATAACATTCTCACAATTTATACTTTCGTTAAGACCAGCATTTACGTTCATTCACTGCAATTATTACTTTTCAAGATCATTTTTTTATGAAATCAAGAAGAACATATTCCATCCATACACACACAAAACTCTATAAAATGGAAACTGAAATATACATAAAAACACTACAATAACCAACTCCATCATGAATATCAACCAATCAAAAATAAACATGTTATTTTCTCATGCATGCATTGATAAGTGTTTTAGAATATTACCACATTCATTCTCAGCCCTTTCTTTATTGTTTAGACTTCCTGATTTATCATCTCCAGCATTTGAATGAGCTTCCACAATGTTTGTATTGTCATTTCTTTCATTTTCTCCATCTCCAATATATGAATGAGCTTCAACAATGTTTGTATTGCCATTTCTTTCATCCACATTATCAATTTGCATTCTTCCACAAATCTCAATGTCTACTGCAGAAACAAAGAAAGCTACAAATAATTATCCATTTTGAAAAGTAATCATTCTAATGCACAAAACTATCATTTACAGTGATATAATGTAACAATTTAATTTCATCTCAGCTTCGATATTTCTATGAATATAGCTTTAGGATCTAGTAAATTAGGTTGAAATTAAAACCCCCAATTCCATTTCAAATGAAATATTGAACAAAAAAAAACCATAAGTCTATTATTTAAAATCAGTAAATTAGGTTCAAATTTCTTACAATTTGTATGTTCTTTGGTTGTATTTGCTTATTGAATGAAACTTCTTCAATGATGTCGACCTCCGACAGCCGGAATTTGAGCTTATTGAATGGTCGGAATTTGTTCGCAGATTTTCGATTTCGTAGAGGAGTTGCAACTTCATTTTCAACAAGAAAACTGAGGATATTTTGGATGATTTCGACCTCCATGTATTGAAATTTGAGCTAGAAGGATGGGAATTTCTTCCTTGATTTCCATCGTCGAGCTCGAGCTTTGAGATGGAGAAGTTTGTCGCCCGATTTGTGAGAAATCGAAAAAAAAAATTAATGCATTTTTTTAATTAGTGTTGAATTGGGTCGCGGGTTTATAGTCGGGTAGGGTCGGATTTTCAGGTGCAATGCAACCAATTGCACCCAAGTCCATCTCAAAACTTTAAACTGAAAAGAAACAAATACAAAGTAGAAACAAGAGGGTTGCGTGTATAAAATTTGATTGATAATAATTGTGAATTATGATGGAGGATTTTCAACTTTTTTATATGTAATTACTTACTTTTTTATTTTTGATAAAAATGAATATTTCAATTTAAAATTTGTACTCACTAATGTATTTATTGTTTCAGAAATCTTATTCGGAATGACGTAAAAGATTCGTGAAACAATGCCTTTTCATTTTCAAGTTTATATTATTATTATTATTATTATTATTATTATTATTATTATTATTATTATTATTATTATTATTTTCTTTCTTTTTTTATTTTTTGGCAAAAGGATTTTATTACCAACTTGCCAAGTAGGAACAGAAACAACAAAACCAAACTAAGGATTCCACAACTCTCTATTAGAAGCTGGACAAATATCTCTTAAGCTTGGGATCCTTAGCAAAACAGATATAAATTTGAAATCTACAAACTTTTACTATTTGTTCAATACTACGATACTGATCTTGAAATTTTCTAAAATTTCTTTCAATCCAAATATGGTAAGCTGCCACAGGTAGAACAATCAAAACAACTTTTGCTTCCCCGTGGTAGAGCCGCAGTGGGAGATGAGAGTCTCTATGATAACAGTCCAATTGCCAGCTACCATGCTCACTCCACTCCAAACAAAGCATCCCAAATCTCTTTAGAATAATCACACTCAAAGAAAATATGGTCCAAGATTTCAGGATCCTTGGCACATAAATTGCATGTTTGATCCACTACCACTCCAAATTTTTGAATATAATCACAAGTAGCTAATCGCCTTAACACCGCAAGTCAAGTAACAAAAATGCACTTACGGGGAGTAGAATTACTACTCAAGATTGCTACTCAAGATACGATTCCATGCAACTCTTTGACTGGGTCCTTGAATTTTCAGGTACATCTTCCGAATAGAGTAATTAGGCTCAGAAAACATACCTTGAGTTTCCATCGTTAGTATGAACCAAATCTCTTGCGGCAATAATCTTCCTCACCATCCATTAGGCTTGAGTAGGGAGGGGGCATGGTGAAGATATTCCTGATGCTTTACATAATACTCATGCACCCACTTGACCCAAAGTTTCTCATTTTCTGAGCTAAGTTCCATAGCAATGGCAGCTTTGTTCCAATGGTGAATGTTAATGAAATTCAAACTTCCTGCAAATTTGGGAAGGCGTAAATTCTCCCAAGCAACCAAAGCTCTTCTTGAAGCAGTGATCTCCCCAGTCTAGAGAAAAGTTCAAATCATAGTTTAAATGGTTTTCAGAAACTTTTGAGGGATAATGAATAGCTAGCACCAATAAGTTTGCAAACTGAATAAAATAGATTTAATCAACTGAGTTCTGTCAGCATAAGAGAGGAATCTAGAAGACCAACAAGTGATACGAGCAGTGATCTTTTGAATGAGAGGCTAGCATTGAGCAACTGAAAGCTTCTTGGTGGACAGTGGCACTCCAAGATATTTGAAGGGAAGCTCACCTTTGACCATCCCAAACTCCGGAAGAATCTGATGTTGAAGGTGCTCTTGAACTCCACCAAATCAGATGCAGCTTTTAGAGGGTTAGCTATAAGGCCAGAAACAGAAGAAAACTTCTCAAATGCTTTCATTAGGTCCTTTATGGACTTCACATCTCCTTTTGTAAAGAGTAAGAACTCATCAGCGAAGCACATATGAACTAAGCCAAATCTCTTGCATTTAGGATGGTAAGAGAAGTTCATGTTGCGTTGTAACTCAAACAAGCACCTATGGAGATATTCCATACAAACCATAAACAAGTTAGGGGAGACTAGATCCCCTTGTCTCAACCCTTTCTTTGTATGGAAACTCTCAGTTATATCTTCATTAACTTAGACTGAATAGGAAACTGTAGAAAGACAAGCCATTATCCATTTGACAGACTGATAAGGAAAGCCAATTTCAGTAATAGAAACTCCAAAAATGGCCACTCCACCGAGTCATATGGTTTCTGGATATCTATCTTTACCATGCATCTAGGAGAAGTATGTTTCCTACTGTATCCTTTAACTAATTCGTGGCTCACCAAGATATTATCCACGATTGATCTTCCCTTAACAAAAGCAGACTGTGTATCACTTATAATATTACCAAGATCCCGTTGCATTCTATTTGCCAAAACCTTGGATATGATTTATATAAGATGGTGCAGCAAGCAATTGGACGAAATTCTTTCATTCAACTAGCAGTATCAGTTTTAGGCAAGAGATCAATGATAGTGCTATTAATAGTGTTAGGAAGATACTCAGGAAGATACCCTATTCTGAAGAAGCTCTGAATAGCAAGAGTAATATCCTCTCCAGTTACAGGCCAAACTTTCTTGACCATCAATCCCAGGGGCCTTGTGAGGATTCATATTGAATAGAGCAATCTTAATTTCTTGAGCAGAAACCTCTGGACAAAGCTATTGTTGTTGTTGATTTTAAAGAGTAGATCCTTTAGCAATAATGGTCTTGTCTATCATAGGGAGATAATATGCTGCTTTCCCCATCAAATTGCTGTAAAATCTCCTAACTTCATTTATAATTTGTTGCTGATTAGAACACCTTTCTCCAGATTCTGAAATCAAAAGATTAATGGCTTTAGAGCTCTGTCTAGCCTTGTTAAATGAGTGGAAAAACTTTGTATTTGAGTCCCCTAATTTGAGCCAGTCCACTCTTGACTTTTGTTTCCAAATACTCTCCTCGATGTTACTCCATTTCTCAATTGCTTCCAATTGTACTCTCTCCCATTAGAGCTTGGCCAAAAGTTTTCCTGGGGACTGACCATGCATGCTCTCCATTTCCATTCACAACTTGTACAGAACCTGCTCTATTTATCTCACTTATTATAGCTTGATTAGGTTCAATTGTAATAACTTCCTTGGAATGAGCTTGGTTAGGAGCATCAGTATTAGGTGTTGGTGCTTTGGGTTGCCAAACCTGTTTCTTACTAAGTTCTAGAGGCTTAGATATAAGGCAGATGTGGCCTTCCATTTGACATTTCTTACAAAATGGTGGAACCCAATCATACAACACCCTTTGTTCTACAATCAGTCCATCCTCCCCTTCAATCGGAATCTAGTATGTAAGTAGTTGTGTTACATATATCTCTACAAGCATTCGAGCATAAGAAATCCTAGTTTGGTTTGTTGTGCATTCATCATCATAAAGAGGGGTTCCTAGAATGCTTCCAATGCGGCTTAGAGAATTCATACCCCAGCAATTAAGTGGCAGATTGGGAAGTTTAACCCAAAGAGGGACAACTTTCAGAACTTCCTTTTCAAAGCTAAACCCCGATTCCCATGCTTTACAACTGCAGGTCTATTAGCTATAGTATGGGGACCTTCAAATAAGATCAAATTCCTATCCTCCATCGATTGAAACTTAACCACAAAATATATGAAAGAAAAATTTAGGAGATGTAACTTACCATTGCTTCACAAAATAGGTTTTCCAATAGTTTATAGAAAGAGCATCTCCCAACACATACAAAATCACAGCGGATTTCCATTTAGCAGCCTCATGATCTATATCAGATCTTTCAAGTCGAGCAATATGGATACCTTGTTTGAGAACTGGAGCTACATAATTGAGCTTCATTCCTCTATTAGCATAGCGTGGAGGGGCTGCAGCTTCATGAGTCTCCACTTCCAACTCTGGATTCTGCATAGGAACAACAGTTGACTCTCCTTCATTTGATTTCTTTAGATCTCTCTAGTCCGGTTGAGTTACTGTTCCATTGAATAACTCCTTTCCTTTACTAGTCTTAGCTCCCAATTGAATAGCATTTACTGGTGGTGTATTCTTCGTTCCACTCCCGGAAGCCATGGATTCACTAGCTATTTGCCTCAGTAGTATCTTCGGCTGTGGAAGCTTCCTCGGCCGGTCTCGTTTCTTCGTCTGCATAGGGTGTGAGCACGATAGCCAGATCTTGCTATCCTGCGTTACCAAAGCTTTCCAATTTATTATTATTTTTATTTTTATTTTAATTATTATTATTATTATTATTATTATTATTATTATTATTATTATTATATTGATAAAGAATGACAAAACTTTAATTTTTCCCAACAACTTTTAATGTGTCAACAACATTTCTTCTATAGTCCTAATGGAAATTTCTCCATTTCTTTTAATATGGCATTTTTATTTAGTTTAATAACATCATAATTACAAATAAATCCTATTTATTATTAATAATACATGTCATCAATTTTTGATGCCATAACATTCTTAGTTTAGCCGGAATCCGATTTTAGAGAAAAATCCTTAGAAATGAAAGTTTGAGGATTTATGAATAAAATTCAAAATTCGTGATCAAATTCAAATTTTTGAAATTCTTTTAGGTTTATTATTATTATTATTATTATTATTATTATTAATATTATTATTATTATTATTATTATTATTATTATTATTATTATTATTATTATTATTATTATTATTATTATTGTTGTTGTTGTTGTTGTTGTTGTTGTAATACCCCGATCTTTTATAAGTCTTTAAGTTCGTCTTGAATGAGTTTATATGCTTTAATAATGTGCGTTTATGTGATAAAAAAATTCGAGAAAGAAATTTTCTCGCGAATCACTAAAATGCCCTGGAGTGCCTTTACGTGATTTTTCTCGTTTCGCTTATCTGAATCGGATGTGTGATGAATTGTTTGAGCATGATTATATGAGTTTGAGCTTGAGTTTGAATTTCATAAAATTATGAGAAGTTTCAATTTCCGATGAATAGTGACTTTTTCCCAATTTTTACTATTCATCGAGTTTTTCCGAATTTCATCTAATTAGTGTCTTTTGAGTATAAAAATTAATTTAAAACCTTTGAGATATATTCGAGTCATTCGAGATTGTCCGAGAAAGATTTGATTCATATTTTCAAAAACCCTAATATCAGTAGTGATTTCCGAGATTTTATTCGTTTCTTGAAATTTTGATTTGAAAACTGGATTTCTCGAATCCTTGATTTATTTTGTGAGATATGAGACGAAGTAGAGAACTTTTTGACGTCAAGAAAGAGACGTGGTGAGTTTTAAATTGTTTGAGAGTTAAATGAGAATTTAGAGAGGTTTTGCACCGAAAAACTTTTTCTTTTCGGCGATTTATATCGCATTTTTAACTTAGTGGTCCAACTCTCTCTCTATTTATTTCCTATCCTATTCTCACTCTCCACACGCACCCTCACTCTCCTCTCTCTCTCGGCATTCTCTCCCTCTTTCTCTACGTTCTCTCTCTCTCTCTCTCTCTCTCTCTCTCTCTCTCTCTTTCTCTCCCCCCCCCTCTCTCACACCGACATCGCCATCACCCTCATTCTCTCTCTCTTTCGGTCATCAACACACATATACACACACAAGAAACCTCCATGGATGCTTGAAGATGAAGCTCTAAAGTTGCGAGGAAAATAGCCACTGATCATCCATCGATTAATCCGACGAGGTATTCTTGATCCTCTCATCTTGGTGATCATTTCTAGACTAGGATTGCTCTCTTTCCTCTCTTCTTAATTTTCGGAACTTTTATTTCTTGGAGGAGTGATCATCCTAGCTAATTTTTGGAGTCTAATAATCGATCCTTGCATGGATTCTTGCATGGAAATAGAAGTTGAAACCTTGATCATTTCATCCCCATGAATACCGAAATTTATAACTTAATTTAGGGGTTTCTATGTTCTTGATTTGATCACGAGTTTTATGATGGAATTGAGCTTAATAAATTAATGATCATGTGTTCTAATTGCCAAATTTAATATAGATTAATGAAATTATATTTATTTAAGGTAGAATGGAGCTTAAAATCATTAAAATTGGATTACTATGGAGAACGCCCCAAAATAATCGAAATTTTTAAGCTTAAAATGAAGATTTTTAGTATTTGAGTTCGTTTGATGAAATTGATTGGAAAATCAACCAATTAAAACTTTTCTAAGAACGTTAGAAAGTTCTTGATGATGGTCCCAGTAACGAGTAACTGGTGTATAGGGGGGGAATACACCAGTAGCAATTTTTGTTTTGCTTAACGTCTTTTCACTAAGATATAATGCTCAGGTCAGTTTACTCACAACTGGAAGAGATAGTTGGAGTAGCTCTACAACTGAGTTGCTCAGTTGGAGCTAATCACAATGTTGGTAGCTCAGCCGACTCCATGCCTGAAGTTCAGCTGCTTGCACCAACTTAGGTTTTAAACAGTTATGCAATGCAGAAGATGGTGGAAGATAAGCTCGTTACTATAACTGAAACTTTTGTGAAAGGGGAAGGTTAAATTCCCAATTTAGTCCAGTGCATATGTTAGGGTCAGTTGGTTAGGTACAAAAATTAAAATACTGAATGTAAAGTACTGAAAGTAAGCACATAGTATTTAAACGTGGTTCGGAGATCGACTACCTACGTCCACGACTTTCTTTTTGGAGAAGTAATCTACTAGGTAAGCTTATGCGTGCTTCACCAAAAGCCCACTTCGATTCCAGGTTCCAAGAAAACCTAACTAGTTTGATTCCGGGTTCGAACAAGACCCCTCTACACTTTTTCGAGCAAGTGTTCAGCGTATCTTAGATTCGTGGTTCTAAGGGACCAACTCTTGGATTCCTGGTTCCAAGGGACCTCTGCTTGGATTCCGGGTTTCAAGCGACCTAGTATTGGATAACTGGTTCCAAGACACCAAGTGACTTTAATTACGGGTTCAAAGTCAGGCCTAAGGTTTGGATTTGGGGAAAGAAATCCAACAAAGAAGTCTTCTACACTTTAGGGGAGTGGAGACTTCAACCTAAGATAGCAAACTCAATCTCTTATGAAAGAGTTTGCTGAGACACAAATCAAGCAAGAACTTGCACTTAAAACTCTATCAAGGAAAGGCTTCTTGATAGGAGGAGGTTTTCTTGCTTGAGGAGAAAGGTAGTCTGCTGCTGCTGCGACTACTCTTCTTTTCTCTCAACTCTTCTAATGTGAAAATTTGTGTCACCGTGCTTAGATGTGGAGACCTCTATTTATAGAGGAAAAGGTCAAACTAGTTGTTGGAAAAAGCTATTGACCCTCTGCCAAAAGCATGGCACTCCACGTGCTTTACTGGTAACTTTTCCAGAAACGGTACCTGCGGCCATACTTTTACACGTCGCTGTTGTCGGTCCATTTATGGTAAGTTTTTCAGTTGACTTGTGCTTCCGAGTAGGCTTGATTATGTACTGCAACTCGTTAGTCTTCAGCATCTTCAAGGTCTTCTCTTTTCCGCTTCGTGACGATTGAGAACTTCTATTCACGTGAACTGAACGTCTTCCGTTGCTTAGATCAGTTGAGGAGACAATTGATTTGCTGTTAAACTGAGTCCATGCTTCATTTGAGGTTGATGCCTCAACTGACTTCCAGTCACAACTGAGTTTGAACCCTCAGTTGAGTTCTGGGTCTCAACTGAGTTTGGTTTTTCAGTTGAATTATTCCACGAACTCCCATTTTCAGTCTGGCTGACTTCTTTTGCTTGAACTCTATAAAGATAAAATCTTATGCTCAAATAGTGAGCGTTAGCAAAGGTCAAACTAAAGGCAATCACCTACTCAGTTACGGTCAGTTGGGGTTTTGGTATCTTTTGAAACCTTTGCTCATTTTCCAATCAATTTTTCCCTTTTTGGTGATGCCAAAACCCTAAACTGACATCACCTTACTTTCCTGACTGATATGACAAACTGACATCAGTGAGACTGAGAGAACTTAGTCTTAGTCTAGGAAAGAAAAAGTACAAGAACGAAATTCTTTCAAAAACGGATTGAACAAAAACCACATCTTATTATATCCTGATAATAAGATGAGAGATTACATTACAACTGAATTTAGGAATTCAAGACAACAAGATTTAAGTTCATCAGTTGTAAAATCTTCTCTTCGTAGCTTCAATCATTCTTCTTTTGAACATCTTTGAGGGTCAGCCCATGTTTCTCAAAAAAGTGTTCTCTGAACATCTGGAAATTTGGATTGTGGACCAAGTCGATGTTAAGCTTGACAGCAAGCCATTCTGCTTCCATTTCGATCAATCAGACCGCAATCTGATTAGTTCCCTTAGTCCTAGGAGGAGGGAAGGTCTTCTTGGGTGGAGCTTTTGGGGAGTGTTGATTTGTCTCTTTCAAAACATCCAAAATTCTGATTCCAGCAACTTCTTTGGTTGCAAACAGCTGAAGGTGCATCAACCAGGCTTCATCAGTTGCTTGTATTTTTCTATATTCCAGATCGTAGTATAACTCAAGAATGAACTCCTCCTTCAATGCTTTCCAGATTTCATTCAGTTCAGGAATCCACGAGTCATTTCTTGGCCAGATTACCGGGGTGGATTGATTCCTTCTTTCTTGACATAGCTATTTTCTTTCATTGGCCATACCCATTCTGTATTGGAATCCACGAGTCATTTCTTGGCCAGATTACCGGGGTGGATTGATTCCTTCTTTCTTGACATAGCTATTTTCTTTCATTGGCCATACCCATTCTGTATTGGAAGATTTTCTCATAGACCTTCGCCATGTCATTAGCAGTTTGCTAGATTTTGTCTTGAAGGCTAATCTTGATGTTTTCAAGGAGTTGAGTCAGTCTCTTCAGTTCATCAAAATTTTCTTCGTAATACTTCTGAATTTCTTCCTGGTTGGAGAGAAGCTCTACTTTGATTGATTATTTTTGGCTTCCCAGGTGTTCGATAGACTTGTTGATCCGGCTGACTTCTTCTCGAAGAATCTGAAGTTCTTCAAGTGTTGTGTCAGCTTGTTGGATCACAGTTGGTGGATCTATTGAGATATCTTCAGCAGGAGTGATTGGTGGAGAGGCAGCACATGCTGAAGGATCTCGATAGGTTGGTATCCATCCGCATTTGACAATGTTCTCATGCAGTGTGTTGAGATCATTTTGAAAGATGTTTTCCATGGATGGGTCAGATGATCGTGTTCTGGACTGATCTTCAAGGAAAGCTCTGATGAGCTCATCTTTGGTGTTAAATTAGCTCTAGCTTGGTATCAAACTTGAATAAGCTCTTTAGAGTCCCTTCGGAAGTTTGGAGCTCAGAGATCTTATACATCTTTAAGAAGTCAGACAGTACATAGTAGTCTCCCAGGCTAACTAAAATGTACATGAATAGATCTACAACCTTCAAGAGAGTGTTTGGATGATCTTTCAAGTCAGGGAATTTTGTCAACCCCTGTTTTAGAGAAAAAAGATACACTTTCTCAATGAGGAATTGATAGCCTTGAGTTCAATCTGTTCATGTGAGAGAACTGGACATTCTTCTTTTGTAAGATCAAGGAGGGTGAAGAGAGACTCTAGCTCGTTTTCTTGAGCTTCCTTTTCAGTTGGACGAAGATTCTCTATCCCCTCGGCTTTTGTTGGCTTAGCTGGATGATTATGAGAAAGCACATCGATAGCAAACAGAGCACTCACTTTTCCTTGGTCTAGCTCTTGTGCTTCTACAATGGTGGTTTGAGTTGCATGATCCTCTTCTTCAGAATCTATCCAGTCTTCAAGAAATGGTGTATTTAGATCAACTGTTTTTGTGAAGATGTTTTGGATACTTTACTCGATCTGCTCATTTGTTCTTTGGGAGGAGTTGTCCTTGCACTCTTGGTGGACTTAGTCTGTGATGGAGATGTCATCGTGTTAAGCTTTGACTGAGGAGATGGCTGGGTTGTCTGAGCAAGTTCCTCTATGAATAACTTCGATACAGAGGAGGATGACTTGAGTAGTTCTGTTTGACGTTTCTCTGAGGCAACCTTCTCAGCTTCTCTTCGGATGACCTTGCTCTCGGTAAGAGTGCCATACTCGTTGAAATCTTCTATGTCAGTTTGACTCCCATGAGTTTCATCGAGCTTCTGCTCTTTCTTCTGGAGTGAGCTCGCTGCTGCTTTGATAGATTCAACCTCGGTTGAGGTATCAGTTCGCTTAACATCTGGACCTTGTTTTGTCATTTCCGACCTATTTGATTTGTGAGGCTTCTCATGTTTCTTTGACTGTGACTCTCCATCGAGGTTTAGTGAGTAAATTTCAACGACCTCGCGTCACGAACTGAACAGCTTATTCCTTCCAGAGAAAGCTTCCGTATCCATGTGGTTCCAGTCCACATTCCATTTGTTCTTACGAATGGAATAGAGAATCATGGAGCTAATTCTTGTTTCAAAGGATAAAAGCTTGTCACATTTGTAGACAAGATCGTCGATCTGAATCTTGAGGACTTCTCGCCAAATGAGATTCTTCATATAGTTGAACCAGACAGTTTCCTCCATTGTGAGAATTGACATGGTGGGCTTCATTCTTGAAACACTGACAGTTGTTGGCAATTCAGAAATTGGATGAACGCAGTAAGTGATGACATCAAATACCAGTCTTGACTCTAGTTTCAGTTGGGTGCATTTCATCCATGTCCTATATTCTTTGTTTTTTGTGGAAATTGAAGGAATAGACTCCTTTACTTTAGAACTGTCCTTCAGATGAGGATTTTCTCCAGTGGATGGAAGATGAAATAGCTCCTTCAGGCATGCATCGACATTGATAACCATACTCTTTAGTTGATACTTTCTGTTACCTGTAGAAGAGACTGGTACACGAACTTGGGAAAGGAGTGTGCCACTTTCATCTTTCCGAAGATATGCATAGAATTCCGCAACGCTTGAAGGGAGAAGATGCATAGGCTCATGGCATGCCTAGGTTTTCAGACCAGTGTGGTCGAGTAGACATAAAAGTTTCTTCATTTCGTCCATCTTGAGATGAAGATGAGAGAGAACTGGTTCGAAGGAGATTTTTGCCCTGATTTCACCGAACCTATCGTCCATTGGCATGGAATATGAAGACATTTTTCTTGCCACTTGAACTACTATATCGATGATGCACTTTGAGATTCTGAGATCTTGATTGAGAGAGAGAGAAACTCAAATTTTAGAAGAATTCTCAGTGGTAAATTTTCTTGTGCAAAGGAGAATTGCACTCTCAGAGATGATACACTCGTTAAGGGTTTATGATCCCTTAATAAATTAGATAGGGTGATGCATGGAATTGATGGTCACTAATGATTCATGTCCCTTGGAGATCAATGGCCTGGATTGGAAACGGTTCGTCTAGTGGGAACGTGGCACAAGATATGGGTCCGGCAGTGAAACGTACACGCGTGTGAGGCATGTAACTTCTTCCATGTCAGCCCGCTTGCAGTCTCAAAAGCTTAACCTATTGATTAGGTATAGCTTTGCATTAAATACCACTGTGTGGCCAAGCTCAAAATGATCATTATCATCAGAGGATGTTTTAAATTTATTTGAAAACACCTGCCTTAATTTCTAAGGGACAAAAATGATTTTGGTGATCTTTTCAGTTGGTCCTGATCCCAACTGTATCGGCATACACTCAACTGACTCAAGATCGTCTGTTCAGTTGAGGTTTGATCTTCAATTCCTTAGTTGAGCTGTGTCCAGGACGGTAGTCTCAGTTCCCCCTCAAGTTGAGATTTCCCCTTAACTTGTGATCTCCAATCTTCAACACTTCGAGATCAGTATGAATTTTTCCAACAATGCACACTGACCCTGTAGGATAGTTTGTTCTTAGTTCATCATGTCCCTATAGCCCTTTGGATGAACTCCATGTCCAACTCAGTTGGACTAAGGGTTGGAAGCTAGTGAAGCTTCTTGGTAAACTCAAACTGAGTTATCAGTTTGGATCATCTTTCATTCGGTATCCATATAGACTGCTGACTGAAATGTCTTTGGCGCCCGTACAGTCCAGTTGAGTGGTGGATAACCTTGTCTCGGCAGAGCTTGATTTCGAATCGGCTGGGCGGGTTGATTCTTCCTTGGTGAAAACTGTTTGGGTGAGTGCCCAAACCTTCTTGCTCCTTGAACGTACTCGAACTGAGGATAATTGGGATCATTGAACTGATCACCAGAGTTTCCCCGTTGTCGGTATGTTTGCTTATAGTAGGGAGGCACTGGGTACGTCTGATTGTAGAAATGTGGATTATCCCAGTTTGGATGTCTTTGCTACTTATTCTGAACTGAATGGTTGGGGCCTTCGTGTTGGCTCATTCTGCCTTGACTCGGAAGGTCCTTTTCGTCGATTTTCCCTTGCTCGGCGACCTCAGGGTCTTGACTTCCTTGAAGATCCTTCAACATCTTTCAATATACCAGCTTCATGTTCCAGAGGTTCTTCAGTTGGATCCTTCTTCCCTTTTTTCATCACAGGAGTCTCGACAGTCTGAGGAACGACTGGAGTCTCTTGAACTGTAACCTCAATTGAGTTAAATTAAGCTTGTGGTGCTTCAGTGTCAGCGACTGGATCATATCTAATACCTTCAACACATTTGGAAGGTTTTTGCTAGCTGATCATGCTCTCTAGAGCTGCACTCGAGGCATAAAGAGATATTATCTTATCATTTGCAAACTTCGTTTGCACTTGAGAGATATATTCAGTTTGAGTCCGGGTCAGATGTGTCAAGTGAATGAACTAATTGTGGGTGGACTGAGCAACTCCTTCATGGAGTTGATGGTTTTCCTCCATGAGTTTTTCAACGTCGTGATCCCTCATGATCAACTCGTTGCTCAGGTTGTCACACTCAGCTTGCAGTTCCTTACACTGTGCCGTTTGTCTGGTGCACAGTCTACTAAGGCATTTGACCTCATCTCATGATGGTGTAATGTCATCGTCAAGTTCTTATGTACTTTGATGGACTATAGAAGAGACATTTTGGTTTAGATGGACTAAAGAGTTTATTTCTTTTGACTCTTCTGGCAATGCCATGAGGCACAAGTCTTTCTCAACAAAGTTGGATAACGAGTCAGTTTCCACTCATTCTGACTCGGTGAATATGTCGGTATCATCGACGTCTTCCTCGACGGTTATAGCCTTGGATTTCTCCTTACCTTTTCCTCGGAAGGCTTCCTTCTCCTTCAAGAAGAGGTCAGGATTGTTAGATCTGAAGTGTTTTGGCTTTCCGTACTCAAAGCATCCTTCGCATTGATTCTTCGAGGATGGATCTGTGGAGCTCCGCCTGCTCCGGTTGATCCTCTGTACTTCTTGATCCTGGAGTTCATCTCCTCGAGCTGATCGGTCAACTCTTCGACCTTATTCTCAAGTTCCAATAGCTCTGTCGATCCCTAGCTGAGGAGTCAGCAGACCGTGAGGGTCGGGCGAACTTAAAACTGCCCTATTCGGTCTGTTCTGATTTCTGAAGCATGCAAGGCTTCCGTCGGAGGATATCTAGGGGTGAGAAAAATGTAAACCGAACCGAAAAACCGAATAGGGTTCGGTTGGTCGGTTTTTGAACTGAATAAGGGTCAGTCAGTTGGTGGTTTGAGGAATTTTGGTCGGTCAGACACCGAACCGACCAAACCCATACTATTAATTAAATATATCTTTGTTTTTATTTAAATATAATTATGTTATAAATTCAAAATTATATAATTAAATGCATAATTATTATTAATTTTAGCATTTAACTTCACTATGAATTCTTTGTCGAATTCGCCCATCAATGATACTTCCTCTACTCATTTTATAACCTCCTTCACCTCTCCTTTCTTTTGCCATATCGATGTGGGACATGATTCATTCCACATCAAATACTTCCCATTTGGTCATCCCACGCCGAAATTTAGAGAAAGAAATAAGAACGAGTACTGTATAAAATATCACTACAACTCTACTAATTAAATTGAAAAGTTGGGCCTAGACTTAAATTGATAATTTAAAGTATTGGGTTTTGTCATTTTGGGCATTATTTTTATGATTGGGCCAAAATATTAGCTAATATTATCTAATATTAATTATGTGGCGGTTTTGACCGAAACTGACCGAAATCGATTGGGTCGGCTCGGTTCGGTTGAGGTGATGGATCTCGGCCAGTTTGGTTGAGGCAACTGACTGTCAGTCGGTTGGTCGATTTGGGCATTTTGGTTCGGTCAGTTGAACCGACCGACCGATGCTCACCCCTAAGGATATCATACTCATTTACCTTGAGCATGGAGAACAACTTCTCAGTTGTCATCGAACTGAGGTCACTCCGATTTTGGTGGACAACTTTATAGATTGTCCAGTCTTCGCCTAGCACAGAGAGAACCTTGAGGTTCATCTCACACTGAGAGTATTTGCCTTTCCTAATACTCTCAATGTCCATAAGGACCTCTGTGAATTTCAGCTCCGTCTTGTCAATGGATGCCCCAGAAAGCTGAGAGAAGTTTTCGAACTTGTAGCAAGCTAAGGTGAACTTGTTCTCCTTAATCTCGTCAGAGCCCTCACAAAGTGCAGCTAAGGACTCCCACATATCTTTTGCCTTAAGGCAATTGATAATCTTCGGCAAGTAGGCTTTGCCAACTGTGGAAGAGATGACGCTCTTAGCGATGTCATCAAATTGCGCGATGTCTCTTTCTTCCTTGATGTACTGGTGGATGCCTTTGGGTTCCTCCTTCATCATCTCTCTTTCCACTGGAGCGATGGGAGTCACCAACACTGACTGAGTCACCTGGATGGGACCATTTTCAATGGTTTCCCACATCCCGTGATGTCTGCCAGCCAAAGCCATTTTAAGGCGAAATCTCCACATGGGATAATCATCCACAGAGAACTTCGGTAAGCTTCCTAGCAGTGTTGGGTTCATCTTTACTGCACACCACAAGAGATAAAAAAAAATGCAGCAGAATGCACTAAAAGATTTCAGAAAAGATCTGTTCAGTTGACCACTAAAAGATATACTCGACTCACACCTTGTGAATCAGGAACAACAATCTTTTGAACCACTGCTCTAATACCACTTGATGGTCCCGGTAACGAGTAACTGGTGTATGGGTGGGATGGGGGAATACACCAGTAGGAATTTTCATTTTGCTTAACATCTCTTCACTGAGATATACTGCTCAGGTCAGTTTACTCACAACTGGAAGAGATAATGGAGTAGCTCTACAACTGAGTTGCTCAGTTGGAGCCAATCACACAGTTGGTAGCTCAGCTAACTCCTATACCTGAAGTTCAGCTGCTTGTACCAACTGAGGTTTTAAATAGTTATGCAATGCGGAAGATGGTGGAAGATAAGCTCGTTATTTTAACTGAAACCTTTGTGAAAGGGGAAGGTTAAATTCCCAATTTAGTGCAGTGCATAAATAAAAATACTAAATGTAAAGTACTGAAAGTAAGCACACGGTATTTTAATGTGGTTCAGAGATCGATCTCTGTAATACCCCGATCTTTTATAAGTCTTTAAGTTCGTCTTGATTGAGTTTTTATATGCCTTTATAATGTGCTCGTGTGTGAAAAAAATTTCCGAGAAAATAAATTTTCTCGTGAAATTACTAAAATGTCCTTGAGTGCCTTTATGTGATTTTTCTCATTTCGGTTATCCGAATCAAATGTGTGATAAATTGATTAAGCATGATTGTATGAGTTTGAGTCTGAGTTCGAATTTTGGAAAATTCTGAGAAGTTTCGTTTTCCGATGAATAGTAACTTTTCCCGAGTTTTCACTATTCATCGAGTTTTTCCGAATTTTGTCTAATTAGTATCTTTTGAGTATAAAAATTCTTTTAGAAGCTTTGAGTTGTCTGAGATTGTCCGAGTTAGATTTAAGTTGATATTTCAAGAACCCTAATATGAATAGTGATTTCCGAGATTTTATTCGTTGCTAGAAATTTTGATTCGAGAACTGGATTTTTAGATTCCTTGATTTATTTGGTGAGATATAAGACGAGGTAGAGAGCTTTTCCACGTCGAGAAAGAGTCATGGTGAGTTTTAAGTCATTTGAGAGTTTAAGGAAAAAGTAGGGTTGTTTTTGCATCGGAAAACTTTTCTTTCCGGCGATTTTTAAATCGCGTTTTTGACTAACGGGTCCAACCTAAATTCTATTTATTTCTATCCTACTCTCAGTCTCCCTCACGCACTTTCACTCTCCTCTCTCTCTCTCTCATGAATCTCTCTCTCCCTTTTCTCTCTCTTTCGGTCATCACATCAACACACACACACACACACACACTAACCTCCACTGAAGACATGAAGATAAAGGTCTAGAGTTGCGAGGAAAATAGCCACTGATCATCCATCGATTAATCTGACAAGGTATTCTTGATCCCCTTGATATTGTGATCACTTTAAGACTAGAATTTCTCCTCTTCCCTCTCCTCTTGATTTCGACACTTTCATTCCAAGGAGAAGAGTTTGATCCTAGCTTGTTCTTGAGGTCTAGAAATTGAGTTTTGCATGGTTTTATGCATGACAGTTGAAGCCAAAACCTTGATCAATGAAACCCTATGCATACCAAAATTTGTGGGTAGAATTAGGAGTTTCCATGTTCTTGGTTTGATCATGAGTTTGATGATGGATTTGAGCTTTACAAATTAATCTAAGAACATCTATGTGATCAATTGAATAATGAGAAATTTCCACCCTATTTATGAATGAAATTTTTGAAACTTTAGGGTAGAAATTATGATTTTTATTGTGTTGTTCTTGATTGATGAATTGATGATGTTATTGATGAACTAGAGTAGTAAGGATGCTTGATAAATGAAGAGATTAAAGAGTATGAATTTATTGCTATTTTTCTTCAAAATTTTCAAAAGTCTTAACCTAAGAAATTGGGAGTTTTGTTGTGATGATCTTGATAAAGGAAATGATGATGAATTTGATGGATTTGAGTATTGAAATGCATGAGAAATTGATTGAAATGAAGAGCATGATTTATTTCCTAATTTTCTTAAAAATTTCGAAACATATGTATGTGAGAAGTTGATGATTTTGTGATGACATTGATGAAATCTTGTTAAGATTGAGTGATATATGATGATTTATGCATAAATGAGTGATTAGAAGAGAAGTATGCATTTGTATGCTATTTTTCCCAAAATAGTCGAACCATATGTGAAGGAATTTGATGATTTTTGATGTTGTGAGTTAGTATGGCTTAATTTGATGATTGATAAGTGAATTTGAGTATATAATAAACTTAAGTTTAAGAGGAATCGAAGAAAGAAAATAGTTTGCTTATAAAGCTCGAAAAAATCAAACTATTGGAGTCTTAGAACTTGTGATTTTGATGTTCATGTGTAGGTTTATTTGATGCACGATAGAACTTGAAATTGTTGAAATCGAATTTCTATAAAGAAAGCCCCAAAATTTTCGAAGTATATAGGCATAAAATGAGGATTTTTAGTAATCAAGCTCGTTTGAGTAAATTGGTTGAGAAATCGATCAATTGGAATATTTATAAACATAATAGAATCTCGAATTTTTGAATTCGGAAAAGTTATGCACTAAGTTCCAAAAATTTCGAACTTATAGGATTTTCAAGTTGGGAATTTTTTTTTATCTTGATCTTGTTTGAGTAAATTGATGTTATATTCATGAAATTGAATTTATTCTAAACATGTTAGAGCTTTGAATTTTGAAAATCGAGCATGTATAACCCTAGATATGAAAAAGTCGATCTTGATGAAGAAATAAAGCATGAGATTTTGTGTTCTTGATGTTATATGAAGTGTTTGATGATTTGATGATGAAGTTAGAGTAAAAATAACTAAGTTGGCTTTTTGAAATTCTTGAATCGGAGTTATTATGCTGAAGTTATAAAGAAATTAAGTTAAGAATGAAAAATCAAGCGTTTTGTAAGTTAAAAACGAGATTAAGTTAAAATTTATAGAGTAATTATTCAATTAGAATTATTTTGAGTTAATCTGTCAAGTTTGATAATTTTTTGAGCATGTGCACGTTTTACGAGAAAAGTGATGTAGAATAAAGTCTCCGGATTTTGAATCTGATTCCATATTTGAATTCCTTTAATTATTTTAAGAAAAATGAAACTGTTTTCGTTAAAATCTGAAGACTTTTAATTTTCAAATTTAAAAGTCGAGCAGTAATGAGTCAGCATGAGACTGTGTTGAGTCTTGAATGAATTTCTAAGTTGATAATCGTGTTTAAATGAATTAAGTGATTTTCTGGATTTTTTCTAGAATATTCGTAGATATTTGGAAAAATTTTCTTTTTCCGTTTATTTATCGAAGTCAATCATTTACCTATTTGTCAATGTCTGATTTCTGATCTGAATGTCTGAATGTGAATGATTTGCGATTTTAGTAACCGAGAATTAATCTCGTAATTTACTGAGTTCGTTTAACGTGAGAAATCGAGAAATACGAAGTTTATGTTGTGAATTTTGAATTCTCGATTTTTGTGTATTTAGTTTAAGTTTTTTAAATTGTTTGGTTTAGTACTTGAGCAGAATCGAGAAATCGAGAAAGATCGAGTTAGTCTAGCCGAGATAAGTTAAGAAACCTGAGTCAAGTAGAAGTCCTTCGACCGAGCGTTAGGACTCGTTTTATTTATTTTTTTCGGGTAAGTAGTCTCGTCCTTATAAGATGTTAATCTTGAAGGAATGAACGCGATCGAGAAGTAGAAGAAGAAGGAAGAAGAAGCTACCCCGACTAAACCTACTCAGTTAGGTGGGCTTTATAAACCGAGAACTATTGAATGCTATTACTTAATGATTATATTATGTGAGTTTTTAAATCAATTGACTTGCCATTTTATCTGAGTTATGGTATGTTTGATCATCTACTTGAGTTATTCCTGTGTTAGACAGGAACACACGTGTTATTATTTGAATTAGGTGAGGTGACTGTGAGCTTTGCTTCGGTTAGGTCAGTCTCAGCGTTTGAGAAGGAAGCCTACTTCTCAACACAACACAGAGATAATATGGTAGATTGATTCATATTATATATATATATATATATATATATATAGGAAGATGATTGTGTGAGAATGTTTTCTCAGGTGAGAAATGAGAATAAATCTGGACCCTTGATTTTTGTTGATCAATGGCTCAAATTTAACCATGCATTATGTTGTGGTAATTTATGCATTACAATATTTATGCATTAGGTTTCAGCAGTATATGCATTAGGATGTGTATGCATTACATTTCTGCAATATATGCATTAAAATGTATCATTCTCACGTTCTCATATAAAATTCATTCTCACCAGATCCTTACCCTGTATATATATATATTGACTGCGCAGCCGTTTCAAGAAAAAGAAAATGATTTTTGCATTCACAATATTTAAATTGTGCTAACACTTGTGATGCAGTGGCAAGGTAAGTTCAATTATATAGCTCTATCGAGCAAGTTTTAAATTATTTTGGCATGTGTTCACTGAGTACGAAGTACTCAGCCCTGCATGTATTTCTAAACGTGCAAGTTAGCTTGGATGAAGATGGCGGAGAGTGCTCGGCAGTGTGTTCTAATAAGTCGAGTCATTTTGTTTAAGCTTGCAATTGCATATCTTCAATTATGTAATTGTTGGGACTTGAGTATGTTATTCCGCTGCATAAACAACAACGTTTTATTTGTTTTCAAACTTTTACTCTGATATTGGTGTCGATACAATGAGCCTTGTGCTCGAATCTATTTCCACGTTTCCCTAATTACTACTTGACTTGGACTAAGATATTTAATTTGCTTTACGACACTTGAATTATTTATCGTTGCCCGTTTATTTGAGTTAAGAATTGAAAGCATGTTGTTGTTTGTTATCGCTTTCAATCTATATTTCCTTGTTCCCGAGCTTGATCCTTCGTCGAGTTGAGTATTGTATTATGGTTTCATCTTCACTGTCCAATAGATTCTAGTCGTTCCTACACACTTGAATTCGGGCTGTGACAACCTCCTACGTCCACGACTTTTTGTTGGGGAAGTAATCCATTAGGTAAGCTTACGCGTGCTTCATCAAATGCCCACTTGGATTCCGGGTTCCAAGAAAACCTAACCAGTTCGATTCTGGGTTCGAACAAGACCCCTCAACACTTTTCCGGGCAAGTGTTCATGCTGTCTTAGATTTCTGGTTCTAAGGGACCAACTCTTGGATTCCTGGTTCCAAGGGACCACTGCTTGAATTCCGGGTTCCAAGCGACCTGGTATTGGATTACTAGTTCCAAGGGACCAAGTGATTTTGATTGTGAGTTCAAATTCAGACCTAAGGTTTGGATTTGGGGGAAGAAATCCAACAAAGAAGTCTACTACACTTTAGGGGAGTGGAGACTTCAACCTAAGACAGCAAACTCAATCTCTTGTGAAAGAGTTTGCTGAGACACAAATCAAGCAAGAACTTGCACTTAAAACTCTATCAAGGAAAGGCTTCTTGATAGGAGGAGGTTTTCTTGCTTGAGGAGAAAGGTAGTCTGCTGCTGCTGCGACTACTCTTCTTTTCTCTCAACTCTTCTAATGTGAAAATTTGTGTCACCGTGCTTAGATGTGGAGACCTCTATTTATAGAGGAAGAGGTCAAACTAGTTGTTGGAAAAAGCTATTGACCCTCTGCCAAAAGCATGGCACTCCACGTGCTTTACTGGTAATTATTCCAGAAACGGTACCTGCGACTATGCTTTTTACACGTCGCTGTTGTCGGTCCATTTATGGTAAGTTTTCCAGCTGACTTGTACTTCCGAGTAGGCTCAATTCTGAACTGCAACTGCTCAGTCTTCAGCGTCTTCAAGGTCTTCATTTTTCCGCTTCGTGATGACTGACAACTTCTCTTCACGTGAACTGAACGTCTTCAATTGCGTAGTTCAGTTGAGGAGACAACTGAGTTGCTGTTCAACTGAGTCTGTTCTTCAGTTGAGGTTGATGTCTCAACTAGCTTCCAGTCACAACTAAGTTTGAACCCTCAGCTGAGTTCTGGGTCTCATCTGAGTTTGGTCCTCAGTTGAGTTCTTCCACGAACTCCCATCTTCAGTCTAGCTGACTTCTTTTGCTTGAAGTCTATAATGATAAAATCCTATGCTCAAACAGTGAGCTCTATCAAAGATCAGACTAAAGGCAATCACCTACTCAGTTGGGGTCAGTTAGGGTTATGGTATATTATGAAACCTTTGTTCATTTTCCCAACACTTGATGTTATTAGATGAATATGATGATTGGATGTTGATATTGGAGTAAAAATAATTATATTAGCTTCTTGAATTTCTTAAATCGGAGTTCATATGTGAAAGTTATTAAGAACTTAAGTTTGAGAATGAAAAATCGAGATTTCGTAAGCTAAAAGTGGAATTAAGTAAAATTGATAGAGTAATTGATCGATTGAAATTATTTGAGTCATTTTGATAGGTTTGAGAATTTTCTGAGCATATGCATGTTTTTCGAGAAAAGTGATGTAGACTTTATTCTGAGATATTTTGCTTAAGGTTTCGGATTTCGAATTCGATTCCATATTTGAATTCGTTGATTTATTTTATAAATAACGAAACTGTTTTCGTTAAAATCCAAATACTTTTACATTTCAAGTTAAAAGTCGAGTAGTATTGAGTCAGCATGAGACTGTGTATGAGTCCTGAATGAATTTCTGAGTTGATATTCGTGTTTGTATGAATTTATGTGATTTTTTTGAATTTTCTAGAATATTCTGAGAAAGTTTGGAAAAATTTTCTTTTTCTGTCTATTTATCGACGTCAGTCGTTTACCTATTTGTGAATATCTGATTCTCGATGTGAAAGTTTGAATGTGAGTGATTTGTGTTTAAAGTAGTCGAGAATTAATCTCGTAATTTTCTGAGCTCGTTTGACTTGAGAAATCGAGAAATACGAAGTTTATGGAGTGAATAGTGAATTCTCGATTTATGTGATTTGTTTAAGTTTTAATTTGTAAGATGTTTCCGAGTTAAGTGTTCGAGTTTGAGAAGTCTGTAGTCTAGTACTGGAATAGAGTCAAGAAACTGAGAAAAATCGATTTAGTCGAGTTGAGATAAGTTAAAAGAAACCCGAGTCAAATAGAAGTCCTTCAGCCAAGCGTTAGAACTCGTTATGTTTTTTGAGAAAGTAGACTCATCCTTATAAGATGTTATTCTTGAAGGAACGAGCGGGACAAAGAAGTGACCCAGGAAGAAGAAGAAGTTTGCCCCGACTAACCCTCGTCAGTCAGGTGAGCTTTATAAACCGAGAACTGTTGAATGCTATTGTCACAGCCCCAAATCCCGAGGGACGACAAAGTCGGGGTGTGACTAGGGGTTGGATTAAAGAAGCGGGGAAGAAGGGGGAATGAATGAGAATGAATGAATAAACAGACATTAATAACAGAATAAACTCTATGAACAAGACTTCATTAAAATGAAAGAGTTGATCTCGAAGGATCACTCGACAAGGTTCTAAAAAAGAAACTGAGTTAATTGTACGGGGTTTAGACCCAACAGAAAGATACATTAACTTCAAAAAGAGATTGGCAGCGGAAAGCGTAAAGCTGAATACAAGTTCTTATTCTAATTACGACTTCTTAACTCAACATCAACCACCGCCGCTCCCGTCGCTCAACCTGCACATTTTATAAAACATATGCAAAGCTAAGTACAAAAGCACTTAGTGGGCACATTGCCGAAAACATATAATAAGTATAGATAAATCAGGCATCTCATTTCTGTAGCACACCGGGGTTTTTCAATAAAGGCCCGTGTCTACTAAACATTTTCTTTTCTCATAAATCACTCGGCCGAGCATTTTCTGATAGATGTTACGTTCAATCTTGCCCAATAATTATCACCGTGGCTGGCCGCCCCTCAACAGGGTTCCACACACAACGGCTACTGTGTACACTAACTTTGGATAGCAAGTTGGCTAACTCAAAGTCTGATCGTTTTAGTTAGCAAGTCGGCTAACTAATAAATCTGGATAGCAGGTCGGCTAACTCAGAAGGGTACAAGAGAACTCACATAAAAACAAATATTTCATGCTCTGATTATCACTTTGAAATCACAATTATCAAAGCTATAAATAAAGATTTTCGAGCATCGCTCATTTTGTTTCGTATATAGAAAAGCCCACCTGACTGATTACAGAACTACTATTCGAGCTTCCATCTATGGTCTTCCGTCCTATCCTCGGTTCTGACTTCCCCCTTTTATCGTAAATAAACAAACTTAAGCGACTTGAATGCAACGATAAAAGAAACAGGAAATCGAAATAGGTTTTAGTCTTTTAGGCATTTGCACTTTTACTACTTTCTTTTGATTAACTAATAAACGAGACTTCGATCAATTCTCGTCTACAAACTAACTTAGCTCAATACTCGACACTTATTCAGTAGGTAATGAATGTCAATAACTTATAACGACTTAAAAGTTCACAAGGTACGGAGTTGAAAAGGATTCAACTTAAGAAATTAAGCTTTGGAAACTTACTGCACAATGCAGTAGTTCTGGAGTTCGCACAGAATAGAGTTCTTTAAAACAGGGGATGTAATTTATACCAAAAGAAAGCCACTGATGTCTAGTTTACTCTCCAATTTACGGATCTTGATTTTGTTAAGCGAGCTAAATGTTATGACAGTTTCTGTGAAACGTCGCAAAACAGTCGCGCGAAACCCTAATGCTCGACAAAACTCGCCGCACGATTCCCTAGGTTCGATCAATACTATTCCACTTTTATTTTTACGAAATTTCCACCCCAAGACAGTCTATATGCAGTATCCCTTAATCGGGTTCACATTCACGTCTTTTGATTAAACAAACGACGAGCATTTCCTCGTCATTTCCAACTAACCAATTACTATACCAAAACAATTTCAAATTCAATTCTATTTCATTTTCGTTTATCAACTTCTCGATTCTTAACTATAACTCATAACATCATGTATCTTGGATGGAAAAGTCGTTAACTACAATATCGTTCGTTAATTCATAACAATCATTTTTATCAAATTGGTTTTCCTCATTCGTCTTTTCTATCGGCTTTTAATCTCGATTCTCCGTCTCTTAACGAAATTTCAATCTTATTAGAATTCATTCAAACTTTACGGTTACGACCATTAACTGACAAGATTATCATAGGTTCGAATCACAAACCTAAATCATTACTTATGCTCGACTTATCGTCGATTGCTCGTCTCTTACTAAAAATCCTATGTTCTCCGTTTTCCAAATTTTACAACAACGATCATCATCTAACGAGCATCACTAATATGTAAACCATATTCTAAAAACATTATCGAGCTTCAACTTAATGACGAGTTTCCGTCTCTTACGTTTTTTGTTTTTTTTTTTTAGAAAAAATCTCAAATAAATATATATTCATCCTTAATCATCCTATATCTCATCTCCATTAACCAATCAAGCATATCATACATTTACTACACCAAATCATGCATTCTTTCTCTCTTATATTTCAACTTTTATTTTTAGAAAAAACTAAATTAATTCATATAGTCAATTAACAACATGTACATCACTATTCTATCAATCAAACATCAAAGAAATCGAACTACGATAAACCCCCCCTAAAATCCTCTCAAATTTCGGTAATTTCAATAGGTTAGGAGGGATTGATTTTCTTCGATTTCAAACCATAGAACCTAATTCTAAGCATACTTGAACATGTATTAATCAAAGGACAACATGCTTCTTCATGCTCCATGCTCCATGTTTCGAAAAAAATGAAAATGATGGGGAAGGATTTGTGTTCGGTTCATATCGTAGAAAATGTTCTTACCTTGCGGAATATGAACTCGGAAATGAAATTAATCGGTAGACGGAGGACTTGTGTTCTTGAGAAGAGCTTGGAGGATGAGTTTCAATGGAGGAAAATGAGAGAAAAATGAGAGAGAGAGAGAGAGAGAGAGAGAGAGATGGGGCGGCAATGAGAGTGAGGGAGAGAGAGACAGATGACTCACCTATTACTATACATAAAGGTGAAAAATAATATCTAACTAAAGGTGGTGAGTTGTTAAGGGTCGTTTGGTTGCGATTTATTAGACGGAAATATCTCGTTTCTAGGTTTTAAACGACATTATAAAAGTCGAGAAATAATTTCTTAGGTAGTTACGAATTCGACGAAATCTAATTCGTCCGTTAGACAATCTAAAATTCGTTTTTCAAAATCCGATAAAAAGTCGGGATAAGACAATCTAAAATTCGCCCGGAAAGATCATAAAAACTGACTTTCTCCGGTGATCTCGTATCGAAGAAAAAGTGAATGTAAATCCTGACGGTTTTTCAATCTGAGTTTTCGGACGAAAAATCTATCGGACGCGAAAACCCTAATACAGTAGTCGTTCGACCGACTTCTGGAATTTATTTTCTGAAACGGATTTCACCGTAAATCTTAGAATCGAAAATCCTTAACTTAGGCGTGCAAAGCCTTAAATATTAATTAACTTTTTATTTAATGTCGGAAGAAAATATCTGGGGTATTATAGCTATTACTTATTGATTACTATTACATGAGTTTTTAAATTAATGGACTTGCTATTTATATGAGATTTGGTATGTTTGATCATCTAATTGAGTTATTATAATGTGTAAGACAGGAACACACGTGTTGTTAATTGAATTGTTGAGGTGACTGTGAGCCTTGCTTCGGTTAGGCAAGTCACAGTGTTTGAGAATGAGGCCTACATCTCGACACAGAGATGATGTGGTAGATTGATTCATACCTACTGTTATAGATATATGTTGACTGCGCAGTCGTTTCCTAACAGAAAATGTTTTTGCATTCACAAGTAAAATGTTTTAACTATACTAAGACTTGTGATGCAAGGGCAAGACAAGTTCATTTATATAGCTCTATCGAGCAAGTTTTAAATTGTTTTGGCATGTGTTCACTGAGTACGAAGTACTCAGCGCTGTATGTATTTTCTAAACGTGCAGGTTAGCTCTGATGTGGATGGCGCGGATTGCTCGGCAATGTGTGTTAATAAGTCTTGTCTTTTGTTTAAGCTTGCAGTTACATGTCTTCATACATGTAACTGTTGGGACTTGAGTTTGATATTCCCCTGCAACAACAATGTTTTATTTATTTTTCAAGCTATTACTATGATGATGTGCCGATACAATGAGCCTAATGCTCGATACTATTTCTATTTCCCTGGACTTCTATTTGATAAATATCATGATGCTCGTTTCTTGAGTTAAGATTGGAAAGCATGTTATTATTTGTTATCACTTTCAAACTATATTCCCTTGTTCACGAGCATGTTCTCTTGTTGAGATGTGTTTTATTCAGTTGTTTCACCATCACTGTCCAATGAATTCTAGTCGTTCCTACACACTTGAATTCGGGTTGTGAAAATTATTATTATTATTATTATTATTATTATTATTATTATTATTATTATTATTATTATTATTATTATTATTATTATTATTATTATTATTATTATTATTATTATTATTATTATTATCATCATCATCATTATTATTATTATTATTTTATTTTTGGATTGTGTTTCTTATAAATGCTTGTGTTCTTTTTTATTTAATTTTGGTAGGGAAAAAAAAAAGAAACGGGAGGAGAGGGAAAGGGTAGGGGAGGGGAATTGCCCTTAATGAACATTTGAACTATGCTTCGCCGCGGCACACCTAAAGTGAAAACTCATTAAAGTAAAAAATTATCCATTCTTACTAAAATCATTTTTCTTAAACCCACTTTATTAAGAAAAATATAAAATTACCCCTACAAAACATATTATGATGGGGTAATGAGTGCCTGAGAGCTCTTACACAATCTAATCTAATGCTTTCACTGATTTGTAAAAAAAAAAATAGTCCTATTATTTGTCTATTATTAACGGAAAAATGCAACTATAATGTAATGGTTTCGTTTGATATGAACAATCTTTTTAATCACTATTACAAAATGTATCACAGTTGTAAAAGAGGGTGATGATTATGTTACAATTTCAGTGATGGCGCGTGATAAAAATTTTGGCAATAATGATGAATATTTTTTACTTATTATTCTATATTTATCACAAAAAAACTATATTAGACATACCAAATATTTTCCTATGTTTATATTAATTTTAGAGTGCCTAGGTTTTATAGCCATTTCTCATAAAAAGAGAAGTTTTTTGTCCACAATTGATAAAGTAGTACTACTTCAGGTCTCCAAGTCTATTCATAGGTGGAAGTGGCACAGGTATTAAAGGAAAAGTTGTTGAGTTAGTTATGAGTAGAGAAAAAGTGATTAAATTTGTTGTAAATGGAGAAAGAGACCCACATTGAGGGTAATGATATATTAATTAATTGAGATAGTGGTGGGTCATATGTTGTATTTTAATTAAATAAGTTGATAAAGTAAGGGTAAGAGATAATAATTTGTTGTGGGGTAGTGTCCAAAAGTTCTAGGAAGAGGGACCGTCACAAAAAAGGAAAGATAGGAAGAAACTTGGGGATCGGAGGTAGTAGTTTTTTGTCAATTTTGTGGTATAAATACATAACTACCCTCATTGGCCCTCTCTAGATCCACTAACTAAATTAAAAACCCAAAAAAAAAAAACCGTTACCTTAAACTGTCGGCCCCACCTCAAACCCTACCAAATCTAACATTTCATTTTAGAAATAAAATACAAAAGTCATCGGTCTCCCCATCCCACCTCTCTCTCTCTCTCTCTTCGATTTCTCTCTTTTCCTTCTTCTCCCTCTCGACTGCAACTCCACACCTCTCGACTGAAGCTTTCGAGATTCAAATCGATCGAGTCTGGCAATGTCTTCCAAGGACTATAATTATACCGACTCCGACCGCGCTTCCACTGCCTCCCCCAATGAGAAAAAAACACTCTCTACTCCGCCTCCTCCGACGTCGGTGAGCCCTAACTCAAAATTCAAGTTTTTTTGTTGTTTCGCTTGTATAATATTCTTCATTTTGAGTTTTAGTTGGATTAAATTGAATTTGTGATGATTATATACGATTTACTTACATTTTAGTATAGTTTCCAAACTAAAATGTTGGGTTCACATTGATGTTGTTGTTCACTATATAGTAGATATGGCACACACCCACTGTAGTTCATCGGCTCTCGATTGTAGTTGGTCGATATTTCCATCGAGAGTCGATGGTAATTTTGTTGTTGATAGCCTCTCGATGAGGTACCTCTCGATGGAGCTCTCGATCAATTGTGACCGAGACCCCAATCGAGAGCCGACAGAGATCCCCATCGAAAAGTTCCCATCGAGAGCCAAACAGATTTAAGCTTTTTTTTATTTGGTTGATTATTGCTAAATCTTTGATATGTTGGTATTTCAGGACCCTTATTCATGGAAAAGACCGATCCTCATTCATGAGACCCATGGGCTCAATCTATATATACGAACATCGGTGTTCGATGAAATCAAGCAGGTATTGACAGAAGTTGGCGGTAAATCCGCTTTGCAAACATTTAGGGGTGGAACCGTTGAGTGTTTAGTGGATCATGATAGAGGCGAGAGTGCAAATAATGGCATGAACCAGTTCATATCCCGACAGATAGTGGGCCCCAGTATACCACCGCCAGACGCGTGGTTCTATATACGTGGTTGTATCCTCCGTTTTACCCCATGACACTATGCTCTTAACACCGGACTTTAGTTTGGTTACATTGATTTCTATCTAAATGTGCCACATGAGACCAAACAAATGAGCTTGTTCTACAAATACTTTCATGGCCATTTTACAAAAGCTAGTGAGCTTAGAAAGAAGTTCACTATGAAGAGACTGGGCAGAGATGTTGATGACTATATCAAGGCTGCCAATTTGTTGATGTATTACTTATTTCTTCTTTATCAGGAAGATATAGTTATCCATGATTGGGCATGAGCGTTAGTCGAGGACTTGGACCGGTGGGATTCGTTTCCATGAAGAGCTTACACGTACCAGACCCTCATGTACTATCTAAAAAGTGTTGGGACTCACGACGATGTGTTGGACACGTAGAATTACAACTTTTACGGCCTTGTATGGGCTTTAGAGATTTGGTCATAAGTGGACATTCCTTACTTGGGGGAATTCAATGGAAGACGAGACATGGAACTTAGATTGCCCCGTTGTTTGATGTGGTATACTACAAAAGCCCAGATCAACTTCACACTGTTTTTTGACGAAAAACAGGTAATTCTTGATTTTCTTTAATAACTTATGATGATTTGGGCAGGGTGGCATGTGGCATGGATAGATTACCTACACTGTCACCTACTCGTTGGGGCTCTCGATCTCCAAGTGGATCTCGATTAGATTTGATCAAGAGCCCAATTGAGAAGCTTGCACATTCGAGAACCGATCAAAACTTATCTCTATGTGGCTCTAGGTTGTATCCTAATTGAGATTCTAGTCGAGTACTGATGCGTCTTCGACTTTTAGGCCATTTGGCCCTATTTTTCCTGTCTTGTTGTGTCTTTAGTGTCTGTATAGGGAAGGGAAGCTGTATTCGTGAAGAAGAAGCTCCATCAGAGGCAAACCGAGGAAAGATGGTCGGAATGAGCAGAATTAGAGTATTTTCAAGCAGTTGCAAGAATACGACCACATCAAAGAGTATGCAGCGTAGGAGAAGGAGTCCATTCAATTGAAGCGTGAGACGAGGTTGAAAGGAGGATTCCATGTGAACCCTGAAGCTAAGTTGTTGTTCATCATTCGCATTCGTGGTATTAACGCAATGCACCCAACAACAAAGAAGATATTGCAGCTGTTGTGCCTACGAAGAACAAAACCTTGGTGCAGGACTAACCAGAGCATGCAACAGTATGACCATCACCGAAGTCACCAGTCAGCCACCAAAGCCAAAGAAGGAAAGACGCGTGAGAGAGATATGCAAGATATCCTGCCAAAATACCTGTGTGAAGAAGAATCCAGAAGTCAGTCAATTACCCTCAATCAATCAATCGGAGATTGCCAATCATCAATTCGTTCAATCACGGACAATCAAGATCGCGCTCAACATGGAAAGTATCAATCATGCCGATTCAGTCCATCAACGAAGGGTTTTGACTGCCATCAGCTCAACTATAAAAGATCAGCGACCTTGGCGAGCACAACATTGGATACCCCTACCATTCTATAGTTTCAGTCCGAAAAACACTTTACTTTCAGCTCTTTTACAGTTTACGCACAAACAATTACTTGTTTTCTTTTACATTCCGCTGTGACGAACAAATCCAAGGCAGTTTGTCTTTGGTACTTTCTCAATTCAGGTATTCTGTATTTCTATTCTATTAATGTGTTTAATTATATTTGAGATTATGTATTTCAATATGTGTGAGTAGTTCCCTTAGTGAGATTTGGGTGTGGGAGATTGTTTAATTGTTGATATGTGAAATATTCGTGAGGCATTTGTGCTATCGGTTGAGTCCAGTGGTTCCGAAAAGATCTGAGCAGAATTCATGAGCAGTCCTAACCTAACGGGTGATCTCCGTTCGGTTAGAGTTGTACCATGCCAAGAAAAGGCCAGGGCATGACAGACGGCAGCGTTCAATATGCCCATGACCGAGTAGCTAAACAGCACCTCCAATGGTATTGTAGATCTGGATGGCGAGGAACGGGCAAGGGGATACTGCGTCCTTCCTCGGTCTTGGGCTTCTCTAACAATCACCCACCAACTATGACGAGGCATCAAGCCATGGTTATTGACCGAAGGACTCATCTTGCGCATCGTAGATATATCGATGACCGGTTGGACGCGTTACCGGAAATGTATATCCCGCGAGTTATATCTGCTCTGTAGGTGCGGACATGGGAAGCTTGGAAGAGAAGGTTGGTGAGGGTCATACTTGGAGGGATCGGGTATGACTTCTATCTAAGAAGGAGTGAAGCACGGCCTTGTGACCGGGGTGAAGCGTGACCTTCGGACCAAGTGACTACAAGGGATTCAATCATCCTAAATGTGAAGTATAAACTCTTGAAACGCCCCAATGTCTTTAGGCCACGCCTTGAGTTTGTATGAAGCATGGATGGATCTTCAGTATGCCCATGACCGAATAAACATATCAACAATGATCATGACCTACCCCAAATCTTACCCCTTTTTTTATATTTGATTTCCGTTTTAGTTTATTGTGCAGAAAAACAGGTTGAGACCGTGACAACTCATTTTGTGTACCGAAGAGTAAAGAGGTTCCTCACTCTCCGTGGGATCGACCCTAGCTTACCTCTAAGACTAACCAGTCCGGTTAAGGGCATAGGAGCGTGTACTGTCCGTCTGGGGCATACACAGGTATTTTGATCGTACCATACGACGGGTGCGTGTCAAAATTGGCGCCGTTGTCGGGGAGTGACGCGCAACAATTTTACTCTTCTCATTCCATCTTCCGCTACTAGTGTATGTGTGGAACTCGTCGAGTACAGAGAGCATTGATTTTTGATCCGAATATTGAACGAACTGAATGATGATTACGCGCACTTGCACGGATAGCGAGACGTGACGCTATGGTAGAACCACCGCTGGCGCAGACCCTCAAATAGTTAGCATACCCAACTAATCTGAATCTCAGGCCGAATGGGATTACTTTACCAGAAAACCCTTTCGCTCCTGAGCGGTTTGACCTTAAACCCGCACTGATACAGGTCTTACCGAAGTTTAATGGATATCCAGGGGACGACCCTCACACCCATCTCCAGGATTTTGAAATGACGGTGATGCACCAATCTAATGAGAACCAACAGGAGTACGTGAAGCTAGTTCTCTTCCCATTCTCGTTGATGGATCGAGCGAGGAGATGGCTATATAATTTACCCCAAGGAAGTGTTACTACTTGGGCTGAAATGCAACAATGCTTCTTAGAAGAATTCTTTCCTGCAACACGAGTTGAGAGAATGAGATGGGACATCAGAAACATTAAACAAGATGGGCTGGAATCCTTCTATAAGTATTGGACTCGCTTTAAGCAACTACTGAGCAAATGCCCACATCATTAGATCACTCCTAAGGACCAAGTTGAGAGCTTTGTAAAAGGCATGCGGAGGAGCGATCGAGGGTTGGTATTAGCTGCATGCAATGGATCGTTGATGAGTAAGACACCTCAAGAGATTTTCAAATTATTGGGAACGATGGCTGAGGAGTCAAGAGATAACGGGCAGGATAGAAATATGGAGTTGCCAGCTAAAGAAGAAGAAAAGGATAAAATGACAACCTTGGAAAATGAGATCAAAGAAATCAACGAATTGCTGAGTGGTTTGACCTTACAGAAGAAAGTACGACAGTGTGACCTTTGTGATGCAATAGGGCATCAATCTGAAAATTGCCCAAATTTTGGTGAAGATATAATGGTTGTGAATGCCATGGGGAGAAACGAGGGATTCCAGAGGAAGCATGATCCCTTCTCCAACACTTACAACAGAGGATGGAGGGACCACCCTAATTTCAAATGGAAACAAGATGGTCAGCCTCAACAGCTTGGTACAGGTCTACTGGGATCATCCCAACAGTTTGCCCAGCACCAGCAACAGACATAGTATCAGGGAGGACCACCACAACAACAACACTATCAACCACAGCAGCAACATGTGTATCAGCCGCCACATCAAAGGCGAGCACCATGGGAAGAGGCCATTGAGAACATGGCTAAGGAGAGTGAGAAATTTCGAAATGAAGTTCGAGTTGGTATGAATCAGACCAACGTTCAAATTGGTCATTTGGTAAAGGCATTGGCCAAAGTGGAGGAAAATACAGGAAAACTTCCCCCTCAGGCAATCAATTATAAGGAACAAGCACATGTGATAATCACAGAGGTGAAAGATGAGCAAGCTGAGAAAATTTTGGCCGAAGCAGAAGCTAATAGGAAAAGAGATGAGGGGACCAGTCAAGGGCTTTCTGGAGAACAGACTGGTAATGATCAGACCGATCCACCTTATCCGATCAGACTTCGACAGAAAGCCAAAGAAAAGGAAGCTAGTGAGATGATGAAAATGTTTCAGAAGGTGGAACTCAGCATACCACTACTTGATGCAATCAAACAAGTCCCTAAATATGCTAAGTTTCTGAAGGATCTCTGTTTGAGGAAGGTGAAAGTAGAGAAAGATGCTCGATATGTAATGGGGAAAAGTGTATCAGCGGTAATTCAGCAGAAGTTACCCCCAAAACGTAAGGATCCTGGAATGTTCACCATTCCTTGCAACATAGCAGGAAGAAATATGGATAAAGCCATGATGGATTTAGGGGCTTCAATAAATGTGATGCCTTTAGCAGTTTTTAACAGGCTCAAGTTGGGAGAATTAAGGAATACTCGCGTGGTCATACAGCTGGCAGATAGGTCCAATGCATACCCAGAAAGGGTAATCGAGGATGTGCTAATCAAAGTGGGGGAGTTAATTTTTCCCGCCGACTTTTATGTGTTGGATACGTGGTCAGAAGCAAAATAGAATTCCATCTTATTGGGCAGACCTTTCATGATGACTGCCGGAACTAAATTGGACATGAAGACGGGTATCCTGTCTTGTGAATTCGATGGAATTGTGGAAATATTCAACATATATGAAGCTATGAAGAGGAAATCAGAGATAGAATCTGTGGAAATGATTGATGTATTCGAACCTCTGGTGCAAGAGCAGAGCTTGGAATTCAGCTCTAGTGAGCCCATGGAAAAGGTCATACAAACCAGCCTTACTGATCGTGATGTTTTTCAAACAGAAGATGTTGAGAGCAGGGAGGCCATTATGGAGCTATATTCACTCAGAGAGAGCACGCTGGAGGCAGAATTAGAGGTGGATAAGAAGATTAGAGAAATTATTTTGGAAGTATACTCAGTTGGGGGATCAGCAGAGGGCAAACCGGAGTTGTTTTCTCAGTATGAGCAGCACGAAAAGTTACTTCCGTCAATCGTGAAAGCACCGGTCTTGGAATTAAAGAAGCTACCCAAACATTTACAATATGCTTATTTGGGACCTGATGAGACACTTCCAGTAATCATCAGTGAAGATCTGACAATGGTGCAAGAGAAAAGATTGGTCAGGGTCTTACGGGAAAATAGAGAAGCCATCGGTTGGACCTTGGCAGACATTAAAGGGATCAGTCCAACAGAATACATGCACCATATATACCTGGAGAAGGGCGCTCGACCAATGCGAGATTCACAAAGGAAGATGAATCCTGTAATGAAGGAAGTGGTACTTAAAGAGATTTTAAAACTCTTGGAGTTAGGAATTATCTATCCTATTTCTAACACCCAGTGGGTCAGTCCAGTCCATGTCGTACCGAAGAAATCTGGAATACAGGTGGTGGAAAATGATAAAGGAGAATTGGTTCCAACAAGGCTGCAAACTGGATGGAGAGTTTGCATAGACTATAGAAAATTGAACATGGTTACACTGAAGGACCATTTCCCGCTGCTCTTCATCGATCAGATGTTAGAACGGCTGGCTGGTAATGCCTATTACTGTTTTTTGGATGGGTACTCTAGATACATGCAAATCTTTGTGGCACAAGAAGATCAAGAAAAGACAACGTTCACATGCGTATATGGAACATTTGCATATCGAAGAATGCCCTTTGGTTTGTGCAATGCACATGGAACTTTTCAAAGATGCATGATGAGTGTTTTTTCGGATCTATTAGAGAATTGCATCGAAGTGTTCATGGATGATTTCACGGTATATGGAGACTCATTCGACCCATGCCTCAATCATTTAGAGCTTGTGTTGAAGAGATGCGTGGAGAAAAGCCTAGTGCTTAATTACGAAAAATGCCACTTTATGGTGAAGGAAGGTATCGTGCTGGGACATGTCATATCGGAGAGAGGGATCGTGGACAAAGAAAAAATCGATTCCATTTCCAGACTGCCATATCCAACTACGGTTAAGCACATACGGGCATTCCTTGGTCATGCAGGGTTTTACCGACGCTTCATCAAAGACTTTGCAAAAGTTGCTCAACCCATGACCAGGCTGTTGCAACAAGATGTCCAGTTTGACTTTGATGATGACTGTAAGGAAGCATTCCTTAATCTCAGGGATAAATTGGTGTCAGCCCCTATTATTCAGCCTCCAAATTGGGAGATGCCTTTCGAAATCATGTGTGACGCTAGTAATCATGCGGTTGGAGCTGTACTGGGACAGAAAAAGGGGAAGGAGAGCTACATCATTTACTACGCCTCAAAGACTCTTAATCCAGCTCAGTGCAGCTACACCACAACTGAGAAAGAATTGTTGGCAGTGGTGTTCGCCATAGAGAAGTTCAGATCATATCTTTTGGGCACCAAAGCAATCATATACACAGACTATGCAGCCTTGAAATATTTAATAGCGAAGAAGGAATCTAAACTACAACTCATTCGATGGATATTATTGCTACATGAGTTTGACATTGAAATCAGGGATAAGAAAGGAGCTGCCAATCTAGTAGCAGATCATTTGAGCAGGCTACAAATGGGAAAAAATGATGGAGAACCCATAAAGGATGTTTTTCCGGACGAGAAGTTGTACGCTGTACGAGATCAGATAGAGATGGATACTCTATATGCCCTGATCGATAAGGAGCCATGGATTACAGATATAGCAAATTATCTGTTCACAAAAGAAGTGCCCTCAGGGAAGTCCAAGTTTGAAAAAAAGAAATTGGTGACACAAGCCCGCTCTTACTTTTGGGAAGCACCGCATTTGTGGAAGATAGGAACAGATCAAGTCATACGGAGGTGTGTTCCTGAAAATGAGCATGCCCAGATATTAGAAATGTGCCACGGTACTGCATGTAGTGGACATTTTTGTGGAAGAAGAACGGCGCAGAGGATTTTGGATAGCGGATTCTATTGGTCCTCAGTATTTGCTGATGCAAGGAATTGGGTACAGGGCTGCCCGAAATGTCAGTTGGTTGGGGGTATTACCGCGAAAGATGAGATGCCCCAAATGCCAATTATGCCAGTAGAAATTTTCGACGTATGGGGAATCGACTTTATGGGACCATTCCCTAAGTCTGGAAATTATGAGTACATATTGGTGGCAGTCGATTATGTATCTAAGTGGGTCGAAGCTAAAGCCACAACAAGTAATGATGCTCATACGGTGGCAGAATTTTTGAAGGACCAAGTGTTTAACAGATTTGGAGTTCCAAAAATCCTCATCAGCGACCAGGGATCTCCTTTCTGTAATGCTACTATAAAGGCACTCACTAAGAGGATGGGGGTGAAACACAAAGTCATAACTGCATATCACCCCCAAGCTAATGGACAGGATGAAATCTCAAACAAGGAGATCAAGTGCATACTGGAGAAGGTGGTTTATCCCAACCGGAAAGACTGGAGTAATCAATTGAGAGATGCGCTATGGGCATACAGAACTGCCTACAAAACTCTAATAGGGATGTCACCATTCAGGCTCGTGTTTGGAAAAAGGTGTCACTTACCTGTGGAAGTGGAGCACAAAGCATATTGGGCTATTAAGAAAATCAACTTCAGTATGACTTTAGCTGGAGAAGAAAGAAAATTGCAGATGAGTGAGTTAGAAGAGCTGCAGTTGGAGTCATACGACAATGCACTCCTATACAAGGAAAGAACAAAGAGAATTCATGATGCGAAAATCCGCAAGAAGGAATTCTGGACTGGACAAAAGGTACTGCTCTTCAATTCTCGTTTCAAGTTGATGAGTGGAAAGCTGAGGTCCAAATGGGGAGGACCGTATGTCATGAAAGAGGTTTTTCCAAATGGAAGTGTAGAAGTAAAGGACATGAATGGGAGTGATACATTTGTGGTGAATGGTCACCGTTTGAAACCATACTTCGATTACTTTGAGATGAAGAGAGACAAGGAGAAGTGTTCTCTTTTGGATCCTGTTTACCAGTAAAAACAGAATTGGAGACGTCAAGCTCAAGACACTAAACAAGAGCGCTGACTGGGAGGCAACCCACGAGTGGTCGTCGGTATGACCACAATCGCTATTTCAGTTGTTACTTAGAAGTTTTTATTTTGTTAAGTGCTTATGGGCTGAATCAGAAAGTGGGAGAAATGGGCCAAAGAAAATGGAGGCCCAAGATAAGTTTTAAATCCACTTTGCGATGCAAAGTGTGTAGGTGGAGGCCCGTGGTGTTGTTTCAGTGGAACAGGTCTAACCGAGGAGTGACGTGAAAGCTTGTCTGACACAACCTGACTGGGAGTGACTGCGCCGCTTCGAATTCCGCACGAATATTTGAATTTCAAATATGGTAATGATTCCATTCCTTAATCATTCCACCTTTACCATAACGTCACCTCCACCCTTACATCGGTTATACACTTCCCCATTGAAACCGCCATACCTCCATAACTGCTACACAACACCCCCACTCTTCCCACTTCGCTGCAACCGCCATTCGCAAAGCCCCATTAAAGTAGTCAGTTTTTCCTTCGCCGCATACCCAATCATTCTCACTCCAAAAACCCTAGTTTTGCAACTCTTACAATCGCCATGGCCAGAATCAAGGTACCTGCACAAAGGAAAAGTGCCAAGAGCAGCGCCGCCTCTGGTAGCACCAAAACCACCAAAAACACGGCTGCTGTGAAGTCTACACTGACAGGGGTGAAGAGGAGAACACGCAGCTCCACAACAGAAGAAACCCCTGTGCAAAGCCCAGAAAAAGCCATACCTCCTCCGGTTGTTGAGGAGGATAAACAGGAGAAGATTCCTTCACCAGAGAAGCATCCCACCGGTGAAGGAGATGTGGTAGAAACTCAAGGTCAAACCGAGGAAGAAGCGGATGTCCAGCCGCCTAGAAAGAAGGGAAAGAAGAAACCTGCGGCCGAAACCACCACCACCACCGCCGCAGCGAAGAAAAGGGCATCCGCAACCGCCGGAAAGAAAGCAGCAGTTGAGACGCAACCCCCGCCAAAGGAACCAACGCCTGACCCAGTTATTTCTCGTTCCCACTCTCAGACAAGGGAGGATGGTCACACCACCTCCGATGATGAGGAGGAGGAACAGGAGAGTAAGCAGGAGGATGAACCAGCCGAAGAAGAAGGGGGAGAGGGAAATTCTCCTGTACAGTCCCAAGGCGACCCAACCCCACAAAGCAAGGAAAAGGGGGTCGGGGTCAAAAGAAAGCTGGATCTAGCGAAACCCCTTTTGCAGCCAAAATTCAAACAAAGTAAAGGGGGAAGTAAGGCTGGCGTTACAAGCACGGTGAGGAAGGCTACGGCTGCGGAGAAAGGGAAGGCAAAAGAAGGAGAAGGGGAGAGAGAAGAAGTGAAAGGAGTAGAAGAGGAAGAAACAGAGGAGATAGAGATTGTAGACAGCTCTGACTCCGGAGAAATATCCGCTCCGATGAAGTCTACGCCAAGCATTGCCGCTAAGAAGGCTGGGAGCAAGAAGAAGGGTTTGGTGCAACCTGCTTCATCAGGCAGTGCCATACCGAGGGACAGTCAGCGGCATGCCATCCTTCAGAACAGGGAGATTATCCCTTGGTATTTTCTGCTCACGGAGAGTTTGGAAGGATTTGGAATAAAGGAGAAAGTGGAGGGGTATTTCGAAGGGATAGGCTGGGGGAATGTATTGGGTTAGAATTACCCAGCCTACAAGAAGCTGTCGGAGGAGTTTATGGGGACAGTCGAATTCAATCCCCGCGGCAATTACACCATCAAGACTCCGGGAACCCTGCACTTTCAACTACGGGGTAGGATGTTCCCTCTCTCCATCAATGAGTTAAACATTCAACTCGGAGTACTTGAGCCGCGGGAGGTGTATGAGGATGTGTACAAGCAGGCGGAGACAGTGGCTACTTCAGAATGGAAGTCTCAAATTGACCGTTACTGGTCAATCATCTCCACCAAGGATAGATATATGAAGAACAGCAGCAAGTCCAACGAGATCAGAGATCCAGCGCTGCAAATATGCCACAGGTGGTTGGCTTATAACATCTATGGCTGCCTGGAGAGCTCCAATGTGGTAACTCAGCAAGAGTTATTCATACTACGGTGCATGGTGGAGAAGAGACGGGTGAATTTTGGGTTCGTAGCAGCTCAGCAGTTCCAGTTTGGAGTGACCCACCACAACAAGTACCTCTCTCTTTGCCCATTGGTGACAATTCTTGCGAAGAACCTCACTAATTTCAACTTGGAGAAGCCGGATGATCTCTCCGTCGCTAACACTAGATTCCTGGATCAAGGGCGATTTGTGAGGTGGAGGATTGTTGAGGTGGATGAGCATGGGAACTACTCGCTAGTCTACCCAGAAGGAGCATCGGGCAGAGCCGAACCGCGCAAGACAAGTGAGCAGGCGGTTCCGCAACCTAATAGTAGCGAGGTAGCGTCCATGCTGGCAGAGTTGAAGGAGCTGCGCGAAGAGGTGGCATTGCTGAGGGCAGAGATGGCTGCAATCCATACCAACATCAAGAATGGCTTCGAGGCGTTGATGGCAAAAGCTGATGGAGAGGAGGAGCATGCCTCCGATCAGAACGAATAAGTTTCTTATCCCTTACTTTTAGATTAGGATTTGTTTTTCACTTTTGATTTTTATGTTTTATGTCATTATGTTTGTTGGAGTCTGTTGTTGAGTAGAGTCTGTATATGTGTCACGCAAATTATGTGAGTTAGTGTAGAGCATGCATGCTGTTTGGTTTGACTGGTATGATTGGTATGATGAACATCATTGCATTTTTAGCAGTAGAGCATACTAAAGTCCATACCTATGAGAATTGAGCCGATATGCATGTATTTCTGGTGTGACTTTGCTGCTTAGTGATCTTAGAACTTGTTTAAGGATTTTAGCTGGTTGGTGTAGTTTAGATGATTAGGGCAGTTTTTTCATGATTAGAATCCCAGACTCATTAAGCTAAAATACGAACCATTGCTAGCCACTTTGAGCCAAAGCATTTCTTTCATAAACCTTTGTTGTGACATTGAGTTAAGAGTGTGACTTCCACACCATACAAAAGAAGAAAGGTTGATCATAACTTAAAGTGGAAAAGCATAATTGAAAAAAAACGGGGGGGAGGGGGGCTCATCAAAAGAAAAAAAATGAGGGGGGGGGGGGGGGGAATTTAAACTCGACATGCATGAGTTGAAAGAAAAAAAAAATAGAATTCCGAATGATGGTCAGAAAATGATACATGCCTAGGAAATGAAACACCCCCAAGAAAAGAAGAGGTTGAGTGGGAGCACTAGTATTGGAAAGATTAGTCGGTATGACTGGAACCAAGTTTTAAACTACTATCCAGAAATCCCTACCCTTGCTCCGTATGCCTCCTTACAACCAAATGAAGACCCTTTGATAATCTACACTAGATCAAGTATTTGCCATGAATCCGTAAACAGGCCAATAGGAAAGCTAATGCAACATAAGATGAGAGTTAAACACTAGCCAGATACTTGAGTGTGTGTGGAAATCTGCTAATTCTATTATGTGATGTGATTGCTCAGTGGTTTGTGGTTTGTTCTTATGGTTGATGCATGCATGCTTGAACTGATTCATATAACTGTGCAGTCTCGTGTTTTGAAGTTTTATTCCTTTCTGTTCACCCCCCTTCTTGGTGTTTTCTGTGAATCCACCTACATACTTGAGGACAAGTATGGTTTAAGTGTGTAGGTGTGATGCGTCTTCGACTTTTGGGCCATTTGGCCCTATTTTTCCTGTCTTGTTGTGTCTTTAGTGTCTGTATAGGGAAGGAAAGCTGTATTCGTGAGGAAGAAGCTCCGTCAGAGGCAAACCGAGGAAAGATGGTCGCAATGAGCAGAATTAGAGTATTTTCAAGCAGTTGCAAGAATACGACCACATCAAGGAGTATGCAGCATAGGAGAAGGAGTCCATTCAATTGAAGCGTGAGACGAGGTTGAAAGGAGGATTCCATGTGAACCCTGAAACTAAGTTGTTGTTCATCATTCGCATTCGTAGTATTAACGCAATGCACCCAACAACAAAGAAGATATTGCAGCTGCCGTGCCTACGAAGAACAAAACCTTGGTGCAGGACTAACCAGAGCATGCAACAGTATGACCATCACCGAAGTCACTAGTCAGCCACCAAAGCCAAAGAAGGAAAGACGCGTGAGAGAGATATGCAAGATATCCTGCCAAAATACCTGTGTGAAGAAGAATCCAGAAGTCAGTCAATTACCCTCAATCAATCAACGGAGATTGCCAATCATCAATTCGTTCAATCACGGACAATCAAGATCGCGCTCAACATGGAAAGTATCAATCATGCCGATTCAGTCCATCAGCGAAGGGTTTTGACTGCCATCAGCTCAACTATAAAAGATCAGCGACCTTGGCGAGCACAACGTTGGATACCCCTACCATTCTATAGTTTCAGTCCGAAAAACACTTTGCTTTTAGCTCTTTTACAGTTTACGCACAAACAATTACTTGTTTTCTTTTACATTCCGCTGTGACGAACAAATCCAAGGCAGTTTGCCTTAGGTACTTTCTCAATTCAAGTATTCTGTATTTCTATTCTATTAATGTGTTTAATTATATTTGAGATTATGTATTTCAATATGTGCGAGTAGTTCCCTTAGTGAGATTTGGGTTGGTGAGATTGTTTAATTGTTGATATGTGAAATATTCATGAGGCATTTGTGCTATCGGTTGAGTCCAGTGGTTCCGAAAAGATCTGAACAAAATTCATGGGCAGTCTTGACCTAACGGGTGATCTCCGTTCAGTTAAAGTTGTACCATGCCAAGCAAAGGCCAGGGCATGACAGACGGCAGCGTTCAATATGCCAAGCAAAAGGATTACGGAGAAGAAAAAGAAGAAAAGTTCGAGCCCAAAGTTGTGAAAAACAAAGGCAAGAAGAAATTGACTGTGACATAGTGAATTGGTCCTGCTACAGGTGCTCTGAAAAGGCAGAGACACACTGACGAGGGAGAGCCGCCTTATATGCTGTCAGCACAAAGATCCTTGCCAAAACTCGGGCAAGGACTCCATGGACTACATTGATCGGAGATTGGTGAAGGTGTTGCATGACGAGTCTGATAACGGATTCATGGCGAAGATGACACGTAAAATACTCAGTGGTATTGGAAATATATTTGGTCATGGACGTTAGAGGAGTGTGCTACCTTACTCAGCCTATGATGACCTTTATGCAGAGCCTCATCGGTCTTAATCTCCTATTGTTAGTCACAGGAGATCGGCTTGTGACATGCCGTCTACACATGAGTGTCCCTAGTTTCAGGCTCCTGTTGTCAGTCAAAGGAGATCAGTTTGTGATGATCCTTCATATTCATACCAGAGCCGGAGAGCATCTCATTCCGTAGAAGATTCATGACAGCCTACTCGCTCGTTCTCTCCTACTGTCATTATCAATGCCAAGTCTGAGCAATCACAACAATAGCCTTAGTACCAGAGTGAGCCCTAAGAGATTGTTTTCGGTCTAGGATTTGAATCGACACCAAATCTTATTAGTATTACAGTAAATGATCCTTTTACGAGTCCACATCCTCAAATGCAGTATGATCCCTCTCAGTAGTCTATTAAACCATTTACTCGGCAATACACGATTCATTAGCCTCAATTTGATGAGAAAGAGAAGGATGAGCATGCTAAAGAAGAGCATGAGGAAGATAAACCTCCTAAAGATGAGCATGACAAGGATGACTTTGAGGGTTCATGACAGTAATTTAGGTCCACGACGGAAGATACATGTTATTTTGTACCGACATCCGTATGTGCAAATAACTCCCAATAACAAAGGTAAGATAAAGGGTTGGTATAGAACGTTTAGACAATCGAGAACTGATTAAATTTGCAAATTGCGGTGTTTGGGGACCATGAGCTTTCTCAGCAATTTTTTGACCATGTGGTGTGTTATTCGAAGATGTTCGATGCTAAGGTAATTTTTTAATTTATTAAGTTTATTAAGCATATTAAAACGAGAGTCAGTTTTAACTCTCGATTGTGTCTCGTTTGACCTCTCGTTCGACCTATCGATGTTGACTTACAACAAGAGTCAGCTTCGGCTCTCGATGGGGTCTTATTCGACATCTTGTTCGACCTCTCGATGAAGGCTCTTGATAGGTTCGAACGAGAGGTTGAACGATAGGCCAAACAAGGCTCTCATAAAGAAGGGAGAATGCAAAAAACTTATTCTGGGTGTGTAGCGCCCCACCACCAGGGCCTATGCGGATCGAGCGGGCCGCTACGGGGGTGGATGAAACCGTAAAGACTTAACTTGATACGAATTCGAACTAAATATAAAAGAGAGCGGAAGAGTTGGATATTGATATTAATCAAATGATAAGACAAAACAGTTGAGGTGGGTTTTTATTCGAAACAACGTTGCCCTAACTTAACATAACTGGGGTCGATGTATGAGGACACCGGCCCCGCACTGCACAAGCGTTCAAAATACAACTATCAAAAAAGAGATAGTTGAGACCATAATGACGTAACAAGTTTAAGGGTTCAAACGAGAATACAAACATAGTCACTTACATCAACAAAAGATATAAAGAAACTCATTCATGATGACCCGCAAGGTCGTTACCCAACATACGTTTGACTACATGACATCAACTCCTCAACCTCCACGTCGTTCAACCTGCATTAGGGAAAATAATGCAGGGAGCTGAGTATAAAAGTACTCAATGGTTCCATGCCCCTCTTTAAAAAATATTTTAAGGATATAGCATGCTTCACTTCTTATAGAAATGGTAACTTTAGTAAAAACACCATTCACATAAGCAAAACAATTTGTAAAACAACATAGCACGCATGCCAAACTTCTCACATTCTTGGGTTACCACCATCCCGGTTCAAATAGAGGGGAGCCACTCCCTCTATCCGAACCATCATAACTTCCTGTGCGCACTACCTTGGCTTGATCAAAGCTCAAGGCCGATTGTTAACATAACATGTCCCATACTTGGTCAACCACAAGCAATTGAGCATAAAAACATTTAAGCATGCATATCAAGTAAAAGCTTTTGGGCTTAATAACCCGAAATGTTACCTCGTGGGAATCTAACCCACACTTGAAAATAGGATAACCCACCTATCACTTCCAAAGAGATAAGTCCGGTCCTTGAATTCTATTACCAAGGTCTCCTACAAGACGGTCTTAACAATCTTAGGCCTAAATTCAAGGAAAAGATTAACAGCTACAACAATATCCTAGGTCTACCTATTCCCGATTCATCCTTAAATCTTAAGAAAATCAACGAGGAATCTCCTCATGCTTTAATTCATAAACGTGGATCAAAAGTCCAAGACCTTGGAACAACATGATTTAGATATTCATGCCATGCTACGTCATGTGATGCGCGTGCTTACATAAATATTTGGCGTATGCTTTCATTATTCAAGTAATTATATGAAGTAAAAATCATACGATATTATAAGTGTGAGATTTAGAAGCGAAATCTGTCTTAGGAATTTCTACAGACAATTGGCGTGCATAAAAAAAACAGTTTAAGTAGCTATCTTCGATGGATCACCATTTACTGTATAGTAAACATGTAAGCATATAATATATCATTTTGGAATCCTTGTACTTCATATTTTAACACTCATGTGGTCTCATATTAGACTGACTAATGGATTTGGAGTTATGCTTATGGGAAGATATGTCACTACACAATATTAGTTCTTAAGGGCCAACCTTTGTTGGTTGACTCAAAAACATATTAAATAATCTGATACTAGGCAGAAAAATTTATGCTAGCACAGAAGACATATCATAATAGCTATTGCCCAAATTTGGAGTTAATCCGACCACATTAAGACAACTAACGAGTCATCGCAAAGTGATCAACAACAAGATTTTTCTTAAAAATTTACTTAAGCAATTTTCAGAAAAACCTTTCTGCACAAAGGCTATGTAAAGACATAAATCTGACTTCACTCGTACATTGTAGAAAGTAATGGTTTATACTTTCAGAAACTTACGGATGTCTATTTTATCTTAGGAAAAAGCGGTTTGAGATTTCGAGTCTAGACGAGCAAGATATGCTCATCCGAAATAAACTGTGCAAAGCTGACAAAAACTGCTAGTACAACTATTTTGTAAACTCTAACATAATTCATATACTCAATAGATTAATCTCAAATTTTATAGGATGAAAGATTACATATTAGGCTACAACATATCAAAAACTCAAATCAATCCGATGACATTTGATCTCTGAAATTGGGGCTTCAAACTGACTAGTTACCATGCTTAAAAAGGGCAAATTCCAAAATTCGTAAGATCTTAGTTTCTAGTTCTCACTTGCTTCAAATCCATGCCAAACTTCATGAAATTCACTCATAGGGCAGTAGGCATACCAAGGAAAATATCATGCTTGGATACACAAAATCATCATAATCACACACCGAGTAATTACAACACAATCCTCAACATAATCACAAGTCATAGTAATAAAATAAGAAATTTCACTTAGGCATTTCATCGAACTGTTGGCGTACTTGTAAGCTATTCAAGTAGTCATTTTTATCAACTCGCCGCAAACAGACATTATCTATGGACAAAACATACCATTACAGAAGCCTTGAAGGACATACTCTCACAGGAAATTAATTTGACTCAAAGATACTTTACGGTTAGGGAGATATGTTCAACTCAAAAGGGTCACTTGAAGTTATCAAACCTTTGAGGATTTACACTTAGAAATTTTCTGGAAAATAACCCTTGTTGTAGTGGCTTTACTCGATTTTAAAAACATAGCAAATCAACTTCAATGAATCTGATTTTTGGACCACATCTACAATACCTATCAAGGTATTCCCAAAAATTTTTAATTTCCAAATTGAAGGTCATTAGCACGTGGATTAAGGCCTTGCACAATAGCCGAAAATAGACTTAAGTCTGAAAATTGACAGCACACTACTGCTTACTAAAACTTCTACCAAGACTCGAGTTTTGATCCTCTTCCAGTGAATCTTATCATTTTCGACATGCTCCAACAAGCTGTTTGTTAAAATTCTTAGTAGTTTTCAAGATATAATGACTTCTTTCCTAACTATACAGATTTGACAGCTTTTATGCAACTTAATCTCATGATCGGTTTGACCTCCTTAAACTTATGATGAACTTCTCATTTTCTCACACAATACACTCAACATGCCTAATATTCATAGAGAATTGGATCCACTCAAGTCCAATGACTAAATCAAGAGATATATGATAAACAATGCAAGCAAAAATCTCACAAGGTTGCTGTCAAGCGTAAATCTTAACTAGAATGAACTCAAATCAACTTAGGACTTAAGTTTATCATCCACTAACCTCATAAAATAACATATAGGACGTTTTCAGAGCATATCAAAACATAACACATGCTTTCAAGTAATGGAGACATGAAATCTTAACTCATAATTTTATCTACACACACATATAGTTACATGAGCTCGTATTGGCTTTATACCTTCATGTTTTCATCTCTAAGCTTCATCTTAATCGCCATTTACATATACTAACATACTCCCTCCGTCCACAAATCAAACACCCATTTGGGTTCTGGCACAGAGATTAAGAAAGCTGATAAAGTTGTTTTGAGTGGGGTAAAAGTTAGAATGTATGGGTAGTAGGATAATGACGAAAAAACAGTGGTATTGACAAAAAAATGGTGGTATTGACCAAAAAGTAGGAATAAAGTTGTTGGACGGTGGGGCCATCAATGGCAAAGGGTAGTAAATAAAGAAAAAGTAGGAGGGTATGGTTGTACAAAAAGGTAAGTAGGTATTTGATTTGTGGACAAAAAAATATGGGTAAGTAGGTATTTGATTCATGGACGGAGGGAGTACATATCATGCTTCAATATAAACTTCCCCTCCTATCAAGCTCTTACAATTGTAAATACTTAGGCAAAAATGAAGGAAATCAAGTTTAGCCATTATACCTCCCCTTCAACTCTTACACTTGCATTTTCTCGATCGATCTCTCTCTCCTTTCACGTGCTACTGTTGCTGTTGATGTTCCCCCTCTCCGTAGAGTCCCGACGGTGACGGCAATAGGGTGGTGATGGTAAGAGGTTGTGAAGGTAAAGAAGGTGGTGGGTGTGTGCTTTCGTGTTCTACCGCAAGGATGAAGGTGATAGAGTACTGGACTTGTTTTTATTTTGGAGATGGTGTGGAGCTGCTGCTGTGATTTGATAGGTTGAGAGACTAATGATGTTGGTGCAGCAAATATGTATGGATGACGAGGGGTGGCGGATAGGTAAATAGATGATAGGTTAGACAAGAACTATTATGCTAACCATTCCCTTACTGGTTGATTTGGAGGTTGACAAAGATGGTAGCACGCTAGACAAAAATAATCTCCAATTTTTCTCATCTCTTTTTCTCTCTCTCGACAACCATATCTGTCTCTCTCTCTCCTCATCTTTCCATTCACACACGGTAACATACACACACGCATACAATCACATTTATCCATCTGCACACACATATATATTATTATGTTAGTAATATTTACTTTTATATCTTATTGCATTTTTCGAATAGTAATGCGTCGTAACTTAGTCGAATTGTAATTTAGACCAAGTAAATGAATTGGAATAATTATTTCACATTGGACAATTAATATGAAATGCTCGTGCTTATGCATATGTATGGAAAATATAAACTTTAACTTTGAAATCTTTAGATTTTATAAATGGAATAAAATCTATCTTAAAAACTTATCGGGAATAAGTGACCATTCTATCATTCTAATTATTTCTATTATTATTCTATTCTATTAGGGAAAAAATTTTAGGCTCGAAATTTCGGGGTTCTACAAGTTGGGCGTTGCCAGACAATCCTAAGGACATCGTGCTTGGTATGGATCACAAGACGAGTGTCCCCTGGACTAATGCAAGTCACTTAAGTTAATTTTGATTTAAATCTTAATATTTTTACTATATTGTCTGATAGTTGACTCAATGTATTTCATTGAACAGGTGATTGCAATTTGCAATGTTGGTTTAATCATTGGGTCACTATACGCATCTTACTCCGGGACTGGAAGATTGAAGTGTATGATTCAGTGATGGATCAACATAGGAAATCAACTTTTCGTGATAAACAGCTTGCATGCATCACTCATCTCCTTCCTCATGTGTTGATTGCTGCAGGGTATTGGGCAAGGACATACTTGGTGAAGGCATCTGGTCCTTTCACTATAGTTAAGATGGCCCCTCAATTTCAATTTCAACAGTTTGATGGGATTAGTTGTGGGTCGTTTTCTTGCATGTATGTGGATCGACTCGTCATTGGCGACCACACTCACGACCCCATCAAGGTTGATGAGGCATACCTCATTCAAGACATAACATAGCATCTAGGATTTATTGGTTGGTGTTTCAACTCAAAACACCTTTGAATTGCTCGCAATCGTATGAGGTCAATCGTAGTGGAATAAGTTGACCCTAGTCGAATCTTAAGAAAAGCTTAACAGGGCGATCCTTCATGCTTTACACAAGTAAATAAAAACATCCTACACATTCTAAACAAGTTTAGTTTTGTTGAACAATAGTAAGAAACAAAAATGGTATTAAATTGCGAATATAAAAGTTACATAAAAGATATCTAGGATATGGGTTTCCTCTCCTCAAGATAACAATAAACCAAATATCATGCAATGTGCAATCGAATCTATTCATATAACCATCTAATGCATAGGAATTGAAAAACTAACTTTCGTATTCATAACTCAAATCCTAACAAAATAGATTGTAAGAATTAATCTGATGGTTAGATTATACGTCTCCGATTAAATCTAACTTTCATTGAACCAAGGTCAAATAAAATTCATTTGTCGATCTGATTCACTAGTTAGCAAATATCAAACACTAGCCAAATGCTTAATCACAAACATATCAATTCAATCAAATAAGCACATACACACAATAATTGATAATTGATCTCGATTTGAATATCCCGAACCCTAGATTAGGAAATTTAGTTCATACTGTAAAAGTAAATCACGCAAAGTAATCTAAAAGTAACAAGCATTCAATTTGCACAGATGAAAAGGGAAACAGAATTTTTACAAATTCTTCGTAAGAATTAACCTTCTAGAAATTGAAATTCTCCAATGAAAAGTAAATAAAAGTTGTCTTATTTCATTCCCTAAATGTTTGATAGAAGATAAGTGAATGAAAACTGCTCATTTATTAGTTTAATCTACGCTAAATTAGCGATTACAGCCATCCAACCTTGAGAGTCAACCAAGGTTGGGCTTGAGTTCTGAAATAGATAGACAAACTGAGTTAGGTTCCAACTGAGGTTGGCTTCAATATCGATCTAGAGAAACAACCAAGGTGATTTTATCCAAGCTTGATTCTTCTTAGCTACTCAACTTCACTCTTAACTTCTCTTCTTCGCTCTCGTTGGTTCCCTTGATTCCCTTTCATTGATCATCGTCACTAATCACTCCATTTTCAGGAACAAAATCTAACACACCCTAAACAAACTAACTTGACACACATTAGCACTACTTGAGCCAAAAACAATAACAAAAACACTCTAACGACGAACAAATACGACACTAAAAAGAATGAAAATAAACACAAAAAATGATTGAACAAAATCCCACACACTTAGCATTTTTCTTGTCCTCAAACATACCAAAGAAATAAAGTATGAATCCAAATAAAAATGCTCTCAAATAAAAAAAAACACACGATACAAACATCATCTTGTTTGAGAGCGCAATCCATTACAAAATCTTTCCAACCCGAGTATTGGAACACCAGCTTGCTCTTCGAATCGAGGTAGGACAAATGTGATGCTCTACCATGATAAGTGACAACCGTTGGCCCTTCCACACGAGGAAGGAGTTCTACCGCACGTGTAGGCAGAGGCTATTTGAAAAGAGATCGATTTAATTTAAATTAAACACCATACATAGTATGCATAAATCTAAAGAATGTGATGCAGAAAATATTATAATTACAAAGCGAGGTGAAACATTTGACTTTGTTAGGATACAATAGAAAATGGCTTATCTTCTGAGAGACAGTATTACATTGAACGCAAGGGATCAACCGACATATAGCATGGGTTGCGGCGAAATTGAGCAAAAATAAAACAATTTCTTAATACAAGTATACAATGAAATCGAGAGGGCTGGAGAGAGAGAGAGAGAGAGAGAGAGAGATGGGGTGAGAGAGGGAGACTGAGAGAGAGAGAGAGAGAGAGATAAAACCTCGAGCGATCGACGATGATGGCGGTGGCGACCGGTGATGATGGCGGTGGCGAGCGATGATGATAAAGCTTGGGAGGGAAAGAAAAATGGGTTAAAAAAACTATTAATATGCATGTGTTTGCGGTGGAATTGGGTAAGAATAAACCCTAGTAATATTTTGACAGGCCAATTCGGCCCGAAGCCCATTTCTAAATTCGAGATCTCGAGCGAGAGGCCACTCGAGTTGGCTATTCATGCCTCTTGATGTGCCTCTTAGTCGAGATCTCGAGCGAGAGGCCACTCGAATTGGCTATGCATGCCTCTCAATGTGCCTCTCATTCAAGATCTCGAGAGAGAGGCCACTCGAGTTTTCTATTCATGACTCTCGATCAAGATCTCGAGCGAGAGGCCGCTCGAATTGGCTATTCATTCCTCTCGATGTGCCTCTCATTCGAGATCTCAAAAAAAAGGCCACTCGAGTTTGCTATTCATGCCTCTCGATGGGCCTCTCGATGGGCCTCTCGGTCACGATCTCGAGCGAGAAGCCTCTCGAGTTGGCTATTCATGCCTCTCGATGGGCCTCTCGGTTGAGATTCGACGAGACCCCGATCGAGTACCAGGAAGATCTTATGGTAAATTTACCACGAAAACCTGTTTGAACATATTTAAATAACAATCAAGTATCGAATCACATGTTCAAACAATTATTCAAATCAAATTAACAAAAAGCTCAGTTTTTTATCTATCCGTACGCATAGGGCATTTTGATTTGTAGTGATCAAGTGAAAGGCAAACAGTACATGCCTTAGGGCGTCAACGTCTTGGACATCCTTTTTCTCCTTCTGATTCTTTCAGAGGGTCATTCAAATTTACGCCACATATGGACAGAGGGGTTGTGCATTTACGGTGATTGTGGCGACGTCTCTTGCACTTGGTATAAAATTGTGGACGTGATCTTGCCGATGCATCCTCAAATGTTATTGAAGCACGACGAGTGCGTTGGCGTTCGACTTGACGGATGTGACCCGGTGCTTGGATGTTGATTGATGAGATTTCGGTGGGAACATTCCAACCATCAGGACGTGGAACTGCCATGATTTGAGGTGTATAGGTCTCGATCAAATTGGAAGTTTTGAAATAGGGGCTCACAAAATCGTAGACATTTAAGCCAACACACCTACAAAAACAATGAAAATAATAATTATTTTTTTAATGAAATATAGTGAAACAAAAAATTAAGCAAATATTGACAAATTACCTAATAGCGGCATAGGCGTGACGACAAGGTACCCTATCCAACTCGAACTCACGACACTCGCATGTCTGATTCTGAAGGTCAACTCGGTGAGCTCTTTTATCTTCTTCAACCCTAAACAAATGTGTAGTGGTTTCATGAACACTAAGATGATAACTGATTTCCACTTGCATCGCCAACTTTACATAAGTTTTTTTTGTCAACTCGTGTGTTCGGGTCGTAGCTATCAGGCGTCGCTCATCAAACCACTTTTCCATTAGAGCGTGAAATGTTTCAACGCATGAGGATACTGGAAGACGTCTTGCCCATAGTAGACGTTTATTGAAGATCTTAGCATCATTGGACGTCAAGATACAGTACCTAGGTACTAGATATTTTGACATAGCCCACCTCTCAACCCCAAGACTGGACAGTTGCCTATGAGCATTTGGATTTTGCGACTCCAAATCAGAAAAGAATCTTTGAAATGCTTTATCCCAGCGAGCGTACGCGGCGCCCTTGAAGTGACATAGCACATCCTTGCCAATTCTTGTCAAAAAAATTTGCAGGTGGTGATAACACAATCCATGTGCTGCATTTGGATAGACAGATTTGATGGCATTTTCGATACTCTTATGCTAGTCGGACACAATCAATACATCTTCGGGCGGGTTGTAGTACCCGTGCAGGTTAGTGAGAAACCATGTTCATGACTCATCATTTTCTATCGGACTCAAACCAATTGTAAGGAGGAACATTTGGTCATTCGCATCCTTGGCGACGGCAACGAATAATAGGCCTTTGTTCCTTCCTTCAGATGTGTCATATCCACAGTAAAGATTGGCCTCAGATGCTGAAAGGCACGGATGCACTGCCCAAGGGAAACAAACATGTGATGGAAAATGACTTCATGAGTCATCTCATAGTCGTGTACAGTCCTGGGGTTACACTCTCTCAACAAGTACAAATACGATGGGATCCTCAGATATGACTGCTCGAACTCACCATAGATATTGCGTATAGTAATATTTCTCACGCTCAAAAAATGGTTGTACAACATATTAATGTTGTATAATCAACGCATCTCTGATATCATCTCCTTGGGCTTCAAACCGACCTCCTCGTCAACCAATTTACGGGCAAAATAGTTACCAGCAACAAGTGCAGTCACCCCTCTTTCGGCCCTTCTATCCAAATCACAATAGTAGCTATGACCTAGTGTCGCATTTGTAATCTACCAAAATCATCCACTCTTCATAGCACACACCTTAAACGTGTAATTCTCGCTATGTTTGCACTTATAATACAAACGCTCTTAGCTAGAACGGTCGGTTGAGTATTCTACCCGATTTTCCATGTGATATATCCCAACCATAATCTTCACCTCATTTTGGGTGAGAAATGTGGTGCCTTTACAAGTTTTTTGATGTCCGGTTCTAGGACTTCTTCCCATCTTAATGTTGGTGCACTTTCAAATTCTGGAATTGGAATAAGCCAACTGCATAGCAAACGCTCTACATTATCACCTCCGTCGTGCTCATCTCGACTGGCCTCATGGTCAGATGAAAAATTTCTTTTCATCAACATGTTTTCAAAGGTCCCTGGCTAACGAATCCAATTAACAAACTCAGAACATGCCATTTCAAGCAAATCAGTACGTGATTGATTTTTATCATCTTCGTCTGAAGTTTCCAGATGTGTCTCAAGCAAACTACTCATCGTGTGAAGAATCAGGCTCACTTTCGGGGGAATGTGGCGGCATGTAGTCTAGATTATCTTCGGATGAATGTGGCATGTAGTCGTACTCGGCCGCCAAACTACTACCTCCAACGTTCACACTCACATTGGATAATTCGCGTTGATCTCTCTCACTTACATAAACCACTGGATTATCCTTCTAATCTTAGATCAATCAAAATAAATCCGTATCATTTTGCAAAGAAAACCTTATTGTGTTGTCGTTTGTGTTCATCAAATAAAACAATAATAAGTCTGGATTAGATGGATGACACATAGTATCCCTAATCTGATGCACAAGACGATCACGACCGATCTGATCCACTGACATGAACATCCCAACAGTTACTCCACCTACGTACTCCAATCCCACCCAAAGACCACCGTATCTTATGAAAATACGTTGCCACGATGACATCTGTCATGTAAAAGATACAAAAAAGCATATCATTTACACTTTCATATGCATTGTATTCAATATTTACTGACCGAACATAAAAATTGCATAAAAGTGTGTAGACTTTGAATGATCTGCCCACTACTCGATGCGGGTCTCGGTCAAGACCCCCATTGAGATGCCCATCGAGGGGCCGTGCATGAATACTTCGATAGGCATCTCGATCGAAACCCCCATTGAGAAGCCGAAAACCCTAAAATACAAGTAGCTCTCGATGGGTCGATGATTTTTCGATGTGTTTCTTGATCGAGACCATAATATCGAGAATTCGAAAACCCTAACAACTTCAATCGAAAAAAATTTCACGTAGATGCAAGTACATTAAACTCTAAAATCTTAAATCTAATATAGGCATGTACATTAAACCCTAAAACCCCAATATTGCTATCAAAATTACGCATTATCATCTTCAAACGGGATAAACATTCATATTCATTAACACGTCTATTCTCAATGGTGTGCTCGAGACATATATTCGTTAAAAATTTGAAGAAATATGGGCTATGTTCTTTGCCTCTCGATAAGCATCGCGATCACTATCGACCGAGATCCCTATCGAGAGCCGAAGAACATAGTAAAAATTTGAATTTGTTTCTTTAGTTTTCTTTACATTAGTTTTCCAAGAAATTGTAACCTAAAACCCTAAAAACCAATTAATTAAACCAATTAATTGTAACCTAAAACCCTAAACTGAATCATAACAATAGGATGCTTTGATAGGGTTCGCGATTGAGGCACAAATCGAGAACCCAAAAACCCTCAATATAGTTTGTCTCTCGATGGCAAACTCGATTGAGTCTTGACGGAGAGCTATATCGAGTGACGAAGAACAACCCAGAAATTTTGAAGGGTTATATAAGTGAATGAGATTGTATATGTACCTTAATAAATACTGAAACAAGAATGTACTAGGACGAAATTATAGCTAGCTTCTATATTGCTTGACTTTGTGTGAAATAATGGAGCACAAACGATGGCATTATTCTTGCTCCATCAACTCGTATGCATGTTGTGATAGAGAGATAGTAGTATGTTATGTTATGCAAATGAGTTTCCAATGTATTAGATATCTCTTTGCACAGTGTTTGTTGTTAGATATCTCCATACTTAATGAGGCTCCAACAACTCTCATACGAAATATTAAATGAAAGTAGCTTCATTTATATTTTTTTACCACAAATTCCTCTTCTTTAATGATTCGAAATAGATTTCATTTCATGTAGTTAGCAATTTAGGAATAAATTGGTAGAGCACCATTCGAGTTTTTATCTTCGACATCAACGACTAAACCTTCAACAAACTTGGCCGGCGAAAAAGATAGGTCTGCCGAAGAGAGATGTTTTACGCCGGAGAAGAAGATGGGTCTGTCGAGTGAGAGAGTGAGCGGTAGATAGAGTGCATGGCGAGAAGAGATGGAGAGAGATGTTTGTCAAAGAAAGAGATAGAGATAATGAATGTCGAAGAGAAAGTGTAACAACCCGATTTTTCTAAGCATAGATTAATCGTCCTAAATGTGATTATGCATGCTTAAGTGCTTTTAATGTGTGTTTATATGTGATTATATGAGAATGTGCGTGATAAAAATTTTCGAGAATAAATATTCTCGTGAAATTACCTAAATACTCCTAAGGGTAAAATTGTAATTTTTCTCGTTTCAGCAACTCAAAATGAAGATGTGATGAGTTATATGAGTTTAGAAATGTGAGTTTAAGCATGAGTTTGAATTTTGGAATTTTCCGAGACAGTTGACTGTACGATGAATAGTAACTTTGACCGAGAAGTCAACCCTAGTCAACGAGCTCCAAATTTAGTCTACTCAGTGTCATTAGACTCTAAAAAATATTTTAAGACTATTGAAGTGTAATACCCTGAACTTTTCTAAGTCATTAAGTGCGTATTACATGAGTTAATATGCCTATATGATGAGTTTTGAGTGCTAAAAATTTCCAAGAAAATAAATTTTCTTGTGAAGTGACGAAAATGCCCTTACGTGCTTTGATGTAATTTTTCTCGCTTCGATTATTCGAATCGAGTATGTGATGCATTTTTTGAGCATTATTATATGAGTTTGAGCTTGAGTTTGAATTTTGGAATTTTCTGATAACTTTTACTTTTAGATGAATAGTAACTTAAAACGAGAAATCACTATTCATCGACCGACTCCAAATTTGGTCTAATTAGTTTCATTTGAATCTAGAATTTATTCTAATACTTTTGAGATAAGTCAGAGAATTTTCCAAGATCATTTGAACGAAGTTTTAAAAATAATTGCTTAACGACATAATTAGCCGAACAGTTTTTAAGATTTTCTTCGTTAGACGGAATCTTGATCTAAAAATTAGATAATTGGATCCCTTAGTTTAATTTGGGAGATATAAGATGAAGTAGAGATATTTTCAACGACGGGAAAGAGTTGAGGAGAACTAAAAGATGTTTGGGAGATTAAATAAAATAATAAGGATATTTTCTACCGGAAAACTTTTATTTCCAAGCATTTTAAGCAGATAAAATCTGCAATCTTATCTAGAAAGCCTCCCTAATTATTTAACTAAATCCTCCCCACTCTCACTTAGGAGAGTGAGGATCACTCTCTTTCTCCCTTAGCCAACAAATCAGTTTCCTCTCTCTCCATATCTTTCTCTCTCAAGCTAAGTACATTCCCCTTATTTCAACCTTATCATCCTCATCATAATCTATCACCTTTCTCTCTCATCTAACTCTCTAAACTTTCTCTCTATCACCGTAAGAAAAAGAAAAAAGGAAGAAGAACAATTCTCTCTCTTTTCCTTCATGTTTCATTCGAAACATACACCCACATATACAAAGAAAATTTCTTCCATGATCCATACATGAAGCTTGAGGATACTTTGATGTAATTCTTCACTTCCATCTCCAAGATCATCAAGAAAAGTAAGCTATCATTTTCATCTCTTTTATTCATGCTTAAGCAAGCTTAAAGAAGCTTAATTTCCATCGATTTTCTTGGTTCCATGTAAGGATTTGATCCTTATTTTGATTCTTATACCTTGTATCTCTTTTCATGCAAGAAAATGGAGTGAAATCCATCTCCTTATCATCCTCATACCCATCGAGCTCACCCACAAGCCAAGGAGAAGTTAATTTAATTTTAAGTATGATTTTTATTCATTCATTTCAAGATATGTATATGTATAAGTATGATAATAAAGGAAAAACATGCATGATTTACTTTATTCTTAGGCAAACCTTAGGATTATGATGATGATATGATGATTAACATGAAGTTTAAGAACTAATTTAAGGTTAAAAAGATGAAAGAAATAAAAATAACCTAAAAGTCCTAAAATCGATGAATAAGAAAAAAATAGGAAAAATGAGTTCTTGATGATTATTTGATGCTATGATGATGATATATGTTTTGATGAAGATTTGAGTGATCTATGTGAGTTTGAGAATTTTTGTGAATTTCTATGAAGTTTTATGAATTTTATTTCATTTTAATCAAATTAATTGAGCAAAAATAGAGAAAATATGCTTAAATGATGATTTATGGATTTTATGATGTTTATGATGAATATGAACATGATGAAGCATGAGAATATGAATAAGATATGATTATAAGCCATAATATGAATTTTGTGATTTTTTGTGAGAAATTCGATATATATGTTATTAGGAAGAAAATGAATTTTTGATGTTTTGATGAAGTATGATGATATTGATGATGTTGATGATGTTATGATGCTAAGAATTAATTTTTGAGTGAGTTTACAAGTATAGGAGTTGAGAAATCAAGATGATATATTTTTTATGGATTTTATTGAATTTATAGAGATAAAAATCGATTAAAATAGGTGTAAATATATAAATAAGTATTTTGATATTCTTGAGTCAATATGAAGATGTGTTCTTCATGTTCTTGAAGAAATTATGAAGATTTAAAGATGATATAAAATAATTAGAAATGAATTATTTTATAAAAATTGATATATGTAAAAAAATATATTAAAAATGATAGATTTCATTAAATAAAAATGAAATCAAAGAGTAAAAGAGATGTTGAGCTTGTCATGAGTGAATTGAGAAAAGGATAAAATTCGTGTAATAAAACAAAGAAGGATATTTCTTTATTGAGCATGTGAAAATTTTGATGAGATAGTGAAAAAATGCATGAATTTGATGATGTTGTTAAAAGAAAATAGAATATTAATATTATTATTATTTTGAGAAATAAAAAGGAAATTAGAATAAAGAAAATGAGATTTTATATGAGAAGGTGTCTTAGAAGTTGAATATATGAGTTAAAGAGAAGAGTTATTCGTATTTGAGTTCGTTTATGATAAACGAGAAAATAATTAATATTATTGGAGAAATATTAATAATACTAAAATATTCAATTAATTGAATATTTCTTGAAAAATAGAAATAGTGAGTAAAATGAGTTATAAGTTGATACTTATATTCTTTGAGTATGCTTTAATGATTGATTGATGTTATGAGATGTTAAGTATACGAAGAAGAGTTATTAAAGTAGAAAAACGAGCAAGAATACGTAATATATGAGGAAAATGAAATTATTAAATTATAAGTGTTTGAATGTTGATTCTTGATGATGCATGATGTATTGAGTAATTTGATGATGATGTTTGAGTAGAAATAAGAAAGTTTGCTTTTTGAATCATTTAAAAAGGAGTTAAGACGTAGAAGTTATCGAGTGATGGAACTTTGAAATAAAAGACGAATTTTTATTAAATAAAAACGAAAAATGAGTTTTTAAATAAAGAAAAGATTAAATAATGATTATTTGATGTTGAGTGTTAAAGTCGAGAGTATATACGAGTATGAGTTCGTATTCTAAGATAATGATGACGTATTAAGAGTCGAGAAATATTAAATAGAAGTGTGAATATTAAATTCAAATGATAATTATTATTTGAGTTATTATTATATAACGAAATTATTTTCGTTAGAAGTTCAAAAGTTATAAGTTCTTAAAGAATAAGAGTTGAGCAGTAATGAGTTAGCAGTTAACTATGAGAACCATTTTTAAGTTATAAAACTTGATTGAAATTATGTGATTAAGTAGGATTATATTTACCTACTTAAGAAGTTAATCATTTATATGACGTGAATGCTTGCTTATTGATAAATGTTTGAATGATTGATAATGAATGCTCGAATATGATCAAAATATTTAAGTATATGACATGAATGTTTGATTATGATGTGAGTATTTGAATATGATATGAATATCGAAATAAAGATTTGAATGTGACGTGAATGAGTTGTGATGTTATGATTTTCTGAGTTTACATAACTCAAGAACTTGAGAATTATAAGACAAGTTAAATAGTAACTTTTTGTTTTGTGTGAAGAATAAAATGTTAATCCTTAGAACGAGAATTCAAGTTTGAGAAATAATTAGAACCGAGTAAAAGACAATAATCCGAGAACGAGAAACTGAGAAGAATATCGATGTAGAGAAGTAAAAATAAGATAAGAAAGATACGAGTCATGCAGAAGTCCTTCAGCCGAGCCCTAAGTCCATCATACGTTTTTTGAGTTGATACACTAGATCTTATTCGATGTCGTTATTGAAAGGCCGAGCGGGACTAAGAAGTAATCGGAAAGCGTAAAGTAAGCTACCTTGACTCAACATACCAGAAGTGAGGTGGGCTTTTCTGAACCAAAACTCCGATGAATGCTATTACTTATTGAGTAATATTATGTGAGCTTTTTCAATTAATTGACTTGCCATTTATCTGAATTTGGTATGCTTTATCATCTACATAAGTTATCTTATCCTGTGCAAGGCAGGAACCCACGTGTGGTTAATTGATTGATGAGGTGACTGTGAGCTTTACTTCGGTTTAGCCGGTCACAGTGTTTGAGAAGGAGGCCTACTTCTCAGCACAGAGTTGATGTGGTAGATGATTTCATACCTATTATATAAAATTGTGTGCACACATCTTTTAAAAGAAAATTGTTTTATGCATTCACAAGTAAAATGATTTCAAGTATGCTAACACTTGTGATGCAGTGGCAAGGCAAGTTCAATTATATAGCCTTATTGGGCAATGTTTTAAAGTTATTTTGGCACTATGTTCACTGAGTACGAAGTACTCAGCCCTGCATGTATTTCTAAACGTGCAGGTTAGCTATGGATGAGGATGGCGAGGGTGATTCGTGATGGTGTGTTGTCTGTTGTAAGTCGAGTCGGCATTTACATGTCTTCATACATGTAATTGTCAAGAGCATAAGATGTCTCCGCTGTATTAATAAACTTTCGATCTGCATTTTGATTTGAAATACTCTTATATGGTAATGCTACAAGGAGCTACGTGCTTGAAACAACTTCCTAATCCTTATTGTCATTCATTTTATCTTGATTTGGAATCAAGATACTTATCGCCATTTTGTGAAACCGTTGTGAATTACATATGCTCAATCCTTGATGAATAATATCTTGGAAAACTTGAGCTTATCCATTATCGTTTTCAAACCTTATTTCTTTATTCTCGAGCATAAAGTCTTATTGAGATACGTTTATTTGTTGGTTTCACATTCATAAACCAATTGAGTTAGTGTTTGGTTACACATCAAGTCGATGTGTGATAAAAGTGACATGTTTATTTGATGGTTTCACCTTCACCCTCCAATGGAGTCTGGTCGTTCCTACACACCGGATTTCGGGTTGTAACATGAAGCAAGTTGGAGAATTTTCTGAGATCCATTGAGTCGAGCTTATTTTGAAAGAATGCTTAAGTAAATACTAACTTTTATGGCATTCTTTGTTATTCGGAATTCATACCTAAAAGTGGGGCTCTTTTGAATCTAGAAATTATTTTATGACAAATGGTGAAGATTAGAGTGAAATCCAATGTCAACAATTTAAGTTATAAGTCATATAAGTCGAGTAGACGAATATGAATAGTGAATTTTTCCGATTTCTTCGTTTCTTGGAATTTTAATTCGAAACTTAAGTTTTAGAAATCTATAAATTAATTCATGAGTATTAATGCGAAATAGGGTGAATTTGGATGTCGAGAAAGTGCCGAAGATGAATTTTTAAGTCGAGAGAGTTAGATATTTATAAGACGGATGTTTTATGCCGCAAAATCTTTTCTTTCGGAGATTTCTACCCGATAAAAAAATTATCTAGAGTTATCTAGAACTCTCTCTCTCGTCCCACAGCCCTCCATGTCGGCACACACAATAGCATCCACCTCACCATTTCATTTTATTTCACTCCCAATTCCCTACTCTCAACATCTACTCTCTTAACAATTATACTCTTAACTTGGAAGGTGTAATTCACACTCCTTCATCCTCTCATTCCCACAAGTCTCTCTCTCTATAAATGAGGATGAATCCTAAGGCAATCCTACTCTCATTTTCACTCTCACCTCCCACACAAATCAACTTCATTTCATCTCTCATTTCCATCAGCTAACACCTCCCATTTTCTTCCCAAATCTGTCGAGTTATAGCAGCCACCATAGCCTCATTTTCTCTTCATTTCAAGCTTAAGTAAAGAGCTAGAGTTGCGTGGAATAGAGTCTAGTATCATCGAGCAAGAATCGGAGCAAGGTTTCCACCTCTATCGCTCGATTTTCATGTCTTTTTCCACTCTATAAGTGTCGAATTTTCTACACTATATCTATGAAGTTCTAAGCTTAGATTTTCATGGTTTATATCTATAATCTTGCATGCTATTCATGCACCAGGAAAGAATAAAGAAAATCAAAACTATGCAAGTGAGACTGATAGAACCGTATGTTAGGGTTTTAATGCAATTTCATGTTTTAAATTTTGATCGTGATGTATATGCATGAGTTAAAGATGATAACATGATGAAATAAAGAAGAAAAATCCATGAAGAAAAATTGTCACAGCCCCAAATCCCGAGGGACGGCAAAGCCGAGGTGCGACTAGGGGTTGAATTAAAGAAGCGGGGAAGAAAGGGGATGAATAAGAATGAACGAATAAACAGACATTAATAACAGAATAAACTACTATGAACAAGACTTCATTATATAAAAGGAGTCGACCTTGAAGGATCGCTCGACAAGGATGTTCTCAAAAGAAACTAAGTTAATGTATGAACTTAGACTCAAAAAGATATATACGTCAACACAAAAGAGTTTAGAGTTTGGCAGTGGAAAAACGTAGAACTTAGACTCCGATCTTCTTTCCTAAAACCATTCTACTCAACCTCCGCCGCTCCCGTCACTCAACTTGCACATTTTATAAAAAATATGCAGGGCTAAGTACAAAAGCACTTAGTGGGCACATTGCCGAAAACATATCATAAGTATAGATAAATCAGGCATCTCATTTCTGTAGCACATCGGGGTTTTTCAATAAATTCCCTCGTCAACTAAACATTTTCTTTCTCATTTTCACAATATAGCTTGCGTAAACATTTTTCTCAGATGTTACGCTCAATCTTGCCCAATAATTATCACCGTGGTTGGCCACCCCTCAACAGGGTTCCACACACAACGGCTACTATGTACACTAACTTTGGATATGAGGTCGGCTAACTCAGAAGGGTACAAGAGAACTCACATAAAACCAAATATTTTCATGCTCTGATTATCACGTTGAAAACACAATTATCAAAGATGTAAATAAAGATTTTCGAGCATCGCTCATTTTATTTCGTATATAGAAAAGTCCACCTTAAAGTTTACAGAACTATAATACGAGCTTCCGTCTCTGGTCTTCCGCCCTATCCTCGGTGCTGACTTCCCCCTTTTATCGTAAATAAACAAACTTAAGTAACTTGATCGCAACGATAAAAGAAACATGAAATCGAAATTGGTTTTAGTCTTTTAGGCTTTTGCACTTTATTACTTTCTTTTGATTAACTAATAAACGAGACTTCTATCAATTCTCGTCTACAAACTGACTCGGCTCATTACTCGACACTTAAGTCAGTAGATAATGGATGTCGATAACTTATAACGACTTAAAAGTTCATATGGAACGAAGTGGAAAAGGATTCAACTTAAGAAATTAAGTTTTGGAAACTTTCTGCACAATACAGCAATTCTGGAGTTCGCACAGAACAGAGAGTTTTAAAAAAGGGGATGAATCTTACACCATAAGAAAGCCATGGGTGTTTAGTTTACTCTCCAATTTACGGATCTCGATTTCGTTAAGCAAGCTAAAAGTTATGACAGTTTCCATGAAACGTCGCAAAACAGTCCGAGCGAAACGCTAATGCTCGACAAAACTCGACGCACGATTCCCTAGGTTCGATTAATGCTATTCCACTTTTATTTTCACGAAAATTTCATCTCAATGCAGTCAACATGCAATATCCCTTAATCGGGTTCACATTCACGTCTTTTGATTAAACAAACGACGAGCATTTCCTCGTTATTTTCAACTAACCAATTACTATACCAAATCAAATTTCAATTTCAAATTCTATTTCGACTTCTCGTTTATTAACTACAACTCAAATCATCTCGTATCTCGGATGAAAATATCGTCAACTACAATATCGTTCGTTAAATGACAACAATCATTAATATCAAATTGGTTTTCCTTATTCGACTTTTCTCTCGGCATTTAAACTGATTTCTCCGTCTCTTATCAAAATTCGAACCTTCTTAGAATTCGTTCAAATTTTCCGGTTACGACCATCAACTAGCAAGATCATCATATATTCGAATCATAGACCTAAATCATTATTCATTCTCGACTTATCGACAATTGCTCGTCTCTTAACAAAAATCCTACGTTCTCCGATTTCGTTCAAATTTTATAATAACGATCATCATCTATCAAGAATCACTAATATGCAAACCATATACTCAAAACTTTATCGAGTTTCAACTTATCGACAAGTTTCCGTCTCTTACGTTTTTCATTTTATTTTTAGAAAAATTCCAAATAAATATATATTCATCCTCAAACATCCTACATACCATTTCTATTATCAAATCATGCAAACCATAACATATACTCATTCAAATCATCAATTCTCCATCTCTTACCTTTCTATTTTTATTTTTAGAAAATTCTAATTTAATTCATGTAGGCATCTAACATCACATAGAACACTAATCCATCAAACAATCATCAAGAAGATCGAACTAGCAAAAACCCCTAAAATTTCCCTAAAATTTCGGTAATATCAATTAGGTTAGGAGGGATGATTTTCATGAAATTTCAATCCATAAAACCTAATTATAAGCATACTATATCATGTATTAAACAAGAATCATCATGCTTCTTCATCTCTAAACTTACGAAAAAATGAAGTTGAATCGAGTTTTTGTTCGGTTCATAACGTAGACGAAGTGCCTACCTTGTCGAATATGATCTCGGAAATAAAATCGATCGGTAGACGGATGACTTGTTGCTCTTGAGAAAGCTTGGATGAACTACTTTAATGGAGGATTTGAGATAGAAAAATGAGAGAGAGAGAGAGAGAGAGATGAAGGGAGGTGGCGGCAATGGTGGAGTGAGGGAGAGAGGGATGACTAAGCTAATACTATTACATAAAGTATGAAATATCCAACAAAGGGTGATGACTCATTAAGGGGCGTTTGGGGGAGGATTATTTGACGGAAATATCTCATTTCCAGGTCTAGAACGACGTTATAAAAATCGAGAAATAATTTCTTAGTCGGTTACGTATTCGACGAAATCTAATTCGACCGTTAGATTAGAAATAAATCACGTACTCGGAAAACCTAATTCGTTTTTCAAAATCCGATAAAAAGTCGGGATAAGACAGTCTAAAATTCGCCAGGAAAAATCACAAAAACTGACTTTCTCCGGTGAACTCGTAACGAAGAAAAAGTGAATGTAAATTCTGACGGTTTTTCAATCTGAGTTTTCGGACGAAAATTCTATCGGACGCGAAAATCCTAATACAGTAGTCGTTCGACCGACTTCTGGAATTTATTTTCAGAAACGGATTTCACCGTCAGTCTTAGAATCAAAAATCCTTAACTTAGGCGTCCAAAGCCTTATTTATTAATTAAATTTTTATTTTAAGGACGGAATAATTATCCGGGGTATTACATCCTACCCCTCTAACAAGAAATTTCGTCCCGAAATTTGCATACCTTCTTCAAAAAGGTAAGGGTACTTCTCTTTCATCTTTTCTTCAAGTTCTCACGTGGCTTCTTCTTGCCCGTGGTGATTCCATAGCACTTTTACTATTGGTATCGACTTGGTTCTTAACTCTTGTATTTTACGATCCAAGATCGTTAATGGTTTTTCTTCATAACTTATGTCAGATTCAAGAATGACGTCTTGCTTATTAATTACGTGCTTAGGATCAAAAACATACTTTCTTAACTGAGGCACGTGAAACACGTTATGGACACTTCCTAGACTTGGCGGTAAGGCCAATCTATAAGCAACAGGTCCTACTTTTTCAAGAATCTCGTAAGGTCCTATAAATCTTGGTCTGAGTTTACCCTTAACACCGAATCTAATGATTCCTTTGGATGGTGAAATCTTGAGGAAAACTTTATCCCCAATTTCAAAACTAAGATTGGTTCGACGATCGTCGGCGTAAGACTTTTGTCGGCTCTGGGCCTCTTTCATTCTAACCCTAATCTGACGAATGATCTCGATCATTTCACTTACCGCATCGGGTCCTAGGTTCTTCCTTTCACCTACTTCATCCCAATAAAGTGGTGATCTACATTTCTTTCCATACAAAGCCTCGTAAGGCGCCATTCCTATCGTCGCCTGATAACTGTTATTGTACGCGAATTCAACTAAATGTAAGAGATCTTCCCAATTCGCACTTCGATCCAATACTACCATTCTTAACATATCAACGAGTATCTGAATCGTTCTCTCGGATTGTCCATTTGTCTAGGGGTGAAAAGCGGTACTAAAGTTAAGTTCGGTACCTAACTCTTTCTGCATCGTGATCCAAAATCTCGAGGTGAATTTAGCATCTCTATCTGATGTTATCGACTTTGGTATTCCGTGCAGACGTACAATCTCACGGACATACAGCTGTGCTAACTTCTCTGACCCATAGGTAATCTTAATCGGTAGAAAGTGAGCTGATTTTGTGAGTCTATCAATAACTACCCAGATGGCAGTGTTTCCTCTTCTTGACTTAGGCAAACCTGTCACAAAATCCATAGCTATATCCTCCCCCATTTCCATTCTGGAATACTTAATGGCTGTAACAATCCATATGGTCTTTGGTGTAGAGCTTTCACTTGTTGACAAACCAAACATCTTTCTACAAATGAGGCAACGTCTCGTTTCAAACCGTTCCACCAAAAATTCTTTCTTAAGTCTTGATACATCTTCATACTCCCTGGGTGTGTTGTATATGGAGTATCGTGAGCCTCACTCATGATATCGTTCTTCAGTTTGTCGTCTTCAGGGATACAAAGTCTGCCTTCAAACAAAATCGCATTATCTGGTGCCTCGGAAAAACCGTCTGATTTATCCGTTCTTATCCTTAATCGTAGCTTCTCAGTTGACTCGTCCTTTCTTTGCGCACTTATGATTCTTTCTCGTAAGTCTGGTGTAGCTACGAGTGCTGCTATATGGTTTGTTATCGTTTCAGGTGCATCGAGCACTTCTAAGTCCATTTCCTCAAATTCTCGTACAAGAGCATCTTCCTCAACAAAGAGACATCCTAACTTGGTTGGAGTCTTGCGACTCAGCGCGTCAGCTACCACGTTTGCTTTTCCTAGATGATAGTTGATTCCGCAATCATAATCCTTGACTAATTCGAGCCATCGTCTTTGTCTCATGTTCAATTCCTTTTGCTCGAAGAAGTACTTTAAACTCTTATGGTCCGTAAAAATCTCAACCCTAACACCATAGAGATGGTGTCTCCAAATCTTCAGCGAATGTACAATGGCTGCTAGTTCTAAGTCATGGGTTGGATACTCAACTTCATGAGGTCGAAGTTATCTTGAAGCATAAGCTATCACCTTTCCATCTTGCATCAATACACAACCTAATTCGTTCTTCGAAGCATCTGTGTAAACCACGTATTCCTTATTCGCTTCTGGCAGAGCCAACACTGGTGCTGTGGTTAACTTCTCCTTGAGTGTCTAAAAACTCTTCTCGTATTCATCCGTCCATTTATACTTGTTTTCCTTCCGAAGTAGTTGCGTCATAGGTCTAGCAATCGTTGAAAATCCTTCAATGAATCTTCTGTAATAACCGGCTAAACCTAAGAAACTCCTAATTTCGTTAGGACTTGTTGGCGATTTCCAATCGCGTACTGTCTCTACCTTGGCAGGATCTACCTTGATGCCTTCTGCTGATACTATATGTCCAAGGAACATTACTTCCTTCAGCCAAAACTCGCACTTACTGAATTTGGCGTAAAGCTTCTCATTTCTAAGCGTTTCTAAAACTATTCTCAAGTGTTCCTTATGTTCTTCCTCATTCTTGGAGTAAATGAGAATGTCGTCAATGAATACCAAAACAAATTTGTCTAAGTATGGGTGAAAGATTCTATTCATGAGATCCATGAATACTACGGGAGCGTTAGTCAAACCGAATGGCGAAACTAGAAATTCGTAATGGCCATATCTGGTTCGGAAAGCAGTCTTAGGTATGTCCTCGGGTTTGATTTTCAATTGATGATACTCAGATCTTAAATCTATTTTTGAAAAGACTCCTGCACCCTGAAGCTGATCAAAAAGGTCTTCTATCCTTGGCAAAGGATACTTATTCTTAAGGGTGATTTTATTTAATTTACGATAGTCTATGTACATCCTCATAGAACCATCCTTCTTTCTAACGAATAAAACAGGTGCTCCCGAAGGTGAAACACTCGGTCTAATAAATCCAAGGTCTAACAACTCTTGCAGCTGGATCTTAAGCTCTTCTAACTCTTTTGGCACCATCCTATATGGGGCTTTCGATTTGGCCGATCCTGGTTCTAAGTCAATCGAGAAATCTATGTAACGGTCGGGTAGTAAACCAGGTAATATTTCTGGAAAGACGTCTTCATATTCGTTAACAACTTTCACTTCTTGAATGGTCTTATCGGCTTCTGGTTCTCCAACTAGGTACACAAGATAGGCTGTGCAACCCTTCTTCTTCATCAACTTCTTGGCTTGTAAGGCGGATATTATCGGTACTCTCTTGCCCATTGCAATCCCATGAAATTCTGTCGGTTCTTTTCCTGGTGATTGGAAAGAGATTTTCTTTTCGTTGCAGAGAATCGTGGCATAATTCTCAGACAACCAGTCCATTCCTAAGATTATGTCTACGTCCCACATTATCATAACATTCAAATTGTTCGCCTTAACCTTAAGAGTTCCAATTTCTAATTCTAGGTTAGAGCAAACATGCGTGGAAGTAGTGATCTCTCCTGAAGGTGTAGCTACTCTCATGGCGTGTTCAGCTCGTACAGGTCTGATATCTAAGTTATCCGCACACGAACCAGCAATAAAAGAATGTGATGCGCCAGTATCAAACAGTATCTTGATAGGGCTATTATGAAGTTTTCCCATACCTGCTAGGTTTCCTTTTCCTTTATTCAGCGCACCCTGTTTGATCGCACATGCCCTTGCATTCTGTTGTTGTTGAGCGTGCTGCTGAAACTGCTGCTGGGTCATTTGCTGCTGCGACTGTGCTTGAATCGCCCTCAAAGGCTGGGGCTGTCCATAATGGTTCTGTCCTGTCGCTTGTAGTGGCTTCGGGCACTCCCTCTTCATATGCCCTTTCTGTCCGCAGTTAAAGCAAACACCCATGCCTACTTGACAAATGCCGGGATGCGCTCTATTACACTTAGGGCAAACAGGAAAGGTAACCCTCCCTGGGTTATTATTTCCATGGTTGTAATTCCTTTCTTGTCCCTGTGGCTGATTCTGCTGGTTATTTCCTCTTCCTGACCCTGCCTGTCTATTTCCTTGTAAAAACAACCCTGACTGATTGTTTCCCTGCCACGGCCTCTTGCCAAAATTGTTGTTCGGGTTAGGCTGCTGAAAGCCTTGCTGGTTGCCACTTCTCTGATTCCCTTGGTTATTAAAGTTCTGATTATATCCACTGCTATTTTCCCCTTCCCATTTTCGTTTTCCTTGGTAGTTGTTATTGTTGTTGTTGTAATAGCCTCAGTTTTGATTCTGGGTTGGGGCTGGTGCGGTTGTTATTGCTTTTCTTTCATCAGGCACTGCGGCCTCCATCTCTAGGGCTCGCCCTAAAACTTCCGTGTAGCTCAGTCCCCCATGACTGGCTAACGCAATCCCAAACTCATGCTTCAGTCCCCCACGGAACTTCTTCACTATCTTATCTTCGGTATCCACCTGAGCAGGCGCATACCTCGACAACTCACAAAACTTAGCGTCATATTCTGTTACTGTCATCTTTCCTTGTTTCAGATTATAGAACTCAGCCTCCTTTTGAGCTCTATAGGTCTTAGGTACATACTTATCATATAGTGCTTCCTTGAACTCTTCCCAGGTAAAACGAGCCAGGTGCTCTGCGGGTATAACCTTCTGTCGAGCTTCCCACCAGTAGTCAGTTGGTCCGAAAAGCTGGAACGCGACACACAACAGTCGCTCATCATCAGTACATCTGAGGAGTTTGAAAATCCTTTCGATAGATCGCACCCAAAGCTCAGCATCGCTTGGGCTACCAGATCCGTTGAACATAGGTGGGTTACGTTTGAGGAACAAGTCCTCAATATCATGACGGGGTGGTGGTGGAGGTGGTGATGGTGATGGTGGTGGAGGGGTATTATGGTGTTCCTGTTCTTCCTCCCTATCATTCTGTGCTGGATGTCTACCACGTCCCCTGGGCCTACCAGGTCTTCCTCGGTTGTTAACTACTCTTGGCGGCATATTTTCTTTTGAAACTATAAGAACAAAACTCTCATTAGCACCTTACTTTTAAGCCTTCTTTTACTTACTAACCCTTTTCCCTTGCTTAAGTTGGGAAATGAAAACTGATAATAGCTTCGATACTTAGCTCTTTAAACTTTTAACTTCTCGGTTTAAACTAGAATATTCATTCAAACTTTTTCTTCCAAACGCGCTTAGAAGAAACTTTTCATAAGATCAAAGCCCACTCTCGGGTCATCACATATATAATATATACATGTCAAAAAAGAATATTAGTTTTGCCTCCAACGAGGACTTACACAAAAAGTTAGACTACGAGTAGTCTAAACTAGGCTAACTGCCTATCTATGAACCGGGTGCACTAACAAGTTGCATCTCCGTATTTACTGGAAGTACTAGAATGGAAGCGATCCCAAAAACTTCGTATCCGTTTAGAGTACTACAAAAGGATGGTTACTGATCCGACTATTTACAGGACAAAAAAAACTTCTACTACTACTACGCGTCTAAGACGCCCTGCTCAACAAGTTGCTGTCGAGTCACTACTGCCCTCTACGGCTTGTAATTCCTCGGAGTCCTCCTCAGGGTTCTCCTCGGGGTCCTCCTCCATCGGATCTTCCTCCGGATCTTTCTCCGGATCCTCCTCCTCAGAATATGAACCAAAGACGAGCTGAAGTGCCTCGTCAATCCTCAAAGTAGTGCCGTCCAGAAGTGTAAGTGGTGGTGGTGAAGGCACGTCAGAAGTAGTCCTCTCGGAGTCTGAAACCAAGTAGTCTGAACAGGATACCACTGCACGCTTCTTCAAGGGAAGAAGGTGCTCAGGAAGTGAACTGGACGCGTACACCTCTGCAGAACGGGCTCTGGATGGCCCCGTCTCAAACTGTCCCCGGACTCTCGTCCAGTCAGCACAAATCTCCTCCAGTGGTGTAAGAGGAGATGGTAACTTTAACATCGCAGCCAGCTCTGCGTCTCTCTCTAGGTACTCGTCTCCTAGAACTAACCCCTCACTAGGTGAAAGCACTGGCAGCAGCTCCAATAGTGCAGCAAACTCAGGGTCTAGGGCTAACGGCTCAGGCTCAAACTCGGGTACAGACTCTGTCGGAATATGAAGGTAGGGAAGGTGCTCCTCAACCGGGATAGTCTACATAACCCGACTGTGAAAGAACTGCCTATGTATGGCTAAGGTAAAACCAGCAAAGTCGCCGATCGGCTCGGGGTCATCGCCGATCAGTGTGATCTGGTACTAGGATATAGCATGAGCCCAACCATGCCACTCGCCGGGCAGCTGTACAGTCAGATCGGCCATCGCCTGACGCTCAGTAACAAAGTGACGAGCTGCGTAGAAGCGTGCAGCGAAGTCACTAACCAACTGCCCGATACCATGATTCGGGTCCACCTCATAGTCATGGTACTCGTCCAAAATCTCATCAACTACTGTACGCTGTCTCAAAGGTCGACTCTTCTGAGCCGTAACACGTGTAGCAGACATCCTACAAAGTTTTAAGAGAACACGAATCAAGTGCATGTTAGATCTGATGGAGTGATGGAGTCCAAAGATCGTCGTTGGTGCAAGATCCGGTGCGTGTTCATGTGGGACCAGATACAAGATCTCGAGCCAAGAAGTTCAAAGGAATCTTGATGGGTTTAATTCAAGAAGTCTGGGATCAAGAGTTAATGAAGAAGCCCATTGGCGATGGAGATTTGGATAGCCCAAGTTATGTTAATCTTATCATGTGCGAGTGGGCTCAAGTTTGAAGACTTGTTTTGTTATTTATTTATTTTCGCCTAGTTGAGTCCATTAGTGTTAGACTTATTATTATTTTCGTTTTGGATTTTGTTTAGTCGAATTGTTTAGTTGGGTTATTATTATTATTATTATTATTATTATAAGCTCATCCATTAAGTAGTTTCCTTCTTAGACTAGGGTTTTATTTCGCCTATATATAGGCATGCATGAGGACGCCGTTTTGACATCTTGATTAATATTATAACGTGAGTTTTATTCTCTCTTGAGAGTTTACGAGTTCTTCTTGGTTTTGCCAAGTCGAGTTCATTATCCGGCGAATCAACGAGTCAATCATCCCTCGTTGTGTGTCATTCAACGTCCCCGAGTTGCTGTATCATCCTATCGTTGGGTTTTAGGAAACAATCGTACGCGTAATTCACTTGGAGAAACTGATACAGAGGTTTTGGGATTTTCATCGTTTGTTTATCCCGTTTGAGTCTTCCACGTGTGCCGAGGATCATATCATTTTGGTATCAGAGCCTGATCTGAACCTCTATCTTTTATTTGCTTTTGTCTTAGAGAAAAAGAAAAAAAGAAAAAAGAAATATTGTTCTTTTGATGCAGGTTTGAAGTTTTGGATTTGAGGATAAATCCCTTTCAAGAGGAGTGGAATGATGCAATCCAAAATTGAAGATCTGAAGATTTTATTTATTTTATTTTATTTTAATTTTCATTTTTATTTATTGTAGGCCAAAAATAAGGCTTTATTTTAGTTATTTTGGTAGTTTTATATTTTATTTGGTTAAGGATTTGTTTCCTTATTAGTTTAGGATTTGTTTCCTTATTGTTCAAGTAATTGTTTCCTTACTAGATTAGGATTATGTTTACGTTTTATTTAAGGAATTGTTTTTCCTTATTAGATTAGGACTCTATTGTATTCCACCCCTATAAATAGGTCTAGTAGGGCATGGATTAAGTAACGATTTGATGAATAATATTTTGTGAGTTTATCTCCTTCAGTTTATTCACCGAACTAGCAGATTGGCGGCATGCCACCGTAATGTTCATATCGATGTATCGGCGAGTCAACCATCCCTCGTTCGTGTGTCATTCATCGTCCCCGAGTTATTGTGTCGTCTTATCGTTGGGTTTTAGGAAACAGCCGTACGCCTAATTCACTTCAAGAAACTGATTCAGAGGTTTTGGGATATTTCATCTTATCCAGTTCGGTTCAGATTTGGTCTTGGGTGTATACTATTCACATCAGCGTCTGCAACTCCGGCGAGGATCGTATCATGGAGACAATGGACTTCCCTTATTGATTTTAAAGTCTATCCATTAGCTTAGGCAATTCTTCCCTCGTCTCATTCTTGTGCGCTATGAAGATCATCCAGGTGTATCTCGAATAGTCATCAGTGACTACGAGAAAATATTCATTTTCTCTCAGACTCTTTAGGGTGACCGGACCGAAAAGATCCATGTGGATTGATTGCAGAAAACGATCTGTGGGTGGTGTCATTTTAGGACGGAATGATACTTTAGCCAACTTTCCAAGTTGACAGGCACTGCAGTGATGCATCGGACTGTGCTTCAAATCCGGTATTCCAACTGTATGTTGTTGGCGAGCCAACTTGTTTATGGTTTTGAAGTTGAGGTGGTTGAGTCTCTTGTGCTATAGCCAGCTTATCTCAGAGCTTCTCTTAGATACAAAATACGTTTCTAGTGAGCTACTCGACCACTCTGTGTAGTAAACTCCACCTGATGAAAATCGTCTACCAAGTAAGAGAATTTATTTTGTCTTGACATCTTTTACCCTGCATCCTTGTGCATCAAACTTCACAGAAAAATCATTATCGCAGAGTTGGCCTACGGAGAGCAAGTTATGCTTTAATCCATCGACCAAGGAAACATTTTTAATAGTCAGAAGATTAGTTTCAAATGTACCATATCCTTTGGTTTTACCCTGAGAGTCATCACCAAAGGTAACAATACCTCTTTCTCGAAACTTGATGTCGGTGAGAAGATTCCTCTGGTTTGTCATGTGTCTGGAGCATTGGTTGTCCAGCACCCATACTGACTTTGCAGCTCTTCTCTTTCTCAGTTCATCCTGGTCCTCATCAGTTGACTCTTCCAGCAATGCCATAATGACTGGTCATTTCTTGCTGAGCTTGATGGCGAGTCAGTTTCTTCTCCTTCTAACTCCGTGAATACGTCGGTGTCATCGATGTCATCCTGAACAATCATGGCCTTGTCTTCTCCTTGGCCATCCTTGGAGGGCTTCTTTCTCCTTCTTGGAGAGATCAGGATAGTCGGCTTTGAAGTGTCCTGGCTTCCCGCATTCAAAGCATCCTTCACTTTGATTCTTTGAGCAGGGTTCAGTTGAGCTCCGTCTGCAACTGTTGATCCTCCTATACTTCTTGATCCTAGAGTTCATCTCCTCGAGTTGTTTGGTCATTTCGTTGACCTTCTTCTGTAGTTCAGACCAGCTCAGTCGATGCCTAACTGAGGAGTCAGCGGACCGTGAGGGTCTGGCGAACTAGGATCTGTCCGATTCAGCTCAAAGCGCCACTAGCTGGGCAGCTGAGCTCTGCTCGGTCTATTCTAGTTTCTGAAGCTTGCTCTTCTTCAATTGGAGGATGTCATACTCATTCTCCTTGAGCATGGAGAATAGCTTCTCAATTTTCATCGAACCGAGGTCACTCCGATTTTGATGGACGACTCTGTAGACCACCCAGTCTTCGCCTAATGCAGAGAGAACTTTCAAGTTCATCTCACGCTGAGAGTATTTGCCCTTCCTAATACTCTCAATGTCCATAAGGACCTCTATGAATATTAGCTCCATCTTGTCGATGGACTCCCCGGTTAGCTGAGAGAAGTTCTCAAACGTCTAACAAGCTAAGATGAACTTGTTCTCCTTAATCTCGTCAAAGCCTTCACAGAGTGCAGCTAAGGCTTCCCACATATCTTTTGTTGTGGAGCAATTGATAATCTTCGGCAGGTAGGCTTTGCCGACGGTGGAAGAGATGACACTCTTTGCTATGTCATCTAGCTATGCGATGTCTCTTTCTTCTTTGGTGTACTGCTCCTAGGCTTTTGGTTCGACCTTCAGGGTTGGCTCTCCTTCTCTTGGAGTGAGCAAAGGGACCAATACCATCTCAGTCACGCAAATGGGACTATTTTCAATATTCTCCCACATCCGGTGATGCCTGGCAGTCAATGCCATCTTCGGACGAAACCTCCACATGGGATACTCATCCACGGAAAACTCCGGTAAGCTTCCTAGCAACATCGGGTTCATGTTTCCTTCACACCACAAGAGACAAACAAGAAAATATGAAGCAGAATGCACTAAAGGTTTTCAGAAAAGATCTGTTGAGTTGACCACTGAAAAATCTACTCGACTCACACCTTGTGAACCAGAGTCAACAGTCTTTTGAACCACGACTCTGATACCACTTGATGGTCCTGGTAACGAGTATCTGGTGTATGGGGGGAAGGAATACACCAATAGCAATTTTTGTTGCTTTAGAAACTTTTCACTACGTTAATTGCTCAGGTCAGTTTGCTCGACAACTGGGAAAGTTAGTTGGAGCAGCTCAACAACTAAGATGGTCAGTTGGAGCAGAGCACACAGTTGGGTGCACAACTGACTTCTTTGATTGAGGGTCAACTGTGTAGACCAACTGAGGTTATAAACAGTTTAGCGTTTGCGGAAGTTGGTGGAAATTAAGCTCGTTACTTAAACTGAAACCTTTGTGAAAATGGAAACCTTTGTGAAAATGGAAACCTTTGTGAAAACGGGGAAAATCAAGTTCCCAAAGTTAGTGAAGTTGTGTGCAAGTGCAGCTTGTATGCAGTTTGTATGCTAGGTCAGTTGGTTAGGAAACTGAATGTAAAATACTGAATGTAAAATACTGAATGTAAATACAAAATGTAAAGGACACAATATTTTAACGTGGTTTAGAGATTATCCTCCTACGTTCACGACTTCCTTTTCGGGGAAGTAATCCACTAGATAAGCTTAGACGTGCTTACCAAACGTTCCACTTGGTCTCCGGGTACCAAACAACCTAACCAGTTCGATTACAGGTTCGAACAACACTTACAATACTTTTACGAGCAAGTGTACAGCCTGGGCTTAAATTACGGGTTCTAAGGGACCTAGTCTTAGATTGTAGGTTCTAAGGGACATAGTCTTTGATTACGGGTTCAAAGGGACCTGGACTTTGATTACGGGTTCAAAGGGACCTAGTGACTTTGATTGCGGGTTCAAAGTCGGACCTAAGGTTTGGGGGTTGGGGGGGTTTTCAAACTAAGAAACCTTCTACACAGAGAGAAGTGGAGGCTTCGTCTTCAGGCTTTAGACTCGATCTTTTGGGAGAGAGTCTGGTCAGACACAAGATATGTAAGAACCTATATTCTAGACTCGATCAAAGAAGGGGCTATCTGAGAGGCTAGATGGAAGAACAGGTGGAGGTTTGGACACTCTACTTCTACTGGTCTTCAACTAAGGTCTTCTAGATGGGGAGAGAGGTGGTTTCTGCTGCTTCTTTACTCTTGATTTTTTCTCTTCGTTTCTACCCGCTTTTGTCTACCCATGAGCTTTGGTGTGGAGACCTCTATTTATAGAGAAAGATCTAACTAGCGTTGGAAAGAGCCATTTGATCTCTGCCAAAAGCATGACACTCAACCTGCTTTTCTGGAAATTTTCCTAAAATGGTAATTGCGACCTTCGCTTTATGTACGTCGCTGTTGTCTGTCCATTTATGATAAGTTTCCCAGTTGGCTTGTGCTTCCGAATAGATTTGAATCTGAACTTCAACTCTTCTACCTTCAACGTCTTCAAAGTCTTCTTTTCTCAGCTTTATGACGTCTGACTTCGACACAACTTCTCTTCACGCCTGAGCTGTATGGGTCAGTTGAGGAGTCAACTAAGTTGCTGTCCAACTGAGTCCGTGGTTCAACTGAGTTCCTGTTCAGCTGAGTTTTGGGTCTCAAGTGAGTTCTTCACGAATTGTCTTCTTCAGTCCAACTGACTTCTTCTGCTTGAAACCTATAAAGGTAAAATCCCTATGCTGATACTGAGTTTCTAGCTAAGTTCAGACTAAAGGCTTTCATCTACTCGGTTGGGGTCAGTTGGATTTTGGTATCAATCGAGACCTTTACTAAATTGCCTAACAGCTCCGATTGAGTTTCACAGTTGTCGAGCATCATGAACTGAGAACTTTGTAACTGAAAGAAAGTTTTTAAGAAAAATTTATACTGGTGTATTCCCACAAACACCTGTTCACTCGTTACCGGGACCATCAATTAGATTTTTTAATGAGTATTACTATATTAGTTTGGGACGTGAACGTGTAGTAAAATTACATTTTACTCAATATATAAAAATTATAAACGAGGTTAGTAAAATTACTTTTAATCAAATTTGAGATATATATATATATATATATTCTAAATGAGTTTAGTATATTGCATAATTGAATGCTTGAACAATATCTAAGTATTATTTTTATATAAATTTCTGCTATAAGAAAAAAATGATTAAAAATTAATTATTTTTAACTAATTCGGGTGGTTGAGAACCAAATTTGAAATTATATTTTTAGGATTATACTTCTAAATTAGAGACATATTTTGAAATAGCCATAATGACCATTAAAATATAAATTTTGGCCCACCTCCTTCAAAAATATAAATTTTGGCCATTTTTTTCAATTTGGGTCGAAAATACCCTTGATGAAATGCGGAACGGGTCGGGTCGGATGCGGGCAGGCGCGGGTCGGGTCGGGCCGGGTATGAGGCAGTTGGTACTTCTGGTACAAATTTAGTCATATTAGTACCAACTGTTCTAGTACTTCTGGTACAAATTTAGCCTTATTAGTGCCAATTGTTCCAGATTTGGTACAATTAGGACGAATTGTCGAATTAGTTCCAGATGTTCCAAGTTATGACATGGTACTCTTGGGACAAACATTCCAATTATTCCATGTTATATTGCGCCGATTTTGCGGCTCCGCCTTAGGCTCCGATTGTACGGCTCCGCTTTCGCTCCGATTACTAATATAAAGATAATCGTCGGGCAACAATTTAGATTTCTTCGGCTCGCTCCGAGACCTTCTGCTCCCCTCGCTCGAATCTTGACCGAAGAAGAAGCGGCAAACAAAAAAACGAAGAGCCAAACAAAAAATTGGAAATTAAAAAAAAATCTGAAAAATAAAAAAAAAAAAAAGAAAAAAGGAAAAAAAAATCTGAAAAATAGAAAAAACAGAAAAAAAAAATTCTGGAAAATAAGATAAAAAAGAAATCTGAAAAATAAAAAAAAAACAGAAAAAAAAAGAAAAAGAAATCTGGAAAATACGAAAAAAAATGAAAAAAAAAGAAAAAGAAATCTGGAAAATAAGAAAAAAAGAAAAAAATTTGAAAATTTAAAAAAAACAAAAAAAAAGAAAGAAAAAATTTGAAAAGGGAATTAAGTGTCAATAAAATAGGTCAAGAAGTGATGGATCACAAATAGAAGAGGGAAAATGGTATTTAGGTTCTAAGTTCAAAAAAATGGCCATAATTTATATTTATGAAGAGAGTGAACTATAATTTATATTTCAATGCTCATATTGGCTATATCACATGATATTCTCTCTAAATTATGTAAGTATATTTCTTTGAAAAACTTAACAATAAGATAACTAATTAAGAAACAATATATTTCTAATGTTATTACATCAGAAATTTCATTATTTTATTAAATAAATAACAATTTTCCATCAATTTTCGACATGCTACACACTCGTTAACGTCGTATATAACTATACCCCTTTCACATAATTTAATGATGGAAAATTTGTATGATTATCTTTTTATTCATTCGATTGACCAATTCAAAATGGCCAAATTTAAATCCTTTACATAATTTTAAATATTCCGCACCTTAATGTTCTTGCACTACACCACCAACAAAAATATATTTTATTTGTATTTATTCTCTGTCTGCCTTCTTAAACTTTCATCGGAGACGGAAAATCCAATCGGAACGAACGCCTTTGACTTTGAGTCTATTTGTTTTCTTCCCTATCATTTATATCAAGATGCAGTTAGGTTTCGTCGTCGTCTCTCTTTAGCATAAGCACTTAACTTTAGATTTTATTTGTTGACTATTTATTTTGTTTTAAGAACTACACAAGATATTATCATATGTTAACTATCTTAACATTGATCTTTAGTTTTTGGCTAATGTTGTACTCCCTCCGTCCCATTCAATAATTCTTATTTGGGATGGACACGGAAATTAAGAAAAAAAGCGTTAGATGATAATGAGTGTGATTAAGGTAGTATTTTATTGTTGATGTTAAAGTGGGTTGAGTGGAAAAACATTGTACAATAAAGTAAACAACATTGTTCACGTTTGAGTATGAGATAAAGTGGGTTTTAGTGCATTAATCTTTGCCAAATAAGGAAATGAGACTTATTGAGTGGGACAACCAAAATGGCAAAATGAGACTTATTAAACGCGATAGAGGAATATGTTATTTATGGTGATATATAATTCAAATATTTTTATCAAGAGTTGGCAAATAAAATAAATAAGTCTAGTTTAAAATACGGAAATGAATATGATAAAATAAGCAAAAGAATTGAACACATTAAATCTTAATAGAGTTGTTTGATTAATGTTTAAATCATGCTCTATGGTCGAGAGGAACACAAAAGTTCAAGAAGACATATACATAAATATTATGCACGGTATATACAGGAAGATAAGTCATGATTATGCTCTATGGCTGCAGAAAAAGGCATAATATTATACATGAATATTAAAACTTAATTCATCCGAACTTTTCAAGAACTAAAGTATAAACGTGATCCATGTCTTCAAATAAATTAAACACATTAGTTTCAACAAAACAAGTCCCGTAGCTCAGTTGGTTAGAGCGTTGGTCTTATGAGCCGAAGGTCGCGGGTTCGAGCCCCGCCGGGACTATTTTTCTATCTCTTTCTTTCCAATTTTACAGATTTGACAAAATTTTTCTATCTCTTTCTTTCCATTACTATTTTACAGATTTGACAAAAAAAAAAAAAGACGATGCATTATTCCAAATTAATCTCAAACCCAACTATTTTTCTATCTCTTTCTTTCCATTACTATTTTACCTATCTCTTTCTTTCCATTACTATTTTACAGATTTGACAAAATTTTTCTATCTCTTTCTTTCTATTACTATTTTACAGATTTGACAAAAAAAAAAAGACGATGCATTATTCCAAATTAATCTCAAACCCAAACCCCAACTTGATGGTAGATGTTAAGTGGTGATGTACCTTTTCTACAAGAAGAAGAAGATATCAATGGATGATGATGTCCTTGTAGCTTTAAGGTTTTAGGTTTTGTTTGTTTGGGTATGAATAGATCGATAGATTTTTGGGAATTTTAGATGTTTTGTTGTGAATCTTCTGTATATTATTAATACCGAGACGGATTTGAAACATCTCCATGTCTTCTCCTCATTTTATGCCTTTCTAATACATTTATTTATTCTATTATTATGTGTAATTAATATGAATACGTGGTTTTCGGAATTAGAGGAAATTCACCCATATAGCCATATTTCCCTAGCAAAGTACAATAGTTGCCAAACAACTTAATATGGACAAATACTAGCCAATTTTTGCGTTTTGGACGGATATACTTTTACTAATTTTCAGTTTTTACACTGTTACTCTTACTTTATTTCAAACTCACTTACCATTTCTCTTTCATCTCTCTCTTATCATTCATTCCTACATATTTCTCTCTCTTTCCATTATCTCTCTACCACCCCATCGCCTCCATTCTGCCGCGCTACTACCGTCGTCAAGGTTCTGCCGTTGTCCTATCCTTCACCCTCTCCTTTCTTCTCATCTCCTCTCACCTCTCCCACTATTTCTCTCTCTTAAAAATTCAAAATCTCACACGACAAACGGTCATCGCTGCTGATGCCCCCCCCCCCCCCCACACCCCCAAACACCGTTGTGTTCGAAATATTATCCCCGAAATTCAGGGTTAGAACTTTCCTCTCCTCTCTTTCTTTATTTTTCTCTCTTTAATTATCTATCTTCGTCTCTCTAGAAAATGCTAGATCTCGCTAGAATTAATGGTATTTTTGTGTTTGTTTTTTATGATTTATAAGCTTTCATATGATTTCTGGTGATTTGTGGTGTAATTGGAGTGATTTCCGGATGATTTGGATGTATTGGTGTTTAGATCTAGTTTTTCGCATGTCTTTATACATGGTTACGAATTTACAATCGTTACGATTTATTAATTTCATACTTAAGTACCAATGTTGGTGATGAACACATGTTGTGATGTGGTAACCCAGTACGAAATAACCAATTCGTAACTGGAATAGATATCCTGATGTGGTAACACAATACGAAATAAACATTTCATAATAATAAATATTTCACCCATCGTGGATTTGTGCTAGAATTTTGCAGATATAGCATCTTTCGTGATAATTTGTCGATGAATTCGTAAACTTGTTGAAAGTTAGGGGTTGCTCGCATGATTCAGGGTAATTTGTGATTGGTTTCTGATACTAATTGTTTGTTTTACCATTTTGTGTGTTGGTAACATGTTACGTAATAATAATTTCGTACTTGGGTCACCCTTTTGTGTGTCGGGAACCTGTTTCGAAATAACAATTTCGTAACGGTTTTACACTTTTGTGTTCTCATATTCTTAATACGAAATAGTTCGTACCAGAGTTACCATCATGTGTTTTAGTTTGTACAACTTGTATTTGAATTATGTTGTAAATAATATTTTAGATTACGTGCCAAGACCCAAATAGGTTTGATTGATTTTTTTAAGGTTATGTACTACTGTTGATGATTTTTTGGACTGGTTTTTGAGTTATTTTGTGAACTATTTCATTTTTTATTGTTTAATGGTTCAATACAACTATAAATATAATCGATATGAATATTACAAAATAGATAATACATACTAAACGTAGTAGTGCGAATTCGGTCACTTCGTAACCATTTACGATATTACAAAATTAGTAACACCGGTACAAAATTGTTGATTTCGTATTTGTGTACCACTTAAAAAAAGTTGCCACTAGTTACGAAATATTCAACATGCGTGCAAGATGTAGTGGTACGAATTGTTTAGTAATTTCGTAACTTTTTACTAAGTTAGAATGTTAATGTTCAAAATCAATTCAAAAGTAAGTAATTAACAATTAATTCAAGTAAATGGTACCCAGCACGGTACTTGGTAGTTAGTGCACACACAAATCAATATGAAATTATACATTTACATAGTACCAATGATACGAAATGTAAATTTCTAAAACGTGGTATGCTATTACGAAATATAAATTCTCTTACATAGGGTAAGAGTTCTTACAATGATAAAACGAACGAAATTGTCATTTTGTAACACTTTACCAGGCTACGACATGGTAACCCCGACACAAATATGTCATTTCGTACCGGGTACCACTTCAAACAATTGCCACAAGATACATTCCGGTACGAAATTATTTTTGGTAACATTTTACCAGACTACGACATGGTAATTGTTGGGAAAATTAGTAAAGGTTTTGATTTCTACCAAAACTCAACTGACCCCAACTGAGTAGATGAGTCATTACTGATCTTAGCTAAAGTTTACTGTTTTAGCATAATAGATATTTTATCTTTACAGGTTCAAACTGAAGAAGACAACTCAAGACTGAAAGGTACTTCAAATTCGAGTTTGGTCAGTCACACTATTCCTCAGTCGACTTCGGAACTAAGCTGTGCAGTTCATGCATGGTGATCAGTTCTGTCGAAGTCACACATCCACACGTCAGAAGAAGACTACAAAAAAAATGCTGAAATAATGACGGAATCTAACAATGGATGACTTTCTGTCACAATTTAACGACGGAATTGTATCGGATGGTCCGACAACGATTAACGACGGATTAGTGATGAAAAAAATGGCGCAAAATTTTGCCCGCCTAAACTAACAGCAGATATAACAATAGAAATTCGGTCATCAAACCTAACAATGGAATATTTCGTTGTTATATTTTTAATTTATTAATTATTATTTTTATTTAATTAATGACGGTATATATTCATCGTTATGCAAATGAAATAATTATTTAATTTTTGTTATTTTTTAACGGAATTCCATCGTGGATGACTTTATAATTACTTAAGTTTTCAAATTTTTAATGACGTGCTTCCGTTCGCGAAATGATGCCCTATTTCATCTCTTATTTGCATTCACCAAATGATGTCATGTTTCGTTATTTATATCAAGATACCCTTGCTACTTTATTAAAATCACTACATCTTGCCATTGATAATCGTATCTCACATCAATTTTATTTCTACCTTTTTTTATCATTTCAATATTTTTATTCCTAATTTTTGATCAATCTCACCTCTTTTTTGTCATTACTAACCTTTTTTTTTTTTTTTTTGAACAACATTGCAAGGAAATTTAAATATCACGTGAGAGGGGACCTTTTTTCTTATTATCTGATTACCATCGCACAAATCCCAAAAATGCATACGGTCGGTCAGTCTTTCTTCCCCCCTTCTCTGTGGCACTCTCACGCTCCATCTCCAGCATTCGTTGTCTCCCCCTCCGGCCGCCGTCGCTGTCCAGCCCCTTCGGCGCTTAGTCCCTCATTCAGGTAACATATCTTCATCTTATCTCTCTTTCTCTCTTCTTCTCATTCACAGATGCCTAAATTGCAGAGTCGCTGCCGAGTTCAGTTGCCATTCGCTGCCGCCCCTCTGTTGCCACCATCCTCGCCTCTCTTGTAGGTATTCTCTCTATCTCTCTCCCCTATTCTCCTTCTCTCTCTCCCATTCTTCTTCTTTCTGTCGGTCCTCTCTTACTTTTCTCTTTGTCTTTGATAGCCGTCGCTGCCCCTGACCGCCGTCGCCCCCGCCGGCAGAGCCGCTGCCTGGAAACCTCGCCCCATTGCTTCCGGAGCTTACTTGCCTGACTCCCTGATTAAGGTTCTACTCTATCTTCATCTATCTCCTTGTTGGAATCTTTCTCACTTGGTTTTTGCCTATCCATAGGAAGTTAGTTTATTAAACTTCATTGCCAGATCTGCCTGATGTGTATTTATTTCCGTGAACTTTGACTTCTTTTGGCTATATGAGTAGCTCTACGATCTGCCTTATTAAACGTCTCTTGGCCATTATAAATGTAATGAAATGAAGCGTGGGTTGGTTTAGATCTGGTCTTGTGTTGGTGTTATATATTTGATTCTTTTTTGGAGAGTGTAATCTTCAACTTGTACCATGCATGACTTGATAATCTGCTGCTGATGCATTGCTCTCCTAATTCTAGATTGTATAAGTTCTCTAACTCATTTCATATGCTTTTGGGTGCTGTTTTTGTTTCGATCTTATATAACAGGATCAACTTCAACCTTATATTACCATATATTCATGGCTGGTTTTACCCTGCATTTTAAATTGTGTTTAATAATTTAGTTAAGGCATTGAGTCGATTGTTTAGATTATAGTTTATTGCTCTGAACATGGTTGAGGAATTTTTTTAGCTACAAGGCTCTTGTTTCAGCTCTTAATTAGTTGTTAAATGCTAAGGGCGTGGCTTTCCTGTCTCGCTTTCTGGAGACAAGATATAGTGAATACTGATAATGAAAATCATTAGAATCTTCATGCATTACAGAAGTTGTGCTTTTTTAACTACCAAATGTCTTAATGCTGATTCTGTAAACATTATCTTTTAGGTAGACAACTCCATCACCATCTATCTATCTATCTCCTCTTACATGACATGTATCGGATTATGTTATACCGTCCATGTTAATGTATTAAAGGATTATGTTGTTGGTTGCCATTTTTAATTTGGATGTGGTTATTTTTTTTATTGAGACGTGATTTATTTAGCTATATAATATGGATAATGTTGTTTCTTGAATTTTGGTGATATTTGTTGGGATAGACATCATTAATTTCTTAAGGATCTTCTCCCAGTGGAATAAAAATTAAATTATTATGTCTTGAGGATCGTCTCCCAATAAATTAGTTTGTTGATTCATGCCTTGGTGATTGTGAATTTGTTTGATTTGAAACAACTTTTTTATCTGTTTTCCATAGGAATGAAGAAAAGGACCGATCAGAATCGTAAATGGATGTATAGTTGGTTTGATGGGAGTGGTGGTCTATTGGTGGCTTGGACTCGAGGAAGGGATTGCTTTCTGCAAATGACATGGCACAAAGTCTAGGTGGATCATCATCAAGTGTTGCAACCCCGTCCAAAGCTCGATAGAAATGATGGCGATGCAAGGGCAGATAACAAAACTTGCAGATTGGATATGCAAAATCAAATGATGACCTAACATAGTGAAATGATGGCTGAAATGGCAGCCCATGTGAAAGCCGCGTTGGAAAAAATCGATTCACTCGACCAACAGCGAAGGATGGATTAGACTTCATTTAACTTTTTTCTTTCTTTGAACTTTGTTTATAAATTGTTATCTTACTGAACTTTATTTAGAATATTGCTTTGTTACATTGAACTTTTTACGAAATTAAATAATGAATTGTGGCTTGATTGAGATTCAGTAATTGCGGTTTTGAATTCGTATTTCATTTAATTAGTAACATATGAAATTGGTGGTTCGGGGAACATTAAAAGCAAGAAAATCACTACTACTGTAGCAGATTTAACGATGGAATTTCCGTCACAACACGATCAACTAACGCACTTAACCTTAACTATGGAATCCACTCCGTCACTACTAGCGAGAGATTTTCTGTTACAATTCCGTCGCCACAGGGTCATTCTTAACGATAGAATTTTCTCCGTCGCTAGTGGTAATAATTTTAGGAAAGTTTGTAAAAGAGTAATTGAAGCACCGTGCTTTTTGGCAGAGGTCAAATGGCTCTTTCCGACGACTCTTTCCACTGGCTCTTTGAACCGCTCTTATATAAATAGAGACCTTCACCATTGCGAGAAGAATACTGAAACAACAAGAGCGCACAAGCATTCAAGCATTCAAAGCAATACTCTCGCACAAAAGCAAGGAAGTTTTCAATCGAAGTCTAATTAGTAGTTGAGTGTTCATATCTCCTCTTTGTTCTTCATTCTAGTCTCTTAGAATCCCCCTTCTTGATCGAGTCTAGAATCTCCATTCCTTGTAGTTTCCTAAGTAGATTCGCCGTAAAAGTTTGAGTCTCTAAACCTTAGAAGGAAACCTCCACTGCAAAGTATTGAAGGTTTCATAGTTGGAAAAACCCCCACCCCCAATTTCTAGGTCCCCTTAGAACCCGTAATCGAAGCCTTCAGGTTCTTTAGTACCAACAAACTAAGATAGGCTTGTACACTTACCCGCAAAAGTGTTGTAGGTTTTGTTCGAACCCGTAATCGAACTGTATAGGCTATTTGGTGCCCGCAAACCAAAGCTAACGCTTAATAAGTACGCGAAAACTTATCTAGTGGATTACTAGCCCAAGAAGCTAGTCGTGGGCGTAGGAGTTCATCTTTGAACCACAGAACCTTTGTGTGTTTATTTCCACCACATTCTGCACACTGTACACTCTTTCAAAACCTCAGTTACGAAAACACAGTTGACCCTCAATCCAAGAAGTCAACTATGTGGCAAACTAAGTGATAGCTCCGACTATCTTTCTCAGTTGTTGAGCATCGCGAACTAAGTAGTTTTCGATAAGTTTGAAAAATTGTTGTTGGTGTATTCTCCTTCCTCCCCCCTTCCATACACCAGTTAACTCGTTATCGGGACCATCAAGTGGTATCAGAGCAGTGGTTCAAAAGACTGATGACTCTATTTCACTAGGTGTGAGGTAAGATTTTTTCAGTGGTCAATTGAACTTGAACTGATCTTTGAAAATCCCTTAGTGCATTTTGCAGCATATCTGCTTGTTTTCTCTCTTGTCTGTTTTCACAGGAAAAGATGAACCCACGTTGTTAGGAAGCTTATTGGAGGTGTTTTTTTTATTTAAAAAATAACAAAAGAACTTTCAAAAGTAAATCCAATTCTATTGTTTACATTAAGAGAAATATATAAATCGAGTCTTTAGCAAGTAGGCTTTGCCTACAGTAGACAAGATGACACTCATTGCAATGTCATCGAGCTGAGCAATATCTCTTTATTCCTTGGTGAATCCTTTAAGATCTTCAGCCCAGTCTTGGTAGCAACTGTTCCGTCTCCTAGAGCTGTGGAGGGAACTATGACTCTTTCTGTCACCTGGATGGGACCGTTTGTGATGGTCTCCCACATCCGGTGTGATGTCTGGTAGTCAGCGCCATCTTTAGTTTGAATTTTCACGTGTAGTAGTCATCCACAGTGAGCTCCGGCAACTCAGCAAGGTCCTTCGTAGCCAAGGTAAAATCAGCCCAAGCGCATGCCCAATCACCAAGCTCAGCATTAGCCCAGATGGCATCCAAACTAAAATAATCCAAACTTCTACCATCAGACATATCCAGTTTAGCCTTAATACCAGCGAGCATATCAAGGACATGGAAACTTTGGTGATTAGTATCATGGTCTAGGTTATCCACAGTATGGATATGCTCAAAGAGTTAGACCATTTGAGTTTCCTCTGAGACAATTCTCACCACGAAGAAATCGACCAAATCATCAAGGTGGAAATCAAACTCCTAAAAGACAAGGTCATCCATCAAAAAATAAGACTGCCAGAGCTCCAAACCAAATCAGTCAGTAGCCTATGTGGATGCAGATGAAAAGATAATTCGAACTGACCGCACAGTTTGAGTCTACAAGAAAACACCGGTCACTAACCAACCAAGACCCAACTGAGTTTGGGTACCTAACGTTCGTCTTGTGTTTTGCAGGAACAGGATGAACTGAGGAAGAAAAGGGCTGCAAAGTTAGTGTAGATCATTGACAGTGGATTCTCCAAGCATATGAATCATCACATGAATCTACTCAAAGACTTCACATTTCGAAAAGGATCAACTGTGACCTTTGATGACAACTCTCGTGGTAGAACCAAAGGGTTTAGTACACTCAAAATGGACTTCGTGACTATTAAAAATGTTTCTTTGGTCGATGGATTGAAGCATAACTTGCTCTCCATAGACTAATTATGTGATAATAGTTCATCTGTGAAGTTTGATGCACAGGGATGCAGGGTGAAAGACATAAAGAGCAAACAAGTTCTTATAATTGGTAAAAGGTCTTTCTTTGAAGATGTATACTATACGGATTGGTCCAGGTGTCCTCCAAAGACTTGCTTACTATACAAGAGCAGCTCAGAAACAAGCTGGTTGTGATAGAAGGCTGAATCACCTCAACTTCAAAACCATGAGTCGACTTACTCCCCAACAACACACAGATGGAATTCCGAACTTGGTGTTCAGTCCAACGCATCTCTATAGTGCATATCATTAGGAAAGTTGGCTAGAGCTTCATTCCATCTCAAATTGACACCCTCGATGAATCGTGTTATGCAACTGATCCACATGGATCTCTTCGGTCCGGTCACCCCTAAAAGCATGAGTGGAAATGAATATACTCTTGTAGTTATTGATGAATACTCGAGATACACCTGGGTGATCTTCATGGCGCACAAAAACGAGATGAGAGAAGAATTACCAAAGCTGATGGACCAGATAGCGAATCAACAAGGAAAAACCATAGTGTCCATCAGATCTGACCACGGAACTAAGTTCTTCAATGAGGCCATCATTGAGTATTGCGAGAAGAATGGCATAACTCATCCGACCTCAGCAACAAAGACTCCTCAATAGAACGGAGTAACTGAGAGGAGGAATCAAACCCTGAAGGATGCTGCAACATCCATGCTGACAAGCTCACCTTTGCCAAAAGGATTTCGAGGTGAGGCAGTCAACACAGCGTGCTACACTTAAAACTACTCCCTCCTGATGAAGAGACATGGGAAGACTCCATACAAACTATGAAGATACAGGGAGCCCAATCTATCTCATCTTCGTGTTTTTAGTTCTAAGTGTTTTATTCACAACAATGGGAAAACTCAGTTGAAATCTTTCAAGCCTAAAGTTGTTAAAGGAATATTTCTTGGATATGCTATAAAAGACTAAGGCTTATAAGGTTTTCAACAACAGCTCCAATATTGTGGAAATAATACCTCATGTTAGTTTTGATTCGTCTACTTTTGAGTGCAGGGAACAGACAAAGTTGCATGCAACTGATGAAAGCTCGAATGTACAACCCGCTCAGACAAGATATCAAGTCCAACGACTGAAGAACTTAATTGCTTGGTCATTTCATCGATCTTCTCTTGGAGATCAGATCTGCACGGTCTGGCAAACTTTGATCTGCCAGAGCCAGCTTAAAGCGCCACAGATTTGGTCGTTGAGCTATGTTCCATTCATCCTGACTTTTGAGGTTGCGAGTGCTTCTAACATTTGATGTCATACTCATTCGCTTTGAGCATGGAGAACAACTTCTCCGTCTTCAATGATTTGAGGTCAGTTCTGTTCTGGTGGAAGACTCGGTGAACTGCCCAATCTTCGCCAAGTGCTGAGTGAACTATTATGTTCATCTCGTGTTGAGAGTATTTTCCTTTTTTGATACTCTTAATATCCATGATAATCTTTGTGAACCTTAGCTCCATCTTTTCGATGGTTTCATCCGCCAACTGAGTGAATTTCTCGTACTTCTGGCACTCTAACGTGAACTTGTTCTCATTGATCTCGTCGGAGCCTTCACAGAGAGATGCAAGAGCATCCCACATCTTCTGGGCAGTTTCGCTGGAGATAAGCAAAGCCGCTTATATGATTGACTGAAGAATGAGAAGTTTATTCTTCAAAAGATGAGACTGAAGACCCTGTCTCGAATCAAGGGGGAACTTCCGATTCACCCAGTCATGTATCAGCTACAACTGATACACTGACTGTGACTGTAGATGATCATCAACACAGTCCAAGACCCTCCAGTGCAAGACCATCCAACTCCTCAGCTCGACCTCCAACCTCAACTGAGGATCGAACTGCACCAGAAGTCAGACCACCAAGCACATCACCTCAAGTCTCTCCTAGAAGACTAGATTATCCCATCTCCTTGCTTGACGCTGCTAAAGAAACAGGAAGAAACAAAAGATGGTATGAAGATCATATCAAAGAAATTATGATAGGGAATCCAGAAGTAGGATTTAGAATGAGAAGATCAGCTAAGTCCACTCAGTCCAAAGATCAAGATAATGAAAAACCAACTGTGCATGCTCCATATGATGCAGAGCTCAAAGTGCTCGAAAAATTTGAGCAAGTTGGAGACATAGAAATAAGATCATACCACATAGCTGATATGCCAGAGCCGAAAGATATTTTAGAAGCTCTAGGCTATATCCATTAGACTCAGGCCATGCAAGATAAGTTTGGGAACTTGCTGAAAGACCTTCAAGAGTCAAGGTAATAGGTCTGAAGTGGATATTCAAGAACAAAAGAGATGCCATTGGATATATTGTCAGAAACAAAGCTAGATTGGTAGCTCAAAGGTACTGCCAACAAGAAAGAAATGATTTTGAAGACTCCTTGGCACCAGTTGCTCGCCTAGAAGTAATTCGGATCTTTCTAGCCTACGCAACTTACCATAAGTTCAAAGTCTGTCAAATGGATGTGAAGTGCACGTTTCTGAATGGCGATGTAAAAGAAGATGTCTATGTAGAACAACCTCATAGTTTTGAAAGCAGTGATGGTACTGTCTATGAGCTGAAACGCCCTCTACGGACTGAAACAGGCTCCGCATGCATGGTACGTCACCCTCTGTGGCTTTCTACTAGAGTCTCAATTTATAAGAGGCTCAGTTGACAAAATCCTCTTCACCATCAAAGTTAGAGATGACATACTGGTGGTACAAATCTACGTCGACGACATCATCTTTGGATCCAAGTCCAAAGAACTGTGTGAGAAGTTCTCTTAACTCATGAAGGACAAGTTCGAGATGTCCATGATGGGAGAAATGAATTACTTTCTTGGGCTACAAGTCAAGCAGTCGCTAGAAGGAATATCTATCAATCAGTCCAAGTACACCAAGGAGCTGATTACCAAGTTTGGACTTGACTCAAGCAGTACAGAGGATGCCAAGAAGTTCAGAGGAATCATCGGTTAGCTTCTATATCTAACTATGAGTCACCTAAATATATTATACGCAGTTGGAGTTTGTGCAAGGTTTCAAGTTGATCCCAGAGAAGCTCACATGCATGCAACGCAGAATATCATCTAGTATCCGAAAGACACAGTCAATATGGGCCTGTGGTATCCAACTGATGATAACATCGAACTGACAGGTTAGTTAGACGTAGATCTTGTCAGAGATAGAGTTGATAGGAAGTCAACCTTTGAACAGTTCATGGGAAAAAAATTAGTATCTTGATTCTCAAAGAAGCAGGTGTGTCGCCACTTCAACTACATAATCGGAGTACATAGCAGCAGGCGGCTGTTGTATGCAAATACTCTGGCTAAAGCAACAGCTCAGAGATTATGAAGTGGAGTTAAGCTAAGTATCTATCTACTGTGACAACTCGAGTGCTATTGCGATCACGTTGAACCAAGTTCATCATTCTAGGACAAAGCACATCGACATCAGACATCACTTCATACGTGATCATGTCGAGAAAAAGAATGTCATTGTTGAGAAAATTCATACTAACATTGAGCGAACTGATATCTTCACAAAGCCTTTGGTGGAGTCGCGATTCAAGATGTTGTGCCAACTCATTGGATTGCTAAACGCAACTGAAGACGAAACAAAGAACATGGAAAGATCAAGTTGAGGAGGAATCTCAACTTGAGGGGGAACTGTTTCAAGTTTGCATCAACTGGACAGTTCGGAGATATGATGGAGTCAGACCTCAACTGAACAAATGACTTGAGTCAGTTCAGTGTATGCTGAACTGTAGATATAGTCAAGTTCAATGCCAACTGAGAAGTACAAACTGTATCAGCTCGTCCCTTAGCAATTAAGGCAGGTGTTTTGAATTTATTTCATACATCCTCTGGTATGGAAACTCCATACGGTTGTATTCAATGCAAAGCTACACTGAAATTATAGTCTATGCTTTTGAGACCGCAACTGGGCTGACATGGAAGTTGTTACACTCTACACGCACGTGTACCTAACACCGCTAGACCCATGTCCCGCGCACGTTTTCTTTTAGGCGAACGGTCTCGCATCTCAGCCATTGATTTTGAATGGGCGGGAGTGATTCCTGACCATCGATCTGTGCCATCGTCCATCTATATAAGGGATTCTCGAAACCCTTGTTCCCCTTTACATACTCTCTATATATGAAATCCTCTGCAAGAATTTCTTGCTTCATTTGCAATCTTCTTGCCCGTCCGTGCCTTGGTTTGTGTTTGTGTTTCAGATCTCACATTCTTAAATCAGAAAGATGACTCTATGAACTGCAAAGCCCATTGCCGCCTTTGCCGCCTCGATCTCCGCAGAGCTCGAAGATATTCGTTCATTGATAGTTTTTGAACTAGTACTTTCTCTGGCTCACCAAGAACATGGTGTTCTCCGGCTGATGATTCTCCAATTATTGGACTCCAATCTAAAGAAGTGGGTATCACTGGAACCCAAATACATCATTCTCTCTGCTACTACCGAGTTCTTCGTACACTCGAAGAAGTATGATAATGGTTCTCTCAGAATGTTCATTCATCTTCCCGTCAGCATTTCCGAAGGACCATACCGGCAGCAGCGCCTTGACATCAATGTTGATCAAAGCTTGGAGAAACTATATAATCTTCTCGATGTCGGAGATGATCTGTCGGTGTTCCTTGAAATTGAGTTGAACCAGTTTATCAAATCCATCCCCCTGACAAAAGAAGATTTTAAAGGGGGGATGCAGAGGACGCAGTTGAAACCAGACACCTGACTATTTTTCAATATCATGGTAAACTGCGTACATCTCCTTTTCGGATCGAAGAGTGATGTGAGCCGACCAAAAATGAGGCCGATGATGGCCATCTACCAAAGAAAGAAGATTGATTAGCTCAGCCATTTCAAGCATCAGCTTGAAACTGAGGCACTGAGGATTGTCCACGCTGATGACAAGTCCTCCTTATGCAAACATAAACTAATATATGAAACCAAAGTCAGTTCCATCATTCCGCATGCAACCACGAATATGAAGGTCGACTAGGCTCACACTGACAAGGAGTCGATCACACACAAAGACTGACTATTTTGTAAAGAGAGCCGAATTAATGCATCTCTGGCTCTACAGATCCAGGGAGCTTCTCCCTCAAAAGGTGGAAAGAAACGCAGCAAGGCCACTCAGTCGAAGCCTGCCACAACAGTTTGCACTCGGCATGTTACTGAGTCCCCAGCTAACTCTGATGCTGAACGAACTCCATCCCCACCTCCCAAGAAGAAGACCTCTCCCTCTCCTCCAAGGGAAAAATAAAAAGAAGAAGAACATCAGTCACCTGTTGAACCTCTTGTGAGGAAAAAGTCTCGCCGACTTGTCAAATTTGGTGAGACATTGCCCACAAAAGCTGCCTTTGACCAGTATGGCACACTCATCAAGAGTTAAAGAGTTCAGGATGCAGCTATCCAGGTATCTAGAGCTGCCCGAACTGTCCTGTCATTCGACTCCTCTCCATCTGACAAGTTCGAGAAAGAACTAGAAGAGACAAGTCAGCCACAGACTGAAGAGCTCAGTCCAGAGTCAGCTTTTGACAAGCTCGCTCTCTCGACTGTCCTGGCTCCCAACTCGCTATCAGTCCGTATACCATCCAATGAAGGAACAGATACCACAAATGCAAATGTGAATCCTGTTACTGAGGAAGGTAAAGTCACTAAGCCTGTTGAAACAATGACTGAGAAGGCAGAAGAAGTAAAAACCACGGCCGAAGCTGAAGCTGAGACGATTGATGCTAATGTTGACCACGTGTTGACCGAGATAGAAGCTGGTGTCATTCAGTCTCAGGAATTGACTAAACAACAAGTTGAAGCCCAACCTCAACAAGCAGAGCAAGGGTCTCCCTTATTTGATATGACTGCAGAGGAGGAGAATGATCCCGAACTAACGCAGGACGAGCTCGAGCAGAAGGCTCTGGAGCTGACATTCAACTGAGTGCATCTCGACGCAGTTCGTGATGCTCTCACCCTCCATCCAGAGATGGAAGATCGCCCCAACTCTCTGTTTTAGGTGACTGACTTGCTCATGTACATAGCAGCCAGTCTGGGTGAATATTTCATCCTGGATTTTTTTTTAAAGATTTATTCCATGGAGAAACTGCAAACCTCCAAAGTTGTGCTGAAAAAGGAGGAGTTTATCGTAGCGTTTGTCTAGAATGAGGATCAAATTTCAGAAGCAGTTTCCCTACGCCGATTAGAGAATCATCAACAAGTCATTAAGGAATGTGGGTGGATGTAACCTCAACCAGAAGAATCTTTAGTCAAGGGCCAGTTTTAGGAGCCCAAGACTGTCGAGACAGCCGAGGAAGGACACACACTGGTTGTTCCTGAGGCTACTCAACCCAGTGCAGAAGCTCAATCATGTCAACTACCACCTCCTGAGCCAAATGTGGTTGCTGCCCTCACCACCACTCACTTGGACATCGAGGCTCTGATACAGGAACTCATCAAGATGAGGACCACAGTTGAGAAACTCTCCTCAGAGAAGCTTCAAATCCGTGAAGAGTTGAAGCATGCGCTGATCTCTATGTTGCTGACGTCCAAGCGAGCTTTCAAGAGAAGTTCCAAACTCTTCAAAAGGCAGAAACCCTACTGTATGAAATCAAGATGTTTGGATGCTCACATTAAGAAAACTATTGAGGAGATGACTGAAGCTCATGAAGGTCATCTCAAAGTGATTGCCTCCACATTCCAGTCATACCGAGGGACTTTCACAATCACTAAAGACTTCGAAGGACTCTCGTCCAAAGTCTTTGAAATCAGGAAGCTTATTGATGACAGCGAACCTCGCTTCCAGCTGAGTGAAGGCCAAATGGCAAAGCTTGAAGATGAAGTCAAGGCTCCACGGACTGAGAATGAATCCCTCAAGTCCAAACAGTAGATCTCATCATCTCCTGATCAATGACCTCAACTCTACCAACTTCCAACGTGATGATTGATACGTCTTCAAGTTTTTGGTCTTTTTGGCCCCATTTTTCTTTTCTTTTGTGTCTGTATAAGTCGTATAGGGAAGAAAACAGGTCAACTAGAGGAGGAAGCTCGAAAAGGGAAATATGGATGTAATGTGGTCGGAATGGGCATTACTGAGACAAATCAGCCAAGCTGCATGAAATCAATCCCCCAGGAAGAGAGCTCGGTGATGTAAGACTCAGAACAACGATGATACCCAAAGTGTACCACCTGGTGTTAGGCTAACTGAAGGATGCAGTCAGTATGACCATGCCCGATAGCAGCAGTTAACAGCCAGAGCTAAATATGGAAATACGTGTGGAGAAGATATTCATGAGATTCTGGCGAATCCTTGTGATAGAATGATCTGGAAAAATGCGGAGTCAACTCAATCAATCAATAATTGATGGCCAATCACCAATCAGATCAATCAAGGATCAATCTAAATATGGAAGGTCATCACTCATGTCGGTAAGGCTATGACGGCCAGTTGCAGTCAGCACAGTGAACTATTTATGGAAAAACGTGTGAAAGGCCAATGATGGAAGGTTCTAGCGATTTTGGGATATCAACAGCAAGGGAGAGATGAAGTCAACTCTATCATTTAAAGCCAATCATCCATAGCAATCAAGTCAATCACGACCATCTAATTTTGGAAAGTCAATCATAGGGATACCGTCAGACAGCTACGGTTAGGGTTAGATTGACATCTCTCAACTATATAAGTTTAGCAAGTGTGGCTAACATGTGGTGTAACACCCTAATTTACTAAATTAAAATGTTACTCTTTCTTATTTCTAAATGCAGAATTAACTTAATGGAATCAATCCATTTAAAAATTTTATTTTCTAAAATTCTTTAAAGCGGAAGCATATTTATACAATAGTAGAAATCTATTATCTTCTAAAATAATTTCTAAGATACAAATCAAACAAATCCACGTATATTTCATACAAGAGAAAGACACAACCTTTCAAATAAAAATTTAATATAAACTCAACAAATTATTACTAATCCATAATTTGCGAAACATGACTTTAGATCCCAAACTCATTATCAAACTACAACCTCTAGTTGTCCACACATCATATCACATTTTCAACTTGACCAAAATTCTTGAATCTAACTTAAGATAATCAATTTCAAATAAGAAATTTTAAACATTAAACAAATAACTGACACCCCATTTCCTTCCACACAACTCCATGCTCACTTACCTGAAAATATTTTAAAGTATGGGGGTGAGTACTCATAAAACGTACTCAGTGGTGGATTAATCATGGAACCTTTTTCTTTCTATAGCAACAATGTATATATCGCAGGAAGTGAAACATAATTCTTCAACCATAGTATGCACATGACTCTTGGTATCAAGGCACATATGGGACATAACATTCTTCTGCCAAAACAAGCACTTAACTCTCGGTATCAAGGCTGTTAAGGGAAATATATTCTGATCACTGTGCACATGATATCCTTTTACATATAACCCACAATAGCTCGAAGTATTCAAGGCGATTATATGTGTCATTCTCATTTTACATCACACATTCCATACGATATATCACGTTGAATATAAAACATTTCGCAATTATCATTCTTTCTCGTTTTAAAACCACTTTCATTCATAAGACATAGTAAAACATTTTCTTGAGTTTGGAAGAACTTTACCCACATGATGTAGCAAATCAAACTTTAGAGTTTGAAAGAAGTTTTACCCACCTCAAAGTAAAGCACAAAGTTCCAAATTATCACATAAGGGACGAGGGTCCTAGTTGCGCCGCACTTAGTTTCAAGTAAATACTTTACTTTAATAAGCAATTAAGAAGCCCTTTTTAAATTTATTTGAAATCACAAATTTACTAATCTGAAAACTTGAGCCTTTTAATTAATTAATCTGCACATGATAAACACAATAAAAAAACTTATCTCACATTTCCAAAATTGATTAATAAAATGAACTTTAATCTCATATTATATATATAAACTATACTTTCCTTAAACTTATTGTAAAACTTCTACCAATATTTCAGACTCAGCCTGACCACAAACCTCTTCTCCAGTCCATTTATTTTTCGGCCATATATATATATATATATATATATATATATATATATATATATATATATATATATATATATAATATTAACTTAAAAAAAAAAACTCTTCAATTAAGAATTCTTAATTACAAAAACAAATAACTAGCTTATAACTAAAGCTCTACGAACCATTAATAACATCCCAATTCTCGCCTATCTTCTTTCTCATTTTATTTTCCTTCAGAAAAATATATATTTATATATGTATAGTATTTTTTTTTCAAAACTTTTCTTAAGTATTGAAGTTAAACATATCGAATAATTTCATCCTTTACTCTCATACTCTATTGTGACACTTATACACCATTAGCAAGCCAATATAAACAAATTCTGCTACTATAAAAGAACATATATAATTATATATAAGTGTTGAAATTTCTCAAAACAAGGAATGTATATATTATAGCATTATTCTTAAAAGAATTAATTTATGGTTTAAACTCTTAAAACCGAATTCTTTTCTCTAAACCATATATGCGACTATTGATTTCATAAACTACAAATTGTGATATTATATACTCTGAACAAAAGGTATGTTGTTCAGACTTGCTCCGAACTTCCATAGATTCAAAAATGATAGAGCATGCAGTAAATAATTCTTCTATATGAAAGAAGTCAATTCTTATATTCTAACTCCTTTTTCTCTCTGGTACATGTTTTCTTTTCTAAAAAACTTGAATAAATTAAACTTTCTTTAAAGAAACATGAATCTAGTTGAAACTTTAATCGAAGAAAAAACTCACAGGTGTAATCCAACTAGTTTTCTTTTGTGCAGTTGGTGATAGGAACGCCGTTGTTGGTCGAAAACGTTTGTGCCTGAGGAGAAACTATCTTTGAAATTTCTGTTGTGGTAAATTTTCTTTGAACGTGAAGACTAGGGGTTTTAAGTAAATTTGAAAAGAGTTTGAGAAGACGTTGAACACGTGTGAAAGACGAGTATCACGTAAAAATCTTAATAGCAAGAAAAGCAGTGTTAGCTTTTAACTCAAATTATAATTCGAATCAAATAGATAACAACTCTCTTATTATTCCTAATCCTACTCTAACTTGGATACTGCTGAGTCTCTAATTTTTTTCAATAGTCTAATACTAACATAATAAAACAAAATAAAATTTAAACAGAAAGGAGACTAACCTTTTGGCCAAAACGTTAATTAGAAGAAAGAAATACCTTGGTAAAAATAAAATCTAAGTCCAAGAGATTAATACAAAATTAAGGCGCAACTACGGAATACCTCAAATCGGAACCAAATAATTCCTCAAAAACAATTCATAAAATAGAAACAATATTAATAAGTCATATAAATGAAAGCTTGCAAAATAGCGGGATGTTACATGTGGTGGGTTCATCATCATATTCTACTTCATTTTCAGTCCAAGATACACTTTAGGTTTAGTATTTTCCTTTATATTTTCGTACCAAACAATTTACTCACTTTCATTTCAATTCCGTTGTGAAGAACAAGTCCAAGGCGGTTTGCCTTTAGTATTTATTCAAGTATTCTGTATTTTCATTATTCATGTGTTCATTTCATTTCATGTTCATGTCTTTAATTATGTGTGAGTAATTCCCTTGGTGAGATTTGGATGGAGAAAATGATTAATTGTTGATATGTGAGATATTTGTGAGGCATTTGTGCGTTCGGTTGAGTCTAGTGGTTACGGAGAGATCTGAGCAGATTTCATGGGCAGTTCGAACTTAGCGGGTGATCTCCGCTCGGTAAGTGTTGTACTACGCTACGAAAAGGCCAGGGCATGACAAACAACAATGTTCAGTATGCCTATGACCGAGTGGCTGAGCAACGCCTTTAACAGAGTTGTAGATCTGGATGGCGAGGAACAAGCAAGGGGATACTGCGTCCTTCCTCGGTCTTGGGCTTCTCTAATGGCTATCCATCAACTGTGATGAGGCATAAAGCCATGGTTATCCACCAAGGGACTCACCTCACGCATAGTAGACATATCGTTGACTGGTTGGATGTGTTACTGGAAATGGATATCCCACGAGTTATGTTTACTCTATAGGTGCGGAGCCGGGAAACTTGGAAGAGAAGGTTAGTGAGGATCATACTTGGAGAGATCGGGCATGACTACTATCTAAGGAGGAGTGGAGCACGGCCTTGTGACCGGGGTGAAGCGTGACCTTCGGACCAAGTGACCACAAGGGATTCAACCATCCCAAGTGTGGAGTATAAACTCTTGAAACGCCCCAATTTCTTCGGGTCACGCCTTGAGTTTATGCGAAGCATGGACGAGTCTTTAGTATGCCTATGGCCCAATACAAATATTAACAATTGTAACAACCCAGCCCGCCTAACTACTACTTTTGGAAGGGTGGACTGAAACTATATCACGATCCTCCACCGATTCTAGAGTGAAGATGACTAGAACCGGTGAACCATGACGTCTACGTAATCTTTTCTTTTCTCTTAACAAGGCTCCCTTTTGAATGAAAGAATAAGAAGGACACCTAGCATGCTCGGGTCTAAGTTATCCACATGACATTGAAGCATTGAAGAAAATTGAAGTCATGTTTATCAAGGAGATCTAGCATGCTTGGTACTAACTCAATCTTGAAACATTAAAAGAACTTGAATGTTCAATTATCAAAGCATGCTTGGATCTAAGGCTTCGAATCAACACCAAGGGCCAAATTTTAACAATTGGATCATATTATCAAAGACTTTCAAGAGGCCCGTTGGAAGCCCAAAACTAAAGAGATTCAAGTTTCGATAGTTGTTCAAGCATCAAAGGGGATTTGGGGTGCATGCATCAAGGTTTAAGTTACAGACCCAAATAAAAGAATAAGATTACAACCATATCGAATAAATGAATCTTGCAGCGGAATAGTAAAGTTGTTGAGAAATGAGTATGAAGACTCAAATCCCAAACTTGGCAAAACTGAAACAAACGGGGAATTCTCTGAGCTTGCTATCATCCTGCCTAAACATTACCTGCACGTTTTAAAAAAAAAAACCAATGCAGGGCGTGAGTACATGGTACTCAGTGAATACATGCCAAAAACTTACTTTATAGCTTTAAGAACTTGATAAGTTTAAACCTGCCACTTGAGCTTGAGCACCAAGGGTTTTTAATAATGAAATTACCTTGGGCAAAAGACAAAATATTTTTTTTTCTTACTTAAGCAACTGCAGTCAAAACTATAAGTGAGTGAATCCAAAAATGTCTACAATTTTATTTTAACAGTGAAGAGAAGGAGGCCTCCTTCTAATCACCGGAATCGGCCGGAGGCTCACGATTCCTAATGTGCACAAATCTCACCTTGTATGAGACCGAATTCGTTCTTCTTTCTAGCAGACGAATCACACACAACTTAGATAAAAAGGAAAGTTAAACAGTTATAAAACATGCTTCAACATGTACAGAGGCAAAAGAGGTTCTCGGTTTAGAAAAGCCCACCTTCAAGACATTTTTCCTAGCTTCTACTTGCTTTCTTTCCTCGTCTTTACTTCACTTCTCCTCCGGAAGTTCCTTCAATCGAAAACAATTTAGCAATGGAACAACGGAATATGAGAAATGAATCTTATCCTTTCAACTTATCGTATCTTAAAAGGATAATTCTTAACTCTTAATGAAGCATCTTAACAACAACGGAATTCAAAGGATTCCTACTACTTCTTTGCTCTTACTAAACTTACTTATTAACTTTATTCATCTATGCATGCTTTGATAAGATCATGATATGCATAACTTCTATATGCTTGGTCTTATAAGACCACACAACTTGCAAAGATTTATGCTTTAAAACAATCAAGCAAGTCTTAATACTTCTACATCATGATTACTTTCATTTCTCATCATAACATGCTACTACTTCATCACTTCATACTTAACTTGACTTTTCTTAGTCTCTTATGACAACATGCTTTCAAGACAACATGATTGTCACAGCCCCAAATCCCGAGGGACGGCAAAGCCGGGGTGCGACTAATGGTTGGATTAAAGAAGCGGGGAAGAAGGGGGATGAATAAGAATAAACGAATAAACAAACATTAATAACAAAATAAACTACTATGAACAAGATTTCATTATATAAAAGGAGTCGACCTTGAAGGATCGCTCGACAAGGATGTTCTCAAAAGAAACTAAGTTAATGTATGAACTTAGACTAAAAAAATATATATACATCAACCTAAAAGAGTTTAGAGTTTGGCAGTGGAAAAACGTAGAACTTAGACTCCGATCTTCTTTCCTAAACCATTCTACTCAACCTCCGCGGCTCCCGTCACTCAACCTGCACATTTTATAAAACATATGCAGGGCTAAGTACAAAAGCACTTAGTGGGCACATTGCCGAAAACATATCATAAGTATAGATAATCAGGCATCTTATTTCTATAGCACATCGGGGTTTTTCAATAAATTCCCGTGTCTACTAAACATTTTCTTTCTCATTTTCACAATGTATCTTGCGCAAGCATTTTTCTCATATGTTACGTTCAATCTTGCCCAATAATTATCACCGTGGCTGGCCACCCCTCAATAGGGTTCCACACACAACGGCTACTGTGTACACTAACTTTGGATAGCAGGTCGGCTAACTCAAAGTCCGATCGTTTTAGTTAGCAGGTCGGCTAACTAATAATTCTGGATAACAGATCGGCTAACTCAGACGGGTACAAGAGAACTCACATAAAAACAAATATTTCATGCTCTGATTATCACGTTGAAAACACAATTATCAAAGCTGTAGTAAAGATTTTCAAGCATCACTCATTTTATTTCGTATATAGAAAAGCCCACCTCACTGATTATAGAACTTCAATTCGAGCTTCCGTCTCTGGTCTTCCGTCCTATCTTCGGTGCTGACTTCCCCCTTTTATCGTAAATAAACAAACTTAATAACTTGATCGCAATGATAAAAGAAACAGGAAATCGAAATCAGTTTTAGTCTTTTAGGCGTTTGCACTTTACTACTTTCTTTTGATTAACTAATAAACGAGACTTCGATCAATTCTCGTCTACAAACTGACTCAGCTCATTACTCGACACTTAGGTCAGTAGATAATGGATGTCGATAAGTTATAACGACTTAAAAGTTCACAAGGAACGAAGTTGAAAAGGATTCAACTTAAGAAATTAAGTTTTGGAAACTTACTGCACAATACAGTAGTTCTGGAGTTCGCACAGAACAGTGCATTCTTAAACAGGGGATAAAATTTATACTAAAATAAAGCCACGGATGTCTAGTTTACTCTCCAATTTACGGATCTCGATTTCGTTAAGCGAGCTAGAAGTTATGACAGTTTCCGTGAAACGTCGCAAAACATCCGCGCGAAACCCTAATGCTCGACAAAACTCGACGCACGATTCCCTAGGTTCGATTAATGCTATTCCACTTTTATTTTCACGAAAATTTCATCTCAATGCAGTCTACATGCAATATCCCTTAATCAGGTTCACAATCACATCTTTTAATTAAACAAACGACGAGCATTTCCTCGTCATTTTCAACTAACCAATTACTAAACCAAAATCAAGTTTCAATTTCTATTTCATTCTTCGACTTCTTAGTTTATATCTAAAACTCTTATTATCTCGTATCTCGGATGGAAATGTTGTCAACTACACTATTGTTCGTTTATCAATAACAATCATTATTATCAAAAGGGTTTTCCTTATTCGACTTTTCTATTGGCTTTTAATCTCGATTCTCCGTCTCTTATCAAAGTACAAATCTTTTTAGAATTCGCTCAAATTTTACGGTTACGATCATTAACTAACAAGATTAACATAGGTTTGAATCAAAAATCTAAATTATTATCCATTCTCGACTTATCGATGATTGCTTGTCTCTTAACAAAATTCCGACGTTCTCCGTTTTCGTTCAAATTTTACAACATCGATCATTATCTATCAAGCATCACTAATATGTAAACCATATTCTAAAAACATTAACGAGCTTCAACTTATCAACGGATTTCCGTCTCTTACGTTTTTCAATTTATTTTTAGAAAAATTCCAATTAATTAAATATTCATCCTACAACATATTACATACCATTTCCATTAACAAATCATGCATATCATATCATCTTCTACATTAAATCATGCATTCTTCATCTCTTACACTTTTATTTTTATTTTTAGAAAATTATAATTTAATTCATGTAGTCATCTAACATCATGTAGAACATTAATTCATCAATTAAACATCAATGAAATCGAGCTACGAAAAAATCCTAAATCTAAGAAAAAAATCGGTAATTTCAATTAGGTTTGGAGGGATGATTTTCTTCGATTCCAAACCATAAAACCTAATTCTAGCATACTATATCATGTATTAAACAAAGGATCATCATGCTTCTTCACCTCTTAACTTTCGAAAAAAAAGAAGTTAATGGAATCAAGATTTTGTTCGGTTCATTACGTAGAAGAAACTCTTACCTTGCCGAATATGAAGTCGGATATGAAATTGATCGGTAGACGAGAGACTTTTGATCTTGAGACAAGCTTGGATGAACTCTTCAATGGAGAAAATGAGAGGAAAAAAATGAGAGAGAGGATGATGGGGGGGAGGGTGGGGGGGGGGGGGTAATGGTGGAGTGAGAGAGAGAGGGAGATGACTTATGTATACTATTCCATAAAGGTGAAGAAATATCCAACTTAAGAGGATGACTCACTAAGAGGCATTTGGGTGTGAATTATTTGACGGAAATATCTCGTTTTCGGTTTTAAAACGACGTTATAAAAGTCGAGAAATAAATTCTTAGTCGGTTACGCATTCGACGAAATCTAAATCGACCGTTAGATTAGAAATAAATCACATACTCGGAAAACCTAATTCGTTTTTCAAAACCCGAGAAAAAGTCGAGATAAGACAGTCTAAAATTCGCCCAGAAAAATCATAAAAACTGACTTTCTCCAGTGAACTCGTAAACCCTAATACAGTAGTCGTTCGACCAACTTCTGGAATTTATTTTTCAGAAACAGATTTCACCGTCAGTCTTAGAATAAAAAATCTTTAACTTAGGCGTGCAAAGCCTTAATTATTAATTAGATTTTTATTTTAATGACGGAATAATTATCCGGGGTATTACATCCTACCCCTCTAACAAGAAATTTCATCCCGAAATTTGCATACCTTCTTCAAAAAGGTAACGGTACTTCTCTTTCATCTTTTCTTCGAGTTCCCATGCGGCTTCTATTGCCCGTGGTGATTTCATAGCACTTTTACTATCGGTATCGACTTGGTTCTTAACTCTTGTATTTTTCGATCCATGATCGTTAATGGTTTCTCTTCATAACTCAAGTCAGATTCAAGAACGACGTCTTGCTGGTTAATTACGTGCTTAGGATCAAACACATATTTTCTTAACTGAGATACGTGAAACACGTTATGGGCACTTCCTAGACTTGGCAGTAAGGCCAATCTATAAGCAACAAGTCCTACTTTTTTCAAGAATCTCATAAGGTCCTATAAACCTTGGTCTGAGTTTACCCTTAACACCGAATCTAACGATTCCTTTGGATGGTGAGATCTTAAGGAAAACCTTATCCCCAATTTCAAAACTAAGATTGGTTCGACGATCGTCGGCGTAAGACTTCTGTCGGCTTTGGGCCTCTTTCATTCTAACTCTAATCTGACGAATGATCTCGATCATTTCACTGACTGCATCGGGTCCTAGGTTCTTTCTTTCACCTACTTCATCCCAATAAAGTGGTGATCTACATTTCTTTCCATACAAAGCCTCGTAAGGTGCCATTCCTATCGTCGCCTGATAACTGTTGTTGTACGCGAATTCGACTAAATGTAAGATATCTTCCCAATTCGCGCTTCGATCCAATACTACCGTTCTTAACATATCAACGAGTATCTGAATCGTTCTCTCGGATTGTCCATCCGTCTGGGGGTGAAAAGCTGTACTAAAGTTAAGTTTGGTCCCTAACTCTTTCTGCATCGTGATCCAAAATCTCGAAGTGAATTTGGCATCTCTATCTAATGTTATCGACTTTGGTATTCCGTGTAGACGTACAATCTCAGGGACATACAGTTGTGCTAACTTCTCTGATCCATAGGTAATCTTAATCGGTAGAAAGTGAGCTGATTTAGTGAGTCTTTCAATAACTACCCAGATGGCAGTGTTTCCTCTTCTTGACTTAGGCAAACCTGTCACAAAATCCATAGCTATATCCTCCCATTTCCATTTTGGAATACTTAATGGCTGTAACAATCCGTATGGTCTTTGGTGTAGAGCTTTCACTTGTTAACAAACCAAACATCTTTCTACAAACGAGGCAACGTCTCGTTTCAAACCGTTCCACCAAAAATTCTTTCTCAAATCTTGATACATCTTCGTACTCCCTGGGTGTGCTGTATATTGCGTATCGTGAGCCTCACTCTTGATATCGTTCTTCAATTTGTCGTCTTCAGGGATACAAAGTCTGCCTTAGAATAACATTGCATTGTCTGGTGCCTCGGAAAAACCGTCTGGTTTATCCGTTCTTATCCTTAGTCGAAGCTTCTTAGTTGATTCGTCCTTTCTCTGCACACTTATGATTCTTTCTCGTAAGTCTGGTGTAGCTACGAGTGCTGCGATATGGTTTGTTATCGTTTCAGGTGCATCGAGCACTTCTAAGTCCATTTCCTCAAATTCTCTTACAAGAACTTCCTCCTCAACAAAGAGACATCCTAACTTGGTTGGAGTCTTGTGACTCAGCGCGTCAGCTACCACATTTACTTTTCTTGGATGATAGTTGATTCCGTAATCATAATCCTTGACTAATTCGAGCCATCGTCTTTGCCTCATGTTCAATTCCTTTTGCTCGAAAAAGTACTTCAAACTCTTATGGTCCATAAAAATCTCAACCCTAACACCATAGAGATGGTGTCTCCAAATCTTCAGCGCATGCACAACGGCTGCTAGTTCTAAGTCGTGGGTTTGGTATTCAACTTCATGAGGTCGAAGTTGTCGTGAAGCATAAGCTATCACCTTTCCATCTTGCATCAAAACACAACCTAATCCATTCTTTGAAGCATCTGTATAGACCATGTATTCCTTATTCGCTTCTGGCAGAGCCAACACTGGTGCTGTGGTTAACTTCTCCTTGAGTGTCTGAAAACTCTTCTCGCATTCGTCCGTCCATCTGTACTTGTTTTCCTTCCTTAATAGTTGCGTCATAGGTCTAGCAATCGTAGAGAATCATTTGATGAATCTTCTGTAATAGCCGGCTAAACCTAAGAAACTCCTAATTTCTTTCGGACTTGTTGGCGATTTCCAATCGCGTACTGCCTCTACCTTGGCAGGATCTACCTTGATGCCTTCTGCTGATACTATGTGTCCAAGGAACATTACTTCCTTCAGCTAAAACTCGCACTTACTGAATTTGGCGTAAAGCTTCTCGGCTCTAAGCGTTTCTAAAACTATTCTCAAGTGTTCCTTGTGTTCTTCCTCATTCTTGGAGTAAATGAGAATGTCGTCAATGAATACTAAAATAAATTTGTCTAAGTATGGGTGAAAGATTCGATTCATGAGATCCATGAATACTGCGGGAGCGTTAGTCAAACCGAATGGCATAACTAGGAATTCGTAATGGCCATATCTGGTTCGGAAAGCAGTCTTAGGTATGTCCTCGGGTTTGATTTTCAGTTGATGATACCCAGATCTTAAATCTATTTTTGAAAAGACTCCTGCGCCCTTAAGCTGATCAAAGAGGTCTTCTATCCTTGGCAAAGGATACTTATTCTTAAGGGTAATCTTATTTAGCTCTCGATAGTCTATACACATCCTCATAGAACCATCCTTCTTTCTTACGAACAAAACAGGTGCTCCCCACGGTGAAACACTCGGTCTAATGAATCCAAGGTCTAACAACTCTTACAGCTGGATCTTAAGCTCTTCTAATTCTTTTGGCGCCATCCTATATGGGGCTTTCGATTTGGGGGCCGATCCTGGTTCTAAGTCAATTGAAAAATCTATGTGACGGTCGGGTGGTAAACCAGGTAAAATTTCTGGAAAGACGTCTTCATATTCGTTAACAACTTTCACTTCTTGAATGGTCTTCTCGACTCCTGGTTCTCCTACTAGGTATACGAGATAAGTTGTGCAACCCTTCTTCTTCATCAACTTCTTAGCTTGTAGGGCGGATATTATCGGTACTTTCTTATCCATCGAAATCCCATGGAATTCTGTCGGTTCTTTTCCTGGGGGTTGGAAAGAGATTTTCCTTTCGTTGCAGAGAGTCGTGGCATAATTCTCTGACAACCAGTCCATTCCTAAGATTATATCTACGTCCCACATTATCATAACATTCAAATTGTTCGCCTTAACTTTAAGAGTTCCAATTTCTAATTCTAGGTTAGAGCAAACATGTGTGGAAGTAATGATCTCTCCTGAAGGTGTGGCTACTTTCATAGCGTGCTCAGCTCGTACAGGTCTGATATCTAAGTTATCCGCACACGAACCAGCAATAAAAGAATGCGATGCGCCAGTATCAAACACTATCTTAATAGGGATATTGTGAAGTTTTCCCATACCTGCTAGGTTTCATTTTCCTTTATTCTGCGCACCCTGTTTGATCGCACATGCCCTTGCATTCTGTTGCTGTTGAGCGTGCTACTGGAATTGCTGCTGGGTCATGTGCTGCTGCGGCTGTGCTTGAATTGCCCTCAAAGGCTGGGGCTGTCCATAATGGTTCTGTCCTACCACTTGCAATGGCTTCGGGCACTCCCTCTTCATATGCCCTTTCTGTCCGCAGTTAAAGCAAACACCCATGCCTGCTTGACAAACGCCGGGATGCGCTCTATTACACTTAGGGCAAACAGGAAAGGTAACCCTCCCTGGGTTATTATTTCCATGGTTGTAATTCCTTTCTTGTCCCTGTGGCTGATTCTGCTGGTTATTTCCTCTTCCTGACCCTGCCTGTCTATTTTCTTGTAGAAACAACCCTGACTGATTGTTTCCCTGCCACTGTTTCTTTCCAAAGTTGTTGTTTTGATTCGGCTGCTGAAAGCCTTGCTGGTTGCCACTTCTCTGATTCCCTTGGTTATTAAAGTTCTGATTATATCCACTGCTATTTCCCCCTTCCCACTTTCTTTTCCCTTGGTAGTTGTTATTGTTGTTGTTGTAGTAGCCTCGGTTTTGATTCTGGGTTGGGGCTGGTGCGATTGTTATTGCTTTTCTTTCGTCAGTCACTACGGCCTCCATCTCTAGGGCTCGCCCTAAAACTTCAGTATAGCTCAGCCCTCCATGACTGGCTAACGCGATTCCAAACTCATGTTTCAGTCCCCCACGGAACTTCTTCGCTATCTTATCTTCGGTATCAATCTGAGCAGGTGCATACCTTGACAACTCACAAAACTTGGCGTCATATTCTGTGACTGTCATCTTCCCTTGTTTCAGATTATAGAACTCAGCCTCCTTCTGAGCTCTATAGGTCTTAGGTACATGCTTATCATACAATGCTTCCTTGAATTCTTCCCAGGTAAAACGAGCCAGGTGCTCTGCGGGTATAACCTTCTGCCGAGCTTCCCACCAGTAGTCAGCTGGTCCGGAAAGTTGGAACGCGACACACAACAGTCGCTCCTCATCAGTACATCTGAGGAGTTTGAAAATCCTTTCGATAGATCGTACCCAAAGCTCAGCATCGCTTGGGTTACCAGATCCGTTGAACATAGGTGGGTTACGTTTGAGGAATAAGTCCTCGATATCACGACGGGGTGGTGGTGGAGGTGGTGATGGTGATGGTGGGGGTGGGGTATCACGATGTTCCTGTTCTTCCTCCCTATCATTCAGTGCTGGACGTCTACCACGTCCCCTGGGCCTACCAGGTCTTCCTCGGTTGTTAATTACTCTTGGCGGCATACTTTCTTTTGAAACTATAAGAACAAAACTCTCATTAGCACCTTACTTTTAAGCCTTCTTTTACTTTCTAACCCTTTTTCTGACTCAAACAAGTTCATGGAAAAGAAAACTGATAATAGCTTCGATACTTAGCTCTTTAAACTTTTAACTTCTCGGTTTAAACTAGAATATTCATTCAAACTTTTTCTTCCAAACGCGCTTAGAAGAAACTTTTCATAAGATCAAAGCCCACTCTCGGGTCATCATATATATAATATATACACGTCAAAAAGAATATTAGTTTTGCCTCCAACGAGGACTTACACAAAAAGTTAGACTATGACTAGTCTAAACTAGGCTAACTGCCTATCTATGAACCGGGTGCACTAACAACTTGCATCTCCGTATTTACTGGAAGTACTAGAACGGAAACGATCCCAAAAACTTCGTATCTGTTTAGAGTACTACAAAAGAATGGTTACTGATCCGACTATTTGCAAGACAAAAAGAACTCCTACTATTACTACGCGTCTAAGACGCTCTGCTGTCGAGTCACTACTGCCCTCTACGGCCTGCAACTCCTCGGGGTCCTCCTCAGGGTCCTTCTCGGGGTCCTCCTCGGGGTCGTCCTCCATCGGATCCTCCTCCAGATCCTCCTCCTCAGAATCTGAACCGAAAACGAGCTGGAGTGCCTCGTCAACCCTCAAAGTAGTGCCGTCCAAAAGTGTAAGTGGTGGTGGTAAAGGCACGTCTGAAGTAGTCCTCTCGGAGTCTGAAACTAAATAGTCTGAACTGGATACCACTGCACGCTTCTTCAGGGGAAGAAGGTGCTCAGGAAGTGAACTGGATGGGTACACCTCTGCAGAACGGGCCCTGGATGGCCCCGCCTCAAACTGTCCCCGGACTCTAGTCCACTCAGCACAGATCTCCTCCAGTGGTGTAAGAGGAGATGGTAACTCTAACATCGCAGCCAGCTCTGCGTCTCTCTCTAGGTACTCTTCTCCTAGAACTAACCCCTCACTAGGTGAAAGCACTGGCGGCAGCTCCAACAGTGAATCAAACTCAGGGTCTAGGGCTAACGGCTCGGGCTCAAACTCGAGCACAGACTCTGTCGGAATGTGAAGGTAGGGTAGGTGCTCCTCAACCGGGATAGTCCACATAACCCGACTATGAAAGAACTGCCTATGTTTGGCTAAGGCAAAACCAGCAAAGTCGCCGATCGGCTCGGGGTCATCGCCGATCAGTGCGATGTGGTACCAGGATATGGCATGTGCCCAACCATGGCACTCGCTGGGAAGCCGTACAGTCAGATCGGCCATCGCCTGACGCTCAGTAACAAAGTGACGAGCTGCGTAGAAGCGTGCAGCGAAGTCACTAACCAACTGCCCGATATCATGATTCGGGTCTACCTCATAGTCATGGTACTCTTCCAAAATCTCATCAACTACTATACGCTGTCTCAAAAGTCGACTCTTCCGAGCCGTAACACGTGTAGCAGGCATCCTACAAAGTTTTAAGAGAACACGAATCAGTAACTGGTAGGGTAATTAACATATCTTAAAGAATTCTTAAATTACAATCAGAATATTCCATTATTCAAAATTGCAATACTTAACCACTTAATCACAACTTATCTTAATCATCTAGCAATTTCAAGAATTGCACTCAAACAATACATATATATAAAAAAAAAATTCACGATTTTATTTTCATCCTTTTGCTTATTATTCTTTTACTTTCTCACTTTATTTCTTTCTCGAAGAAAATTTCTTGACGATTTCTTTCCATTCTTCTAACTTATCAACTTATTTATTCTTATTCTTCTTGTTATTCTTTATTTTATTTCCTTGAAAGGAAATTCTTACGACTTTCATTTTCAAAAACAAGTCGACTCCAACGAGTTTGTTGTTCATGTCACTTTACGCAGGTGACATTCGTTTATTCTCTTTGATCCCTTTTATTCTGTCCTTTCCGATCTGATCGTTTCTTGGAAATTTTGGAACCAACGCTTCTTAGAACGTGTATGTTCTCAAAGAATCGGGAAGGCCTTAAAATTCGTCTAAATTCTCATGCCAACAAAACATTTTTAATAAAGAAATTATAACTCATATAATTTCACATACTTTCACATAGTATAGCATTCATGCTTTCACATACTTCACGTAATATCACAAAGTATAATCTTTATACTTCAATCAAATCATACTTGGCATACTTAATCTCATCATACTTGCATATTTTTTTTCACAAATTCTTGCATACTTAATCAAAAACTTCTTCTTAAAAGAATCATACTTCTGAAATTCTTTCCTTACTTTTCTTCTTTGGTTGAGTCGACGTAGCGGGAGGTTGAGTTGTCGTCTACACTCTTAAACTTAGTGTAATGACCTAACTTTACTTGAAAGAAGACTCGGGTATAGAGTATATACAAATACTCTATCTTACTACTTGAAAGAAATTCGTATGCAGAGCAGAAACCTGGCTCACAGACCCAAATCCCGAGGGACGGCAAAGCCAGGGTGCAATTAAGGGTTGGATTAAAGAAGCGGGGAAGAAGGGAGATGAATAAGAATAAACGAATAAACAGACATTAATAACAGAATATACTACGAACAAGACTTCATTATATAAAAGGAGTCGACCTTGAAGGATCGCTTGACAAGGATGTTCTCAAAAGAAACTAAGTTAACGTATGAACTTAGACTAAAAAAAAATATATACATCAACCCAAAAGAGTTTAGAGTTTGGCAGTGGAAAAACGTAGAACTTATACTCCGATCTTCTTTCCTAAACCATTCTACTCAACCTCCGCCGCTCCCGTCACTCAACCTGCACATTTTATAAAACATATGCAGGGTTAAGTACAAAAGCACTTAGTGGGCACATTGCCGAAAACATATCATAAGTATAGATAATCAGGCATCTTATTTCTGTAGCACATCGGGGTTTTTCAATAAATTCGCGTGTCTACTAAACATTTTCTTTCTCATTTTCACAAGCTTGCGCAAGCATTTTTCTCATATGTTACGTTCAATCTTGCCCAATAATTATCACCGTAGCTGGCCACCCCTCAACAGTGTTCCACACACAACGGCTACTGTGTACACTAACTTTGAATAACATGTCGGCTAACTCAAAGTCCGATCATTTTAGTTAGCAGGTCGGCTAACTAATAATTCTGGATAGCAGGTCGGCTAACTCAGACGGGTACAAGAGTACTCACATAAAAACAAATATTTCATGCTCTGATTATCGCGTTGAAAACACAATTATCAAAGCTGTAATAAAGATTTTCGAGCATCGCTCATTTTATTTCGTATATAGAAAAACCCACTTTACTGATTACAGAACTACAATTCGAGCTTCCGTCTCTGGTCCTCCGTCCTATCTTCGGTGCTGACTTCCCCCTTTTATCGTAAATAAACAAACTTAATAACTTGATCGCAACGATAAAAGAAACAGGAAATCGAAATCGGTTTTAGTCTTTTAGGCGTTTGCACTTTACTACTTTCTTTTGATTAACTAATAAACGAGACTTCGATCAATTCTCGTCTACAAACTGACTCGGCTCATTACTCGACACTTAGGTCAGTAGATAATGGATGTCGATAAGTTATAACGACTTAAAAGTTCACAAGGAACGAAGTTGAAAAGGATTCAACTTAAGAAATTAAGTTTTGGAAACTTACTGCACAATACAGTAGTTCTGGAGTTCGCATAGAACAGAGAATTCTTAAACAGGGGATGAAATTTTTACCAAAAGAAAACCACGGATGTCTAGTTTACTCTCCAATTTACGGATCTCGATTTCGTTAAGCGAGATAGAAGTTATGACAGTTTCCATGAAACGTCGCAAAACAGTCGCGCGAAACACTAATGCTCGACAAAACTCGACAACGATTCCCTAGGTTCGATTAATGCTATTCCACTTTTATTTTCACGAAAATTTCATCTCAATGCAGTCTAAATGCAATATCCCTTAATCGGGTTCACAATCACGTCTTTTGATTAAACAAACGACGAGCATTTCCTCGTCATTTTCAACTAACCAATTACTAAACCAAAATCAAGTTTCAATTTCTATTTCATTCTTCGACTTCTTAGTTTATAACTAAAACTCTTATTATCTCGTATCTCGGATGGAAATGTCGTCAACTACACTATTGTTTGTTTATCAATAACAATCATTATTATGAAAAGGGTTATCCTTATTCGACTTTTCTATCGGCTTTTAATCTCGATTCTCCGTCTCTTATCAAAATTCAAATCTTTTTAGAATTCGCTCAATTTTACGGTTACGATCATTAATTAACAAAATTAACATAGGTTCGAATCACAAACCTAAATTATTATCCATTCTCGACTTATCGATGATTGCTCGTCTCTTAACAAAATTACGATGTTCTCCGTTTTCGTTCAAATTTTACAACATCGATCATTATCTATCAAACATCACTAATATATAAACCATATTCTAAAAACATTAACGAGCTTCAACTTATCGACGGATTTCCGTCTCTTACGTTTTTCAATTTATTTTTAGAAAAATTCCAATTAATTATATATTCATCCTACAACACACTACATACCATTTCCATTAACAAATCATGCATATCATATCATCTTCTACATTAAATCATGCATTCTTCATCTCTTACACTTTTATTTTTATTTTTAGAAAATTCTAATTTAATTCATGTAGTCATCTAACATCATGTAGAACACTAATCCATCAATTAAACATCAAAGAAATCGAGCTACGAAAAACCCCTAAATCTAAGAAAAAAATCGGTAATTTCAATTAGGTTTGGAGGGATGATTTTCTTCGATTTCAAACCATAAAACCTAATTCTAGCATACTATATCATGTATTAAACAAAGGATCATCATGCTTCTTGACCTCTTAACTTTCGAAAAAAAAAGAAGTTAATGGAATCAAGATTTTGTTCGGTTCATTACGTAGAAGAAACTCCTACCTTGCCGAATATGAAGTCGGATATGAAATTGATCGGTAGACGAGAGACTTTTGATCTTGAGACAAGCTTGGATGAATTCTTCAATGGAGAAAATGAGAGAAAAAAAATGAGAGAGAGGATGATGGGGGGGGGGGGGGACGGTAATGGTGGAGTGAGGTTATTTGGCGGAAATATCTCGTTTTCGGTTTTAAAACGACGTTATAAAAGTCGAGAAATAAATTCTTAGTCGGTTACGCATTCGACGAAATCTAAATCGACCGTGAGATTAGAAATAAATCACATACTCGGAAAACCTAATTCGTTTTTCAAAATTCGAGAAAAAGTCGAGATAAGACAGTCTAAAATTCGCCCGGAAAAATCATAAAAACTGACTTTCTCTGGTGAACTCGTATCGAAGAAAAAGTGAATGTAAATTCTGACGGTTTTTCAATCTGAGTTTTCGGACGAAAAATCTATTGGACGCGAAAACCCTAATACCGTAGTCGTTCAACCGACTTCTGAAATTTATTTTTCAGAAACGGATTTCACCTTCAGTCTTAGAATAAAAAAATTTTAACTTAGGCGTGCAAAGCCTTAATTATTAATTAGATTTTTATTTTAATGGCGGAATAATTATCCGGGGTATTACAATGATAATTAGGAATCTAAACAAACCCTAATCATGCTCATCTAAATTATCAATCACACATTTGCATCATATTATCATAACATACTAGGAGCAATCATACTCACATCATTCATGCATATTTTCGGCTATGAGAGGGCTTAGAGCTAGGGTTTCTCATTTTCATGCAAACCACTTCCAATCATGCTCAAATATATCATCAAGGATTCATATATCCTCAATTCATCAATATGAGCTCATAATCAAAAAGCTCTAATTCTAATATTTTTACAATTTTCGGCACTTTCAATACAACCATGAAAAAATTCTCAAAAATTCCATATAAGCTCCAAATCTACCCAAGAACAAGGTTCCATGCTCAATTCATGCATATACAATCATCATCATCAAGATCTCACTTCTTCTACATGTAGTATTTTTCGAAAATTTCATATAATTGAGCAAGGGGGTTTCAAATCATGAAATTCACACATGGATAGATACATCTAGCTCCCCAAACCTCAAATCTTGCTTCAATTTCATCATAAAAGACATGAATCGAAAATGTAATACCCCAGATTTTCCGTACAGTCTTAAAAATTTAAAGTTATTAATAAAAATAGCTTTGCACGCCTAAGTTTACGATCTGAATTCTAAAACCAACGGTGAAATCCGTTTCCAAAAATAAATTACGGAAGTCAGTTAGATGACTACTGTATTTAGGGTTATCGCGTACGAAAACTTTTTAGTTCTGGAACTCAGAATGGAAAACCGTCTGATTTTTACATTCATGAAATCGCGATACGAACTCGCCCGAGAAAGTTCGTTTTTTTTATTTTCCGGACGAAACTCGGACTGTGTCATCCCGAGTTTTTGTCGGAATTTAGATTTTAAATATTACTTTCCGATTAAGTTTAATACGTTAGAGTTTTTGGTCGAATCGGAATTTGACGATTTTGTGCCGAGCTACGTTTTTCGTCTTTCGATTTCCGTAGCGTCGTATCGCGCCGGAAAAACGCGTATTTTCTCTTTTCCTTTCCCTCTTGGCCGACATTGCTACTCTCTCTACCTTAGGATATTTTTCATTTTTCTACTTTATACTTTACACCTAAGTCTTTGTTAGATATAACATAATACAATTAAGTCTTCATCCTCACTACTCTCTCTCCCTCATTTTCGAAATACACACACACATATACTCTCTCTTCCATTTCTTTTCTCCATTGAAGAAGCTCTAAGTTCTTGGACAAGGATTTTCCACACGTTCATCATCCAACCATCGAATCCTATTTCTTCCTTTAGTAAAGTTCAAGGTATTTATCTCCTCTCTAATCCTATCCAATTGGATTCTTTTTCTTTTCTTTTCTCATGTTGATCGAAAATTAGGATGATGAATTAGATGTCTTGATCTTTAATTAAGATAATTAGATGGTTTAGACATGATATCTATGATTAAAATTGAAAGAAAATCAAGAACCCTATTTTCTACTCAATACCGAAAATTAGGGGTTTGTAGTAGGATGTTTGGATTCTTCAATTAGTTGTGCAATTGATCTTAGGAGATGTTCGATTGATGATTAAAACAAGAAGAAATGAAAAGCCCTATGTTCGATTTAATGATGTAATAAGACTTGAATTGATTAATTGATGTTGTAGTAGTTGGATTAATGGATTAATGATGTTATTTGATGAAGAAAATCACCCCTTAAATTATTATGTTATTACCGAAAATTATGAGAAATTGGGGGTTTTCATGTAGCTTGATTTACTTGATGATTTGTTGATGAATTAATGTTGCTAATGATAATAGTTGATGATAGGAATTAAATGAGAATTTTCTAAAAATATTAATGAAGTTATAAGAGACAAAGAATTGGATTTAAGTTGAGTTTAAGTAATGATATGAAGTGATGATGTATATAATAATGAATCTCGTAAGATGTTGATTAATGTCGTAGAAAATGAACGAATTCCGATAACTTTTGGAATTTCGTAAGAGACGAACAAGTGGACGTAATTAATAATCGAGAAGTCGAGTAAGGATTCTAACTTGATAATAGTGTTTATAATGGACTAAGGAACGACTTTGTAGTTGACAACATGAGCATTCGGATTATTGTACTATGAGTTGTAGTTATAGTCGAGAACTAGAAACGAGAATTTGTTAACTTGTTGTTGGTATAGTAAATGGTAGTTGAAACGACGAGGTTTGATCGTCGTGGTTATAAACGAGTTTTGAAAAGGAGTCCTTCACGTACGGGAGTACGTGTTGACTACCTTGAGAGTCAAGTTTCGTGAGAAATCGAGTACGAGAACTTAGAACGAACTTAGGAAGTTATACGTCGTTTTGCGACCCTTCCCGGAAACTGTAATATCTTTTAGCTCATTTATCGGATTTGAGATCCATAAATTGGAGCGTAAACTAGACTTCCCAAGCTTTCTAATGGTATAAGGTTCATCCCCTGTTTCAAATTCCCCTGTTCTGGGCAGTCCCCAGAACTACTGCCTTGCGCAGTGAAATTTCTAAAGTTGTTTTCCTAAGATGTTTTCTTCGCAACTTAGTTTCTTTCGATCGTTTAAGCCGTAATAAGTTAACGACTATCTTCTATACAGACCTAAGAGTCGAGTATGAGACCTTTCGAGTTTTAAACGAGATTTGTTCAAGTCTCGTTCCCGTTTAATTAAAATGAAACTAGTAGCGTGCAAATGCCTAAAGAAATGAAACGACTAAAACCTAATTCGAATTTCTATGTTCGATTATCATTTACGACCGAATTTAAAGTGTTATTATTTTACGATGAAGGAGGAAGCCAGCAGTAAGGAAAGGACGGAAGATCAGGAGAACGGAAGCTCGTACTTAGTTCTGTAAACGCTAAGGTGGGCTTCTATATATAAAATAAAACGAGCAATGCTCGAAAACCTTTCTTTATCGCTTTGATATTTATGTTTTCAAAGTGATAATTATGGCATGAACTGTTTTATGTTTTATGTGATTTCTCTTGTACCTATCTGAGTTAACATTCGTGTTTTCCAGATTTATGAGTTAATCAAAATAGATTAACTAACGATCGACTCTGAGTTAGCTATTAAGTGCTTTCCAGAGTTAGTGCACTTTGTAACCTGTGGTGTATGTGGTATCCTGTTGAGGGGTAACCAGCCACGGTGAATGAGAATTGGTCAAGATTTGAACGTAACATACCAGAAAATGCCCGGCCGAGTAAATTGTGAAAATGAGTCAGAAAATGTTTTAGTAGACACAGGCCCCTTTCAATAAAACCCCGATGTGCTACAATTATGAAATGCCAGATTATCTATACTTATGTTATGTTTTCGGCATCGTGCCCACTAAGTACTTTCGTACTTGGCCCTGCATATGTTTTCTAAATGTGCAGGTTGAAGCGACGAGAGCGGCGGTGGTTGAAGTTGAGTCGAGTTGAGAAGTTAGGATTGCTTTAGCTTATGACCTACTTTCCGCTGCAAAACTCTAGTCTCTTTTTGAGGATATGTACATTAAACAAATCACTGTAGTTTGAGTCTGTAATCTTGAACTTAGATACTTTCGAGTACCTTTTGTCAAGTAATCCTTCGTGTTTAACTCTTTCTTTATAATAGTAAAGTCTTGTTCATTGAATGTATGATGTCTTTATGTATGTTTAGTTAGTCAGCCCCCTTCTTCCCCGTTTCTTTAATCCAATCTCAGTCGCACCCCGACTTCTGTCGTCCCTCGGGATTTGGGGCTGTGACAGAAAACCCCTAATTTTGACCATAAAAATCGACCCACGTGCATAATTCTAGGGCTTGATGTTTTTCATGCAATTGAATCCACAAAAGAAGTTCGTTTGGGGCTAGCATCATCATACCTAAAGAGTAGGAGGAATCAAGAACACCTCTTTGGATTCTTGATTTGGCCGAAAATCTTCCTAGAGAAAGAGAGGGAAGATTTCAAAAATTCTTCACCATAAAAATGAAGAATCTAGTGAAAGAATAAAGATTCTAACCTTTGATCAAAAACTAGTGTCTAACCCGTCAAAAATCGACGGAAATCACATTATATTATAATTTATAAGTATGTAATCATAAAAGTATGACAATATTATATATAGAAGAGTAATAATAATTCAATAAAATCTTACAAAAGTGGTGAATGAAAATAAAATACATCAATAAAGTTGTTTCTTCTATTTCATATGTACCTTTAACAAATATTTTTACCTTTATCAAATTATTTTGAGATATATAAGCATAAGCATTAAAATTAAGTAATTAATGTTATTTTTGAGTAATAATATTTTGACAATTGATCAAAAAGAGTGTTTCTTTGATTTTTTTTATTCCACTTTATTTAGTTGTGAAAAATAAATAGAGATATTCAACTAATTCTTTTGTACAGAACAAACATATGAAAAGTTAGCTTTGTAGTTACCTCAAAATCTGTCAAAGATTCATCATATACAATGTTAATTATTGTGCGTCCGATCATCTCGTCGCAATTAAAATTTTGAAATCTCTCTCTCTAGTGTACTCCTGAGATTGAAACGTATTATTAGTCATGCGTAGCTTTGAATCATCTCGTCCAACGTTAATTGTTATAATACTTATGAAAGATTATTTATTTGGTAAAATTTATTTTTTATAAGAAATTATTGCTCTTTTTATATAAATTCTCCTATTATGAAGACTATTATAAATTTTATGTGGGACCAAAGTTTCTTATTTTATTAATTATTATTTTCTTCATAATTTTCCTTCTATCTTATACATTATAGATGCAATATTTTATTATTTCGAATATAAAAATAAGACGTCCTTCGAAATTCATGTTTTCTAATTATCTATCAAATTAAATAAATTAAAATAGGCAACTTAATAATACGTAAAAAAATAATTAAAATTTCAATAAAATAAGATTTTTTATTAGCCCAACTAACTAATAATTGCCCAATAAATTGGTTATGAAAAATAATTTTGGGATTAAAAAATACACGTTAGTTTTGAGTATTTATATAGACTTTTTAAGTGTGTAGTCTTATTGAAAAACAATGTAGGATAAACTATTTTATATTAATGTCATGTCTTAAATTTACTTATATATGAAGATTCAAAATAAAAAGAAATCGAGATTAGATATTGAAATAATTAGAGTGAGAATTTCCATATGTGCCATCATAAATTATATTAGACTTATAACCACGTAAATTATTTCCCCAAAAATGGTACGACAATATTTTAATATATTCATTCCTTATTTAATTATCAGATTTTGAGAATATATAAATATATATTAGAATAATGAAATAATAAAAATGTATAAAATGATGATTTAAGATAAATGAGATCACTGAATAGAGATTGTGTCACGTAATACCTATTATTAAGGGGAAGTCTCAAATACGCAATTATTTTAATAATAGATAGATAGATAGATAGATAGATAGATAGATAGATAGAGAGAGAGAGATATACCAAATTAAATAAAAGGTTAATAAATATTAGGCAAAATTGGATAAAAAACCAGATTTCGGTATAAGGTCGGGTATTTTTATCTAATTTTCCCTGTCATCTCAGCTTTCCGGAAATCCACATCAGCAACGATTTAGCCGGAAATCATCACCGGACAGACATTGCAACAAATTGGAAGGTTGATATATTTTTTGCTACAATTAAAAAGTTTGTCAAAAAAACTAAATTCTGGTGTAAAGTCGGGTATTTTTATCCAATTTTGCCTAAATATTATATTATTTATTTGACAATTGGCCAATCAAATAAAATATTTTAGTACAAAATAACTGCAGGATGCATGAGAAAATACACATAAATTTTGATTATTTATATAAGCTCTCCAAGAGTAGAGTCTTTTTTAAAAGCAATGTGGGATATAAAAGTTTAGACTAATCAAAATGGAGAAAATTAATCAAATAAAATGTCTAATAGTATCTGTCACACCCCGACTCCCGAGGTGCGAATAACGACACTAACACTACTAAACCATCTACTAACTCAACTAACATAAGGGAATCATGCTCGGGAAACAAGGGGAAATCTCAACTGAAAGCGATAACAAACAAGGCATGCTTCCAAATTTTAAATGGAACAACCAACGGGCATGGATAATTTAAATATCAAGTCCAAATCGGAATAAGTATATCAAGTTCACAAGAAACGAGAATAAAGGATAAGCGGTAAATTGTATCGAGCACATCGCTCCTGAATTAGAACATGTGTCAGAGTATAATTCAAAAACATATCAAAAGACTTCAATTAACATAGCATTGCATTGCAGCGGAAATCTCGACTCAATCCCAACAACTACATGTATGAAGACATGCAATTGCCAGTCCACTTTCTACTCGACCAAAATAAACACACCACCAAGCCGTCCACGGCATCCACATCCCGCTAACCTGCACGTTTAGAAATACATGCAGGGCTGAGTACTTCGTACTCAGTGAACACGTGCCAAAATATTTGGAAACTTGCTCTTAGAGCTATACAATTGAACTTGCCTTGCCGAAGCATCACAAGTATTAATGCAATTAAAAATCGTTTACTTGTGAATGCAAAAACATTTTCTTTCTGAATAGACTGCGCAGTCAAAACATAATATATACTCAATCAAAGGCATGTATCATCTGCCACATTAACTCTGTGCCGAGAAGTAGACCTCCTTCTCAAACACTGTGACCGGCTAAACCGAAGTAAAGCTCACAGTCACCTCAACCATTCAAATACCACACGTAGGTTCCTGTCTTTCACAGGGCATTCATATCTCAAGCAGATGATAAAGCATACCAAAACTCATGTAAAAACGGCAAGTCAATTGAACTTCAAAACTCACATAATAGTAATACTCAATAACAATAATCGCATTTATCGGAGATTTTGATTTTAGAAAAGCCCACCTGACTTCCGAAGATTCTAGCTAGGCTACATACTCTTTGAACGTCCTTGCTACTTTCCCGTCCCGCTCGGTCCTTCACAATTTGACATCGAAATAAAGATTAAGACTCTCGATGCGTAAGACGTAAAGTAGATTTTGGCTTCGAATGAAGGACTTCTACTTGACTCGTCTCTCCCTATTTTTCTCTTTTCTAAATCAATATCCTTTCTCGACTTTCTCGTTCTCGACTTGTCGACTCTACTCTGTTACTAATTAGTTCGTCTCACATTCTCGTTTCTAAATTACTTCTACTTTAGCAATTCTCACTAGTTAAGGGAATATTACTTGTCTCGATTACATTACTCAAATTTTCTCTCGTATTATCGATCATGTTTCGTATATAAGCATTATCAACAATTTGAACAAGTCATTTCATCATAAGCGAAATATAAACATTTCACATAAACACTTAGATTCAATCAAGCATAATAAATTCAACATAGAATTTAATCAAACATATTATCTCAAACATGATTCACACTCCAAATTCAATTAGCAATTACTCAACATTGCTCGACTCTAGTTTTGGAAAAGACGTTAACTTCGATCTCATAAAATAATTTCATGTCTTTTCAATAAAGCGAATAAAAGTTCAAATATTAAGAATTTAAAAACTCAAATAATCATTTAATATTTCTCGACTCAATATACGACATTATTTCAAAATATGTCGTCTTTTCTCAACTATGTATACATACTCGCATACGTACTATTATTTTATCTATTTATTCTATTGTTATAATTTCTCTTTTCCTCATTCTCAATTAACTCTTATTTAATAGAAATTCGTTTTCTTTTCTTAATATTCAAAACTTGATAGCTTCATCGACGTAATTCTAAATAAAATGATTTGAAAGGCAAACTCAATTAATTTAACTCAAGCGTCATCAATTATTCAATACTCTACATACTATCATTAAACGAGCTTTTAAACACTTGTCATTTAATAAACTCGATTCTCATATCAAAATAATTCTTATTAAACTTTCTTCTCTCATTTTTCTAACACTTCTTATTTAATTTAATAATTAAACATTAAAAACTTACTCAATTTATTTTTGCTAATTTAATGAATAACTCTTACTCGACTCTATACTCACGAGTTTCTCTTACTCGACTTATCTCTTCATAGATTATCTAAGCTCATCTTAACTTGTTATTCTCATATTCTATTATTTCTTATTTTACTAAGAAATCATTTAATAAAATTTAATTTTATTATTTTTATTTCAAAACTCTTTTATTAATCTTGTTATTAAACGAGTAAACGAACTCGGACTCGACTTAACTCTTTACTAAATTTCTTGTACTCGACTCTTCAATTATTTTCTCTTTAAAGGAGAATTTATCTAACTTAAGATTAATTCCTTATTATTTCTCGTTCGATTGAACGACTCAACCTCGACTAACTCGTCTCAAATTTTATACTCAACTTTTAATTCTAATTTTCTTAACTCTAAGTCCTCTTTTTTTTCTCAATTATTTTTTCTTTTACTTTCTAATTACTTAACAAAGAATTATTTTTCTTTGTTTTTACTCAATTTCATGTCTCATAATTAATTTAATAATTTTTCTCCTTTTATTTTCTACTTAATTTTATTCTCAAATTTTCTAATTATTTTAATAATTTAATTTATTTTATAATTAATTTTAGTGTTCTTTAAATCTTCATAAAAACACCAAGAACACTCATTCAAATCTTCAAAAATACACCAAGAACACCTAGAACACACACTAGGCATTTAAATTTCTTTTTCTTCGATTTCTTCATGTTTTTGCACTAAAATTTCTATTTTCTTCATTTCAAAATTTCTTATGGAACATCTAACACTCTAAATTAAATACAAACATACTCATATCATCATATCATCAAAATCATCATAAATTACTAAAAATCATCAAAAATATTTCCTCAAACATGCATATATCTCGATTTTCTCATATAAGAACATAATGAATTAAATCGTCAAAATCTCACACTCATCTCATGCTCATAACATCAATAAATCACTAAACAACAAATCAATCAAATTTCTTCTCCAAAGCCTTGAAAACTCACGGCATTTTTAAAAAAAAATAAGCAATTTATTTTCTCAAATTTCTCATGCATAATAACCATTCCAATCATACACATATACACATATAAATCATATATCATCAAGAAATCATGCAAATTCGATTTTCTTCCACTTTTCCCTATTTTTCAGTTTTAACCAAATTTTTAGGGATTTTTATTTTTCTTTTCTCCTTTAATTCTTAGATCGATTTCTAGGGTTCGATTTCCTAATAATTTCCTAACTTTGATTTTCACATCTCAAAACCATAGTTTGCCTAAACATAAATTAAAGCATGCATATTTCTTTCTTTTAGGGATTAGGGATTACATATATACAATTAACAAAATGAATAACCTACTTTAAAAGATTAAATCGAAGCTCTTCTCTTGATCTTGGTGGAACCGAAAATGGAGGGATTGGGGAGCTCCATCTCTAGCTTGGAATTTCCATGGTGGATTTCACCTTGAACCTCAAGAAAAATAAAACAATAATCACCATGTCTTCTAGGGCTAAAGTGCCGAAATTATTGAAGAAAAGAGATAGATGGTTTCCTTGGAATTGAACTAAAAAATGGATGAATTTGTTTACCTCTTCATTTAGGGTTTGAAGAATTAAAGAGGATGATGATGATCTTCTTGAAGATTGAAGCTTGGAGCTTGAGAATTGAAGCTTCAATGGAGATTTCTCCAACTTATGTGTGTTTGTGTGTATATCTCGCGGCAATGAGAGGGAGAGAGAGAAATTTTCTTCTTTGCTTGATAATGATACTCAATAGAGAGAGAGAGAGTTGAGAGAGTGATGAGAGATGAATGATAGTTATGAGATAGATGGAGTGAATGAGATGAATTCATCTTTAAGAAAGAAATAAAATGGAATATGATCATGATATTCTCCCTAGAGTAGAAAATAGGGTACCTAGGAGAGAGAGAGAGATTAGGGGGAGAGAGATAGGGAGGTCGGTGGGAGAGGGAGAGAGATGGGAGAGAGATTCTCTTTCCTCACAGATATAATTTTCCCCGGATGAAAAAGTTTTCCGGTAGAATATGTCCGTGCTCTAAACTCTCCTCGTCTCGTTTCCGACATCGAAAACACCTCAACTCTATCTCATGTCCCGCGAAACAAATCAAGGATTCCGAATATCTAATTTTTAGGTTGAAATTCCAAGTAATGAAGAAAAACCTAAAATTGCTCGGCTAATTTATTCGTTTAGAACTAAACTTTTAGAATTATCTCATGTGATCTCAGATGAGCTTCTAACATATCTCAGGGGCCTTAGAATTAATTCTAGATTCAAAAAACACTAATTAGGTTAAGTTCTGAGTTCGTTAGTGAATAGTGTTTTCTCGGTTCTCGTTACTATTCACTGAAAAGTAAAACTTCTCAGAATTCTCTGAAATTCATACTCATGCTCAAAATCATATAAATAAACTCAATTAATGCATCACAGACTCGATTCGGATAATCGAATCGAGAAGAATTCACGTCCAAGCACATAAGGGCAATTTGGTCTTTTCAAGCAAATTCCTTTTCTTGGAAAATTTTATTTACTTAAGGCATATTATTTTAGCATATAAAGGCATTTAAGGACTTATAAAAGCTCGGGGTATTACATCCTCACCCCCTTAAGAAAAATTTCGTCCCGAAATTTACTAACCTTGAGAAAACAGCTCGGGATATTTCGATCTCATCTTTTCATCGAGTTCCCACGTAGCCTCTTCAAGATCGTGATGACACCACTTAATCTTAACTAAGGGAATCGATTGCATTCTAAGCTGCTAGACCTTACGGTCTAAGATTTTCTAGGGCTTCTTCTCGTAGCTTAGATCTGGCTTTAAAGCCACATCTTCTTGGCGAATCACGTGCTTCGGATCGAAAATATACTTCCTCAATTGCGACACATGAAAAACGTTATGCGAATTCCCAAAACTGGGAGGCAACACTAACCTATATGATACGGCTCCAATCCTCTCAAGAATTTCAAACGGTCCTATGAAACGAGGCTTTAGCTTTCCTATAACACCGAAACGGTGCACTCCTCTCAAAGGGGACACTTTCAAAATGACTTTATTTCCTACATCGAACTCTATCTCGGATCTTCGGTTGTCGACATACTACTTCTGTCGACTTTGGGCTTCCTTAATTTTCTCGCGAATCTGACGAACAGATTCTATCATCTCCTTTATCGCTTCTGGCCCTATCACTTTTCTCTCGCCTACTTCGTCCCAATAGAGCGGAGATCTACACTTGCTTCCATAAAGGGCTTCGTAAGGGGCCATTCCAATCGTATTCTGATAGCTATTATTATAAGCAAATTTGACAAGAGGTAAAATTTTCTCCCACTCGTCTCCTTTGTCTAATAAAACAGCTCTTAAAATATCCTCGAGAATTTGAATCGTCCTTTCTGACTGACCATCTGTCTGAGGATAATAAGCAGTGCTAAACTGCAACTGTGTTCCCAATTCGTTTTGGAAACTTTCCCAAAAACGGGCTGTGAACTTCGAATCTCGGTCGGAGGTAATCGTACTTGGCACTCCGTATAATCTCACAATCTCTTTAACATAAATCTGAGCCAACTTATCTGATCCATAGGTATGTGGAATAGGGATGAAATGAGTGGACTTCGTCAATCTATCCACAATTACCCATATAACTGTATTTTCTTTTCTCGATCTTGGCAAACCCGTCACGAAATCCATCGTGATACCATCCCACTTCCATTCTGGGACTGGTAGCGGTTGTAAGGGTCCATACGGTCTTTGGTGTAGAGACTTCACTTGTTGACAAACTAAACATCTTTCAACATACATGGCCACGTCCTTTTTCAATCCTTCCCACCAAAACTGTTGCTTTAAGTCTTGGTACATCTTCGTACTGCCGGGATGGGCTGTATACGGGGTCTCATGAGCTTCACTCATTATCTCGTTTCTTAACTTCTCATCGTTGGGCACACAAATCCTTCATTGAAACAATAAAGCATTATCTCTTGACTCTGAAAAATCTTTAACTCCTTCCTTTCTAATCTTCAACCTCAACTTGTCCAATTCTTCGTCTTTTCTTTGACCTTCTATGATACGAGACCTCAAATCTGGCATTACTACTAAAGTAGCAATCACTTGCTCTACTGTTGCTGGAGGTATAATTACTTCGATCTTCATTTTCCCAAATTCCTTGATCAATCTTGCTTCTTCACTTAGCAAAAATCCTAACTCGGTTTCTTCTGAATTCTCCATTCTTCTTTTTCGGCTTAACGCGTCGGCTACAACATTAGCTTTGCTGGGATGATAGGATATCTTGCAATCGTAATCTTTCACCAACTCGAGCCATCTTCTCTGTCTCATATTCAACTCTTTCTTCTCAAAGAAATACTTCAAACTCTTATGAACCGAAAAGATTTCACACTTGGCTCCATAAAGATAATGTCTCCAAATTTTCAAAGCATGCACTACGGCTGCTAATTCCAAATCAAGAGTTGGATACTTCTCTTCATGGGGTTTAAGTTGTCTTGAAGCATATGCTATGACTCTTCCATCTTGCATTAGGACACATCCTAATCCTTGAGCTGATGCATTAGTATAAATGGTGTAGTCTTTTCCTGGTTCGGGAAGAGCTCATACTGGAGCTGAAGTTAATCTTATCTTGAGCTCTTAGAAACTTCTCTCACATTCCTCCGTCCACTCAAACTTCGATTCTTTCTTCAACAAACTCGTCATCAATTTCGCGATCTTGGAAAATCCTTCTATGAATCTCCAATAGTAACCTGCTAAACCGAGGAAACTACGGATTTCATGAACTGACTTCGGTGATTTCCAATCTTGCACAACTTTCACCTTTTCTATGTCAACTTTAATTCCTTCAGACGAAACAACGTGTCCTAAGAAATTCACTTCTTTCAGCCAAAATTCACACTTACTGAATTTGGCATATAACTTCTCGGATCTTAACTTCTCCAACACGATTCACAGATGCTTCTCGTGTTCTGCTTCATTCCTTGAATACACCAATATGTCGTCTATGAAGACAATCACAAATTTATCCAAAAATTCGTGAAAAAATCTATTCATCAAATCCATGAATACTACTGGAGCATTAGTCAAACCAAATGGCATTACTATGAATTCGTAATGTCCATATCTCGTCTTGAAAGCGGTCTTAGGAACATCTTCTTGCTTGATCTTCAGTTGATGGTATCCGGATCTTAAGTCAATCTTGGAGAAAACACTGACTCCTTTTAGCTGATCAAACAAATCGTCTATCCTTGGTAAAGGATACTTGTTCTTGAGCGTATCTTGTTAAGCTCTTGGTAATCTATGCACATCCTCAAACTTCCGTTCTTCTTCTTCACAAATAGGATCGGGGCTCCCCAAGGCGAAACGCTTGGTCGGATAAAACCCAAATCTAATAGTTCTTGCAACTGGATCTTCAATTCTTGGAGTTCATTTGGGGCCATTCTGTACGGAGCTTTTGATATTGGGGCTGATCCTGGTTCTAGATCAATCGTAAACTCCAATTGCCGGTCGGGAGGCAATCCTGGGATTATTTCTGGAAATACGTCTTTAAATTCTCGCACAATAGGCACGTCATCGATACTCAACTCTTGGTTCTTATCTTTGTTCAAGTAAATTAGATACACTTTTGTACCTTTGTTTCTCATTAGCTTCTGCGCTTTCATAGCTGAAATTATCGGCATACTCTTCCTTACTCTCTTCTCAACTCCAAAAACTACAGTCGGCTCTTCTCCAGGGGGTTGAAACAAAATCTGCCTCAGGTCACATCAAATCGTTGCAAAATTCTCGGTTAACCAATCCATTCCTAGGATTATGTCTATGTCCTACATTTGAATCAGATTTAGGGATTTCGCTAACAACTTACGACTTCCGAATTCGAATTCTAAGTTCGAGCAAACACGAGAAATTAACGCAGATTTACCTAAAGGGGTTGCGACTCTAAGCACCTGGTTCGATTCTTCTAAACTCAAACCTAAATTTTCTATGCAAGCACTAGATATAAACGAATGCGAAGTGCCGGTATCAAACAAAACAATAATAGGTATGCCGTTAAGCTTTCCCATACCTACTAGATTTCCTTGGTCTTTAGCTGACGGTTTCTGCTCAATTGCAAAGGCTCTTTGGAAATGCGGCGGCTCCTGCTGAGAAGGTTGCTGCTTTGGCTGCTGTGGCTTACGCTGATACTGAAGAAACTCTTGTGGTCGAGTTGCCTCAATGGCTTTCATTTGGGACGGCTGAAACTGATTTGGCCTTCCGCCCCTCATTCCTTGCTGCTTACTTGGGCATTGGTTCGAGAAATGACCAGGCTGATCACAAGTATAACAGACATTACTTCCAATTTTACAGATGCCTTGATGCATCCATCCACACTTCGAACAAGGGGAAAGTCCTTGAGGTCCTACAAGCACATTGCTTCGATTAACCAGCGGAGCTCTCGCTTTTTGGGTTTGCTGAGATTGCTGCTGTCCTTTTCCTTGCCAAGGCTTCTTACTTGGGTGGCCTCCACCACTCCATTTTCCCTTTCTCTTTCCATGCTGACCGAACTGAGACTGATGGGTAGTTACGGTCGTCGTCGTTTGGCTTTGGAACTGAGGATTCGCTGAGGAATGCAATCCTTTTTCTAGCTGCATAGCCAACTTCATGTCTAGTGCTCGATTAAGGACTTCTACGTAAGTCAAACCACTTTGACTGGCGAGAACTACTCGAATATCTTGCCTCAATCCTTCTCGGAACAGCTCGCACATTTTCTCGTCGGTATCTACCTTATCAGGCGCAAATCGAGCTAATTCGCAAAACTCACGATCGTACTCAGCTACAGTCTTCTTTCCTTATCTCAGATTGGCAAATTCGTTCGCCTTCTACTTACGGTAACTCCTTGGCACATACTTTTCATACAACGCTTCCTTGAATTGTTCCCACGTCAAATTTTCACGCTCTTCTAGAGTATACATCCTCTATCTTGCTTCCCACCAATAGTCGGCAGTTCATTTCAATTGATACGTCATGCACTCGAGACGTTCGCGATCGGTGCAACGAAGGAATCTAAAAATTCACTCAAGAGAATGAATCCAGTCTTCGGCTTCTACTGGACTGCCTTTACCATCGAAGGTTGGGGGATTTTGGCAAAGAAAAAGATTCTTCTACTCAACGTTCATTTAAAGGGGGCGGAGTAGGATCTCGCTGCCCCTCTTCCTCATCTCTAACATTTCTAACGTTTCTTCGTCTTGGCGGCATTCTAAAGAAATGTAAAAGAAAATTTTAAGCCACTTGAAAGGAATAAATTATCTCACTTGAAACCTTTCTCAATTCTGAAAATATTTCCCTTTTTCAAGAGGAATATGATTCTCGATCGGTACTTATCAAACAGAATCAATTTAATAATTGCTGCAAATAATTGAATCATCTCAAATTCACATATCTCAAACAATTAAATTCTCAATTCAAAAATAATCAATCATTATAAAGGATAAAAGACATTCACATCATCATCATATATATATCTTCTCAAAACAAATATTTCTCAACATTCAATCACAATCATAATCTCAAGCATCATCACATCAATATCCACATATTCTCAAATTAAATTTTTCTCAATACTCAAAGCAATCATGCATCCTCATGCTATTATTTTGGCTCGCATATATCTCGTTTACCTTTACTCAAATTTTATTATTTATTTATTGCTAAGGAGTAGCTTATTCAACTTTACTCAAATCTTACCTCGTCTCAATCATAAGTTAGGAATCTTGAATTTTCAGATTTATTTAATTACTTGGGAGACTCAAAGTTGATTTTAACGGCCTAACGGCTCTTTCTTTCATATCACCCGACGATGGCCTCTTTTGAGGACTTACAACAAAATAAGGGATTAACTTTTACATCGAAAAATTTCCCACACGTCAACACGATGGTCTACAACTCAAATCTAACTACACGAGCTATCACTTCGCGTTCAATTCTACTAGCTAACCAAACATCAAGTCATAAATATTTACATTACTGCGGAAAGGTAAAAGAGTTCAAATCTTAGACGTAAAAGTAAAGATTGTTCGATATTTCTCCACAGCTTGCTTGAACTGTAACTAAATAGTAGAATCACCCTCACTCGGGCAGTCATCATCATACTGTTCTTCGTCAAGATACTCCTTTGGGTTATTCTCCTCTAGGTTCTCTTCCTCCTCGGGATCCTTCTCCTCTTCTGGATCCTCTTCGGGATCCTCCTCCTCCTCTTCTGCGCCGTCATTTATGATGTTGAAACGCTCACGTTCGGCTGCCCTTATTTCCTTTTCATAGTCGTGGAAGGTGTAGTTGATTGCTTCCCAGGGGTTCGTCATGTCTCCTGTATCCTCGTCTTCAAAACGACCGTTGACGTCCTCTAGCTCTGACTCGACCCATGGAGGTATCTCGGGATTATCCTCGTTGCGACGAAGGTAGGATGCCATATCGGCTGGAGCGCCATACTGTAACTCACGTCCGTCATCAGGCCTCACTACAAGGGTAGGAGCAAAAGTGTATGGAGCGGGGAAGTAGTTGTTCGGTAGAGCTTGAAGATAACCGCTTCCCACGGTAGCTGCGACTGTCGAATTCTCGTCATACTCGTCGTCATTACCGTCACCAGAACGGGCTGGCCTAGAGGGCTGGGCTACGGGCTGAACCGGAGAAGAAGTTTGGTTACGACACATATACTTCGCAAACTGGTCATTTAAAGGTGGCAAGGTTCCGTTAGGATCGTGAAGACCGTTCGACTGCAGAGCCGTCGAACTAGATGAGGCAAAAGGATCATAGGCTCAAATGGGGAGTACACCACCCGAATACGGGTAGTCCTGGTAAGCAGCCTCGAGGCTCTGGCTCAACACGAGGCGGTGAAGGGACACTGGGAGGAACTGGGCCATCTTGGAGCACAGGCGGGGGACTATGAACAAAACCATTTGGCTTGGCAGGGAGGTCAACATCATACGGGGCTGGAGGCGGTTCACCATATTGCATATACTATCCGGAAATAGTGGAGATGAACACGTTATAGTCGCCATAAAGATAGCCATCAAGATAGCGATGTCCGAGAAATCGGAGCACTAGTGAAGCTGCCCAATCTCGCTATTCACGAGGCAAAGCCTGAATCAAGTGTATCATTCCGTCTAACGCTCCTATGTCCATGTACTGAACCTTTTCCCAGATCTTATGGTAACGAGCTAAGAATTCCGCAATAGTCTCAGAGTTCATCTTTCTCACATGCAGGTACTCCTGCATCCACTCACGATCGGCCATCCGATCACCACATACTCATTCTTGCTTTCCATAGGGGTATTATCGCTCAGGGTACTTGGCATTTCCATTTCACGAAATCGTTTGCACAAACGTTCCATCCTTTTTGATTTTCCACACAAAAATGCATTAGGGAAGGCATTCTAAAGCAATCTAGTTATTCAATCTACTTATAAAACTTTTATCTCTAGACGAGCGCAAATAATAAACTCAATAACTCAATAACTCAATTATCATTTTAAACTTGAAAGCTTTTGAAAATAAAGCGTACCTGGTTTCCGGATGAGATGGGGGATTGCTTGGTGTGTTACTGACTAAAATAAGTCTAGGAAATAATTCTAGACTCGACTCATCAAAGAAAGTTAGACTCCAGAGCAGACAGACCTGCTCTGATACCATTATGTCACACCCCGACTCCCGAAGTGCGACTAACGACACTAACACTACTAAACCATCTACTAACTCAACTCACATAAGGGAATCATGCTCGGAAAACAAGGGGAAATCTCAACTGAAAGCGATAACAAACAAGGCATGCTTCCAAATTTTAAATGGAACAACCAACGAGCATGGATAATTTACATATCAAGTCCAAATCGGAATAAGTATATCAAGTTCACAAGAAACGAGAATAAAGGATAAGCGGTAAATTGTATCGAGCACATCGCTCCTGAATTAGAACATGTGTGGAGTATAATTCAAAACCATATCAAAAGACATCAATTAACATAGCATTGCATTGCAGCGGAAATCTCGACTTAATCCCAACAACTACATATATGAAGACATGCAATTGTCAGTCCACTTTCTACTAGACAAAAATAAACACACCACCAAGCCGTCCACGCCATCCACATCCCGCTAACCTGCACATTTAGAAATACATGCAGGGCTGAGTACTTCGTACTCAGTGAACACGTGCCAAAATATTTGGAAACTTGCTCTTAGAGCTATACAAATGAACTCGCGTTGCCGAAGCATCACAAGTGTTAATGCAATTAAAAATCGTTTACTTGTGAATGCAAAAACATTTTCTTTCTGAATAGACTGCGCAGTCAAAACATAATATATACTCAATCTACCACATTAACTCTGTGCCGAGAAGTAGGCCTCCTTCTCAAACACTGTGACCGGCTAAACCGAAGTAAAGCTCACAGTTACCTCAACCATTCAAATACCACACGTGGGTTCCTGTCTTTCACAGGGCATTCATATCTCAAGCAAATGATAAAGCATACCAAAACTCATGTAAAAACGGCAAGTTAATTGAACTTCAAAACTTACATAATAATAATACTCAATAACAATAATAGCATTTATCGGAGATTTTGGTTTTAGAAAAGCCCACCTGACTTCCGAAGATTCTAGCTAGGCTGCATACTCTTTGAACGTCCTTGCTACTTTCCCGTCCCGCTCGGTCTTTCACAATTTGACATCGAAATAAAGATTAAGACTCCCGATGCGTAAGACGTAAAGTAGATTTCGGCTTCGACTGAAGGACTTCTACTTGACTCGTCTCTCTCTATTTTTCTCTTTTCTAAATCAATATCCTTTTTCGACTTACTCGTTCTCAACTCGTCGACTCTACTCGGTTACTAATTAGTTCGTCTCACATTCTCGTTTCTAAATTACTTCTACTTTAGTAATTCTCACTAGTTAAGGGAATATTACTTATCTCGATTGCATTTGTAATACCCCGGAAAATTTCTACTGCGTTAAAAATTTAAAGTTAATAATAATTATGGATTTGCACGCCTAAGATCATGAAATTAAATTCTAAGATTTACGGTGAAATCCGTTTCCGAAAATAATTTCCAGAAATCGAACGAACGACTACTGTATTAGGGTTTTCACGTCCGTTAAGTTTTTCGCCCAAAAACTCGGAATCGAATTCCGTCAGAATTTACATTCACTTTTTCTTCGAGACGAGTTCATTGGAGAAAGTTAATTTTTATAATTTTCTGGACGAATTTTGGACTGTGACGTCTCGACTTTTTTCTCGAATTTTGAAAAACGAATTAGGTTTTCCGAGTACGTAAATTATTTCCAGCCTAACGGACGAATTAGATTTCGTCAATTCCGTAACTAACTAGAAAAGTATTCCTCGACTTTTAAAACGGCGTTTAAGAGCCGAAAACAAGTTATTTCGTATAAAATTTCCTCGCCAAACACACCTTAAACGAGTCACACCATTTTGTTAGATATTTCTAACTACTTTATGACTCACCATAAGTGAGTCATCACTCCTTCTTCTTCATCTCCATACCGCCACTCTCCCCCATCCATTCTCTCTCATTTCTTCTTCAATCATCCTCCATAGAAGCTCTATCTCAAGCTCTCTCCAAGATCGATACTCCTCCGTCTACCGATCAAATCCAAATCCGAGTTTATATTACGAAAGGTAAGAGCTTCGTCTCTAGTTTGAACCGAACAAATCTCCTCTTCCCCATCTTTTATTTTTTTCGAAACTTTGGGGTTTGATAGCATGTGATTTTCTTGTTCGATACATGTTCTAGGATGTTTAGAATCGAGTCCTACGGATCAAATCATGAAGAAAAAATCAAGAACCCTAACTCCTAATTAGTACCGAAATTTTTCAGATTTTAGGGCTTTTATTCGTGCTCGATTTCTTTGTCGATTGAATGTTAGATTAGTGTTTCTTATGATGTTAATTGATCATATGAATTGTTTTAGATTTTTCTAAAAATAAAATCCAAAATCTAAGAGACGAAGAAGGCTCGATTTAGGTTAGTAAATGTTATGATATGCTCGATTGTTTAATGGAAATGAGATATATGATACATGAGGTCGAATATATATTAAATTGAGATTTTTCTAAAAATATTAGGTAAAGTATAAGAGACGAAAATCCATAAATAAACCGAGTTTGGTTAATGAATTAAGGATATGGATCACTTACTAATGAGTCTTGATAGATGTCGGATAATGTTGTAGAATTTAATCGGATTCTATTAACGTTGAATTTTTGATAAGAAACGAAGCAACGAGCCTAAGTATCGATGGAAAAGTCGAACCAAGAAAATAATTGGATATTAATGAATCTTATCGTTAAGTGAACAAGTTCGTAGTTGACGACGTATTAATCCGAGTTATGAAATGATAGGTTATATTTGAAACCGAGAAATTAGGAATTGAATTAGGAACTTGATTTGGTTTAGTAATTGTATAGTTTGAACGACGAGTTTTGATCGTCGTGTTTATAATCGAGAAATGGAAAGGGGTTTATCACGTATAATAATACAAGGTGACTGCCTTGGGTCAGTTTTTGTGCGAAAATAAAAGTGTTTAAGCTTTAATCGAACCTAGAAAAGCGTGCGTTGATTTTATCAAGCCTTAGGGTTAACTCGGCAGTTTTTGCGACGTTCCACGGAAACTGCGATATCTCCTAGCTCGTTAATTGGAATCAAGATCCGCGAATTGGAGAGTAAACTAGACATCCGTACCTTTCTTTTGCTATAAGATTCGACCCCTGTTTCGTAATCCCCTGTTCTGGACAGACTTACTGACCTCGTGCAGTGCATGTTTAAAATGTAGTTTCTTAAGTTGAACTCTTCTCAACTTGAACTCTTTCGATCTTTTTAGTCGTTTCAAGTTATCAACTACCTTCTTTCTACTGACCTAAAGTGTCGAGTACAGAACTGAGTGAGCGTCAAACGAGATGCGTTCATATCTCGTTTCTTTTTTCTAACTAAAAGAGTTTACTTAGCGTGCAAACGTCTAAAGAACAAAAACTTAATCCGATTCTTTTCGTATTCATTTATCGTTTGCGACCGAGCTTTAAAGTATGATTTTTTTTACGATAAAGGAGGAAGTTGACACCAAGGTTAGGACGCAGACCAGAAGACGGAAGCACGTGTCTTGTTCTATAATCTATAAGGTGGGCTTTTCTTTCCTATATATTAAATAAAACGAGCAATGCTCGAAAACCTTTTCTTTATCGCTTTGATAATCGTGTTTTCAAAGTGATAATCATGGCATGAACTGTTCTGTGTTTTATGTGAGTTCTCTTGTACCTTATGAGTAAATCAAAAGGGGTTAACTAACGATCGGCTTTGAGTTAGTCAAAAGGGGCTTTCCAAAGTTAGTGCACTTGTAGCCTGTGGTGTATGCGGTATCCTGTTGAGGGGTAGCCAGCCACGGTGAATTATGACTGGTCAAGATTTGAACGTAACATCTATGAAAAATGCTTCGAAGCTACTTTATGAATGAAATGAAAATGTTTAATAGGCACGAACTCTTTTAAATGAAAACCCCGATGCGCTATAAAATGAGATGCCTGTTTATCTATACTTATGATTATGTTTTCGGCAACGTGCCCACTAAATACTTTTGTACTTAGCCCTACATATGTTTTCTAAATGTGCAGGTTGAAGCGACGGCAGCGGTGAACGGTTGAGTTAGGGTTGAATAGAGATAGGAAAGACTTGTATTCATATCTTACTTTTCCGCTGCTAAACTCTAAGACTTTTGTTGTATATATATAAATCACTGTAGCCTGAGTCCTGTTTATAACTTAGAAGCTTTCGATGTATCTTGCTCGAGTAATCTTTCGAGATTAACTCTTTTCTTTCGTTTATAAAGTCTTGTTCATTGAAGATAAGATGTCATGTATGTATGTTTATTCTTTCATCCCCCTTCTTCCCCGCTTCTTTAATTCAACCCCAGTCGCACCCCGACTTCTGCCGTCCCTCGGGATTTGGGGCTGTGACAGCATTACTCAAATTTTCTCTCGAATTCTCGATCATGTTGCATATATAAGCATTCTCAACAATTTGAACAAGTCATTTCATCATAAGCGAAATACAAACATTTCACATAAACACTTAGATTCAATCAAGCATAATAAATTCAATATAGAATTTAATCAAACATATTATCTCAAACATGATTCACACTCCAAATTCAATTAGCAATTACTCAACATTGCTCGACTCTAGTTTTGGAAAAGACGTTAACTTCGATCTCATAAAATAATTTCATGTCTTTTCAATAAAGCGAATAAAAGTTCAATTATTAAGAATTTAAAAACTCAAATAATCATTTAATATTTCTCGACTCAATATACGACGTTATTTCAAAATACGTCGTCTTTTCTCAACTATGTATACATACTCGCATACGTACTATTATTTTATCTATTTATTCTATTGTTATAATTTCTCTTTTCCTCATTCTCAATTAACTCTTATTTAATAGAAATTCGTTTTCTTTTCTTAATATTTAAAACTCGATAGCTTCATCGACTTATTTCAAAATAAAATGATTTGAAAGGCAAACTCAATTAATTTCACTCAAGCGTCATCAATTATTCAATACTCGACATACTATCATTAAACGAGCTTTTAAACACTTATCATTTAATAAACTCGATTCTCATATCAAAATAATTCTTATTAAACTTTCTTCTCTCGTTTTTCTAACACTTCTTATTTAATTTAATAATTAAACATTAAAAACTTACTCAATTTATTTTTGCTAATTTAATGAATAACTCTTACTCGACTCTATACTCACGAGTTTCTCTTACTCGACTTATCTCTTCATAGATTATCTAAGCTCATCTTAACTTGTTATTCTCATATTCTATTATTTCTTATTTTACTAAGAAATCATTTAATAAAATTTAATTTTATTATTTTTATTTCAAAACTCTTTTATTAATCTTGTTATTAAACGAGTAAACGAACTCGGACTCGACTTAGCTCTTTACTAAATTTCTTATGCTCGACTCTTCAATTATTTTCTCTTTCAAGGAGAATTTATCTAACTTAAGATTAATTCCTTATTATTTCTCGTTCGATTAAACGACTCAACCTCGACTAACTCGTCTCAAATTTTATACTCAACTTTTAATTCTAATTTTCTTAACTCTAACTCCTCTTATTATTTCTCAATTATTATTTCTTTTAATTTCTAATTAGTTAACAAAGAATTATTTTTCTTTGTTTTTACTCAATTTCATGTCTCATAATTAATTTAATAATTTTTCTCTTTTTATTTTCTACTTAATTTTATTCTCAAAATTTCTAATTATTTTATAATTAATTTTAGTGTTCTTTAAATCTTCATAAAAACAACAAGAACACCTAGAACACCAAGAACACTCATTCAAATCTTCAAAAATACACCAAGAACATCTAGAACACACACTAAGCATTGAACTTCTTTTTGTTCTATTTCTTCATGTTTTTGCACTAAAAATTCTATTTTCTTCATTTCAAAATTTCTTATGGAACATCTAACACTCTAAATTAAATACAAACATACTCATATCATCATATCATGAAAATCATCATAAATTACTAAAAATCATCAAAAATATTTTTCTTCCTCAAACATGCATATATCTCGATTTTCTCATATAAGAACATAATGAATTAAATCGTCAAAATCTCACACTCATCTCATGCTCATAACATCAATAAATCACTAAACAACAAATCAATCAAATTTCTTCTCCAAAGCCTTGAAAACTCACGGCATTTTTTAAAATAATAAGCAATTTATTTTCTCAAATTTCTCATGCATAATAACCATTCCAATCATACCCATATACACATATAAATCATATATCATCAAGAAATCATGCAAATTTGATTTTCTTCCACTTTTCCCTATTTTTCAGTTTTAACCAAATTTTTAGGGATTTTTATTTTTCTTTTCTCCTTTAATTCTTAGATCGATTTCTAGGGTTCGATTTCCTAATAATTTCCTCACTTTAATTTTCACATCTCAAAACCCTAGTTTGCCTAAACATAAATTAAAGCATGCATATTTCTTTCTTTTAGGGATTAAAGATTACATATATACAATTAAATCGAAGCTCTTCTCTTGATCTTGGTGGAGCCGAAAATGGAGGGATTTGGGAGCTCCATCTCTAGCTTGGAATTTCCATGGTGGATTTCACCTTGAACCTCAAGAAAAATAAAACAATAATCACCATCTCTTCTAGGGCTAAAGTGCCGAAATTATTGAAGAAAAGACAGAGATGGTTTCCTTGGAATTGAACTAAAAAACGGATGAATTTGTTTACCTCTTCATTTAGGGTTTGAAGAATTAAAGAGGATGATGATAATCTTCTTGAAGATTGAAGCTTGGAGCTTGAGAATTGAAGCTTCAATGGAGATTTCTCCAACTTATGTGCGTGTGTATATCTCGCGGCAATGAGAGGGAGAGAGAGAGAAATTTTCTTCTTTGCTTGGTAATGATACTCGATAGAGAGAGAGAGTTGAGAGAGTGATGAGAGATGAATGATAGTTATGAGATAGATGGAGTGAATGAGATGAATTCTTCTCTAAGAAAGAAATAAAATGGAATATCATCATGATATTCTCCCTAGAGTAGAAAATAAGGTACCTAGGAGAGAGAGATTAGGGAGAGAGAGAGAGGGAGGTCGGTGGGAAAGGGAGAGAGATGGGAGAGTGATTCTCTTTTCTCACAAATATAATTTTCCCCGAATGAAAAAGTTTTCCGGTAGAATATGTCCGTGTTATTTCATTTATACTAAAAACGGCTCTAAACTCTCCTCGTCTCGTTTCCGACATCGAAAACACCTCAACTCTATCTCTTGTCCCACGAAATAAATCAAGGATTCCGAATATCAAATTTTTAGGTTGAAATTCCAAGTAACGAAGAAAATCCTAAAATTGCTCGGCTAATTTATTCGTTAAGAACTAAACTCTTAGAATTCTCTCATGTGATCTCGGATGAGCTTCTAATATATCTCAGGGGCCTTAGAATTAATTCTAGATTCAAAAGACACTAATTAGGTCAAATTCTGAGTTCCTCGGTGAATAGTATTTTCTCAGTTCTCGTTACTATTTACTGAAAAGTAAAAATTCTCAGAATTCTCTGAAATTCATACTCATGCTCAAACTCATATAAATAAACTCAATTAATGCATCACAGACTTAGTTCGGATAATCGAATCGAGAAGAATTCACGTCCAAGCACATAAGGGCAATTTGATTTTTTCAAGCAAATTCATTTTCTTGGAAAATTTTATTTACTTAAGGCATATTATTTAAGCATATAAACGCATTTAAGGACTTATAAAAGCTCGGGGTATTACAGTATAAAAAATGAATATAACACAACTGTCACAACCCCAAATCCCGAGGGACGGTCGAAGCCGGGGTGCGACTGGGGTTGGATTAAAGAAGCGGGGAAGAAGGGGGCTAACTGACTAACATACATAAAAGACATCAATCAATCAATGAACAAGACTTGAATATAACAAAGAAAGAGTTAATCACGATGATTACTCGACAAAAGTACAGGATAGAAACTAAGTTCAAGTTTATAGACTTATACTACAGAGTTTTGTTCAATAGACAGGTTCTCAAAAGACTTAGAGTTTGGCAGCGGAAGAGTCCTAACTAAAGCATCCCATCCTTTCAACTCAACTTCAACCGTTGCCGCTCGCGTCGCTTCAACCTGCACATTTAGAAAGCAATGCAGGGCTAAGTACAAAAGTACTTAGTGGGCACGATGCCAAAAACATAATCATAAGTATAGATAATATGGCATTTCATAATTTGTAGCACATCGGGGGTTTTATTGAAAGGAACCCGTGTCTACTAAACATTTTCTGACTCTTTAGTTAACCTAGTTAGATTAACTCTAAATCTGGAAAACACGAATGTTAACTCAGATAGGTACAAGAGAACTCACATAAAACGTAAAACAGTTCTTGCCATAATATCACTTTGAAAACACAGATATCAAAGCGATAAAGAAAGATTTTCCGAGCATTTCTCGTTTTATTTTGTATATAAAAGCCCACCTCGATAATACAGAACTAAGAAGTACTAGCTTCCAATCTTCGAATCTTCCGTCCTTTCTTTACTGCTGGCTTCCTCCTTCATCGTAAAATAATAATACTTAAAATCGATTCGTAAAAGATAATCGATCAAAGAAAATCGAAAAAGGTTTTAGTCGTTTCATTCTTTAGGCATTTGCACGCTTACTAGATTCATTTTACTTAAACGGGAACGAGACTCGTACAAATCCCGTTTAGAACTCGAAAGGTCTCATACTCGACTCTTACGTCAGTAGAGAAGGTAGTCGGTAGCTCAAGACGACTTAAAAGATCATGAGGAACTAAGTTGGAAAGAATCAACTTAGGGAAAATAAGTTTTAGTTCATTAGACGATTTAGACAATTTCTCGCTTAACTAAACTTCTTTACTTGAACGGATAAGAGGTAAGGTCTCGTCTCAATTAGCACTCAAGGCTCCTTCCTTGACTCTAGGGTCAGTAGGAAGATATTTGCTAGTTATTACGGCTTAACGATCGAAAGGAAACTAAGTTGCGAACGAAACAACTTAGAAGAAAGAAAACTGAAATTTCACTGCGCAATACAGAAACTCTGGGGACTGCCCAGAATAGGGGATCTGGAAACAGAGGATGAGCCCTGTACCGTTGGAAATTTTGGGATGTCTAGTTTACACTCTAATTTACGGATCGCAAATCCGATAAACGAGCTAAAAGTTATTACAGTTTTCGGCGAGGGTCGCAAAACTGCCGCGATAACCCTAGATGCTCAATAGAAACGACGTGTAACGTCTTAGGTTCGTTCTAAGTTCTCGTATTCGATTTCTTATGAAACTTGACCCTCAAGGCAGTCAACACGTACTCCCGTACGTGATGAACTTCTTCTCAAAACTCGTCCAATAGCACGACGTTCTAAACGTCGGCTTTCAACTAACAAGTACTATACCAACAAGTTATCAATTTCCCGTTCTAGTTCTCGACTATCACTATATCTCATATTATATTAGCTCGAAAGCTCATGACATCAACTACAAATTTATTCCCAAGTCCATCATAAACGATATTATCAAGTTAGAAATCCCATTCGACTTCTCGGTTATTAGTTACGACTAGTGGTTTGTATCTTACACAATTTTCAAGGTTGTCGGATTTCGTTCAAATTTTACGTCATTAAACAACGTCTAACTAGAATCACTTTCATGCATATAATCACTTCACATCAACACTATATTTCATCTTACGACGAGTTCTTCGTCTCTTATATCCCACCAAATAATTTTAGAAAATTCTCAAATAAATTCCTATCATCAATTAATACCATTTACAACATTATTTCATCAACCAAACATCATCTAAATCAAACACATGAAAACCCCTAATTTCCTACTCATTTTCGATTTTAATACATAGGTTAAGAGGGTGTTTTTCTTCATCAATTAACATCATTTAATTCTTAATCATCCTACTATAACATCAATTAATCAATTCAAGTCCAATTACACATCAACATGCAAAAATCCCCAATTTCAAACCCTAAACCCTAAATCAATTTCAAACAAACAAAGGGCTTTCGATTTCTCTTGGTTCTAATCACTAATTAAACACTTTCTAAGCATGTATTTAACATCAATTGAAGAATTCCATCAACCTACACAAATGCCCTAAATTTCGGTTTTGACATAGAGTTAGGGCTTTTGAGTTTTCTTCAATTTTAACCCTAGAATTCATATCCAAACACAACTAATTAAACTAATCAAAGATCAAAACATCTAGTTCTTCACCCCTAAATTTTTTATCAAAAAGAAAATAAAGAGAAGAGGATGTTGGATGGATAGAAACATAGAAGAGGTGAATACCTTGGTTTTTTTACTAAAGGAAATAACAAGTTTTTGATGGATGAAAGAGGGCTTGTGTGATTTTCTTCTTCAAAAGCTTGGAGATGCAACAATGGTGGAAGAAGAAGATGGGAGAGAGGGAGAGAGGGAGAGCTGCCGAAAATTGAGGTTGAGGGAGGAGATGTGATTTTGTGATACAATATAGCTATATATATATTAGGTTAAAGTGAATAGTGCATAGTGTTTGAATAGTAGTAGGTGTATAAAATAATACTACATGGAAGAATTTAGCAATAATGCTAAAAATGGGAGAGAAAAATCGGTTATGAGAGGGAAGGGAGGAAAAATACGCGCTTTTCTGACGCGATACGACGTTACGAAAATCGGACGACGAAAAATGTAGCTAGACGCAAAATCGTCACGATCCGATTCGTCCAAAAATTCTAACGTATATAACTTAATTGGAAAAAATAAAATTTATAAAATTAATTCCGACAAAAACTCGGGACGACACAGTCCGAGTTTCGTCCGGAAAATCATAAAAATGAACTTTCACGGGCGAGTTCGTATCGCGATTTCGTGAATGTAAAAATCAGACGGTTTTCCGTTCCGAGTTCGCGAACTAAAAACTTTTCGTACGCGCTAACCCTAAATACAGTAGTCGTCTAGTTGACTTCCGTAATTTATTTTCAGAAACGGAATCGACCGTTAGTCTTAGAATTTAAAATCGTAAACTTAGGCGTGCAAAGCCATTTATTTAATTAACTTTAAATTTTTGAGATCGTAAGGAATTTCCGGGGCATTACACACAACATATATAATTCATCGTTGAACATAGTTAATTAATTTAAGCTTTAGTTTACTGAATTGTATAATAAATGAAATTTCAAAATATAGGATGAAATTAATTAAAGTATTTTTGAATTTCTTGAATAATTATAATTGAAATAAGATGCTAATGTACTTAATTTTAAAAATTCAATAGACGTTGATGATTGGTTAATTGAAAAAAAAAATACTTGTCATATGCATGAGAATGGGAAAATTTTCAATATTTTCTAACCAAAATTAATCTATTTATTTTACATCTAAATAATTGGCTAGATAAATAGTAGCAACTTAATAATTGATCAAATTAGTATTATGAATAAAAATATATTATTATTTTGGTTAACTTAATCATTTGGTTATAACGATTCTTAGTATTTATTTGATGCTACCATTTAATGAGGGATAGAAGATTTGACACCAATAATAAAATAAAATTCTTCAAAAATAATATAATTATTTATTCGACCAACTAATTACTTGGCCAACTTAAATTGTTAGTACAAAATAATTTTGAGATGAAAAAATACATTAATTTCGTAGTATATATTTGGTATTCTAATTGGTGATGTTTTATTCAAAAACGACGTGGGAGGAAATTTTGAGAAAGATATATATCAAGTTTGAGAATCATGACAATAAATGTAATGCATATTAGATTTTTTCTTTGAGATGACGCGTGGGAAGTTAATTAATAATTATATATGCTGATGGGACACCTTCGATATGTCATGGTTGCCAGATGGCAACTTTGCTCTAATAATCTCAGTATTCCTTTACTTGGATTACAACCTTGCCCAATACTCATAGTAGTGCGGGAAGTATGCCATACATCTTGAAATGTTGCTCATGCGGAAGTTTACCTCTTGGTAATCTTCCTCACTTATACTTTATCGACAGTTGGTCTAAAGTACCGTACGGATTTGTCTTCTCGAGGCATAAATATCCTAGAAATATGTCGGAACCGACCTATAACATTAACTAAAGTAGGGAAGTTTCCCCTACCAAAGTCAGTTAGTAGACTTCCAAAGTCTCCCCAAAATACCAGAAATACCCTTACTTTTACAAGTATATATATGCAATCCACTGCATATCAGCAGGTAACAGATTCATTATCTCTGAAATACAATAAAACTTGTTGAATCCTCTCAAGCTTTCGTGTTCTACACACACTGACTTGATCGTCGGAGATGCGACACCGGCATACAACCCGGCGTTACGTTTTGCAAATCGAAGCTCAAGGATTGAAACTATGTGGAGAAGCTCTTCTCAATATAATCTCGTCGATACAAGGTACTTATTATGTGTTAATGATCCTTGAACATCGGTATGTTTAAGGGTTACAAATCTTGACCCCATCAACTGGCGCCGTCTGTGGGAAGTCAAAACTAATGCGTGAGATCTGCTTTACAGTTTTTCTTTCAAAAAACATCTTGAATATCAAGATCGATATATGCATGAACTCGTTTTCTCAAAACCATATCTGCATATATGAACTTCATATAGATAAAACTATAGATAAACATGAATATGGATATATTTATCATATATGATCGATCAAAACTTGTTGTTAAGAAGAATCTGACCTTCAAGCATGGCGAAGCATGATTATTTGCTAGAAATATGTGGTTTTGATATTTTTGACTGTGCATTTACATGGATATTATCGGATATTATTTGGCTACCTAATATCTGTTCGAGCTATGAAAAGGCGAAACGAAGAGCTAAAGCTATTCCTCGAATGTTATAGATAATGACAACTTCTCCCCGAAATCTGGGGTAGGAATTCAAGAAATCTATTACACCACATAGCCAAACGATCCTGGGAGGCCCTCCCTCTACAACTGGGGTCAGGCGAGGAAGTTTCCAACAACCTCTAACTCTCAAATTAGAATTAGGGTTATCAGCACTTCCCCAAAGTCAACCTAACCAGGTTACTCAACCAGGCATGGTTGCCTCATCCTCAAACATAGAGCACATATTTGGTTTGGATCCGATTAAGATACGTCAATTATTGGAAAGATTATTGCGAGAAAATGAAAAAGGCCAGAGAGAACACCTAGAAACAGTTCCAGAAAACCCCAGTCAGGAATAAAGGGAACATTCTGATGAGAGAAGGTTTCCTTCTCATGAAGTACAACATTCCGGGTATGACCTGAGGTCAAGAGTGCCCTACATTCCCGAGAAGGGTCGCATGAATAGAAAAGAGTGGTTGGAAGCTACCTTGGCAGCTCAAATTAATGAAGAAGATTAGTCTACCTCCTACCAGCCTTATTTCGAATCGGTATCTACCACCGACACAGAGGTGGTTGCTTTGAGGAAAGAAATGAGAGAGATGAAAAGGCATTTATTGAAGCCTGATCCTAATGATTTTGATGAAATGAGTTCTCCTTTCAGTGATGCATTACTGTAGGAAACTTTACCTGCAAATTTTAGAGGGATATATGAGCAATATGATGGAACTACAGATTCCATGGGACACCTCATGAGTTTCGAGAACAGTTCCACCCTTCACCAATATACCGATGGAGTCAAGTGTAGAGTTTTCCTCACAACTCTTACTAAATCGGCGCAAAGATGGTTTAGTTAGTTGAATCCAGCATACATACGGACTTTACTAACTTTTCAGCAACCTTTTCTGACATCAATTCGCAAGTGCACAAATGCAAAGTCGCACTTCTGTGTATTTGATGTCTCTCAGGAAAGGTTCCCATGAAAGCCTCAGAGATTACCTCCGAAGGTTCAATTCTGCAGCCTTGGAAGTTCCCACTGCTATCTCGGAGGTAAAGATGCATGCCTTAACACAAGGCTTATCTGATGGAGACTTCTTCAGTTCTTTGGACAAGAAAGCATGCACTTCATTCAAAGATCTCTTAGCTAGAGCGGACAAGTTTGTAAATTTGGAAGAAGCCCGAGGGATGAAAAAGGAAGAAGACCGAACCATCCGCTCTCACCAGGAGACATCCTTGCCTACCCCAGAAACGGTTCTTCGTGGGGTAGAGCAAAAGAAGGAAAAGAATGATAGAAGAAGAGAACCTTGCAGCTTTCTCCGAAAAGAAAGATTTGATAAGGACAATTACACTTACACCCCTCTCACGGTGGCAACCGCTGAGCTCTTTGCAATACTGTCCAGGCAGTAGACAGGGTTTCCTCTACCTCGAAGTTATCGGAGGGAACCTCAAAATCCCAGAGTGGGTCCCTATTGTGAATACCATAATGAATTTGGTCATGAAACAAACCAATGTAGACATTTGAAGGATGCCATAGAACGCTTGGTAAAAGATGGCAAACTAGTGGAGTTTGTGAAGAGGAACGTGGTCATAAAAGGAAGGAGGATGACAGGAAGGAGTACCAACGCCCCCGATCGCTGAAAAAGGAGTATGGGCATCCTAGATCTCCAAAAAGAGAGGAGCCTTCCTAGAAAAAGGGAGACAATCACATGATAGTAAGCGGACCTTCAGGAGGAGATTCCAACAGTGCAAGAAAGGCCTTCGCCAGAGTTCCAGATATGCACACAGTGGAACGAGTGCATGAAGTAAGGAGTGTGAGAAATTACCCTTTGATACAGTTCATGTAATATCCCGATTTCTCAATTTTCAATTAATGAATAAGGGCTGTTTATTAAAATTAAGTTATGTTCACTTCCAGAAAAGAAAGAAAAAGAAAAATAAAGAAAAACATGATATATATATATATATATATATATATATATATACGTATGTGTGAATGTGTCGTATTTTGATTGAAAAAAAATTGTGAATATATTTTAATATTTTTTAAAAAACATAAAATATTGGGATAAATACAATTAAATCCCATGTTTTGTAAGCATTCCACCTCACCCTTTCTTCCTTCACCAGTCATCACACCAATTAATAAAATAAAAACAAATATCCTTCAGCGAAAACTGACTTCTTTTCTCTAGAATTAAAGAAAGAAAACAGAGCACACAACTATACGAGGAATAAGGAAAAGGCAGAAACGAAGAAAGAGAGAAGGTGAGAGAAATCGAAAGAGAAAAATAGAGAGATTAGAAGACGCCCGCCAAGAGGGAAGCAAGAGAGAGAGAAATTAGCTAGCAGGTTCACCCATCCTTGAGATAATAGAAGAAGGATAATCTGTACAGGCCCGTTTGGAAGAGAACAACAAAGAAATGCTTTGAGGTTCAATGCAGGTTATGTTATTCAATTACCAGGTGGGCTTTTCTTCCCAAAGTTATTGTTTGAGTTATTAAGCTCTAGTTTTACGAAATGAAAATGTTATCCATGAACGAAATATTTTTTGTGCGCTCGGTGTGTTTAAAGCTCTTATATTATCGATTGAGGCACTCTGATAATCTAACACATTTGATGAGTGTTGTGTACACCCCAGAGTCATGATATGCAATGGCCGATCACTATTGTGTACTTACATAGTTTTGTGATTTCTTGGAGCTTCGGCTCAAGATTCACCTAGAGAACTCCTGGAGCTTCGGCTCGAGGTTCACCAGCGAATTCTCTAAGTTTTGACTTGAGATTCATCAGCTTATAAAAGTAACACAAGAACGTCACAATTAGTAGCGCGCTAAGTTATGAGAAATGTTTTAGTGAACTTAAAACCTTTTCGTTTTAAAACCTTCTAAGTATCACTGTACGTTATGGATATGCGAAGTTTACATTTTTATAAAATGTTTATGAAATGCGATGCCCACTGAGTACATTAGTGCTCAGCCCAAATGTTTTCTAAATATTTTCAGGTCTTGGAGCACGTGCGGATGGGCTGAACAGAGGATAGAATTTTAACATTGAATTTGCTTCCGCTAGTTTAAATCTCTTTGAGCTTATTCGACTATGTCTACTTGTGATATTTCTATCTTTTGAATCCTAGTTTTGTTTTATATAATATTGTGAGCCTTTCTATTTTTGGATATGACTAGAACTTCAATCCTGTATGATCTTGAGCTGTTAACATCACTGTATAATAGGACATTCGACTTGAATAAAGTTTTGTGTGCAATCTAGTTGAGCTTATCCGTTCATTTTCACCTTGTCTTATTCACAGTTCTTAGTCATTCCCCAATAATTCGTTGTTCTAAAAGTGGGGTATGACAGAGTGGTATCAGAGCGGAGTTCTTTTCCGTTCTGAAAATAGCACTTATTGATATTGAGTCTAGAATTGCATCTCTAGACTTATAGTGATTTGGCAACCCTCAATTCACTGCCGCACTGCCCTCGACAAAAGTTTTTCAAGGTAATTTACAAGTTTTATTCAAGTGATTATAAAGTGGCTCTATTGTTTATGCTTTATTGCTAAAGAACTTATGAGAATTCATTTTGTTCAGTGTATAAGCCTTGTAATTGAGATACAATTTACTTGAGATTTGAGACTCTTGTAGCTCAGCTCGTCATATTGGGACAGTCAAACTCTTACGACCCAGTTTAGCAATGATGTTATATCGAGTTTGACTCATATATCAGAATCAGTTTTATCATGTTTGGGAGTAGTGAACATGATCAAAATCAGAATTATTAAGTATATTGTCATTTTGGGTTTCTTAACCCTATGACTCAGTTTCAGTTCAAAAACCATTTGAGTTCCCAAACTCCATGGTAAAGTATTGCATTAAGTTTATGGACTTGTGCATCTAGAACTTGTCATATTGGATTTCTCTTGACTTTTATGACTCAACAGTTATGACTCAACAGTTATTAGTAGGCTGACTAATTTTGCCTAAGTGATCAGTTCAGCATTGTGCAATCTTCTCGTAGTTAAGAGGGATATAAAAGTCATTGTTATAGAGACAAGAGAATTTCATAAGAAGTTAAGCTTCAAGTTAGAAGTGCACTTAGGTCTTTATAAGAACTAAGAAGTTTCCATGTCTGGGACAGTGTTCCCGTATGACTGAGAAATAGTTATGTTTGAGCCTGGCCAGCCCAACAGAACGAGAATCTCAGTAGTTGTCACGTTGGATTTTCTAACCATGAGATACAATCTTTTTAGTGTAGAGGTCGATTTTTTTAACCATTTGATTAGTTAATTGTATCAGTTGAAACTTTTACGACTAGTAAGTTTTCATAATAGATCTTCCTCGATTTCTATGACCAGTTTTGTTGAAGTGATCACTTTAGATTTCCTAATCTTTTGTTAAAGTGTCATATGTAATTGATAGATATGTACTACAATGTTGTCATATTATAACAAGATTGTAGTCTTTATGGCAATAATAAGTTTAGCAGGTTGACTTAACTTGTCACCTGAATTGTAACTCATGTAAGTGTTATCTTCTCGCTCTAAGAAATACACACAAAAATAAAGTTCTTTCTGAATTTCAGAAGAGTGGAGAAGAGTGGAACATAGAAAGCAGCTTTGGAAAGTTGATGATCTATGTACGTTCAGATTGCGATTGAACAACTCAAATTCATGTTATCGTTATAGCGGATTTTCTAAGGCCCTGTATCGACTATAAAAACCTGAACAAGCTACTGATTAAGAAAAGGCACTAGATGAATCTCCATATAGCCGAAAGTAAAGAGTATGTTTTATTACTATAAAGTTGGTAGCCTTAAGCCCAGAACTAGTCTAGCGAAGGAGTAGAGACATTAGGAAAAAATAATTAGGACTCTTGAGATACTAAATGGAGTAAACCAGTAGCTTATAAGTGAGTTGGTTATACCACCGAATCTTGGAAATGTCTGAATGTGTTTCACGTCTACTAGCTAAGAAAGTGCATGTGTCTGACTACAAACACGTCATCAGATATGACTAGTACAATGAACTCGAGACTAAGTTATATTGAGAATACAATTCAGATTTTTGACCATAAGATTTGAGTATTTAGGAGCGAGCAGAATGCTCTATTAAGGTCCTGTAGGATCACTACGAGCAAGAAGATAGAATGTAGAAATATGTAAACAAGAAGAAAGTCCAGTTTTCCAAGTCACAAATCAAATTTCGAGGATGAAATTTTTATAAAGGGGGAGGGATGTAATATCCCAGTTTCTCAATTTTAATTAATGAGTAAGGGTTGTTTATTAAAAATAAGTTATGTTCACTTCCAGAAAAGAAAGAAAAAGAAAAATAATATACGTATGTGTGAATGTGTTGTGTTTTGATTGAAAAAAATTGTGAATATATTTTAATATTTTTTGAAAAACTTAAAATATTGGGATAAATACAATTAAATCCCATGTCTTGTAAGCATTCCACCTCACCCTTTCTTCCTTCACCAGTCATCACACCAATTAATAAAATAAAAATAAATATCCTTCAGCAAAAACCGACTTTTTTTCTCTAGAATTAAAGAAAGAAAACAGAGCACACAACTATACAAGGAATAAGGAAAAGGCACAAACGAAGAAAGAGAGAAGGTGAGAGAAATCGAAAGAGAAAAACAGAGAGATTAGAAGACGGGCAGCCAAGAGGGAAGCAAGAGAGAGAGGAATTAGCTAGCAGGTTCACCCATCCTTGGGATAATAGAAGAAGGATAATCTGTACAGGCCCGTTTGGAAGAGAGCAGCAAAGAAATGCTTTGAGGTTCAATGCAGGTTATGTTATTCAATTACCAAGTGGGCTTTTCTTCCCAAAGTTATTGTTTGAGTTATTAAGCTCTAGTTTTATGAAATGAAGATGTTATCCATGAACGAAATGTTTTATGTGCGCTCAATGTGTTTAAAGCTCTTATATTATCGATCGAGGAACTCTGATAATCTAACACATTTGAAGAGTGTTGTGTACACCCCAGAGTCATGATATGCAATGGCCGATCACCATTATGTACTTACATAGTTTTGTGATTTCTTGGAGCTTCGGCTCGTGTTTCACCTAAAGAACTCTTGGAGCTTCGGCTTGAGGTTCACCAGTGAATTCTCTAAGTTTCGACTTGAGATTCCTCAGCTTATAAGAGTAACACAAGAACGTCATAAATAGTAGCGCGCTAAGTTATGAGAAATGTTTTAGTGAACATAGAAGCTTTTCGTTTTAAAACCTTCTAAGTATCATTGTACGTTATGGATATGCGAAGTTTACATTTTATGAAATGTTTATGAAATGCGATGCCCACTAAGTACATTAGTGCTCAGCCCAAATGTTTTCTAAATGTTTTCAGGTCTTGGAGCACGTGCGGATGGGCTGAACTGAGGATAGAATTTTAACATTGAATTTGCTTCCGCTAGTTTAAATCTCTTTGAGCTTATTCGACTATGTCTACTTGTGATATTTCTATCTTTTGAATCCTAGTTTTGTTGTATATAATATTGTGAGCCTTTCTATTTTTGGATACGACTAGAACTTCGATCTTATATGATCTTGAGCTGTTAATATCACTGTATAATATGACATTCGACTTGAATAAAGTTTTGTGTGCAATCTAGTTGAGCTTATCCCTTCGTTTTCACCTTGTCTTATTCACAGTTCTTAGTCATTCCCTAATAATTCGTTGTTCTAAAAGTGGGGTATGACAGTTCAGCCCTCAAGATGAGATTGTTGTTCTGCAAGCACATGATGATGCCTTGGTGGTTACCACGGAGATTGGTGCTTAAGATGTCGCCAGAGTACTTGTAGAACATGATGTTTGGCGAATGTAATATTTGCCCATTGCTTCGAAAGTATGATGTTATACATTGAGTTGCAGTCCATCGAAACCCCTTTTTATTGATTTGCAGGAGGAACTATTCATCCTCGAGGATTAGTTTTACTTCCCATGGCTAGGGGAGAGGTCCCCTTGAGGAAGGTGTGCATGATAAAGTTCTTGATGGTGGATATAACATCATCCTACAATGTGATTTAGGGTAGACCTGCCCTCAATGAATTCGAGGCAGTAGTGTTTACTTTCCACATGAAATTGAAGTTCCCTGTGAAAGATAGAGTAGGAGAGTTAGCCGGAGAACAAGATGCTTCCAGAGCATGCTATGTCGAAGAAGTCAAGGTGTTTGGCAAGGCTGCCAAGTGACCCAATGAAGGACTAGGAGATTCCGCCGGAAAGAAGATGAAACAATGGAAATGAAAGAAACGCACCAGGAGATGCAAATATCTCCAGGAGATGAACTTATGCCAGTGGAACTCTACCCCAATAAACAAGGTTATACAGCTCGAATAGAAACTCAAATGGCGCATGAGAATGTTGAGGCAGTGGTAGCTTGCTTGCGGAGGAACGCTGATTTGTTTGCTTTCAGCACAGATGACTTAAAAGGCATTGATCCTAAAATTGTCATGCATCATTTGAATGTGGGTCCAATTGTCCGCCCCATCAAGAAAAAGTTGAGGAGATTTGATCCGGAAAAGGACAAGATTGTCATGGTTGAAGTGGAAAAGTTCCTCAAAGCTGGGCATATTGTAAGAGTACAGTACCCTAAATGGATTGCCAACGCAATCATGGTGGGTAGTGGCGAATGTGCAGACATTCGGGATTTGCAGACATTCGGGATTTGAATAAAGTATGCCCGAAGGATCACTATCCATTACCCAAGATCGATCAATTGGTAGATTCCACTTCTGGATGTGAATTGCTATCAATGATGGATGCCTACCAAGGATATCACCAAATCTTGATGAATCCAAGGGATATTCGGAAAGCTTGCTTCATTGTTGGAGGAGGCACATTTGGCTTCAAGAAGATGCCCTTTAGTTTAAAGAATGCATGGGGCAACCTACCAGAGGATGGTGGATTTGGTTTTCCAGGAGCAAATTGGAAGAATCATGGAAGTTTATGTTGACAATATGCTAGTCAAAAGCTTCAAAGTTGTCGACCATGCAACAGACTTGGAAGAAGTCTTCAAAGTGATTAGAAACAACAATATTCGATTGAATCCTGCTAAGTGTGCTTTTCGAATACAATCTGGAAAGTTCATGGGTTATGTTGTCACTCCCAGAGGTATTTAAGTGAATCCGGCGAAGGTTGCCACGGTACAGAAGATGCAAGCTCCACGCAACTTAAATGAAATTCAGAAACTCAATGGCAAGATTACCGCACTGAGCCGGTTTATTGCCCTCTCAGCCGAAAAGAGCTTGCCTTTCTTCAAAATCTTGAGGAAAGGTAACAAGTTTGAATGGACGGAAGAATGCTTAACAACTTTCAAAGCTTTGAAAGAACACCTGACTGCATTGCCTTTGCTCACAAAGCCTTTAACAGGAGAAACCCTTTATCTATACTTCTCGGTGGGAAAAGAGTCGCTGAATTCGGTCTTGATACGGGAGGAAGATGGTGAACAAAAACCCATCTACTACACTAGTAAAATGATTCAAGACTCTGAAGCGAACTATTCAGATGGGGAGAAAGCAGCCCTGGCGGTTATGACTTATGCTCGAAAGTTACGACCTTACTTTCTTGCGCACAAGGTGGTTGTAAGGACAACTTTCCCATTCAGGAACATTCTCAGCAGACCAAATTTATCGGAAAGGATGGTAAAATGGGTTGTCGAGCTGGGAGAATATGATATAGAATTTGAACCACGACCTACGATAAAAGCTCAAGCCTTGGGAGAAAACATGTCTTGGGGTAGGAATAGTCTCGAACTTGAACTGTCTATCATCGTGGGATCCACCCCCGGCTCCGTTCCTGTAATACCCAAAACTTTTCTAAGTTCTTAAGTGCGTATTAAATTAAACTAATATGCATATATCATGAGTTTTGAGTACTAAAATTTTTTCGCGAAAATAAAATTTTTAGTGAAATGACGAAAATGCCCTTATGTGCTCTAATGTGATTTCTCTCATTTCGATTATTCGAATTGAGTATGTGATGAATTAATTGAGCTTATTTATATGAGTATAAGCTTGAGTATGAGTTTCGAAATTTTCTGAGAACTTTTATTTTTAGATGAATAATAACGTAAATCGAGAAATCCCTATTCATCAACTGACTCTGAATCTAGTCTAATTAGTTTCATTGGAATCTAGAATTTATTTTAAGATCCTTGAGAAAGATGTGGTGTAGGAATATTGATCATTCCTCCCAGCTTAGAAGAAGTGCAATTCTCAATCAAGCTAGAATTTAAAGCTTCGAACAATGAACCTGAATATGAAGCATTAGTGCGAGCCATGCAGATCATGGAAGGGTTGGGAGCTGAGAAAGTAATGATATTGTATAACTCCCAATTAGTTGTGTCCCAGGCGAAGAGAACCTACCTGGCCAAAGAAGAAAGGATGGCCAACTACGTAGCAAAAGTGATACAGTTGAAGGCAAAATTCATTGAATTTCGAATGGAGCAAATTCCCCGAGAGGAAAATACCCGGTGTGTAGGAACGACCAGACTCCATTGGAGTGTGAAGATGAAACCATCAAATAACAAACCACTTTTATCTCAACTCAACTTTAAACCCTAACCCGAATGAATTAAAACTATGAAACCAACAAATAGAACTCGACTCAACAAGGATTCGATCAAAGGAAATAAGGTTTCAACATGATATAAATATAAACAGACTTTCATAACATGGCTCAGTGATGAACGAGTTTAATAATTTACAAAGTTACTCAAAAATAGGGTTAAGTTTAACGACATCATACGGTTCAAAAAGTAGCGTTTTTAAATGAAATTCAAAGCATTATTTTGAGCACACAACTCATTGTTATCAGAGTTATCAAAATATTAACAAGTCAAAAGGTTGATAAGCAGCAGAGACATCACTTGCTCACAACAATTACATGTATGAAGATATGTAACTGTCGACTCAAGTTCCAAAAGATTAACACACCACCAAGACCATCCAAACCATCCTCATCCATAGCTAACCTGCACGTTTAGAAATACATGCAGGGCTGAGTACTTCGTACTCAGTGAACACATTGCCAATAACAATTTTAAAAGCTTGCTCTTAGAGCTATATAATTGAACTTGCCTTGCCACTGCATCATAAGTGTTAGCATACTTGAAATCATTTTACTTGTGAATGCATAAAACATTTTTCTTTTAAAAGATGTGTGCACACAATTTATATAATAGGTATGAAATCATCTACCACATCAACTTTGTGCTGAGAAGTAGGCCTCCTTCTCAAACACTGTGACTGGCTAAACCGAAGTAAAGCTCACAGTCACCTCATCAATCAATTAACCACACGTGAGTTCCTGTTTTCCACAGGATATAATATTCATGTAGATGATAAAGCATACCAAACTCAGATAAATGGTAAGTCAATTAATTTTAAAAGCTCACATAATATTATTCAATAAGTAATAGCATTCATCGGAGTTTTGGTTCAGAAAAGCCCACCTCGCTTCTGGTCTTTTGAAGTCGGGGTTGCTTACTCTTCGCTTTTCCCGATTATTTCGCAGTCCAGCTGAGCCCTTCAATAATAACATCGATTAAACTCGAGCTTATCAACTTGAAAACGTAAAATAGACTTAGGGCTCGACTGATGGACTTCTACTTGAGTCGGGTTATTCTTAACTTCTCTAAACTTTTCTACGTCAATAACTTTCTCGTTTTCTCGCCCTCAAATCATCGTCTTTACTCGGTTTCTAATTACTTCTCGAACTCTGATTCTCGTTTCTAATATCTTAATCTTCACATAAATTCAATTTACATGAACTCAACAAATCATACCATCAAATCGCAACTATTTTCATCATATATAAATCATATGTAGTTAAGCACTTATTTCAATAATCGAATACTCGCATCAGAGATCAAACATTCACATCGGAGATCAAACATTCACATTTCAATCACGTATTCACATCAATACTCAAACATCATTATCATACTCTAGCATCAATATCAACATCTCAAACACTTATATTAAATAAGCAATTATCTTACTAGAGAGGTTAATCATACTTAATCGTTTAATCATATCCAAACGTCAAAATTTATATAAACAACTCAGTCTTAACATAATCACACAGTCAAGTGTTAAACTTCCATAACTATCTTATATCTTAAACATAATCACTTAATCATATTCTCATCATAATGAATTATTGCTCGGCTTTTAGTTTTTAAACTCACAACTTCGACTCTTTAACGAAAAATTATTTCGTTAAACTCATATAATAATAATCATTTTTGAATTTAAATAATCAACTTATATTTCATATTTCTTGACTAAAAAATACGCCGTTATTTTTCCTCAAAATACGTATTCATATACGTCGTCATTTTCTTCAAAATACGTACTCAAAACATGTACTCATATACGTATTTAATACTCAACTAAATATTTAGAATAAAATAATCATTATTTTATCTTTTCTTTTATTTAAAACTCAATTTTCATTTTATTTAATAAAAACTCGGCTTTTCTCGTAAAAACTTTACTGCTCGATAACTTTTACATCTTAACTCCTTTTTAAGCGATTCAAAAAGCAAACTTGCTTAACTCTACTCAATTAACATCATCAAAGCACTTATCACATCATATGACATCAATTACTCATCGTAAAAATATTTTTAACTCTTAAAAATATTATTTTTCTCACATAATATATTCATTTGCTCGTTTCTTCAATTTCTATCATTTTTCTTATTCGAATAACATCTCATCACATCAATTAAGCACTCAAAGTACATTTAAAGAACAATCATCTTATAACTCACATTATTCAAATATTTTCATTTCTAATGAAAATATTCCATTTAATTCAACTATTCCATTATTATTAGGGTAAATTGCATCTAAAATCAAAACGTTTCACCGAATTCGCAAATTGCACATTTTTTAAAAAAAACGTTTTATAAAATCAAAACGTTTTAATTTTTTGCAATTGAAGTCCGGTGACCGGTTTTCCCCAACTTAAAGCTTGCGTGGCGGTCGGAGTTGACACGCTGCCAAAACGACGTCGTTTTGAATTTAATACAAAAAAAATATATATATTATTTCCATCTCATCCGGTCATCCCTCTCATCCTCTCATCCTTGTCCCCTGTCCCCATCTCCTCCTCTACCACTCTTCCCCACCTGAAACCCGCCGCCACCGTCCAAATCGCCGCCTTCCCCACTACCCTCTCCCGCAGGTCGACCACTTCTCCCACCAAGCCCCTCTCCATCCTCTCA